>CM040117.1:46961957-48161957 GCA_022559845.1 Amorphophallus konjac
TTCATTGGCCTTTGCTCGTAGGTATGGTCCTTTTGTATCAGCAAGTCATTGTGCTTGATGACATGGAAAGGATCATGCACATACTTCTTCAACATAGAAATATGGAATACATTGTGCACTTCTGATAGTTGTGGAGGCAAAGCAATGTGATAAGCCACCTCGCCTACTCTTTCCAATACTTCGAATGGACCAATAAACCTCAGTGTTAGCTTGCCCTTAACACCGAATCTTCTAATACCTCGGCCGGGAGATACCTTGAGGAAAACATGGTCTCCAACTTGAAATTCTAGATCTCTTCTCCTGTTGTCAGCATAAGATTTTTGCCTGGACTATGCTATCTTTAGCCTTTCTCGAATGAGGTGTATCTTCTCGGTTGAATCTCTTACCATATCTGGGCCTAGAATTTGTTTCTCATCGACTTCATCCCAGCATATTGGAGATCGGAAACTCCTGCCATAAAGTACCTCGAAAGGTGCCATTTGGATACTAGCTTGATAGCTGTTGTTATAAGCAAATTCAGCCAGGGGTAAGTGGTCATGCCAACTACCGCCGAAATCTATAATACATGCCTTTAACATATCTTCAACAACTTGCTTTGTCCTCTCAGTCTGACCATCTGTCTGAGGATGGAAAGGAGTGCTAAAGTTGAGTTTCGTCCCTAGAGAGTGTTGTAGACTCTTCCAGAAATGAGAAGTAAAGCGTGGGTCTCAGTCGGATACAATTGACACCGGGACTTCATGCAATCTAACCATCTCTTTGATATACAAGGCAGCAAGAACATCAATTTACCATCGGCTCTTGATGGGCAAGAAATGAGCCGCCTTAGTTAGGCGATCGATGATTACCCAAATTCCATCATATCTGCCCCTAGACTTGGGCAAGCCCATAATAAAATCCATGCCGATATCTTCCCACTTCTACTTGGGAATATCTAGCGGATGTAATTTTCCAGTAGGTTTCTGATGTTCCGCCTTCACTTGTTGGCATGTCAGACAGTAAGACACGATGTCTGTAACGACCCAAGATCCGGATACCAGGAGGAGCCCGATACCATTCAAACCCTAGCCTGCCGCCCACGAGCCGGGAGGGCTCGGAAGGGCTAAAAGGAGTGTGGAGGAACAAAGAAATAGGAAATAAGGCAAGACAATTCAACAATTAAAAGAAATAAAAAACAAACTACAACAGTAGAGTCCAGTCCAACAAAAAGTACAGTCTCAAGTAGTAAAATGTACCACATGCCAAGTGAACGCTCGGCCCGGTGAGCTGGCAACTCAGAACCTCCGAACAGAACCCTCGAACCTCGAGGAAGAATCGTCGCACCTGAAATGTAAGGGTGAGCCTCCTATCACTGGCTCAGTAGGGATCCCGCGGAACCCCAACTGAGAACACGACGGTAGCGGAAAGGGAAAACAACTACAACTACAGTAGGAACAGCGAACTGGTGGCCGGTCAAAACTCGGCACTGTAGCTTCTCCTACTGTACCGGAAAAGCACGCCCCGATCTCACCGTCAGGGAACTACCGAACTAATTGTTGGGAATGGATGGACTCTAAGATCTAAAGGGGGGTGAATAGATCTACCCTCTAAAACTTTCTATCCTCTAAAATTTAACTGCAGTAAGTAAACAGATGCGGAATTGATAGAATTACTACTACTGAATTAAGTTCAACTTAAGGAAGAATATGTATATGAAGGAAAACGATCAGGTTCTGTATAATCCACTACACGCTGTTGGAACCAAAACACAAGCACAACGCATGCAAGCTACTGAGTAGAGATCACACAACAATCACACAGAACTCATGAGATTTTAGGTGGTTCGGCACAAGCCTACATCCACCCCACACTCAAACCGAGTGTGGCTTACTGCTGATACACAGCTTCTCACGGCTGATCCACAGCTTCAGGGATTATATCCCTACACCCACTGAGCTTCACAGCTTTCTACCAGAGGAATCCTCCTCTGCTACTGAGGTTTACAGCTTAACCTTTCCGCTGACACACAGCTTGAAGAACAGTGTTTCAAAACAAAATGAAGAGAAAAATAGAAAACCAAAAACACAATGAGAATGTAGCTCTAGACAATGACCAAATCGGCTCTGGTTCTGAACCAAGAGATCGATGACGGTGACTCTTAATTGCTTCTTCTCTCCAATCTCTCTCTCAGCTCTCTCTCTGAACTTGGAAGCACTAGCTCTCTTGGATCGAGTTAGCTCTTTTTCTCTCTGCTTCAATCTCTCGATCACATATTTCTTCGCATCATTATCTTCTACGCGAACAGTATCTAATTTATTATTCAGCAGAAAGAGGGCGTGTGGAAACCACATTTCCCGCCCAAGCTTTTCATCCAGATCTGAGATCCGAGGCCACGTGGCAGCATCTGAGCTTAATGGCTTTCCACGTGTCATGAGCATAGCTCAGCCTTCAGTCTTAGATCACGTGCCTTCCTCAAACTTTACGAACAAGTGTCCTGTCAAAATGTTAGACACTCAGTCAGCATTAGACAGTTAGACAATCATAGGAATTGCACAGACTTAATAGAGCATGAGAGCAAAAGTGCACGGACTCAAATATGCTTGAATTATAACGTGCACTGACCTTATTAGGCTGTAAGAGAATCATGCACAGACATTAATAAATATGTAAGAAGAACTTGTGTGCATGATGCAAAGAATGCACTGAGTTGCATAATTGTGCTACAGTAATCTGTACAGACTCTGTTATGCACAAGTCGAATTATACACAGATCTGCCGTGGGCATAAACGAGATGTACACCGACATTGAAGTGAGACAGGACAAAGATGCACTGACTACAATATAAACAAGGCAAGAGAATGCACGGACCTAGTTTAGCATAAGATGAGTATGCACAGACCTTTACCGCTGATTGGCAAAATATGCACATACGTTATGCATGGTAGCACATGATGTGCACCGACTTGGTTAGCACAAAGCAAGACTTGCACTGACCGTGTGTACGCATGAGATGCTGCTTGCACCGACCTCAGTCTCGCATAACCCAAAAGTGCACAGACCTTGGTCATTGCACAAGAGAACATGCACCGACTCTATTATGCAACCTAAGCATATGTATGAAAGGCATGCACGGACTCATTTGCGTGCAACAGCAACGGTTGCACCGACCTTGTGTCCCTTGGACACCAACATGCACAGACTCTCTACGGACTAAGCTAGGAATTACACCGACTCAATTCATACCAGTATTTGACATGCACCGAGTATGAGTACAGTTCGTCAGGAACTTGCACCGACTCAAAGTAAGAATACACCATGAAAGATTAGAAAAGTTTTAATGCAAGTGACTGTTAATTACCTGACATTTATGAAAGATTCATCAAAATACAAAGCATTCTCATGGTCAAGGAAAAGTAGTCAAAGTCGACTCTGTAGTCAACCAAGTCAACTCTACTGTTGCCAATTAATCAAAACACATTCAGCACATGCAGCAGCACACACACTGCTGATCAATCCCAGAGGAGGCCCAACATTCTCCCCTTTTTGATGATGTCAACACCTAAAAAGTTGCTGGCAACTCCCCAAAAGAAATGCAGGAGAAATGATGTATTTTGATGAGACATTAAGCATAGTCAGATATTATTGACAAAAGCCAAACTCTCCCTTAAGCAAAAATATCATGAAATCTTTGCCTTTCTTTCTCTCTCCCTTAAGCCATCAGAATCTCTCCCCCTATAAGCATAGTCTTTCCTATGATCTCAATCTCTCCCCCTTCGTTCCAGAATAGAGAAGGATATAGATAAAGAAGGAGATAGAGAAGGAGATGCCTGAATAATCTCTCTCCCTTTGCCATCAGCAAACAAGGAGTAAGAGAGACAGAGGAAGATAAGAAAAAAACAAGAGGATGTAGGAGATAGAATAACACTTTGTGCAATGGTTCAGAATATAAGCAAATTATTGGGCAGTTCTTCATATGTAAGAATCAAAACTGTGCATTCCTGACAAACATCTGGTTTAACAGTTATAGAAGGTAGAGTGAATTCACTGACTTTCTGAAATAGGGCTATAGTACTCGTTTATAGCAGTAAACCTAAGACACATAACCATTAAAGACTAGGTCCAGACAGTATCTTACTAATCTCAGAATCAATGAACATCAAGGAGTGTAACAAGAGTATGTATTGAGGTTAAACAATTGACACTTAGTGAAATTTAGAACTTAAAGGGTTACAGCAAATCTTTTTCACTTTTGATTTTGAGACTGAATTTAGTGAACAGATAGGTGTCATTTATGCCTTTGACATTAAGGATACACGTGGGTTAGACGCCAATACCCCCAGTTACTAAGCATAAACTTCCATATATGTCTCTGATCAAAGATTATATAGATGATTTACACCTTTGACATTAAGGGTACACATTTATCAGACGCCAGTACCCCTAGTTACTAAGTGAAATCAGCCCTATAGATTTGACCATATGAACAGAGGTAACAAGAAGCACTTCATGACATGAATTCTTCTCCATTTCTTTGATAGAGTATTCAGTTTCTCAGTGCAGTTTAGTTATTGCTCTGCCACTTTATTCATTTGCTTTTACTAATGCTTTTATTGTTGCTGCCCTTTTAATATTCAAAGTGACTTGTTTAAAGACAATACACTTTTTGAGTTTCTCAGCCTAGACCTCACTAATTCTATCATTTTCAGATACTATAAGGAAATTGTTTGTCATAATCATGAGAGGAAGGTTGAGAGCTATAAAAGGTGTTCTACCACCTTATTTTCTGAAGATAGTCTTTAGACTGTACAATTTATTAAGATTAAACCCTCAGTTCATTCAAGAAGCACATCTGATTCTTAAAAAGGAAGAGTTGTGATAATTACTGCTCAAAATAATGAACCAATTGCAAGACTGTCATCCATTCAAAATGAGTGAATAGACATTGAAGCATAGAATCAACTCATAAGGAATATCAAGAAGAGTGACAATGACACAAAGTGATAGAAGTAGTTCCAAACAATGTCAATTGATACAATTGATACCATGTGATGAGAATTTCTGAGAATGAAGAGGGAGTAGAATGAGTTGTACTCAGATCAGACTTTACTGAACTCCCCCTGACAGCATAATGCACCAACCTTAACATGCATGAAGCAGATAATGCACCGACTATTGCATGTGAGTGGTACACAGATGCACCGACCTGTTATGTGAAAGACACAAGATGCATGGACCTACATGCTGTAAGGCAGGGACGTGCACTGACCTTGTATGCAGAATGCTCACACTGTGCATCGACTATGTGTAAGACATGCATAGACTTATACTCGGTGCAAAAACATGCATCGAACTCAATTGCTCATAGCAAAGACCTCCATCGACCTTAGTAGTGCATGAAATGCAACAGGTTCAGACCTTAGTAAGCATATGGCAAAATCAACTAATGTGTGATCTAGAGGAGAAACTCCCCCCATCTATATGCAAATTTATTTAACAATGCATCTATGCACAATAGTTATTCAAAGAATCAGAAATTGTTTATTTAGAGACAAGCTGACACATATTTATTTTCAGACCACTACAAACAGCAATTCAAGAAAGAATTCTGAGTCAATCATCATGGAGAAATTTACACAAGCCTAATTCTCTTCTTAAGAATTTAAATCTTTCATTACCCAAAGGCTTTGTAAAAATGTCAGCAATTTGTTTTTCAGACTCAATGAATTCAAGTTCAATTTCCTTTTTACTGACTTCATCTCTAAGAAAATGATATTTGATTTTAATATGTTTTGTCCTGGAATGATGAACTGGATTTTTAGTTAAGGAAATAGCACTAGTGTTATCACACATAATTGTGATGCAACCAAGATTTATATGATACTCAAATAACTGGTGTTTGATCCAGAGAACTTGGGCAGCACAGTTCCCTGCAGCCACATACTCTGCCTCAGCAGTGGATAAGGCTACAGTGTGCTGTTTTTTAGATGCCCAAGAGACTAGACACCTACCAAGGAATTGACAATATCCACTGGTGCTTTTCCTATCAATTCTACACCCAACATAATCTGCATCAGTGTAAGCTAGAAGGTCTAGTTCACACTTAATAAGATACCATAATCCTAGGTCAAGGGTGCCAGACAGATATCTAAAGATCAGTTTTACAGCAATTAAGTGTGAATCCTTGGGACATGCTTGAAATCTAGCACACAAACATACTGAAAATTGAATGTCTGGATGAGATGTAGTAAGATATAGTAAGGATCTGATCATACCTCTGTAATGTTTGGGATCTGCCATTTTACCTGACGGATCATAATCAAGACAGGTAGATGTCCCCATTGGTGATGTGATTGCTTCGAGGTTTTTCATATTGAATTTCTTTAACAGATCCTTCAAGTACTTTTCTTGAGTTATGAAAGTTCCCTCTTTGGTTTGATTAACCTGTAATCCAAGAAAGTACTTCTGTTCTCCCATCGAGCTCATTTCAAATTCACTAGTCATTAGAGCTGAGAATTCCTCACACATTAATGGATCAGTTGATCCAAACACTATATCATCTACATAGATTTGAATAATCAGAATTTTATCTTCACATACCTTTGTGAATAGTGTCTGGTCAACCTTACCTCTTGTGAATCCTTTTTCTGAGAGAAAATTGCTTAGTCTTTCATATCATGCTCGGGGAGCTTGTTTCAACCCATATAATGCCTTATCAAGTTTATAGACATGATTAGGAAAATCAAGGCATTCAAAACCAGGGGGTTGTTTAACATAAACATCTTCTTTTATTTCTCCATTTAAGAAGATAGATTTGACATCCATCTGCTTCAAAGTTATTCCTAGACTACATGCAGTAGCTAGAAGAATTCTAATGGCTTCTAGCCGAGCTATAGGGGCAAAGGATTCTTCAAAATCAATACCAAATTCTTAGTTGTACCCCTGAGCTACAAGTCTAGTCTTATTTCTAATGATGTTACCCTGCTCATCAGATTTATTTCTAAAAACCCATTTTGTGCCAATTATGTTGCCATGCAAGGGTTTAGGAACTAAATGCCAGACTTTGTTCCTATCAAATTGATTAAGTTCATCATGCATGGCATTTATCTAGTGTTCATCCTTAAGGGCACTATCTATGTTTTTGGGTTCAGTCTGAGATACTAGGGCAACTGAATTTAATTTATTTTCAATTCTTGAATGTGCTCAAGTTCTCATTGGTTCATTTACATCACCAATAATGTTCTCAAGGGGATGATCTCTAAGAAATTTAAGATTAATGACTTGATTACCTGAATTCTCATTTACCGCCCCCTGAGTAATTGGAGCCTCTGCTTCACCTTCCTCAGCAGACTCTTCATTTTATTTTTCATCATTCTTCAAAATTTCTCCATCACTTTTGTTCCTGCACAAATCAATTCAGACTTAGTTGCAGACTCATCAAAGACAACGTGAGGAGATTCTTCAACAGTGTTTGATTTTAGATTAAAAATTCTATAGGCTCTAGACTGATCTGAATAACCTAGAAAAATTCTAGGTTCACTTTTTGGTTCAAATTTATCAATGTCTCTTTTTGAATTAATATGAAAAAAATATTTACTGCCAAAGACCTTGAAGTGGGCTAGAGAAGGCTTCTTACCTTTCAGAATCTCATAAGGAGTTAATTGAGTTTTGGGTCTTACCAGGGCTCTATTAATTATGTAACATGCTGTGTTGATAGCCTCTGCCCAAAACTTCCTTTGTAAGTTATCTTCCACTAGCATGGTCCGAGCCATCTCAACCAGAGTTCGATTTCTCCTTTCCACCACTCTATTCTGCTCTGGAGTCCTTGGTGAGGAGAATATATGCGTGATGCCATTCACTCTGCAAAAGTCATCAAATAGTGAGTTAACAAACTCACCACTATGATCAGAAAAGATATTCAAGATACCATGATCATTAGATAGTTTTATTTTATAAAAGAACTCCTGAAATTCTTCAAAAGCTTCATTTTTTTGAGACATGTAGAAAACCCATGTAAATCTAGAAAAATCATCAACAAGCACAAAACCATATCTTTTACCAGATAAGCTAACATATATTGTGGGTCCAAATAGATCCATGTGAATTAGCTCATACGGTTTAGAAGATAGGTATTCTGTTCTAGATTTGAAGGAATTTCTAATCTATTTACATTGAGTGCATGCCTCACAAATTTTATTGTCATTTTTGAATGATATTTCAGGAAGCCCTTTTACTAACTTATGCTTATTCAGTTTGTGAAGCACACTGTAGCTGGCATGACCTAATCTACGATGCCACAGGAAGGCTAGGTCATCCTTATTTACACTAAGATAAAGATTAGTGTGTGCTAAATCATCCAATTCTACCATATAGATGTTATTAATTCTCTTGCCAATGAATTTCACAGATTCTGAATTTGGTTCAAATATGGTGCATGCTAGAGAATCAAAACTAACTTTATGGCCTTTATCACATAATTGACTAATGTAGACACGCCAAAATTGACGCTATGTTAATCAAATCTCATGTCACTATGTTGACGCCCCAAAAGTGAACTTCGATATATTCATAATATGATGTTTTTCTATTTTTTGTGTGTTTTTTGGTTTGATCTTGCATTTTTTGTAATTCGCGACCTGAGGAGGGGCGTGTTTTATATAGCGACCTAACATGGGGCGTGTTCAAAGAAAGGATGACCAAATGTTAGGGCGTCAATTCCTGGTATTATCCGGTTTCAAAATAAATTCAAAATAAATTCAAATTATTGATTAACGTCCTTCCTCAGGGTGTGGTTTCAATTAACGCCTTCATCTCAGGCGTGTTCTCATAATTTTCAAATAAAGTAAGTTTTATTGCCAAAATTTAATCCAAGAAGTGACGCCCTTGATCATGGTCGTGTTTTTGAGTAACGTCTTGATGTAGGTCATCAATTTGTGATTTGACGCCCTTCTGAAGGTCGTGTTTCACCTTTCCGTGTTCTGCTTAAACTCAACTTTCCTGGAGAGTTCCCTGCCTCCGTTGGTCTCCTTGCTTGAGTTAGGAGTTAGAGTCCTACCTTCTTTGATCATTGCCTATCCTTATCTTCCCAAATTTGAGCTTATCTTCGATTGAAATCCTATAAAAGGATTCTCTGGTCGATCTAGACAGAGGTTGACGGGTCAGAGAGTTCACAGGTTAGACAGAGTTAGAGAGGTTTACGGATTACGAGATCAGATTTACAGAGCTTCATCTCCCTCTTGTGCGATCGTTTAGAGCTCTGCTTGCTCTGCTTCCTCTGCTTCCGATCAACCGCGTCCACCTTGGTTTCCCTTTACTGTCTTCAGGGACAGCAGGGTTTTTTCTTTTATTCAATTTTTTTTGCTTTGTCTTCATCAATCGATCATCATCGCTGTGTTTTCTTCTTTTACGTTTGCATTAGCTGCATCATATCTCCTCCTTCCCTATTTTCTTTAGGGGTTTTAAAACAAAATAAGGTGCGCATGTTTTGTTCTTTTCTCATCTTCATATCATCTTTGGGATTGATACTACGTGCACTTGGCTGATCCACTGCTTGTGTTTTATTGTCTTTTTTTTGCAAAGGTAATCAATAAAGAAAAACCCCCTTCATCGGCCGGCCGGTTGAAGGAGGAGGAGGAATTCACAATCCATCCCGCGTCCTATTTTCCACCAGGTATTCGCGATCTTCTTTGTTTCTTCTTGAGGTAACCCCTCTGGCGATCACCCTCCTTAGTAGCACCACGCGCTTCTTTTCCTTATTATTATATCATCTCCCCCTTTATTTTTGTTATGCTTTCTCATATTTAAATTTCTTCTTCGTGTGTGGATTTATCACGATCTACAAATTGGCGATCACGGTGGGACATCCACTATTTTTCTTTTGATTACCATCTCCTATTGGCACCCACGTGTGCCCTTTCCTATTGGCACCCACGTGTGCCCTTTCCCCTTTGGCACCCACGTGTGCCCTTTCCCCTCGGTACCCTCGGTACCCCTCCTTTTGTGCCCCACGGGCATCCTCCACTGTGCATGTAGCAACCCTGATAAATGAATATTTGAAATGAATTAAAAAATATATATTACAGAAGTAATACAGATAATAAGAAGAGGGTTAAATGGAGGAATACAACCCAAGATGCAAATAACGCCTCTCATTAAGGCGTTAATTTAATAATAAACGCCTCTATCAAAGGCGTTATTCAAGAAGTGACGCCCTCACTACACGGCGTCAAATTCCAACGTCAAAAAAAGGGGTAAGGCCAAGAAACGCCCCAATCTTGGGCGTGTTTTAAAGAAAAGAACGCCCTTACACAAGGCGCTTATTAAGAAACGACCTGAAGCAGGTCGTCAATTCAAGAATCGACGACCTGACCAAAGTCGTTAATTCCATTCGTGAACCGTTCGACCCAGAGCTTATCCAGGGAAGGATTATGTTAATCTAGTAAGTGGTTAATAGGGCAAGTACTCTAATAAGGATATATTACCCGCACTCAAACACTACCCCTATTAGAAATACCAAAATCCTATAAATAATCGTTCGATCTAAACTTTAAACCTATTTGACCAATCGAACTTCACAGGTACGTGAAGAACATCAAGTTCTTCTATTTTTCTTCTTTCTTTCATTATGAACGTAGTATGTGAAGAACTAATGTTCTTCATCTATATCTCTTCTACAGGTTAAGGAGCCCTGTCTTCCTAGGAGAACCAGTAAGTTATTCTCCTCCTTTACCGTCTGTTAAGTTATTACGAAGCATAATACCTTCGTATTCTATCCTCTGTAGGTCGTCCATCTTCGTCTAGGTTGCTGTGACTTTGTTGCTACAGAAGCTTCAGAAAATTTAACCGAGCAACATCTTCTTCTAGTTAAAATCCCTCACGTTCATCTTCAATCAACTATCTTAAGGTAGGTTTTCTCAAGTTACTGTAGCCCAAATAAATTAAGACAAGACTTATATATGTATTGACATGACATGCATACAGTTTAATATGGTTTTATTATGTTTTCTGCAATATTTTGAAAGAGACGCCCCTATCCAGGGCGCTATTTTACAAGACACGACCCTCACAAGGTCGTTAATTTCATACTTAACGCCCTATATACAGGCGTTAATTTCATGTAAACGTTAATCACCTATCTTAAGAACTGATTATCCATGAAATTGCATCAAGTCAATAATTGTTAGCGGTTAAAGTTAATAAACGTGAAACATCAAATCTAATATACTGCATATGAATTCCTGCCAATTTTTCAGTCATGACTATATGATCGTTATCCTTGATTATCGTGTAAATCTTACTAATTATGTAAATTCCTGGTATTTCTTGAATTCACGACCTAGACTAAGTCGTTTTCCACATGTTAACGCCCCACCATAGGGCGTAAATTAAAAAGAAACGCCCCTTCCTAGGGCGCGTATATGTTAAAAAATTCTAAAAATATATATTCTGAAAAAAAATGGAATTAAATAGTAACGCCCCTTCCCCGGGCGTGTTTTTGATAATTCCTGAAAATTGATTATATTCTGTCAAATATGTAAATAATAAGACGCCTTCTGGTGTAGTCGTCAGATCTTGAATAAACGACCCTGACCAGGGCGCGTTTTAGATAAATTAATAAAATATTGAAATTCGAAACATATGTAAACGCCCTTCTGTTAGGCGTTAATTACTTGATAAACGACTCTGCTTAAGTCGTTATTTTACTGTAAAACTGATTTTCCACTGTTTCTGTTAACCGATGGTTTCATATGTTATATAATATATATATCGGCACTATTCTCCACTCCGTGAGTATAGTCCCATGTTTCATGTTGTTTTATCGATCACATTCAACTCTCGTTGACATACAAGCTCTCCATTGGACATTCCGTTCCTTTGGACTAGCGAGTTAGTCATAGAGACCTCCGTAAGACTCCTCATACCTTGGATTCCCTCAAGGTCGACTGAGCTGGTTGTACCCTAAAACCCATTACACAATTAATGCCATGTCAATCTAAAGAAACATGGTATACCAGCCCTTATGATTAT
Source organism: Amorphophallus konjac (assembly GCA_022559845.1). Lineage (NCBI taxonomy): Eukaryota > Viridiplantae > Streptophyta > Magnoliopsida > Alismatales > Araceae > Amorphophallus > Amorphophallus konjac. The sequence continues at coordinate 46,973,959 of CM040117.1, forward strand.
ACAAAGAGTATATCATAAGAAATTCTTAATGGGATGATGATATCATGCCATATCATGTCATTCTTGTAAACCTCAATTCTATGATAAGAATGAGGGTATCTTACCTTTGACATACTGTGCATGTGGACCTCAATTCTACATAAAGAACGTCCATATTGATTTGTCAGGGTACCCAAGTTAAGGGAACCATATTCTACCTAGTTTTTTCGATATCGTGATTATACCGTTATTATCGCCATTCTATGTCCTTTGTCATATTTTTGGACTCTATTCTGTCAAAGTTGTCATACATGTCTACAAGCTTGATTATTGAAATTCAAAAAAATTGGATATATATATAAGAGTGGATGTCAAAACACATGATAAATGCCTGCGCATATAGGGCCCGATCTGGTCCTGGGAGGAGCACCCGAAAGTACTTGTGCCCATGGGAGTTAAAATGATAAGGTATCTGGCATTATACCGAGTACTTTACTTTCTAGATTGGACATTCCACATAAATCTTGTGCTTGAAATCGTACTTGACTTGACATGAAATGCGTGGCCCGAAAAAGGGTAATTTACTTGCTTGATACATGATAGCCAAAGTTCTTGACATGACTTGTTAAATGTACTTGCTTGAATATCTTGAATAACTTGTTATCTTGTTGAAAGTTCATGATTAGTCCACCTTATTTCCTTGATATTACATTCTCTCTATCTTATCGTTTTATGCGAGCATGCATAGCTTTATTGCATTCATGAAATATGTAAGTACTTAAACCCCTTGCTAGTACTTGAGATATAATTTCCTACTGAGCGTTCGCTCATTCCGTTTGTCCCTTTTTACCTTTCAGGTAAGTCCGTCGACGATGGAAGTCAATCGGATGGGAATGTTCAAGAGTGAAAGAGCTAGAGCTTTCCAAGTGTCATCTAGTCTTTTTTTCATAATTCTTGAGTCAAACTATGTACTTTTCTTTTTATTAAACAGAGTATTGGATTTGTAATAGTCTATTATAAGGAATAAAGGATTGGGTTATCTTTACTTTTGCGCATCTCTGTCTTTGTGTCGAATACACGACCACTCTGATTGACATGATTGATATAAACTCGTCGCGCATATCCGGGTATCTTCCGCGCTCGGGGCGTGACAGTTTTTGTGGTATCAGAGCGTAGGGTATTCAATTCCTAGGAAAAACCCAAGTCCAAGGATAAGTATAAACCTTTTACCAGTGAGATTGGGTAGAACCAAGGGTTAAAGTTAAAAATAGAGTACTGATTTCTAAATGTAGTCACGTACTAATATAGTTATTGTAATTGTAGGATAATGGCTGTCGAATGTGCTCAATGGCGCAACATGCAGCGTACCCTTCAAGGGATGACTCAAGTGCTACAACAGGTAGCACAGGGTGGTGCTCCACGGGCTGGAAGCTTACACCAAGCATTTAAGAGTATGAATCCCCCGAAGTTCATGGGATCGACCGATCCGGACGATGCCGAGCATTGGGTTCGGGAGACCGAACGAATATTCCGTGTCATGCAATGCACGGACCAAGATAAAGTGTTATTAGCTACATTCCAGTTAGAGAAAGATGCTAGATGCTGGTGGGAGTCTATTGAAGCAACCATCGATCCTACTCAAGTAACATGGGAAGAATTTGTGGAATACTTCAATGCTAAATATTTCTCGGACCGAGTCCAATAAAAGAAGGCTGCAGAATTGACTGCATTAAAGCAACGATCTTTATCATTAGCAGATTATGAAGCTCAGTTCTCCAGGTTGTCTAGATATGCTAAGCATCTTATTAGCACGGAGAAGATGAAAGCCCGTAGATTTCTTAATGGGCTTAGGCCCCACTATATTACTCAACTGGCGCCTATGGACATCCAAGTTTATTCTGAAATAGTGCGCCGAGCTCAATTACTTGAAGATGCCACGGAACTATCTGATAGGATCCGTGGAAAAGACAAGAAGGAGCAAGTCACAGGTTCAGGTTCTTTTAAACCCAACTTTAAGAAGAGGCCCAATAATGGAGGTTCATCCTCTCAAGATTCCAAGTTCAAGAAATCCAAGCCCTTCTCTATCACCACTACACCTTCAAACGTAGTATGCAAGCATTGTGACAAAGCTGGTCACAAGACCGAAGAATGCTGGAGGAAATTAGGAGCATGTCTCCGTTGTGGAAGCCGTGAGCATCGGATTCCCGACTGTCCGTTACTTAATGACCAAGCCAGAGACGGTAAGCGGCCGGTGACAAAGAACGCTCAACTTCATGCAATAAAGGAGACCGAGCAAGGAGAAGGTGGACTGGTAGAAGGTACATTAACAGTTTGTTCCAAAAGTGCTTATGTCTTATTTGATACGGGTGCATCGCATTCCATTATTTCTAAGAAGTTTGCCGACCCGTTACCGTTAGAACCAGAATGGATAAAAATAGTTCTAACTACTCCTCTTGGAAGTGAAAATGATATTACTCATCACTACCAAAACTGTGAGGTAATGGTTCAAGGTAGGAATTTACCTATAGATCTCATATGCCTCGATCTAAAGGAGTATGATGTTATACTGGGAGCGGACTGGTTATCCAAATACCAGGCAACGGTTGATTGCCGCAACAGCCAAATTACTTTCAAAGATTTTCCAGAATTAGTCTTTACTCGCCCCAAGAGTCGGAGCAATTCCCCTCTTATTTCGGCCCTCCGAGCTAGCAAGCTCGTCAGGAAAGGATGTGTATCCTTCCTTGCTTTTGTCACCATTAAAGAAACAAAGGATGCTAAGATAGAAGATATTCAGGTAGTGCAAGAATTTCCGGACGTGTTTCCGGAAGATTTGTCGGGATTGCCCCCGCAAAGAGATGTAGCCTTCACCATTGACTTAGTCCCTGGTGCTGGTCCAGTTTCAAAGGCACCCTATAGAATGTCCCCTGCGGAACTCAAAGAGTTGAAGGAGCAGTTGATGGAACTAATTCGAAAAGGGTTTATTAGACCAAGTACTTCCCCGTGGGGAGCACCCGTCTTATTTGTGAAGAAGAAGGACGGATCCATGAGATTGTGCATCGACTATCGACAGTTGAATCATCTCACTATCAAGAACAAGTATCCACTGCCGAGAATCGATGAGTTATTTGATCAGATTTCAGAATCCAAATATTTTTTCAAGATTGATCTCAGGTCGGGATATCATCAGTTAAGAATCAAGGATGATGACATTCATAAGACTGCATTCAGAAGCAGGTATGGCCATTAAGAATTTGTTGTTATGCCTTTTGGACTAACAAATGCCCCTGCTGCCTTTAATTAGTTAATGAATAGCATATTCAGGCCTTACTTGGATCAATTCATAGTAGTCTTCATTGATGATATATTGATATATTCCAAGACTAAGGAAGAACATGAAGAGTATTTGAGGATTGCATTGCAAGTCTTGAGGACAAATCAATTATATGCAAAACTCAGCAAGTGCGAGTTCTGGCTTAAAGAAGTGATTTTTCTCGGACATGTCATATCCAAGGACGATTTATCTGTAGATTCGTCAAAGGTTGAAGCTATAAGAAACTGGGAAAGACCTACTAATGCAAGCGAGATTATAAGTTTCTTAGGTCTTGCAGGATATTATCGGCGATTCATCAAAGACTTCTCCAAGATCGCCGTGCCCCTTACAAGGTTAACTCGCAAGGAGATCCGATATGAATGGAGTGAGGAATGTGAAAGAAGTTTCCAAACTCTCAAGGATCATCTTACTACAGCTCCGGTCTTAGCTCTACCAATAGAAGGAGAGAAATTTGAGGTTTACACCGATGCTTCTGGCATTGGCCTCGGGTGTGTCTTAATGCAACAAGGGAAGGTCATAGCATACTCTTCTCGTCAACTGAAGAAGCATGAGGAGAATTACCCCGTCCATGACTTAGAACTGGCCGCGGTGGTATTTGCACTGAAGATATGGAGACACTATCTCTATGGAGTACAGTTCACTATATACTCCGATCACAAGAGTCTCAAATATCTATTTTCACAGAAAGAGATACACATGAGACAAAGACGCTGGCTAGAATACCTCAAGGACTTCGACTTCAATATACAATATCATCCTGGAAAGGGTAATTATGTTGCTGATGCCCTTAGTCGAAAGCCGAGAGCAATGATAGCCAATTGTATGATACAAGAATGGAGGTTGCTAGAACAATTCTCCGAGCTCAATATAAGCTTGGACAAGGAAGCCAAGTTTGTCACATTATCTCATGTAAGCATACAGTCAGATTTATTATCTGAGATACAAGCACTTCAGGATGATGATCCTATATTAGTGGAAATCAAAGGCAGATTAGAAGGACAATCTGATTTTCAACTAACTTCTGATGGAAGATTATTATTCAAAGGTAGAACTTGTATACCCGACTGTCCGGAATTAAAGAAGAAGATCTTAGATGAAGCTCACCGATCAAGGTACACTATTCATCCAGGATCAACCAAAATGTACCAAGATGTAAAGAGGAACTTTTGGTGGCCCAACATGAAAAGAGAAATAGCGGACTATGTATCACGCTGTCTCACATGCCAACAGGTCAAGGTGGAACACCAAAAGCCTGCTGGAAAACTACATCCTCTAGATATTCCTAAGTGGAAGTGGGAGGATATTGGTATGGACTTCATCATGGGTTTATCTAAATCAAAAGGAGGACACGATAGAATCTGGGTTATCATTGACCGATTAACTAAATCGGCGCATCTCTTGCCAATAAAAAGCCGATGGTCAATTGATGTGCTAGCTGCACTATACATCAAGGAAATAGTCAGGATACATGGAATTCCTGTCTCAATCGTGTCTGACAGAGATCCCCGTTTTACTTCTCATTTTTGGAAGGGATTACAACATGCGTTGGGAACAAGGCTTAACTTTAGTACTGCTTTTCACCCACAAACGGATGATCAGACCGAGAGAGCTAATCAAGTTGTTGAGGATATGCTAAGAGCTTGCATCATTGATTTTGGTGGAAGCTGGCATGAACATTTGCCACTAGTGGAATTTGCATATAATAATAGCTACCAAGCTAGTATCTAAATGGCACCTTTCGAAGCTTTATATGGAAGGAGTTGCCGATCACCCTTATGCTGGAACGAAGTTGGAGAGAAACAACTGTTAGGTCCAGACATGGTAAGGGATACAACTGAGAAGATACAAGTAATCAGAGAAAGATTGCAAGTTGTTCAGACCAGACAAAAGGCTTATGCTGATACAAGGAGAAGAGATCTTGAATTCCAGGTTGGAGATCATGTATTTCTTAAAATATCGCCTGGACGTGGCATACGAAGATTTGGTGTTAAGGGCAAGCTTACGCCAAGATTCATCGGACCATTTGAGATACTCGAAAGAGTTGGCGAGGTTGCTTATCGCATCGCATTACCTCCTCAATTGTCCGAGGTACATAATGTATTTCATATATCTATGTTGAAGAAGTATGTGCACGATCCATCGCATATTATTGAACATGGAGATCTGGTGATCTAGAAAGATCTCACATATGAACAGAAGCCTATGAAGATCTTAGATCGTGAAATACGAGCTCTAAGGAATAAGGTTATTCTCATGCTTAAGGTGCAATGGAATAAGAATACTGAACACGAAGACACATGGGAGACCGAGGAATCTATGAAGAAACGATTTCCCGAGTTGTTCTAAGAGGTATATACTCTACACTCTCCGCGTGTATACATAATATGCAATTGAATTTGGGGACCAAATTCTTTTTAAGTGGGGGAGGGTGTAGCAACCCTGATAAATGAATATTTGAAATGAATTAAAATATATATATTACAGAAGTAATACAGATAATAAGAAGAGGGTTAAATGGAGGAATAAAACCCAAGATGCAAATAACGCCTCTCATTAAGGTGTTAATTTAATAATAAATGCCTCTATCAAAGGCGTTATTCAAGAAGTGACGCCCTCACTACACGGCGTCAAATTCCAACGTCAAAAAAAGGGGTAAGGCCAAGAAACGCCCCAATCTTGGACGTGTTTTAAAGAAAAGAACGCCCTTACACAAGGTGCTTATTAAGAAACGACCTGAAGCAGGTCGTCAATTCAAGAATCGACGACCTGACCAAAGTCGTTAATTCCATTCGTGAACCGTTCGACCCAGAGCTTATCCAGGGAAAGATTATGTTAATCTAGTAAGTGGTTAATAGGGCAAGGACTCTAATAAGGATATATTACCCGCACTCAAACACTACCCCTATTAGAAATACCAAAATCCTATAAATAATCGTTCGATCTAAACCCTAAACCTATTTGACCAATCGAACTTCACAGGTACGTGAAGAACATCAAGTTCTTCTATTTTTCTTCTTTCTTTCATTATGAACGTAGTATGTGAAGAACTAATGTTCTTCATCTATATCTCTTCTACAGGTTAAGGAGCCCTGTCTTCCTAGGAGAACCAGTAAGTTATTCTCCTCCTTTACCTTCTGTTAAGTTATTACGAAGCATAATACCTTCGTATTCTATCCTCTATAGGTCATCCATCTTCGTCTAGGTTGCTGTGACTTTGTTGCTACAGAAGCTTCAGAAAATTTAACAGAGCAGCATCTTCTTCTAGTTAAAATCCCTCACGTTCATCTTCAATCGACTATCTTAAGGTAGGTTTTCTCAAGTTACTGTAGCCCAAATAAATTAAGACAAGACTTATATACGTATTGACATGACATGCATACGGTTTAATATGGTTTTATTATGTTTTCTGCAATATTTTAAAAGAGACGCCCCTGTCCAGGGCGCTATTTTACAAGACACGACCCTCATAAGGTCGTTAATTTCATACTTAACGCCCTATATACAGGTGTTAATTTCATGTAAACGTTAATCACCTATCTTAAGAACTGATTATCCATGAAATTGCATCAAGTCAATAATTGTTAGCGGTTAAAGTTAATAAACGTGAAACATCAAATCTAATATACTGCATATGAATTCCTGCCAATTTTCCTGTCATGACTATATGATCGTTATCCTTGATTATCGTGCAAATCTTGCTGATTATGTAAATTCCTGGTATTTCTTGAATTCACGACCTAGACTAAGTCGTTTTCCACATGTTAACGCCCCACCATAGGGCGTAAATTCCTGGTATTTAAAAAATTCTGAAAATATATATTCTGAAAAAAATTATGGAATTAAATAGTAACGCCCCTTCCCAGGGCGTGTTTTTGATAATTCCTGAAAATTAATTATATTCTGTCAAATATGTAAATAATAAGACACCTTCTGGTGTAGTCGTCAGATCTTGAATAAACGACCCTGACCAGGGCGCGTTTTAGATAAATTAATGAAATATTGAAATTCGAAACATATGTAAACGCCCTTCTGTTAGGCGTTAATTACTTGATAAACGACTCTGCTTAAGTCGTTATTTTACTGTAAAACTGATTTTCCACTGTTTCTGTTAACCGATGGTTTCATATGTTATATAATATATATATCGGCACTATTCTCCACTCCGTGAGTATAGTCCCATGTTTTATTTTGTTTTATCGATCACATTCAACTCTCGTTGACATACAAGCTCTCCATTGGACATTCCGTTCCTTTGGACTAGCGAGTTAGTCATAGAGACCTCCGTAAGACTCCTCGTACCTTGGATTCCCTCAAGGTCGACTGAGCTGGTTGTATCCTAAAACCCATTACACAATTAATGCCATGTCAATCTAAAGAAACATGGTATACCGGCCCTTATGATTATACAAAGAGTATATCATAAGAAATTCTTAATAGGATGATGATATCATGCCATATCATGTCATTCTTGTAAACCTCAATTCTATGATAAGAATGAGGGTATCTTACCTTTGACATACTGTGCATGTGGACCTCAATTCTACATAAAGAACGTCCATATTGATTTGTCAGGGTACCCAAGTTAAGGGAACCATATTCTACCTAGTTTTTTCGATATCGTGATTATACCGTTATTATCGCCATTCTATGTCCTTTGTCATATTTTTGGACTCTATTCTGTCAAAGTTGTCATACATGTCTACAAGCTTGATTATTGAAATTCAAAAAAATTGGATATATATATAAGAGTGGATGTCAAAACACATGATAAATGCCTGCGCATATAGGGCCCGATCTGGTCCTGGGAGGAGCACCCGAAAGTACTTGTGCCCATGGGAGTTAAAATGATAAGGTATCTGACATTATATCGAGTACTTTACTTTCTAGATTAGACATTCCACATAAATCTTGTGCTTGAAATCGTACTTGACTTGACATGAAATGCGTGGCCTGAAAAAGGGTAATTTACTTGCTTGATACATGATAGCCAAAGTTCTTGACATGACTTGTTAAATGTACTTGCTTGAATATCTTGAATAACTTGTTATCTTGTTGAAAGTTCATGATTAGTCCACCTTATTTCCTTGATATTACATTCTCTCTATCTTGTCGTTTTATGCGAGCATGCATAGCTTTATTGCATTCATGAAATATGTAAGTACTTAAACCCCTTGCTAGTACTTGAGATATAATTTCCTACTGAGCGTTCGCTCATTCCGTTTGTCCCTTTTTACCTTTCAGGTAAGTCCGTCGACGATGGAAGTCAATCGGATGGGAATGTTCAAGAGTGAAAGAGCTAGAGCTTTCCAAGTGTCATCTAGTCTTTTTTTCATAATTCTTGAGTCAACTATGTACTTTTCTTTTTATTAAACAGAGTATTGGATTTGTAATAGTCTAATATAAGGAATAAAAGATTGGGTTATCTTTACTTTTACGCATCTCTGTCTTTGTGTCGAATACACGACCACTCTGATTGACATGATTGATATAAACTCGTCGCGCATATCCGGATATCTTCCGCGCTCGGGGCGTGACAGTGCACCCTGCACACTCCCCAGGATCAGCCAGTTTGTGATTGCATATTTCTTGAATTCACGCCTCAAACAGAGGCACCTTTTCGTTTAACGCCTTCATCCAGGGTGTTTTATTACTGTGTTACGTCTTCTGTCAAGACATCTTTCATCATTTTACTGCTTTTCTCACGCTACCTGTGAATTCACGCCCTTCCCTAGGGCATTTTTTTATTGCATAGCGCCTCACCTCAAGGCGCTTTTTCAGATTTGACGCCCTCACTCAAAGGCATCCTTTTCATATTTCGCGCCTCAACCAGAGGCGTGTCTTTGTTTCTCACTACTGGCTCATGGCCTCTCGCAGTGATTCACGACAGTGACCCTGTCGTTGCTTTGGTTGATAGCGACCTGCCCCAGGTCGTCTCTTTCCTGCGTTTTACAGAAGCCTGCTTCCTGTTGCTGTCTGTGATAGTTTGTTTGGTTATTACATTGCTTGCCTATATTGCTGTGATCTTATCATCTTATTTTGCATATTGTGGCATTTGGTTGAGAGATCTCCTCTCTCTACACTAGGATTCCACACACCACTCTTGGAATCGGGACGACCCTCCATTGAGCATTCCGTCTCTTTGGACCGAAAATCCATTTTCCAAGACCTCCGTAAGTCCCCGCACCCGTGGATTCCCTCATGGACGCCGGGCTGGTTGTACCCTTGAAGTACCCGGAGTATAGAGAACCTATCGTTAGTGAGGAGAGAGAAAGAATCTAGTTGACCCGAAGGTTACACTTGGATCAACTAGGTTTCACATTGCAAACCGAAGTGAACTATTCAACAATTTAATCCACTCTAATCTCAAGCATAACACTAAAATCTTGCGTTCATCTCAACTTGGTTACATACACTTGCTTGGATTGATTTGTTTAGACTTGTTTGGATTGAGTGAGTGTTTGTTTGATACTGCCTTTATAAAGTTGTCTCTCCTCTTAAACATGAAACTCCGTTCAGGAAAAATTATCAACATGGCAGGCTACGGGTATTCTTATGATGATGAGGATGAGAATGTTTTTGGTCAATATGAGACCCCCCCCAGGATTCCATATATTATGAGGGAAATTACCCTCCTCCTTAGTCCCATCATCCTCAAATCCATGTGGTTGATACCACTCCTCAAGAGGTTGTGCCCTCTTCCCAAACTTTACCCTCCAACACCTCGGGGAATTCTTCTCCATCCCTCAATGTCACGGATTTAATTAATGCTTTATCTCAGTTAGACGATTCTCAGCGGCAGGCTATTCAGGCCGCTTTGAAAGGGAAGTATGTTCCCTCTTCATCCTCCAATCCCCCTCCGGCCGAGAGTGGCCATCACCTCACTAATGACCAAGCGGTCTTGCACAAACCCCCTCTCGTCCACCAACGCTCGGTGCAGCCATGCTGGCCCAACATGCGAGCTATTCAGCGATTAGGCCTCAGTTCCAACCTCCCCGAATTCTGCGGACACCTATACCACATTCTTTTATTCAAAATCCGGCCCCAGTCGAGTCCGACACTAATATGCTATTACTCTAGAAATTGGCCAGCATGGAGGAGCAACTAAAGAAGGTCACCACGGCTAAGAATGCCCCGGAAATTTCGCTCCCTACATTGCCCGTCTTCCACTTACCAACATCTGAAATGCCGAACTTCCGGCGATATAATGGGACTGGTAATCCTTTTATTCATTTGAAGGACTTCAGGTACGAGACCTCCTTCTGGCAAGACAACAAGGCCTCTTTGGCCTATTTATTCAGGAGATCTCTGGAGGGGCCAGCCCTTGAATGGTTTTATTCACTGGATTCCGCTGATGCCGGCGACTTCGATATTGTTCAAAGGAAGTTCTTGCAAAAATACAGAGACCGGGTCAGACCATCCCTTTCGCTCACAGATCTGGTCGCGGAAAAGATGAAGCCCGAGGAGGACTTCATAATGTTTGCTGATAGATGGCGGTCTATGGCCGAAAAGTTGAAAGATACACTGTCCGAACCGGAACAAGTCAAGATGATAATTTCCAATGCCACTCCTCAGTTCCGGCACATACTGGCCATGAACCGGTTAACCACCATGGAGGAGCTCTATGAGAGAGCTCGTTATATCCAGACGCAGATGAAGGATTCGCCCATTATGGGCATGTTTGAGCCGAAGTCACGGCTATTCAAGAAAACCACAACTGTCAACAACAGCGGGCCCATGACGGAGGGCACTATTGCAAATGAGCAGGTTGGCGTAGTTGGCCACCCCCATCAAGCTAACCCACGTCCTAACCTTCCTCCACCACAAAGCCCCCATTTCAACTCCACCCCACAATGCCAATTCGCACCCCAACATTCCTTTGCTTCACCACCAAACCAAGCGCCCCACGCTAACCCTCCAGCTCCGCAACAGTACCACCAGGTACCACCACCTACCAACTATGGCCAACAACAACAACGGAGACCACCACTTGGCCCTAAAAGGGACCACTACCCTCCATTACCAGAAAGCCTCTCGAATATTTTCAATGCCTTAATGGCCGCCAATTTGCTCATATTACCAAAAGAAAGAACAGCGTGGCCTGCTAATGTTGACACATCCCGTTACTGCGCTTTCCATCGTGCACCTGGTCATAACCTTGATCGTTGCTTCCACTTCAGAGATTACATTTATGACCTAAATGACCAAGGTGGCATCAATTGGGATGAGATAAGACAATTCATCGCCACTATGAAAGAAAGAAGGTCTCCTCGGCAGCAACAAGCTCAGCAGCCACAGCAACTAGCTCCATAGCAGCAACAACAAGCTCCAGCGCCTCAGCACGATATGGGGATTGTCCACAATCCACTGCCGGAGCACCCGCCAAACCAGCACGTAAACCCTGTCACGTCTCTCTATGAGGTGGAGAGAGGGCAGGGATGGCATGAAGAAAACGCCTCTGTCGGGGCACTTTATCATAATCAAAATCAACCTCCGCGCCTCTTGCGCACCCCTTCTTCTTCTACTACCCATCAAGTGGGCCGATCTCTTCTGCGCCCCGTTAATTCACCTCCTACCGCCAATTCTACAACCTTGCCGGTTCGCCCCCTTCTTACACGCTTACCACCTCCACAGCCTACGCCACAACAAAACCCATCCACCACCAACCCTTCGCCACTGCCATCTAGGCCACTCCTCATCCACCCATCACCAACGCCCACTGCACCCGCCACCACTACTCCTTCACCGGCGAGGATCCCCCCACCATCGGTTCCGCCACCTTTTGTACCCAGAACCCTTCTCATTCCACCCCCCACCAATTCCCCCCGCATTCGGGTATCCCTTTCTACCTCTACGCCTCCTACCAGGGCACCAGCACCCTCTACAGGGATTCCCTCTGCGGGAACTCCCACTCCACCACTTCTTAACACCAATACACCTTCTTCTTCTTCTAATCCCCCTCCCACACTTGTCCCGACAGAGGCACGTCAAGGCGTGGCACCGCTCCGCAGTGGACGGATGTTCCACCGTATTTTTCCACAGAGAGAGCTAGAGCCCGCGCAGGGGCCGCAAGAGCAAGAACAAGAACAAGAGTCAGTGCCAGGGACTCAGTATGATTTGCTAAAGCACTTGGATCGAACACCAGCAAGGATTTCAATCCTGGAACTAATTATAAGGTCCACCACTCATCAGCTAGCTTTGAAAGAATATCTGCAAAAGGTGATGGTTAATGAGGACATTCCAGTTGAGCAGATAGTCACGATTTTAACGCCCGCTAGCAGTCAGCCGGCAATTACTTTCCATGAACATGAACTGGCGCCACTCCCAGTAAGAAAGTACGCTCTATGCATCACAGTTGACATTAATAAGGTGGCTGTTAAGCAATGTCTGGTGGACACTGGGGCATCCATCAATGTCTTGCCACCTAGCACCTTGAAGTTGTGTGGCATTCTAGAAAGCCAAATACGGCCATCCACTATCACAGTCACTGCATATGATAACACGAAGAAACCTCCTATAGGCATGATTACGTTAAAAGTAAGTTTGGGTCCTGCCGCCATCACAGTAGATTTTCACATTCTAGATATGGACCCGACATTTAATGGTATTCTGGGACGCCCCTACATTCAGCAACTCGATGCGGTGCCCTCCACAAATCACCAATGCCTTAAATTCCCACACAAGGGCCGCATTATTAAAGTTACCAGTATGCTGATTCTGCCAGAGGAGGATATTCATGTGGCTTCATCAGTTCCATCCATGTGGCCGGCCAACAAGCCACTATTATTTGTGCTGGACGTCCCTTGTCCACGACCAATGCCAGAAAAAGTCACAACAGTTGCTATGACACCCCTGCCTCCCAAGGGGAAAAAGAAGAAAAGCATGATGAACACCTCGGGCTGGAACATCTTAATGAAAATGGGGTATCAAAATGGCAAAGGTCTGGGTGCCAACTGTCAAGGCAGGATTAGGCCTGTTAAACCTCAGAAGCTGATTACACGAGGTGGCCTAGGTTACAAAGGGCCAGGCAAAAACAAAGATGAACCATGGGCATTTATGACATCCACATTAAAAACAGATCGCCAACCGCTCACTTGGATATTGAAGACACATTTTGTCGCAGGTGGCTTTCAGAATAGTGAGCAAACTACAATAATCACTTCCATATTAGACTGTCAGGATGTTCATGCTAGACAGTTTGCTCGTCATATTGCCCCGTTGGCCACATACAAAGCCCTGGAGTCCTTAAGGCCTGACAAAAGAAGAAAAATGGATGATCCAGAATGTGACTGGTACAGGTGGTTCGATATGCAGGATATTACTATTTCTTTGAGCCGCCTCTTCATGCCGACTGACCTGGAATGGCCGCCACTTATTCATGAATTGATTGAGATGTCAGCTGCAATTACAGATAAGAGGCAGCTGCTGAGTGACTACACTGATACTGGAGAGCCAGATGTTCCGTTTGAAGAAGACTTCACTGTGGACAGGCTGTGGGCCGGCCTCTTTTCTCTCACTTCCATGCATCCATCGGTGCTTGCTTCTCTATATTCTCATCGGTTTGGCCGCGTGCCAAGACCACCTCCGATTATAATCAATTTATCTCCAGATTCAATCCAAGTTTCTCTCACAATTCCTTCTTCGCTCCTCGAGCGATTTTCTAAACTCTCCATCACGCCCCCTCGCGGGCCATCACTGATTCAATCTTTCTCTGATCTGGCAATTTCCACTCCTCCTGCTATCCTCCCTTCACACTGCTTTCTTCTTGAAACAGCAAATAAAAATGAAGAAAAAAACAAAAATGAAAAAAAAACACCAAATTCCCAAATTTCCAATCCTCCATTTCTGTTGAGAAGACCTCCTATTTTTCTTCTGAGTGCGTCCCGACCCAGGGGCCGCTCCTTCAATATTCATTGCTAAATCTTTTCTTCCCCTCTGGTGAGGGGACTTCCTCTGTATTACCTCCTGTATCCACCTTTTCACCTCCTTCTTTTTCTTCTTCTAGTCAAGCTAGTTGTTCTTCTTCTTCTAAAATTCAAGGGGTAGACTCACATGAGAAATCCAAGGGTAAGCAGATTCCTCGTAGGTTTCTGTTGGAGTTAGCTATCAGATGCCAGGCTTGTTTAGCCCTTCCTGAATTTATAGAGAATCCAATCATCCTGCCAGAGCTGGAATATGAGGATGCTGTTGTTTCTTATGAGGGTTTGGGTGTCTATGAAATTATGAATGACGAAGACCCTATTGAAGAGGGGGATGAAAGTTATGAAGAATATGAGGACGAGGCTGATGCTTTTGCTAGTGGCATAAGACGATTTGACGAACCGTCAGCCTCCGTAGAAGAGCCTACCAAAGAAATTAATTTGGGTACCGAGGAAGACCCTAGGATTGTCCTCATAAGCAAGAATTTACCGCCCTCCGAAGAGGAGGCGCTCATTTTGGTCTTGCAAGAATACAAGGACACGTTCGCATGGAGTTATGAAGATATGCCTGGTTTAGACCCTGCGCTCGTTGAACATCGCCTTACACTTAAGCCAGGGTCTGTGCCGGTCAAGCAACGGTTGACGCGTTTCCACCCTAATATGGCTTTAAAGATGAAAGAAGAGGTCGACAAGCTCCATAAGGCTAGATTTGTTAGAGTGGTCCTCTACCCCAATTGGGTGGGTAACATCGTCCCGGTTATGAAGAAAGATGGAAAAGTTCGGATTTGTATAGACTTCCGGGATCTCAACCATGCGTGTCCTAAAGATGACTTCCCCCTCCCTCATATTGATGTTTTGATCGATAACACGGCAGGATTTGAGACTCTCTCTTTCATGGATGGCTTCTCAGGTTACAATCAAATTCGTCTGGCTGAAGAAGATCAAGAGAAGACATCATTCACTACACCATGGGGTACTTATTGTTATGTGGTCATGCCTTTTGGACTCAAGAATGCTGGAGCCACCTATCAGAGGGCTATGATGGCGATTTTTCACGACATGATTCATATCTATATCGAGGTGTATGTGGACGACCTGGTTATGAAATCAAGGACAAGGATTGAACATCCTGGGGTTCTAGCTAAGGTCTTGCAAAGATCACGAGAGTATCAGTTGAAGATGAACCCCAAGAAGTGTGTGTTTGGCATTTCTTCAGGGAAGTTGCTTGGCTTCATTGTTAGCAAGAGGGGAATTGAAGTTGATCCCAACAAGGCAAGGGCCATTAGAGATATGCCTCCTCCCAAGAATTTGAAGGAAGTTCGAGGATTAATCGGGAGGTTGCAATTCATTCGCCACTTCGTCTCCCATCATTCACAAAGATGTAGGCCGTTTTACGAGCTTACTAAGCCGGGAGTCAAGTTTAATTGGGATGACAAGTGTCAGGCAGCCTTTGACGGATTGAAGGATTATTTGGCCAATCCTCCTCTCATGAGGCCGCCGATTCTAGGCAAACCACTTATTCTCTATGTTTCTGTCCTGGATGACTCCGTAGGTGCTGTCTTGGCTCAAGTGGACGAAGAAGGTAAGGAGAGGGCAGCATACTATTTGTCTAAACTTCTTAACCCCTGTGAACAGAAGTATTCAGCCATGGAGAAAACTTGCGCTGCTTTAGTCTGGGTAGTTCAGAAGTTAAAGCACTATTTCCTAGCTCACGAGGTTCACCTCATTGCTCGCATGAATCCGATTAAATTCCTCCTTGAAAAATCTGTCCTCACTGATCGATTAGCACGCTGGCAAAGCTTCCTCTCTCAGTTTGATATCACTTACATTCAACAGAAAGCTATCAAAGGTTACGCCATTGCCGAACACCTTGCTCACCACCCTCTACCTCGTTTTGATCCTGTCAATTCGGAGTTTCCAGATTAAGAACTAATGTCCATTAATCAACCCCACGACCCTATGTGGACATTACATTTTGATGGAGCTCTAAATTCCCAAGGAAGAGGGATCGACATGGTTCTTTTAACACCAGAAGGGGTCACCATCCCATTTGCTACTTGGCTCACTTTTCCCGCCACCAACAATATAGCTGAGTATGAAGCTCTTTTGGCCAGTCTTCAAACCGCTCATCGATATGGTGTCACCCATTTGAGGATTGTGGGTGACAGTCAGCTCATTCTGCGCCAGGTGTTGGTCAAATGCCGCACTATCAATCCTAAGCTCAAACCCTACCAGGAACTTGCTTCAGCTTATGCCAAACTCTTCACCAAATTGATCTTCGTCCATGTTCCTCGTAGCCAAAATATCTTGGTCGACGCGCTTGCTTCTTTGGCCTCTGCTTTAGTCTTCCCTCCTGAGCGTGATTTTCATGTTCCTCTAATTCATCAGCGTGACACGCCAGCTATTAAGGATCGTGCATTCCTCGATATCAGGGATAAGGTGCTTGAAAAGATTAAGCAAAAGGAATCCCTTAAAGGCAAAGAGGTCATGCTTTTAGACTGGGAAGAAGAATTGGCTGACGAAGAGAAGCCTTGGTATTATGAGATTGCCAGATATTGCAATGATCAGTCCTATCCCGAGGAAGCCACCGCAGAAGAAAAGAAAGCAATTAGAAGAGTGGCTCAGCGTTATGTTTTGATTGGAGGTGTGCTCTATAGGAGAGGGCTCACCGGTGTTTTATTAAGATGCCTCGATGATGATGAATCATGGAAAGTTGTGGAAGAGGCGCATTCTAGAGTGTGTGGTGGTCATGTGAATAGCCAGATGCTAGCTAAGAAGATCCTTAGGCTAGGTTTCTATTGGCCAACTCTAGAAGAGGATTGTTCCATCTATGTTCGAAGGTGTGTTAAGTGCCAACTGCACGCCGACAAGATTCATTCTCCTGCTTCTTCACTCCATCCTACATACTCCCCATGGCCTTTCTCCATGTGGGCTTTTGATATCATTGGACCTCTTGGTGATTCGAACCTCCTGACCAAGTAAAAATCATTCATCCTCACGGCAACGGAGTACTTCACCAAGTGGGCGGAAGCAGAAGCTTACGTGGAGAATCAAAGCGTCAACCGTCTGCAAGTTTATAATGAAGAACATCATCACGAGGTTCGGCATCCCAAGCACCATCGTCACCAACAATGGACCTCAATTTATCTCTCAAGAAATCAAGGATCTCTGCAACAGGTATAACATTGCATTGCATCATTCTTCTCCCTATTATCCGCAGGGCAATGGCCAAGCAGAGGCAACTAACAAAACTTTGATAAAAATTGTCAAAAAGACGTGTGAGGCTAATAAATTTTTGGATTGGCTAGACAAGCTAGTTGAAGCTCTCTGGGCCTACCGAACTTCCATTCGAACCCCCACTGGGCAAACCCCTTTCGCCCTTACTTATGGAATGGAGGCAGTAGTCCCTTATGAGATTCTCATTCCCTCTCTACGAGTACAATTGGATAAGGAATTTTCTATTGATGAACGTCGTGATTCACTCCTTGCCCAATTGGAACTCCTAGATGAGAAGCGTCTGGTCGTCGCTGAGCATGCGCGCGTTTATCAAAATAGGCTCTCGCGTTTTTATCAAAAGAAAGTAATTGAGAGAAAATTTAAAATCGGTGAGATGGTAATTAAGAGGATTTTCGTAAAGCCGGGTGGCCCTCGCTCAAAACTCCAACCCAATTGGGAAGGACTGTTTGTTATAAAAGACGTTTTTCCAGGCAATGCTTATAAATTGATTAATGCTGAAGGAGAAGAGTTAACTCACCCTTGGAATGGTTTGTATCTTAAGAAATACTACCCTTGATTTAAAATCCAAACAAAATGAAAATTATTTCAAAAATCCAAAACAAAGTGGAATATTTCCAAAAACAAAAAAAAATAGAAATTTCAAAAAGCAAACAAAAAAAATAGAAGAGATCAAAATTGGTGCCATGGCACACGAAGGATCAAGGTCCGAAAGGTCAAAATTCAGAATTCATTCATCAGTCTTGCTAACTTAAAAGGGGGTTGACTCCCGCACACACTACACGCTTTATTCTTGAACTCGAGCAGTGCAAAATCTAATAGAAAGTCAAAAACCTGACTAAAAGTGAAAGACAATACCCTTTCTTTTCTTCTTCGGCCCATAAGGGAGGAAGGGAGACCTTGAGGTAGACACGCCAAGCCTATCCGCCGCCCTAGTAGGTGGAAGTCAGGGCCCAAAAGGGAGCAAATGCCATAAAAGCCCAAGTACAATTAGGTTTTTATTCATCAATGCAAATGCAAATCAATTCCAAAGTGAAAGTCAAGTTGTGAAAAGAAAAGCATGTCAAGAGGGCAAAGTCCCCGCAAGGAAAACCTTGGGCGTATGCGTGCAATAATAAAAGAGGCAAAAAGGTAACAAATTTCCCTACGCCAAAGACCGAACCCCAACAGGCATAGGGTAGGGGAGGTAACTTTGTCTTGAGCATCTCAGAATCCCTTATGGGCTTCCCTTATATTTTCTTCCATCATTTCTATGTGGTAAGTCACGAACTGGCAGGATGGTCAAGACGGACTAAAGAAATTGCACTGTGCAAAATCTCGAATACAAGTCAACTATGACCACATCCACTCCCTTTTAATTACTCAAGAAAGGTTAATGGATTTTAGATGGTGACCGTGTAGGACCCGTGGCCTTGATAGCCTTGACAACCTTTTTGTAGAATAATTCAATTAACGCCTTCGGCTAAGGCGCTTTTTATAGAATTAACGTCCTAGATTAGGTCGTCTCTTTCAGAATAACATCTCTGAGCAGGTCGTTACTTTTTCAAAGATCAGATTTCCTTTTCAAATTCACGCCGTCTTCTAGGGCGTCTTTATGCGAACCACGACCTACTCTAAGGTGCATTTTTCAGGAAAAATAACAAAAAAAATATATAAATGAGTAAAAAAACAAAACAAAAAAAGGAAAAATGAATTTCTTCACGATGTGTGCTTGCATTCTTTTGCATGGGCATATTTTATTTATGGTTTGCATATGCGTGCTTGCATGAGGCATCTCCCCGCTATCAGCTATTTTATTTTGCCTTATTTAATCAAAGGCTTGGCCCCTTGACCCCTCATTAAGGTCAGAATATTGCTATCCCTTGCTTATTGGGCAAGGGGCCAAGTCGAACAGATGAATTAACCTGTTTGTTCAAGGTATGGATTACAGTTACAGGTACAGGGCACAGTAAAGCAAACACGAAGAATGTGGAAAGAGGAAAGTACACAAACACAAGGCCACAACTACACAAAGTGCTCAGGTAACAAAGAAATCTCAATCTTATATATATATACATCATGAATGTCTATCATGTACAAGTGTGAGGGTGGAGGAGTACAAGTAAGTCGCTCAGCTCTCGCCTCCACCCTCCTCTCTCCTACTCTCAACCTCCTCCTCGCCGTCCCGAGCTGGCGCTGGCGGAGGAGGCATGGGCCCCCGTGAAGAAGCTGGAATCCGAACCTGACCCCCTGCCTCGCTCCTCTCTCGGAGGGAAGAGCCCGCCACAAAAGTGGAGCTGGTGAAGGAGTATCTAGCAGCTCGTGCTCGCTCGCGCCCTCACTGGAGACGCTCCTCAGACACTCGTAGCCGCTCCTGAGAAAGGATCAACTGGGTCCTCGAGTCTGCCAGCTCTCGCTCGCGTGCTGCTTCCTGCTCCTGGTACCGAGCACGCTCCGCCTGGTACTCCTCCCGCTCACGAGCACGCTCCTCGCGCTCCCGGGCACGCTCCCGTCGCTCCAGCTCAAGAGCCACCCGCAGCTCGGCCACGTCCTGAGGCAGCTCCTCTCGTCGCCTCAGGGACCTCTCTAGCTCTGAGATCCGCTGATCACGGATCGCCAACTCGGTACGTACCGCCTGAAGCTGAGTCGTCTGCAAACAGGTAAACAAATCAGCAATTCCACAATTAATGCAATGATTCAATTCAAGCAATACATGATTAAACCACTCACCTGTGTGCTCGTCGCACGGAAGCCCTCATCAACGCAGGTAAGAGCGGCTCGAAGCTCCTCAGTCTGTAAAATGGATTTTCAATCAGTGCACGATTATATAATCAATATTTGAATGGATCTGTGTTTTGGAATTTACCCGTGAAGCGAGATCGCGCTCTGCTGCCTCGGCTCGTGCGACCGCTCCAGCTAGCTGCCCTGCCAGTGCAGTCACCTCTGCACTGGGCCCTCTCGAGCTGGAGGCCTCTCCTGGGTCTCTCCTCACTGCTCCCTGCTGGGCACGCTGCATTCATTGAGATCGTCAGTGGCTAATCATCAATAACTCAACAAAAAAGATATACACATGCATATAGGAATAATTTAAACACTCACCAGGGTCTCTAGGTCAGCCCGTGTGGTGGCCAGCTGGTCCTCCAAGCTGTGTAGGTGGGCCTGGGCATCCATCGCCGCTATGTCCCGCGCATCCTGCATTCATTACATATTAGTCACATGATAGAAAGCATTTGCATTTAATTTAGAAATAATTGCATTCATACATACCCCTAAGACCCTCATCTGGGGTCGGCCGGCATAAACCTCCCAGTAGCGCCGGAGGTACTCGGAGCTGTCAGTCTCCCGGGAGGTGACTCTGGTCCTGCCTTGCTGCCAGTCGGCGTACTGCTCCTCGAACCGCACCCTCCAGTCGGTCGCCTTCGTACGACCGCGCGTCTTCTTCCCGATCCCCGTGGCTCGCCTACCTCTACCCACTCCTGGTGAAGGCCTAGTGTCCTCATCACCAACCTAAGCCGTAACGGCTCGATCTCGCTCAGGCAGTGAACCCAAAGCTCACGCTCAAAACGAGGATGACCCGCTACGACCCACGGCTGGCCCTCGTCCGTCATCCCCTCATAGGGTCTCCACTGAACCTGCATTCATAAACATACATGTCATCATTTCATCATCATCATAATAAATTCAAAATAAATGCAAAAGAAAGATGCATAACATTCATTCATACCAGCGAGGGAGGAAAGTCACGGAACTCTCTCCGCAGCACCCATAACTCGTAGCCGAGTGGGGCTCCAAACACTATCGGTAGCCAGCGCCGTGCTAGAGGGAAAGCTCCCTCACCTCCAGGCCGTGGGTCAGCGCGCCCCATCGGCATGTATAGATGGCTCCAAACCTGCATCCATGCATCATATTAGTGAAGCATTCACCAGCATGATAAAAATAAAAGAAAAGAAAATTGAAAAATGCATACATGAAGAAAAGGTGAGAAGCCACTGACGGTCGTCTCTCGACCTGTCCCGGTGGACAAGTCGGCCATCATGTGCGCCAGCAGCGCCGCTCCCCAGGCGTAGCTGCCAACTGCCTCCAGGTCCTCGAGTATCCCTAGGAATCGGCAGTTGATGACGTCGCCCTTCGTCCCGAGCAATAGCCTCCCAAGTAGCAGTAGCAGGAACCTCCTCAGGTCTCGGTCTGCTCTCTCCCTGTCGGCCGGGTCCTGGCAGTAGACCGCCCTAGCCCCGTCTATCAACCTCTGCGAGAACTGCTCTAAGGTCTCCCCGGACCTGTGCCTAGCATTCCCTAAGCCCATCACTGTAGTAAGGTCGGTGCGGAAGATAGTCCTACACTCGCTGGGTGTCTCGTAGACCATCTCTAGCCCTAGCAGCCTCTGGGTGAACTCAGTGTAGTCAGGGTAGGTGATCCCGATCACAGCCTCACCGTCTACCCTCAACCCCGTAATCCTGGCCACGTCCTCCAGGGTAGGAATCATGTGCCCCCATGGCATCAAGAATGCCCGACTAGTCCTATCCCATCTCTCCCGTAGAACCTGGATAAGTGGTAGGTCTGGCCTAACTGGCTCTATGCTAAGGAAGGCCCCGAATCCCATAGCATCTACCCTCGCTCTCTGAAACTCGGGGAGGCCGTAGTATGCTGCCCGGACCATGACCCAGGAGATGTGCGTCCTTATCAAGCCCTGCATGTAAAGAAAAGAATTTTCACTTAATTATTTTGATTATTCATGCTGAATCGCATATTGATTGCCTTGGATTATGTTGATGTTTGATTTAATTAACGACCATCCTCAGGTCGTGGTTCGTTGAATTAGCGCCCCTGAGGAGGGCGTGGTTCTAAGTGTGCTTTGAATTTGCGACCTATCCTAGGTCGTTGTTATCTAAGAAACGCCTCTATGTTGGGCGTGATTCTATGGTTAATATCTGAAATTCCTAAAAATATTTCAAGTCACGCCCTTGGGTGGGGCGTTTTCCAAAATGGGTCCGTTAATTAATCAGGAATTAATGAATGGACGACCTCTGGTTTGGTCGTCTGTTGTTGAATTAACGCCCCGATGGGAGGCGTTGTTTTCAAGTTGTTCAGAAAATAAAATAAAAATAATGACAGCATACGAATAATTCATGGAAAATAATTTAAAGCATGGAATTAATGGAAATTAACAGCATGATATGAATTTAAATGGGCGGCATGCTTTAGGGCGTGTTATCATGGGGTTAATTATTCTTCAGGAAAATAATTTAATTAACGCCCTTGGGTTGGGCGTGTCATGCTTGAAACGTGACGCCCCTGAGGGCGCCTTCTTTCTGGGTTGCAGGGTTTATACCCGAGGGCTATGGAAATTGCATAAAAATGGAATTAAAATAAAAAAATGGAATTAGGGTCAGGGGCCTACCTTCTTGTGCTTGGGTTCCTGTGGCTGAGGCCGTGGTTGGCGTGGTCGTCGGAGTTGGCCGGGGCGAGGACCGGTCGCCGCCGTGGGCGGCGGCTCATCGCCGTCCTCATCTTCTCCTTCTTCTTCCCCCTCGCCCTCTTCATTTCCTCCCTATTCATCTCCATTATCTTCGTCTTCTTCACCTCCTTCGTTGGCCTCTTGGCCTCCTTCAGCTTCGTCGCCGGCCGCCACCGGCGGAGCCTCCATGGGAGCATCCTCCTCGGCATGGGTGTCTTCGCCCAGGTCCACAACTTCTGGGGTAGCCACCCTCTGCCGCTTCAAGCCATCGCCGGCCATCGTTAGGTTAGGAAGGGAGAGAGAGATAGAGAGAGAGAAAGAGATGGGGAGGGCTTCGGTTAGGGTTGCAGAGGAAGAGAAATGGAGGGAATGGGACGAAGGAGGAAGAAGAAGAGGGGAAAAGGCCTTTTGGCATTCGAAAAGAAGACACGCCTTGATGAAGGGCGTGATTTGTGGAATTGACGCCCATCCCGTTGGGCGTGTTTTGATTATAGGTGACATTTCTTAAGGCGTTATTTTTGTTTACATGGGGAATGATAACCGTCGTCAGACGCATTTAATGGCAATTGATTGATTTGATGGGAACAATCATTACTGTTTTTGAGTAACGACTACGATTGAGGCATTATTTATATGAAACGTGACTGTCCTGAAGGCGTTACTTTTAGAATCTCAACGAATATATTTTGGAATATGAATCGTATTAACGCCTTGCCTTAGGACGTTTTTCAGTTAACGCCCATTGGTGAAGGCGTCAAATTTGTGAACTGGAATGTTGAAGACGACCTGTGGTGAAGGCGTCCTTTTATGAATTCACGGCGTTGCTTGAGGCGTTATTTACAACAGAATTAGAACGTTGGAAGAGTTGATCAGAAACACAGTAAGATGGCTCAATAAAGGAAATATCATTGAGTTATTGGAAGGAAAAGATTACAATGCTTAATGAGTCATTTTGGGCCTCATTTTTCTCAGAGCTATTACATAAGATTTCCAGTCATCTCTGTCTTCTTCCAAGCTCTCTACAGGTTGATGAGCCTTGTTGATTTTCCATAGAGCATGAATAGTTGTGCATTCTTCTCCATCTTCATGGCTGCCAAGGTCCCGTGTCTTGATAGGAGGAAGGTGAGATGGGCCCTCGAATACTCGCCGTGGAAGCCCGAGTTGAAGGAGGCACCGATATGAATTGTACAAGACGAATTCTGAAGCGCCTATGAGACGAAGGTCCGTCCCGGGAGAAAATATTGCACAGAGCTCTTGAGTCTTGAGTATTCCCGGGGTGCAAGTGAAGAGATTCTTTGGCATTACTTTGAGGTGCTCTCTCCATTCCGCTCTCTTTTTGATTTGGGGAATCCGGTTCGTCACTCTATTGCTTATCCCAAGTGAACCGGTCATATAAGAGAGTGGGCTTTTTGAGAAGATTCTTGAGGATTGTTGGGCTTCATCACATGGATCGAACTTGAAGTGGAAATCTACCCAACTAGAGAGTGCTAGCATGCATCCGTAGATGGGCCTTCCCATCGCCGCCGAGGTAAGCCCGCTATAGAGATAGGCTAGAATCGCCGGTCCCATTCTATCTCCTTCCCATAGGCTCACTACGGCGCTTAATTGTGCCTCTTCTAGAAAGTCCTCCGTGGATGGGAATAGGAGTGCTCCTGCTAAGCACACCACGAAAGCCTTTGCTACCTGCTCTATCTCTTCATCTTCTTTAGCTTGATCCGCTCTCTTGTACACCCATGAGGCGAGCTTTAGAAGATTGATTCCTTTAGCGGCTTTGATTTGATTCACTAAGTTGGGGCTAGATATCAAGCTTGTTAATAGCTCGTGAGAGGCAATTGGTTTTGGCATGATGGCCACCTTTTTCTCATCTCCTTGCTTCGTTCTCTTTAAGCCTAAGATTATCTCCAATTCTTTTAATAGGATCGTGGCTTCAAAAGTAGAGAAGAGAAAGGTATGGGTGGAAGGATGCCATATCTCTACAAGAGCCCCTATAGCTGCCCAGTCAAGATGAATCTGATCATAATGTTTGGCATAGGTGACTAGACCCAGAAGATGCCATCTTGTTAAATAGACTCTCATATCTGAAGAAAATTTGGAGAGTATGAGAGGGAGCCACTTGATTTTTGTGAATCTCCTTGCTCCTGGGACATTTGGGAAGTCCTGTGGAAGAAAGAAAGGAAGAACAATTCATAAAGAAGAATGAATATGCATACAGAAGAGAATACAATGTTTCAGTAAAGACAAGAGAAGACAAGAACAGAAGGATTTTCTCTCTACCTGGTTCATAGAAATTCTACTGTTAATATGCCCGTTAATATCGGTCAACCTGGGAGTGGAGGACTTGGACCTCTTAATCGCCCTCTCCATCTTTGATTTGCAGAAGAAGTTCTGACAATTGCGATGCCTGCCGAAGAATAGACAGAAGAAGTAGCAGAAGAACCGAGCTCCGAAGGTTGCTTTGATTGATTGGAATTGCCTTCCCTTTATAGGAGTCCTGGGAGTCTTAAGGCCGTTCGGAGTTAGCAAGTTGATTGCCATTAGGACTGGGTTTAGTTTGTGAATCGGAAATGGAAGTTCGTGCTTAATTAACGCCTTCTGTTAGGGCGTCAATTATTGAATTGACGACCTGACTGAGGTCGTGTTTTGTGTAACGCCCTTTCCAGGGTCGTTTTCTTCTTGAACCCTTGGTGCATTTAACGCCTCAGTGAAAGGCGTGTTTATCATTTTGACGCCTTCCTTACAAGGCGCCTTCCATGTTTTGACGACGTTTGGTGCAGGCGTGAATTTGTGAACTTATGAATTTCCTTCCATGCTTTGATGAACTTAAGTGCTATTATTTCGTTAGGATTTTTATCTTATTAAGCACTTATGATCATGTTATACTTTGAATTGAGGATTATTTATATTAAAATTTTGAGAGAACTAATAAACTTTTGAGTGCAGAAAATTGCAGGTTTCGAGATGTCCGAATTAATGTGGAGGTAACATCATGTTGTTCTTGTAAGCATTATTACTATATGGTATCTACGCTATTATAGCATATCAAGGACCTTGTGGTTCTGATGAACCTGGAATTTGAGTTCCCCTTCATCAAAAACAGTGATAGTTCCAGGAAAGTCTTGATCACACGGATAGGCCGTTGACTCATTAAAGGTCTGGGACGATGGTTCCACTTTTCTGAGTTGATGCGTGGACAAACGGGATTCGGCCTAGTGTCAGCTTAGAGATCTAGATTCTTGACCAAATCTAGATGGCTTAGCAATATTATCCTTGGTTATTTTCTATCTTTTAGTTTGTTTTATCTTTTCTTTTAGCCCAGCACGCATCATGTAGGACTTTGAGTTTCATGCTGAAAATCTTCATATTATGCCAGTAATGAAGGTCACTCGCTTTTGATTGAGTTGACATGAGATATTCCATTCCAAATTGAGTACTTTATTCTCTTTGAAGCCGCTCAGGCTAGTTCCTTGAAAATGTCCCTTTGCTGGGTTTTCATCTTAATTCCCTTTATTTTTCTGCAAATCCACCTTGGTTGTAGCACGTCCACGTTGGCTGGTAACCGCTCTCCAATGGCGTCTCCTTATCGTGCCATGCGCACATTTTTACTTGTTTATTTTAATCTCCTTTATCCAGCAAATTGATACTTCCTTGGAATCACCCGGAGTTGTTTCGCTCAGAATCTTGGAAAGATTTCCAATGCTTAGTGTCTGAGGCGTGTCACATCACACCTTGGCATCTACTTATCAGTTTGCTCCACTTCATTCCGTTTGTTGCACTCTCACTCCATTTCGTCTCACTCCCCTGCAAAGCAGACGCCAAGGCGGGATAGCTGTAGACACGCCAAAATTGACGCTATGTTGATCAAATCTCATGTCACTATGTTGACGCCCCAAAAGTGAACTTCGATATATTCATAATATGAAGTTTTTCTATTTTTTGTGTGTTTTTTGGTTTGATCTTGCATTTTTTGTGATTCGTGACCTAAGGAGGGGCGTGTTTTATATAGCGACGTAACATGGGGCGTGTTCAAAGAAAGGACGACCAACTGTTAGGGCGTCAATTCCTGATATTATCCGGTTTCAAAATAAATTCAAAATTAATTCAAATTATTGATTAACGTCCTTCCTCAGGGCGTGGTTTCAATTAACGCCTTCATCTCAGGCGTGTTCTCATAATTTTCAAATAAAGTAAGTTTTATTGCCAAAATTTAATCCAAGACGTGACGCCCTTGATCATGGTCGTGTTTTTGAGTAACGTCTTGATGTAGGTCGTCAATTTATGATTTGACGCCCTTCTGAAGGTCGTGTTTCACCTTTCCGTGTTCTACTTAAACTCAACTTTCCTGGAGAGTTCCCTGCCTCCGTTGGTCTCCTTGCTTGAGTTAGGAGTTAGAGTCCTGCCTTCTTTGATCATTACCTATCCTTATCTTCCCAAATTTGAGCTTATCTTCGATTGAAATCCTATAAAAGGATGCTCTGGTCGATCTAGACAGAGGTTGACAGGTCAGAGAGTTCACAGGTTAGATAGAGTTAGAGAGGTTTACGGATTACGAGATCAGATTTACAGAGCTTCATCTCCCTCTTGTGCGATCGTTTAGAGCTCTACTTGCTCTGCTTCCTCTGCTTCCGATCAACCGCGTCCACCTTGGTTTCCCTTTACTGTCGTCAGGGATAGCAGGGTTTTTTCTTTTATTCTATTTTTTTTGCTTTGTCTTCATCAACCGATCATCATCACTGTGTTTTCTTCTTTTACGTTTGCATTAGCTGCATCATATCTCCTCCTTCCCTATTTTCTTTAGGGGTTTTAAAACAAAATAAGGTGCGCATGTTTTGTTCTTTTCTCATCTTCATATCATCTTTGGGATTGATACTACGTGCACTTGGCTGATCCACTGCTTGTGTTTTATTGTCTTTTTTTTGCAAAGGTAATCAATAAAGAAAAACCCCCTTCATCGGCCGGCCGGTTGAAGGAGGAGGAGGAATTCACAATCCATCCCGCGTCCTATTTTCCACCAGGTATTCGCGATCTTCTTTGTTTCTTCTTGAGGTAACCCCTCTGGCGATCACCCTCCTTAGTAGCACCACGTGCTTCTTTTCCTTATTATTATATCAACTCCCCCTTTATTTTTGTTATGCTTTCTCATATTTAAATTTCTTCTTCGTGTGTGGATTTATCACGATCTACAACTAATGCTCAAAAGATTGCAAGCTAGCCCTTCAACTAATAAAACTACCTCAATGCATGATGAAGAGCACTTACCAACCATTCCTGAGCCAATTAATTTACCCTTGGTATTACCTCCGAAAGTAACATGACCAGCATCTTTCTTTATCAAAGTGTAGAATTTAGCTTTGTCTCCGGTCATGTGCCTAGAGCAGCCACTGTCCAGGCATACCTGCAAGGGAATTAAGTAGAGTGATTTGGAAACCAGAGTTTCTTGGGTCCCAACAAAGAACTCATCTCATGCAGACAACAAACAAGATGTTTAGGTATCCACATTTGTTTTGGTGTCTTTCTAGGCATTGTGGATTTCTTGCTTTTAAGATTAGTCTGCCTTTTCTTGCCACTTTCATTCTTTTGACCTTGTTTCTGAGGTGCGGCATTTTGTTTCTTTTTCAAATCATTTTTAGAATTTCTTTGCCAGCGTCAGGCCCAATAAATATTGGGAGTAGTAGGTGACATGTAGACCTTGGACTGACCAGTCATGAAATAGCATAGCCATAGGAATTTTGACTCCTGAAGTTATTGTTCGTGGTCTGCCTGTAAGAGTTCCAGGGTGAGACTGCTGCCACTGATTATGATGCATTGGGAAGTACTGCATGGGTCTCATGTAACTTTGACTTTTCCAATTCATCTGATGATTTGTATTGTGGAATGCCAAGTAAGTGGGTCCAGTCTTGTGGTGCATTGGACCAGTGGTGGTTCTACCCTGACCCGTCTGTGGAAGTTTGGTAGATTTGGTCTTGGGTTTCAGTTGAATCTTAGCTTTGGTGGTCTGACCACTACCCTGGCTTTTGGTCTTGAATGTAGAAGCATATGAACAAGACTCACCAGCCACCCCTATCTTCCTTTGCCTTTGTCCTTGGCGCTGGGCTTGATTGTCTTAATGTTTTTATTCTTATTCTCATCATGACTTCCACCTGAAGTCATTTTTATCGGTGGCTGAAATGTCCCTTTTTCAATCACAAAAGACGTAGTTCTCACATCAAACCTCTTTTTATTTGTTGGGTTAAAACCCAATCCTTCCTTTATGAAGTTACTCTTTGTCCCCAGGATGGCGTTCAGATTTTCAGTGCCTTGTGCCATGCCTTCAAGGGTATTTTGTTTATCTTTGTTTTCTTTTTCAAGATTTTCTATTGTTTTCTTCAGCTCACTCTTCACACTACTAACAACATTGTATTTCTCAGTGGCTATGTTTGTTTCATTCTAAAATTCATGAATCTTTATCTTGAGATCATCAATGGTCTTTTCTAGATTCTCATTTTCAGCTTTCAAATCAATCAAAATAGTTTTATCATTCTCAATTTCACAAATCGAGTTTTTCAAATTTAAATTCTCAGCTTCTAGACATGCAAGTTTGTCAGACAGGGTAGAATCATTGACTAAAGAATTTACTTTCTTTTTCAGGTGTCTGTTCTCCCTACGCATGTCTTCATACTTTTCAAGCAGTTCAGCATAAATATTTTCCCATTCAATTTGAGTAAAATTGTCAAACGGGGAAGTTACCTCATCGTCGCTTTTTGCAATCAGGCAAATCTTCTCATCTTTATCATCATCAGAGGAGCTGCTCTGACTTTCCTCTTCCTCATCGCTCCAGGTGCTCACCATTGCTCTTCCCTTTTTATTTTTCCACCTGGTCTGCTTTTCCTTGAGTTCAGAATAATCCACCTTAAGGTGTCCTGCTTTCTTGCAGTTATAACAAATAATAGAATCAAATTTCTTTGCAGGTTCTGATTTATGTTTGGGCTGTCTCATTCCTCAGAAATACTTTCTTCTCAGCCCTTTCCCTTCTTTCCTCAAGAATTTCTTAAACTTCCTGGTGATCATAGCAAACTCATCAGCATCCTCCTCAGAATTCGTGCTGCTATACTCACTGGATGACCCTTTACTAGAATTAGCTTTAAGGGTAGGGGGTTTTCTTTTCTTCTCACTTTCATCAGTTTTCTTGAGGTTCAGCTCATACGTCATGAGAGAACCTATAAGTTTATCTACAGTTGTTTTGGTCAGGTCCCTAGACTCTTCAACGACGGTGGCCTTGGTGTGCCAAATGGGCGTCAGGGACCTCAGAATCTTTCTAACCAATTCATAATCACTGTAGACCTTTTCCAGACTTCTCAAACTGTTGGTGATAACATTCAGACGAGCATACATATCTGAGACAGTCTCATCATGCTTCATCTTGAAAGCCTCGTATTCAGAGACAAGCATATTCGCTTTTGTCTCTCTGACCTGGGAAGTCCCCTCGTAAATTACTTCTAGCTTATCCCACATCTCCTTAGCAATCTTGCAGGACGAGATTCTGGAGAACTCAGTGGGATGGAGTGCACATTGTATCGCGTTAATTGCACCCCAATTCAACGTGGACTTACGGATATGCTCCTTAGTCCAGAACTCCTCATCTGGAGGTAAATCAAAAGGTCCTTTACTCACTACCTTACAGATCTCGTAGTCCTTAGCACGAAGAAATACTTGCATACTATTCTTCCAATATGCATAATCGCTACCATTGAAGAATGGTGGCTATCTTGTCGAATGCCCCTCAGCAACCATTCGTTTAGAATCCATCTCTTCTCTCCGGGATGTGAAGCCCTACGGGAGAGTCTAGCTCTGATACCACATGTTAGGAATGGATGGACTCTAAGATATAAAGGGGCGGTTAATAGATCTACCCTCTAAAACTTTCTCTCCTCTAAAATTTAACTGCAGTAAGTAAACAGATATGGAATTGACAGAATTACTACTACTGAATTAAGTTCAACTTAAGGAAGAATATGTATATGAAGGAAAACGATTAGGTTCTGTATAATCAACTACACGCTATTGGAACCAAAACACAAGCACAACGCATGCAAGCTACTGAGCAGAGATCACACAACAATCACACAGAACTCATGAGATTTTAGGTGGTTCGGCATAAGCCTACATCCACCCCACACTCAAACCGAGTGTGGCTTACTGCTGATACACAGTTTCTCATGGTTGATCCACAACTTCGGGGATTATATCCCTACACCCGCTGAGCTTCACAACTTGCTACCAGAGGAATCCTCCTCTTCCGCCGAGGTTTACAGCTTAACCTTTCTGCTGACACACAGCTTGAAGAACAGTGTTTCAAAACAAAATGAAGGGAAAAATAGAAAACCAAAAACACAACGAGAATGTAGCTCTAGACAATGAGCGAATCGGCTCTAGTTCTGAACCAAGAGATCGATGACGGCGACTCTTAATTGCTTCTTCTCTCCAATCTCTCTCTCAGCTCTCTCTCTGAACTTGCAAGCACTAGCTCTCTTGGATCGAGTTAGCTCTTTTTCTCTCTGCTTCAATCTCTCGATCACAAATTTCTTCGCATCATTGTCTTCTGCATGAACAGTTTCTAATTTATTGTTCAGCAGAAAGAGGGCGTGTGGAAACCACATTTCCCGCCCAAGCTTTTCTTCCAGATCTGAGATCCGAGGCCACGTGGCAGCATCTGAGCTTAATGGCTTTCCACGTGTCATGAGCATAGCTCAACCTTCAATCTTGGATCACGTGCCTTCCTTAAACTTTGTGAACAAGTGTCCTGTCAAAATGTTAGACACTCAGTCAGCATAAGACAGTTAGACAATCATAGGAATTGCACAGACTTAATAGAGCATGAGAGCAAAAGTGCACGGACTAAAATATGCATGAATTATAACGTGCACCGACCTTATTAGGCTGTAAGAGAATCATGCACAGACATTAATAGAAACGTAAGAAGACCTTGTGTGCATGATGCAAAGAATGCACCGAGTTGCATAATTGTGATACAGTAATCTGCACGGACTCTGTTATGCACAAGTCGAATTATGCACAGATCTGCCATTGGAATAAAAGAGATGTACACCGACATTGAAGTGAGACAAGACAAAGATGCACTGACTACAATATAAACAAGGCAAGAGAATGCACAGACCTAGTTTAGCATAAGATGAGTATGCACAGACCTTTACCGCTGATTGGCAAAATATGCACAGACGTTATGCATGGTAGCACATGATGTGCACCGACTTGGTTAGCACAAAGCAAGACTTGCACTGACCGTGTGTACGTATGAGATGCTACTTGCACCGACATCAGTCTCGCATAACCCAAATGTGCACAGACCTTGGTCATTGCACAAGAGAACGTGCACCGACTCTATTATGCAACCTACGCATATATATGAAAGGCATGCACGGACTCATCTGTGTGCAACAGCAACGGTTGCACCGACCTTGTGTCCCTTAGACACCAACATGCACAGACTCTCTACGGACTAAGCTAGGAATTACACCGACTCAATTCATACCAGTATTTGACATGCACCAACTATGAGTATAGTTCGTCAGGAACTTGCACCGACTCAAAGTAGGAATACACCATGAAAGTGCAGAAAAGTTTTAATGCAAGTGACTGTTAATTACCTAACATTTATGAAAGAATCATCAAAATACACAACATTCTCATGGTCAAGGAAAAGTAGTCAAAGTCAACTCTGTTGTCAACCAAGTCAACTCTACGGTTGCCAATTAATCAAAACACATTCAGCACATGCAGCAGCACATACACTGCTGATCAATCCCAGAGGAGGCCCAACACTAACGGGAGAACCTCTGGCTACATAGCCAGAAGTGACCATCACGACCTCGCAGTCGTGGACCTAACACCGTCTAGGGAAAACCCTCGGTGACGCTCACCGTAAAAACCCCTAGACCTCTACCTCGGAAACACTCCCTGAAACTGTCGAGGGAACCACGTCTCGTCGACGGGAAAAGAAAACTGAAAATAGGAGAGTCACGTTTCACGTGACAGGAGTACCTACCCACCAGGAGCAAGGCCTGATGCGTCCACTAACGACTTAGACCGCGCCTCATGTGTCCCCCTTGACCCCTGGTGGAACGGGGATACCGTACTAGTAGCCACAGAACAACAACTAGCTGGGGTTACGCTCGTCAGCATGGGTCCAACTGCCCCCAACCACGTGTGCACACAAAGACCATGCGTCTTAGGTCTGGCCCTCTGACTGGTTTTCCCCTCAGCCGGACTCTGGCTGCATGACGTGGGGCCTAACGGTAACCAGCCTAAAAATCGTCTCTCTGGGTAGCCTCTCCACCACTCCCTGGTGGGACCACTCGGGTGTCGGAAGGCTACGACTAGTGGGGAGTCACTGATGTGACCACTCTCCGAGAAGAAACTCCGAGAAAAACACACGCACCCTGTGCAAAAGTCGAGAAGAACCAAGTGGCGCCGAGCCACTAGACTCTGGATAGCCCTCTAGACTCACTAAATCCAATGGTCCTTGAGTCACAAGACTCGGGGTCAAGACCGTTTCACCGAACGGCGCCACACCGTCAATCTTCCCTAACCCTAGGGTCAGAAACCTCAGCACGATGTCTCACGAGGTAGCTCACAACTGCTGAGACCATTCCCTCGAAAAGGGAACTAAGAAACCCTCTAGCCTCAAACTGGGTAATTGGACTCAGTGTCCATAGGCCACACACGCGGCCCACGCGGAAAGCACAGAAGCATGATTCCCAAGGTAGCTCACAAGCCGCCATGCTGATTCCCCCATCCTAGGGACACACGAGAAACCTCTAGCCCCAGGCTGGCAACTGGACTCGTAGTCCAAGGCCTTACACACGGCCCACTCAGAAATCACTTTTCGGAAGAACTCACAACGTGCGGGGAAGCCCCCACCGCACTCAAGCCGATACACGGCGACTCGATCTAGCGGGAACACGGAAGCCCGAAATACATTGGGTCACCCGGATCCCCAAAACCCATGGGCACGCTAACCAAGGTAACTCGGCACCTTCAGACATCCTAGAAACATAGCCACGGAACCCAAGGGACGTCAGAGACACTCACGAGACCGAAGGTTGACTGCCGGGTCACAACTAGGTCGATCGGGGGTCTACATAACACAACCGGAGCGCAAGAGAGTCACCTGGACCATTAAACCCATGGGAACACTAATCGAGGTAAAGCGATACCTTCGGACACCCAAAAATACAGTCACGGTACTCACGGGGTGCTCGAGACACTCGCAGGGCCAAAGGTCGGTCATTGGGTCTCAACCGGACCGACCGGAACCCAAAATAGGCCAAAACTCTGCATTTCGGTCGACCTCCCCACTGGGGTCGGTCGACCTGGCCAGCTCGGTCGACCACCCCAGATGGGTCGGTCGACCGCCCCAGATGGGTCGGTCTACCGAATTGGGCAGAATGCCCAACTCGAGCCTAGCCCGAACGGTCGACCAAGCCGCCCGCGGCAGTCGATCGGTTACAGCAGAAAATCGGCCGAGCTCAACCCTAGAGCCCGGTTCCACGCCCCATTCGATCTTGATCGAAGGGGAAAACATAGGGGACCATCCCCTAGGCCCAAAAACTCAAAAATGGAGGGAAGAAAGAGGGGAAACCTCCATCGATCCGATGAAACTGTCGCACGCCCTAAAAACGTGATTTTAACCCCCAACGGTGATAAAGCCACGCTTGGCTCACCATGGGCTACCAAACTCGCTGAAAAGGAAGTACCGGGGTTAAGGATCCATCCCCCTACCTCCACCGAAGATTTCACGCGGCGTGGACGCCGCTCCGACACGAAACGCCCACGAAACCCCCGCCGGTTCACGAACTCCCGACCGCACTTCGACGTGCCACCATCCCTCGATCCTCGACCCGTCCTCGCTCCTCACCCTCGCAGCATCTCCGCCTCACCCGCCATCGCCTCTGTCGGTCACCCGGAGGAGAGGAGGAGAGAAAGAGAATAGAGAGGGAGTGAAAGAGAGAATAGGGAGAGAGAGAGGGGGTGAGTGGATTTATATAGAAATGAATTTGGGATTTATAAATCCAGAAAATACAAAAATAGGGAAAAATACTTCTCGTGATCCTCAAAAAATGCACAACGTAGTGGTAACGTCCTGGAGTCGGAGAACGCAATTGTTCTCCCTGCACGGGGTTCCGAAGGTCCGACAGACGAAAACACACGTAAATCACAAAACGCGGTCCGGGACCCACAAAGGTGTTCCAAAAAATCCAGAAAAATACCGGCAAGCTCCTCGCAATGCCACGGACCCAAGGAAATTCATGGGCATACCCCAATGGGTCCAACAATCCGGTATAAAAGGTCCGAAGCTCACTCGAACATGATCTGAAACCCACGGATCTTGATCCGATAAATATCCAAAAAACTCGGGGCATTACAGCCCTCCCCCGTTAGAGAAATTTCATCCTCAAAATTAAGGACAAACGCGGGAACACAGGGGAAGAAAGCCTTAACCAACTGACAATGTCGTCAGAGCCCCAGCATAGAAAGCCTCGATTCTCACAAAAGACACAGTTCCTGAGGGACACCGTGATGTGACACCGACTTAGAGAATGCAGCAACTAGACCAAGGGTCCTTGGACTTACCAAGCAAGCACAACGCACAAGAGTAGATAATTACGCAAGTTGCCAAACCACTGTTGCACACACAATTCCCGGGTGACTCGGCGATGCCGAGTGGAGGTAGTGGAACAAAGCCCTTGCTGGTAGAGGACCAGCAAAGCTATGGTCGCCCTCTCGAGGGTACGGTGCCAACAATCAAAGGGCTGGCTAGGTGCCGAAAGGGCACAGGGTCGCTCTCTCATAATCCCACGATGATCACTCATAAACTGGGAGCTTCGGGGTCGGGCGCTCTCTCACCGTCAACAGAGCAATTCCACGGATATTATATGAACAAACTACTGATATAAGAGCAAGGGATAGAGCTTACCCGGTTGGTTTGAAGAAACCAACCCCGTTCGAGACGAGGGCGAGCGGAGAAGTGTGGGTTCCCCGCACACTGCGTCGATGAAGCTTGATCCCTGCTAATTATTTACATGCACTACGCCTCATGCAGGAGGGTGGATCTCGGGGTGGGGAAAAGTTGATTACACACAAACACTACCTCCACACAGGGAGGGGCGGTAAGCCGGCCAGGCGGGGAGGGGCTTGAAGCTAAGAACGGAGCCGGATTGCCCTCCCGGGGTTCTGTCCGCCGGTTCTGCCCGCTGATAGGAACTCGCTGACGACTCCGCTGTGATCGCTCCCGGACTCAAAAGTGAACGAGACCAGCGCCAAAATGTTGGTGACTGACCCGGGATGAAGCCTGAATTTTTTTTGGGACCAGAAGTTATCGACGCTGGAAGGGACAGATGCTGGACCGGTGCTGCTCTGCTCTGCCTTGGACTGAGTTCAGGTTGTTGCAGCAGGTTGGCGACTTCACCACGATCTCTCCCGTGATCCAATCGAGACGGGATCAGGATGGTTGATAGCATGATCAAATCCTCTTCGATCAGCAACCAAGATGGACACCAGAGGAGGTCGGAGCAGGGAGGTGGAACCCGAAGAGTGAGAGGCGGTCTGATCAGTCCCTAACAGGACTGACCTGCGCACCTGGGGAAAATAATTTGGAACGGGGAGCTCCGAACTCCAAACGAGGCCCCGCTTTCTGTGTTGGACAGAGAACTGGTGGATCTTCGCCCTGGTCAAGTGGCGCACCAAGAAGATCACCGGTGTGGTTGCAGTAGCTTCTGAATGGCGGCTCTGGTTTCTGGCTGGACTTGTTCTGCGCAGTCGGTGAAGAATGGCTCTCCCGGACAACTCCGAACTCGAATTGGGGCGGGATCACCTCGCCTGCGAAGACGACTGGAAGAGATTTCCGGAAATGCAGGATACGCCTCCATAAGATGTCCGGTGAAGATGTGGTTGACTCTGCAACTCGACCCTTGACTGCTGCCTGCGGACGGAGATGAATATGGTGATGATAGGTGATGGGAGACGGAGTAGATGGGGTGGGAAATGGGGTGGATGGGTGTGGGGGTGGCATCTGACTATGTGGGGGTCTGTTAGGGGGTGATACAAGGTGTGGGAGGGGCAGAAAGGGGGTTGGGAGGTGGTCTAGCAAGTGGAGGAAGGGGGAGCTGCGAATTTGGGTTGGGAAGGAGAGAGGGAAGAGAGATCTCTCCTTTGGTTTGAATGGTGGGTTAATGGAGGGGTTAATGGGGGCCTAGGGAATGGGAAGGGTTGCCTTGGGGAGGGGAAGGGGTGCTTGGGAGAAGGGATTCTCCCTTGGGAAAATGAAAGGTTGTATGGGGAAGGGGAAAGGTTGCTTGGGAGGAGGGAGAGGTGCCTAGGAGAAGGGGATTCCACCTAGGGGTTGGAGGGGAATTAAATGGGAGGTATGGGGAAGGTGGAGGGGTCTTAATGAGAGGTGAATAGGGAGGAGAGAGAGTGAATTTTGAAATTGGGGGTGGGGAGGAGAGAGAATAGGGTTTGCCCCCTTTAGAGAGAGAGAGAGAAAGAGAGAGGGGAATCCACCCCTTAGAGAGAGAGAGAGAGAGACACTTCTTGTGAAAATTTTCACTTAATACTTCATTCATTGAGGGCTCGTCCACGGTTCCAGAAACTCCGGCGGTTCGTGAATCGGAGTCCGAGAGCTGTCGGGGCAGCCTCTGCAACCTGCTACCAGGAACCTGAAGCCGCCTTCCCCAGATTCTGTCACTCTGTTCGACTCCCCATCCGGACCAGCATCGACGTCAGAAGAATTCTACAAAATTCTGAGGCATCCTAGCTCCAGTTACGAAGATTTCTCCTCTGGTCTCATCATCAGCAAAATTCCGGACTAGAAGTTACGACCTCAACAGTGATTGTCAGTCATTCGTCGCAGAGTGCAGGCAGATTCGACATCGGCTTCTCCTTTCGCAATTTCGGCGAATCTCCCCTCCCCGCCTGACCGGCTTACCGCCCCTCCCTGCGTGGAGGTAGTGTTTGCATGTAAATCAACATCCCCACCCCAAGTCCACCCTCCTGTGTGAGGTGTAGTGAGTGTAACTAATCAACAGGATTCAAGCTTCACCGGCGCAGTGTGCGGGGAACCCACACTTCCCCGCTCGCCCATCGTCTCCGACCGGGGTTGGTTTTATCAAACCAACCAGGTGAGCCTCTACCCTTGCTCCATTTACTTCTGTTCATTTCATATCCGTAAAACTTGTCCGCTGGTCGGTGAGAGAGCGCCCGTTCCCGGAGCCACTAACTCTTGTGTGGTCACCGTGACCCAAGTGAGAGAGTGACCTAGTGCCCCCAAGGCACCCGGCCGCCCTTGATCGTGGGCATCCTACCTTCGGGAGGGAAAACCTTAGTTGTGCTGGCCCTCTACCAGCAAGGGTCCCTCTCCCCCACTTCGACTCGGCATCATCGAGTCACCACGGGTAACGGGTGCGCACGGTGAGACGGCGTCTTCCAAGCTTTCTCGACTTTTGTGAATGCGTTTGCGAATTAAGTCCGAGGGAGCATAGTATCTTGCTGCCTCCCCTTCATTATGTCACATCAGTTGGTATCAGAGCATCATCATCCTTAGGCGTATCACATCACACCGCCAGACCTTAATCACAAGTAACACCTTACTCCGAACGCCGCGTTCACCAGCCATCAGAGCAGGCACACACCAAAGGACACAGTCCGGCATCACCTCTATCACAACAAAACCAATCATGGCACCACTACCACCATCTCACTCAACAAGGAGACACAGTCCTCATCACGAGAAATAGCTACCGATGCATCCTATGGTCGGCGGACAATTCACACATCAGCTTCACAATCAACTGACTGGTCGCACACCCTTCTCAAGGGAACAACCAATACAGAGCCTCCATCAGCTCACATAGCCATCTCAACAAACCGCAATCAGATCATCGGCTCAGCACCAAGAACCACCGCACACCTGGCAAGCTGAAAGCCAGACATATCACTGTGCCAACTCTGTCAGAAGATAAATTCCGACAAAGCCCAGATCCCATCTGGAAAGGCACATCACAGAAACGGCCGCCCACGGTCCCGCTTTCACACGGCTCTCACGGTTCTCAAACCACAACCACCAGCATCATCTATCTGTGAAAGACCAACCACGGGTCACCAAACACTCATCAACGGGAAACCCTCCTCTTGCTCAACTTTTTCCTTCTTTCCTAGTCCTACACCAGATCCGAAGGGCACATCTCAAACCTTGATGGGCTATCTGCTGACTCGCACAAACAATTACCACATCTCAAGCTAAACTTCTCTCAGACACCGTATCCGATCTCAATCATCGTGCTAACTCAACCCTCTCAAGGGAGCACGATGAAACCAATGACAAGACTCAGGAGTCTTCAGTCATCACCTCACTCGACTCAGACTTACAGGGAAAGGATTTCCCGTGCTGGTCACAAACCAAGGACCACCATTCCAACGCCAATCTCTTCCAAAGGCCTCCGCCCATAGGCGTCACTCTCTCGTCCTATCTCATCGAATCTTATCTCAATTAATCCAAGTGGACACCTACCAATCCTGATTCCGCCCTTACCACAGAGCCACGGGACACCACCGAAATAGTTCATGGCACACGTCTCTAGAGGAGGAAAGTGTCATCCAATATTACGGCAACCTAGTCGCCAACATCACGACCATTGCACACGGGTCTTTAAACGACACAGATTCCAACACAGTTGGGTCCTGTCCGCCACAATCCGACACGACCATAACCTACAGACGCTGCTATGGTCGATCACACTGTTAGGCTCACCAGCCACTCACAGCTACCAAGGGAACCCAAAATCTCTCAGAGATCACTTCCTCTAGAACACAATCTCATCCAAGAACACGACTTGCAACACAAGTCGGGTACCAAACCACCGACTCTGACCAACACGTCCTCGACCTCCGTCAGGCGACATCCTCAACAACCCCATTCGGGCTCACACCGATGCCTGACATGGCTTCCATCACAGAAATAGGGTACTCATATGGCACACTTGCCAACATTTTTCCCCAACACTCCATCCTGCCAGTGCCAATAACCACGATTTTTCGAGAAACGGCACGGTAACAACACATCTCACATCGAGGAACCAATCCCCCGATGCTCAACGTAACCTCAGGAAATCTGCCCGTAGCAACCAACGCTACGATCCTGAACCTGTGGGTTATAGGCCCACCAGGCTTCTACTGTGCACTCTGATCCACACGTACACAACCAACACGGCAACTCGGGACTCATCATCCCGACCATCCACAACTCGCCTGGTCAACCTTAGAAAACAGGGTAAGGAAAGCTCCATTACCTCGAACCCAAAGCATAGATTCACTCCCAAATCTGGCAATCCTCTGCAACTCTACGGACTCTGAATTGCCACGCATCGGAAAGTTCCAGCACCAGCCAAGAATGCGAACACCGCCCAACCAGCACTCGTCCTTTCAGAATAGCGCCAGCACCCTTACACTCCAGGGGAAATGGGCACAACTCTCACAGGCAACCACCTTGTCAAAGCACGGAACACGTCTCGCATGGACTTTATGGCACACGAAGGCCAACCAATCCGAACACGCAATGTAAGACGATGAACCTTAGCTAAGCACAATCTCTCCAACCAAAGGAGAAACCGATCATACCTCTGACCAATCGGAAAACCTCCATGCTCGACTTGACCTCGAACCTTGCACACGTTGGGAACAGCACCATCCCGCACCAAGAAAAACATCACCACGTTAGGTCAGCACCTCTAACACACTCGACGAGTGTCACGTCGGACCACGATAACAGCATCCCCCGATGCACCACCACTACAATTCCTCGAACTATAACACACCATGCCAAGAGCCGCAACATAAGCCATAATCAACAACTATCAACGCTCATCCTCGAGTCCCGAAACTCACCACGGAACCTTCACAACTCAAACCAAATCCAGGGTGAACACAACCCATTCGCACTCAAGAGCGCAGGAGCAAGACTTACTAGGACACCACAACCCAATCCTGCCTCGAAATCCGCAAGAATAATCGGGATCGACACATCATTTCTGACGCCACAGAGCACGATAAGAACATCAGGCTCGACAAAATAGCAACTCACCGAGAAGATCCTCAGCTCACCCGCGCACACTTCTCGATCAGAGCACCCACTCTGCCACCTCAAACCATGACCTTAACACCTCAGGGGCTGGATAAACCTCAAGCTAAAGTGGCCAGATTCGACAACAGCTCCTTCAGAGCACGCTCACGGCCACTTAACCACAACAATCCTTGCCAGCCACCTGACCTCGTTGCAAATCCTCGAACACAGCGCCGCAGCAACGCACCTGCCAGCAACCTCTGCCCACTGCAGCACAACCGAGGCCACGACCCATCGGGAAGAAACCTCTCTATCACATCCCTTGGGCCCTACACTGGCACTCCAACAAAAGCTGCAACCGCCTTTACAGCGCCAACGCCGCGCCCTCAAGTGAGAAACAAAGCGAAAAACATGCACGAAACCCTATGCCAGCTGCCGACTGTACTGGATCTTATAGACTCTAATCACTGCAATATCTCGAATTGTTATGTACGTCCACAACCACTTCTCTGATACCATTTGTAACGACCCAAGATTCGGATACAGGGAGGAGCCCGATACCATTCGAACCCTGGCCCGCCGCCCACGAGTCGGGAGGGCTCGGAAGGGCTAAAAGGAGTATGGAGGCACAATTAAATAGGAAATAAGGTAGGATAATTCAATAATTAACAGAAATAAATAAACAAACTACAACAGCAGAGTCCAGTGTAACAGAAAGTACGGTCTAAAGCAGTAAAACGTACCACATGCCAAGTGAACACTCGGCCTGGCGAGCTGGCAACTCCGAACCTCCGAACAGCACCCTGGAACCTCGAGGAAGAACCGCCGCACCTGAAATGCAGGGGTGAGCCTTCTGTCACTGGCTCAGTAGGGATCCCACGGAATCCCAACCGAGAACATGGTGGTAGCAGAAAGGGAAAATAGCTACAACTACAGCTGGAACAACAAATCGGTGGCCGGTCAAAACTCGACACTACAGCTACTCCTACTGTACCGGAAAAGCACGCCCCGATCTCACCATCGGGGAACTACCGAACTAACGGGAGAACCTCTGGCTACACAGTCAGAAGTGACCATGACCACCTCACAGACGTGGACCTAACACCATCTAGGGGAAACCCTTGATGATGCTCATCGGAAAAACCCCTAGACCTCTACCTCAGAAACACTCCCTGAAACTATCGGGGGAACCACGTCTCACAAACGGGAAACGAAACCCGAAAATAGGAGAGTCACGTCTCACATGACAGGAGTACTTGCCCACCAGAAGCAAGGCCGGATGCGTCCACTAACGACTTAGACCGCGCCTCAGGTGTCCCCCTCGACCCCGGGTGGAACGGGGATAACGTACTAGTAACCACTAAACAAGAACTAGCTGGGGTCGCGCTCGTCAGCACAGGTCCAACTGCCCCCAACCACGTGTACACACACAGACCATGCGTCCTAGGTCTGGCCCTCTGACTGGCTTTCCTTTCAGGCAGACTCTGGCTGCAAGACGTGGGACCCGACGGTAACCAGCGTAAAAACTGTCTCTCTGGGGTAGCCTCGCCACCACTCTCTGGTGGGACCACTCGCGTGTCGGAAGGCTACGACTAGTAGGTAGTCACTGATGTGACCACTCTCTAAGAAGAGACTCCAAGAAACACACACGCACCCTACGCGAAAGTTGAGAAGAACCAAGTGGCATTGAGCCACTGGACTCTGGACAGCCCTCTAGACTAACTAAATCCAACGGTCCTTGAGTCACAAGACTCGGGGTCAAGACAGTTGCACCGAACGGTGCCACGCCGTCAATCTGCCCTAACCCTAGCGTCAGAAACCTCGGCAC
This sequence comes from Amorphophallus konjac, assembly GCA_022559845.1. Lineage (NCBI taxonomy): Eukaryota > Viridiplantae > Streptophyta > Magnoliopsida > Alismatales > Araceae > Amorphophallus > Amorphophallus konjac. The sequence goes on from CM040117.1 coordinate 47,016,790, forward strand.
GATGTCTCACGAGGTAGCTCACAACTGTTGAGACCATTCCCTCGAAAAGGGAACTAAGAAATCCTCATGCCTCAAACTGGGTAATTAGACTCACAGTCCACAAGCCACACACGCGGCCCACGCGGAAAGCAAAGAAGCACGATTCACAAGGTAGCTCACAAGCCGCCACGCTGATTCCCCCATCCGAGGGAAAAGTGGGAAACCTCCAGCCCCAGGCTGGTAATTGGACTCGCAGTCCAAGGCCTTACACATAGCCCACTCAGAAACCACTTTTCGGAAGAACTCACAACGTGCGGGGAAGCCCCCACCACATTCAAGCCGATACACGGCGACTCAATCTAGAGGGAACACGTAAGCCCGAAACACATGGGGTCACCCGGATCCCCAAAACCCACGAGCATGCTAACCAAGGTAACTCGGCACCTCTAGACATCCCAAGAACACAGGCATGGAACCCAAGGGATGTCCGGAACACTCACGAGACCGAAGGTCGACTGCCGGGTCACAACCGGGTTGACTGGGGGTCTACATAACACAACCGGAGCACAAGAGAGTCGCCCGGACACTTAAACCCACCGGAACACTAATCGAGGTAAAGAGACATCTTCGGACACCCAAAAACACGGTCACAATACTTACGGGGTGCCCGAGACACTCGCACGGCCAAAGGTCGATCATTGGCTCTCAACCGGACCGACTGGAACTCAAAATAGGCCAAAACTCTGCATTTTGGTCAACCTCCCCACAGGGGTCGGTTGACCTATCCAGCTCGGTCGACCGCCCCAGATGGGTCGGTCGATCGAACTGGGCAGAATACCCAGTTTGAGCCGTGCCCGTACGGTCGACCGAGCCGCTCGCGGCGGTCGACTGGTTACGGTGGAAAACCAGCCGAGCTCAACCCTAGAGCCCGGTTCCACGCCCCATTCGATACCGATCAAAGGGGAAAATATAGGGGACCATCCCCTATTCCCAAAAACTCAAAAATGGAGGGAAGAAAGAGGGGAAACCTCGATCGATCCGACGAAACCGTCGCACGCCCTAAAAACATGATTTTAACCCCCAACGATGCTAAACCCATGCTCGGCTCACCAAGGGCTACCAAACTCGCGAAAAAGTAAGTACCAGGGTTAAGGATACATCCCCCTACCTCAACTGAAGATTTCACGCGCCATGGACGCCGCTCCGACGTGAAACACCCATGAAACCCGTGCTGGTTCACGAACTCCTGACCGCTCTTCGGCGTGCCACAGTCCCTCGATCCTCCACCCGTCCTCGCTCCTCACCCTCGCAGCATCTCCGCCTCGCCCGCCATCACCTCCGTCGGCCGCCCGGAGGAGAGGAGGAGAGAAAGAGAAGAGAGAGGGAGTGAAAGAGAGAATGGGGAGAGGGGGGGTGAGTGTATTTATATAGAAATGAATTTGGGATTTATAAATCCAAAAAATATAAAAATAGGGTAAAATACTTCTTACGATCCTCAAAAAATGCACAACGCAGTGGTAACGTCCCAGATTCAGAGAACACAACGGTTCGCCCTGCACGGGGTTCCGAAGGTTCGATAGATGAAAACACACGTAAATCACAAAACGTGGTCCGGGACCTACAAAGGCATTCCGAAAAATCCAAAAAAATACTGGAAAGCTCCTCGCAATGCCATAGACCTAAGGAAATTCACGGGCACCCCCCAATGTATCCGATAATCAGATATAAAAGGTCCTAAGCTCACTCGGACACGATCCAAAACCCACGGATCTTGATCCGATAAATATTCAAAAAACTCGGGGCGTTACAAAGTCCGACACCTCCCTTTTCATATTAGGCCACCAAAAAGTCCATTTCAAGTCTTGGTACATCTTAGTGGATCCAGGGTGGATCGTGTATCTCGATCGATGAGCTTCTTCAAGAACCTTCTTCTTTAACTCGGCACAGTCAGGTACACATGTCCGTTCATGAAATAGCAATCTACCATCGAGGGCCAGCTTGAAATCAGGTCTCTCGTCTAGCTTGTCCTTTATTTCCACCAGTGTAGGATTTTCTTCTTGTAGCTTCTTAATCTCAGGTAGCAAATCCGGATGTAGACTTATGTGGGATAGAGTGATACACTTGTTCGTCTCATCTGTGCTTATATTGAGTTCTGAGAATTTCTCCAGCAACTTTCATTCTTGTATCATACAATTGGCCAAAAATTTGCTCTCGGCTTCAGACTGAGGGCATCAGCTACGGAATTACCCTTACCAGGATGGTATTGTATGGTGAAGTTGAAATCCTTGAGATATTTGAGCCAACGCCTTTGCCGCATGTTCAGCTCCTTTTGGGAGAATAAATACTTGAGGCTTTTATGATCGGAGTATACTGTGAATTGTTCTCTGTAAAGGTAGTGTCACCAGATCTTTAAGGCAAATACCACCGCGGCTACCTCTAAATCATGCACCGGGTAGTTTTCTTCATGCTTCTTTAATTGTCAGGAAATGTATTTAATGACCCTTCCATTTTGCATCAATACACATCCGAGGCCAATACCAGAAGCATCGATATATACCTCATATTTATCTCCTTCAATTGGTAATGATAAGACTGGAGCAGTGGTCAAGAGATCCTTCAAAGCTTGGAAACTCTTCTCGTAATCTTCATTCCACTCATAAGGCACTTCCTTGCGAGTCAATCTGGTGAGAGGAACATCAATTTTTGAGAAGTCCTTGATGAATCATCGGTAGTAACCAGCTAGTCCCAAGAAACTTCGGATCTCCGTTGCATTTGTTGGTCGTTCCCAATTCTTCACGGCCTCGACCTTTGAAGGGTCGATGAAAATTCCGTTCTTCGAGACTACATGGCCTAAGAAGGATACTTCCTCGAGCTAGAACTTGCACTTGCTGAATTTGGCATACAATTTATTTTCCTTTAATATTTACAATGCCTTCTTCAGATGTTCTTCATGATCCTCTTCAGTCTTTGAATAGATCAGGATATCATCAATGAAGACCATAATAAATTGGTCTAAGTAGGGCCTAAATATGCTGTTCATTAACTGCATAAAGGCTGTAGGGGCATTTGTTAGTCCGAAAGGTATAACAGTAAATTCGTAATGTCCATACCTGCTTCGAAATGCAGTTTTATGAATGTCTTCTTCTTTGATCTTCAATTAGTGGTAACCCGAACAAAGATCAATCTTAGAGAAGTATATAGCTCCAGATAATTGATCAAACAGCTCATCAATTCTTGGCAGCAGGTACTTGTTCTTGATGAGGGCATCCCTTGCCCCTCCACATTTTCTCCGGACTCGGATTGTTCGTCGGCAAGCGCCATTATGTTCCTCAAGTGTTTGTGAGTCGAGTCATGTAATTTTCTTATTTTTATTTGAGTCTTAATCATGTAATTTTCCCTTTATTTGAGTCATGTACCTAGGTTAGTCGGTTATCTACCAATGTCCTAAGTCATTGTGTTGTTTAGATAGGCTATTGGGCCCATCTCATTGGGCTAGGCCCATGGACACCCCCTTCCCTTCGGTTATTAGTCATTGTGTCTTTTGTTAGGGTCCTTTGTGTAAAAAGTCATGTGCCTATAAATAGGCCACCCCACTCCTCATATGTAACAATTTTGATGAAATATTGAAGAAATCCCTTTCAAGTCTCTCATTACTCCACTTTTCTCTCTCTCTAGCTCTCCTTCTCTCTCCCACAAGGAAAGGGGCGAACCTCCCCTCTCTCCTCCCCCCCCCTCTCTCATTCAAATCCAACCCCCACCTACCTCCATTATTACCCCCACAACTTCCCACACCCTCCTTTACTCTCCACCTAGTCCCAACAACCCTCCACCAATCCAAGCCCTACTTCCCAACCACCACCTACTTCCCTCCACTTCCCTAAGCACCTCCTCACTTCCCCAAGGCTGAAGGATCTCTTTCCTAGGCCCAAATTTGAATCTCCCACCCATCTCCCCTTCCCCCCTTGCTCCCTAGGTCGCACCCCTCCTCTCCCCTCAAGCCAAGTTCGCCCCCACCTTCCCTCCCCCTCCCTCTCTCCCTTGTGCTCACCCCTTCCCAGCACCATCTCTAGTAGACCAGCTGATGTAAAACCAACCTTGGACCTATTTGCAAGCATTCAAGTTTGAGCAGCGGACTCACACTAGCGAGCTCACCCGTATGGCGCACACTAGTACCCGATGGCGACTAGGCGATGTTGGAGAGGGTCTGAGGCGGGACCTTTAGGCTCCAGTGGTTGGCTAGCTTGGGAAGAACCCCAAATGGGCCTAGGATACCCAAATCATGGGCGGCCAACACACCAAGGGTGTGGGTTAAGTGGATGCTCTCACAACTCGCCCGCGGTGGTCACTCAATTTGGTGGCAATTTAAATCAGACACTCTCATTCCGCCGACGGAGTAACTAAAGCAATACTAAGCTAAGCAAGTCCATTGCAGCAATGAGGGATGTTCAGGAGCTCACCTAGCTGGCATGAAGACGCCGACTCCGGCCGGAGACGGGGGCGAGCGGGGAGGCGAGGGTATGCACCCGCACGCCGCGTCGATTGAAGCTTCAAACCTGCGACTTAATAATGACATGAACTACACCCCATGCAAGGGGGGGGGGGATCTCGGGATGGGGATTAAGTGAATTACAGCCAAAACTACCTCCACGCAGGGAGGGACCTTCATCCGGTCAAGCGGGGTGGGGAATTATGCAAAGAGGACCGACTTTCCGAGCTCCGCCGGTTCTGCCTTTCTTCTGTATTTCTGGACAGGGGGTCGATGTTGACACTGCCAAAAATTCCACCGAGCTCAGAACCTGATGAGACTTGCGCCAAAAGCTTGCTAATGGACGAAGGATGATCTCTGAATTTTTGCTGAGCCTGGTACAGTAGTTTCTGGCCGGGGCAGAGTCTGGAAACGGACTAATTGGTTCTGCCTATGTCTGGTGCAGAACAATGTGGCTGGTTGCAGAGGGTGCCACGATCACTACCAAGCTCTGATTGAGGCAAGACCTGAATCGTTGGAACCGTGGTCGAGTCTTCTTTCTTTCGGCACTGACGAAGAGGTCGGCAGATGTTGGAGAACACCAGGACGATCAGATGAGTAGAGGGGTGTCGGTTCTGGCTCCTGTAAACTGACCTGACACACTTGGAGTAGAAAATTTGTAACTTGAGATGCCAATGTCCAAATGCAGCTCTGCTTCTTGAGGATGAAAGAGGACTTGAGAGGGAAGAATTTTTCTGAAGAACACTTGTTCTGAATCCCAAAAGGTTCGCCGTGGCCGAGCTTCCACTCTCGCTCTGGCTCTCTGCCTGGGGTCTTCTGCACAGTCGAGAGAGATCGGCCCCTACGGACAGCTCCGACCTCGGAAGCTGGCGAGACCACCTTTGTTGGAAAGCTAACTCGCAGAAGATTCCAGCAATGTAGGCCTTGTCACCTGAATCTGTGAGGGACGGTCGTGGCTGCCTCTGCAAGTCGCTGCAACTCTGCTGCCTGAAACAGAGATAGAATGAGGAGATGTGTAAGGGGAGAGCAAGGGGGAGGGGGGGTGAACTTGGTTTGACCAAGGGGGAGGTGGGGGGCGAATTTGGGAGCTTGGGGGTGGGGGGAGATGAAAGGGCACAGCCCAAGGGGAGGGAAATTCGAATTTGGGCTTAGGGAAGAGCCCCTTCAACCTTGGGGAGAGGAAGGGGTGCTTAGGAAGTGGTGTTGGGTAGTTGGGGGTTGGGAGGTGGGGTGTGGATTGGAGGATGCAACCTTGGGTTGGGGGGAGAGTTAAATGAGTGTATGGGGAAGGGGAGAGGTCTTAATGAGGGGTGAATGGGGAGGAGAGAGAAAATTCTGAAAATTGGGGTGGAGGAAGAGAGAGAGAGAGGGGGGGACCCCTTAGAGAGAGAGAGAGAGAGGGATAAAGAGAGAGAGAGAGATATTGAGAGAGGAAGCTAGAGGGATTTGGAGTTTTTCTGGAATTCAATATTCATGCATTAGTTCTTACAAATGAGAGAGGGGTGGGGCTATTTATAGACTCTACACTTTTCCTAAGACCAAACTGACCCTGACAACTGACATAATGACCAAATACTCCAAGGGAGGGGCGCCCTTGGGCCTAGCCCACTATTTGGGCCCAATAGCCTAATGAACCAACATAATGACACACGACTTAGGAAAATGACTTTCTAACCTAGGTACATGACTCAAATAAAGGGAAAATTACATGATTAAAACTCAAATAAAAATAAGGAAATTACATGACTTGACTCACTAACACATGAGGAACATAATGGCGTACACCGATGATCAATCCGAGCTTCAGAAAATGTGGAGGGGCAAGGGATGTCCCCATCATACCCCCGGGGTGGGGAAAACTCGACCCTATCGAGTATGGGTCCACGGGGGAAGTAGCACACCGAACTGCGGCTCTGGGCAATCCACGATCTCCATAGTCAACCCGCGACCATAGTCGGGGAACGGCGCTTTAGCTTGACAAAGTGGCTCGATCATACCCTCATGCTGGCTATGATGTCTTGCTTGCCTAGTATTGCTGCCGTATGCTCACGTCGGGCTCTCGGGCTAATTTGTGGTGGCACTCCGAAGGTGTCTCTCGCAAGGATAGGTGTAAGCTCAAGGCACTCACTAGAATCCACCGCGGTGCCCCTAGAGGGTGCTGGATCCGCCACATGAGAGATGGGGAGAATCCCAAAAACCCTTTTGAAAGTTCAACCCATAAGCCGGGTTGCCAAAGCCACTCGAAACTTGGCAAGGTCCAAGTCCTCGTGCCCTCAATTTGGAGGTGACCCCAGGGTAGAGCCACTCCAAAATCATCATCGTCAAGTTACCAACTTGGAGTTTCAAGTGGCGCTCACGAGTTTTTGCTTGCTTATTGTGAATCTCACCGCTTGCTACTTGATATTTGCTTGGATGCATATGCCATGCTTTATGATGCGGTGGGAGTGGACAATGTATGGTATGTAAAGGTGGTCCGGGGCAGCCAAATGTAGTTTGATCATGCTTTGATGCCATGAGGACTGTGATAGACTTAGGGGGCCCGAGACATCCATAGATGAACCTTTTATGCGTGGGTATGATGAATGTCGGGGGACCCGGACATCCATGTATGCTCCTAGCATTCATAAGACCAATGGTGAATTGGGGAGGACCGTTACACCCAAATAGGGACCACTCATGCTTCCTACTTGACATGTGGGTGTTGTGAATGAATGGACCCGACTTTCTAATCATGCCAAGTGGTGTGTTGTGCCAAGACTCATGCACTCCTATCCTAGAGATGACTTCCATGTGCATGGGTGTGGGGTGGCCCTTGAGCTTCCACTCGTATGGATCAAAGGGATCTAAGAAGGGAGGCATCATGGGGTGGGACAATTCTTCAATCCCAAGGTTTATGTTGCCTAAGGTCAATGCTCCCTTGGTGTAACCCGATTCTAGGAAGGGAGGGGTTTGGGTTAATATGGGCGGTAAGGATAGGGTAAGGTGGGTGGTGAATAAGGTGAGTGAGTTACATAGAGATCTAGGCTCCCATAGGAAAGGGTCAAAGGGATCATGGTAAAGGTCACCTAGATAGGGGTACTCCATGTCCTCAAGGTCCTCATATGGTGGGGAGTCGCCTTCCTCTAATGAAATGGTTGGGCCGGTGTATGGGGTGGGTTGGTTGGTAAAGGTTCTAGGAATCACAATGGTAGGGGAGTGGACCGGGATGGGCTCTTCCACTATGGGGAGAATGAAAAGGAGGTCACTAGTGTAGCAACTAATAGTGCAAATCGAGGTGATAGACCCAATGCATGGATGGATGAGGTCAAGGCTCTTGGGTCGGACCGCCCCTAGGGTCAACAAAGAAGTCAAGTCTAATTGCCACTCTAGACCTTGGAGGAGATCATCCCAACATTCTACCTCATAGTAGGATTGGATTGTAGTGTGATAGGAGTGGAAGGGTACAATGGGAAAGTTTTGCTCCATGGGTGGGTAAACATAGGACATGATGGGGTGAATTGGTCTCTCCTTTAGCCATCTAGCTAGGGGGCCATCTATGATTACGGTGCTATTTGTGAAGGCTTGTGGCTCTTGGGGGTCCAAGCTATGTGGAGGGGACATTTGTGATTCTTCCTCACCATAGGTATGAACTTGGGTTTCCTCAAGGATGGGGATGGGTTCCGGAATGGTATCTACTCCCATGTGGATGGTTGTGGTCTCCTTTCTCAAGGGAATGGGAAGGTCTATTGAGGGTGGGGTGATGATGGTTGGTGCATGGTGTACCCGGGGTGGTGGGTAATGGGAAACTTGGTTTTGGATACGGAGAGGAAGTAGTGGAAGCCTAGGTTGGGGAAAGATTGGTGTAGGAAGTGGGAGGTGGGTTGGGTGAGGGGTTTTGGGTTGATTTGTTTTGGGAGATGTGTCCCTTTTTGGGGACGATGGTGGGTTTGGGGTGGTGGTCAAGGGGGCTTGTGGGGTACGGGTTTGGTGAGGGGTTTTGGGTTTGGGGGTGGTGGCCATTATGGGCCTAGGTGGAGGGGTGGACACGGTGTCCACTTGGTTTTGAATGGTGAGGGTTGGATGAGTGGTGGTCATCATGGAGGGAATTGGGTCGGTTAGGGGTCTCTTGCCCTTGGGATCGTTTGGGGTGGAAGTGGGGGCTAAAGGGGCTTGACTAGTGTAGGTTAGGGAAGGGGGTTTTGGTTGGGGTGTGGGGGCCCTCATGGGGTTAGGTGGGGAGGTGGAGGCCTTGGACACTTGGGTTCTAGTGGTAAGGGTTTGGACGGGTAGGGTTGGAGGAGTGGGAGTGCCCCTCGAGTTTTGGTAACCCGGGTAGGAGGGAGGAGGTCGGGGAGTGTAGACTTTCCTAAGTTCGGCTTTCATGTTCTCCCATGTGTTAATAGGCTCTAGCCTCATAACCCTCCTAAATTTTTCAATGAACTTCCACCTATCCTCGGCATGGTACAAAAGTCGACTCTTGGCAAGGTAGATTCTCATGGGTTCAGTCATTGGATTCCTCTTAAAGTATTTGTCCATGTTTTCCTCCCACTCTGAATATGCACTAGGGTGGTATCCATTAAAGATAAGGTCCTCAAAAAGGACTATGCCCAAAGGGGTGTCAATCGGACCTTTGCGGACGGCCGAGTGAGATAGATGTGACTTACATGAAGTAGCCATGCTAGTGGACAAAAGAGATGCAACCGAAGACTCTAAATGCATAGACACGCCCTAGGACCAACTTGATAGAGATAAGTTGTGAACTTGCTCTGATACCACTTGATGTAAAATCAACTTTGGACCTATTTGCAAGCATTCAAGTTTGAGCAGCGGACTCACACTAGCGAGCTCACCCGTATGGCGCACACTAGTACCCGATGGCGACTAGGCGATGTTGGAGAGGGTCCGAGGTGGGACCTTTAGGCTCCAGTGGTTGGCTAGCTTGGGAAGAACCCCAAATGGGCCTAGGATACCCAAATCATGGGCGGCCAACACACCAAGGGTGTGGGTTAAGTGGATGCTCTCACAACTCGCTCGCGGTAGTCACTCAATTTGATGGCAATTTAAATCGGACACTCTCATTCCGCCGACGGAGTAACTAAAGCAATACTAAGCTAAGCAAGTCCATTACAGCAATGAGGGATGTTCAAGAGCTCACCTAGCCGGCGTGAAGACGCCGACTCTGGCCGGAGACGGGGGCGAGCGGGGAGGCGAGGGTATGCACCCGCACGCCGCGTCGATTGAAGCTTCAAACCTGCGACTTAATAATGACATGAACTACACCCCATGCAAGGGGGGGGGGGATCTCGGGGTGGGGATTAATTGAATTACAGCCAAAACTACCTCCATGCAGGGAGGGGCCTTCAGTCGGTCAAGCGGGGTGGGGAATTATGCAAAGAGGACCGACTTTCCGAGCTCTGCCGGTTCTGCCTTTCTTCTGTATTTATGGACAGGGGGTTGATGTTGATGCTGCCAAAAATTCCACCGAGCTCAGAACCTGATGAGACTTGCGCCAAAAGCTTGCTAACGGACCAACGATGATCTCTGAATTTTTGCTAAGCCTGGTACAGTAGTTGCTGGCCGGGGCAGAGTCTGGAACCGGACTGATTGGTTCTGCCTCTGTCTGGTGTAGAACAATGTGGCTGGTTGCCGAGGGTGCCACGATCACTACCAAGCTCTGATTGAGGCGAGACCTGAACCGTTGGAACCGTGGTCGAGTCTTCTTTCTTTCGGCACCAACGGAGAGGTCGGAAGATGTCGGAGAAGACCGGGACGATCAGATGAGTAGAGGGGTGTCGGTTCTAGCTCCTGTAAACTGACCTAACACACTTGGAGTAGAAAATTTGTAACTTGAGATGCCAATGTCCAAATGCAGCTCTGCTTCTTGAGGATGAAAGAGGACTTAATAGGGAAGAATTTTTCTAAAGAACATTTGTTCTGAATCCCAAAAGGTTCACCGTGGCCGAGCTTCCACTCTCGGTCTGGCTCTCTGCCTGGGGTCTTCTGCGCAGTCGAGGGAGATTGGCTCCTACGGACAGCTCTGACCTTGGAAGCTGGCGAGACCACCTTTGTTGGAAAGCTAACTCGCAGACGATTCCAGCAATGTAGGTCTTGTCACCTGAATCTATGAGAGACTGTCGTGGCTGCCTCTGCAAGTTGCTGTAACTCTGCTGCCTGAAACAGAGATAGAATGAGGAGATGTGCAAGGGGAGAGCAAGGGGGAGGGGGGGTGAACTTGGTTTGACCAAGGGGGAGGTGTGGGGCGAATTTGGGAGCTTGGGGTGGGGGGAGATGAAAGGGCACAGCCCAAGGGGAGGGAAATTCGAATTTGGGCTTAGGGAAGAGCCCCTTCAACCTTGGGGAGAGGAAGGGGTGCTTAGGAAGTGGTGTTGGGTAGTTGGGGGTTAGGAGGTGGGGTGTGGATTGGAGGATGCAACCTTGGGTTGGGGGGAGAGTTAAATGAGTGTATGGGAAAGGGGAGAGGTCTTAATGAGGGGTGAATGGGGAGGAGAGAGAAAATTCTGAAAATTGGGGTGGAGGGAGAGAGAGAGAGAGAGGGGGGGACCCCTTAGAGAGAGAGAGAGGGATAAAGAGAGAGAGAGATATTGAGAGAGGAAGCTAGAGGGATTTGGAGTTTTTCTGGAATTCAATATTCATGCATTAGTTCTTACAAATGAGAGAGGGGTGGGGCTATTTATAGACTCCACACTTTTCCTAAGACCAAACTGACCCTGACAACTGACATAATGACCAAATACTCCAAGGGAGGGGCGCCCTTGGGCCTAGCCCACTATTTGGGCCCAATAGCCTAATGAACCAACATAATGACACACGACTTAGGAAAATGACTTTCTAACCTAGGTACATGACTCAAATAAAGGGAAAATTACATGATTAAGACTGAAATAAAAATTAGGAAATTACATGACTTGACTCACTAACACATGAGGAACATAATGGCGTACACCGATGATCAATCCGAGCTTCAGAAAATGTGGAGGGGCAAGGGATGTCCCCATCACCAGCCCCCTCTCCAGCCCCACTTCGCCCTCCCCACCTCCATCTCCCTAACCTTCACAACCCCTAAAACTCCTCTCATCTCCCTCCTTTAGCCATTAGACACCCTTCCCACCACTTGCTCTCTTGGCCATCCCCTTCCCCACACCTTCTTCTTCCCCTTAATCTGTCTCTGTTTCAGGCAGCAGAACTACAGCGACTTGCAGAAGCAGCCACGACCGTCCCTCGGAGATTCAAGTGGCAAGGCCTACATCACCGGAATCGTCTGCAAGTTAGCTTTCCAACCGAGGTGGTTTTGCAGGCTTCCGAGGTCGGAGCTGATCGGGGGAGCCGATCTCGTCCAACTGCGTCTGCTGTCCCAGCCTGCAGACCAGATGCTGAAAGAAGAAGCTGCCACGGCCAGCTCGTGAAGGCTCTGAGCGCCATTTTTAGAGGGCAGAGACTACTTCCTGTTAGCTTTCACCTCCAAGAAGAAGGACCTCATTCGACCTCCGGAGCTATCAGTTACTAATTTCTTCGTCGAAGGTTGCAGCCAGCCACCTGCAGGTCCAGGTTTGACCTGTCCTCACATATCCGACCACCATTCTCCCCTCTGACCTCCGATTGGGGCCCCGTCAACTCCTGCTCATAGCTACTCCGACCACGAGGACGTCACCACCAGGCTCGTCACATTTGGAGTTCAGAAGCATCCGTGGTACTCTCTGCAACCTGCTGTACCAGTTCTGCATCAGCCAGAGGAAGAAGCTGCTGACCTGTTCCAGTCACTGGCCCGACCAGCCCTGAGTTCCAGAGCTCCTGCCAAAATTCAGACATCATCCTCAATCTGTTAGAAAGCTTTTGGCGCAAGTCTCATCAGATTCTGAGCTTGGTGGAATTATTGGAAGCATCGACATCGACCCTCTATCTAAAAATACAGAAGCTAGGCAGAATCGGCAAAGCTCGGGAAGTCAATTCTCTTAGCATATCTCCCCACCCCGCTTGGCCGGCTGAAGGCCCCTCCCTGCGTGGAGGTAGTTTTGGATATATTAAGCATAATCTCCACCCCAATATCCCCCCCCCCTTGCATGGGGTGTAGTTCATGTAATTATTAAGTCACAGATTGGAAGCTTCAATCGACGCGGCGTGTGGGTACATACCCTAGCCTCCCCACTCGCCCACGTCTCCGGCCGGAGTCGGCGTCTTCACGCCGGCTAGGTGAGCCTCAGTCCCTCTCTTACTGGTTTAATCACTTGCTTAGCTTAGTATTATTGCTATTGCTTCGTCGGACGGAGAGTGAGAGTTCGGCCCAAATTGCTAGTACCGTGAGTGGCCACCGCGGGCAAGTTGAGAGTGAATCCACTTAACCCACACCCTTGGTGTGTTGGCCGCCCATGATTTGGGCATCCTAGGCCCATTTGGGGTTCTTCCCAAGTTAGCCAACCATTGGAGCCCAAAGGTCCCGCCTCGGACCCTCTCCAACATCGCCTAGTCGCCATCGGGTAATAGTGTGCACCATACGGGTGAGCTCGCTAGTGTGAGTCCGCTGCTCAAACTTGAATACTTGCAAATAGGTCCAAGGGTGGTGTCACATCAAGTGGTATCAGAGCAAGTTCACAACTTATCTCTATCAAGTTGGTCCTAGGGCATGTCTATGCATTTAGAGTCTTCAAGTGCATCACTCTTGTCCCCCTAGTATGGCCACCTCATATCGACCTTACCAATCGGCCCACTCCATAAGTCCAAGCCACCAAGAGATGCCTACCACTAACACCCATAACTTCCCTGGCCATGTCAACTACTTCATGAAAGCCTTGACCTATGCCAATGAGCGGCTTGATAACATATCAGGCCGACTCAACCAACTTGGAGAAAATAGGCCCGCCCCAAGGACAGACGATAGAATGATCCCTTTCCCACTTACCACCTTTGATGGAACCTCTCCTAGAGAATATTTAGATTGGGAAGCTACAATGGACCAATACTTCACTTGGTATCATATATCCGAGGATGAAAAGGCATTGGTTGCCAAAACGCAACTTACCAAACGGGCGGAAACTTATTGGATACAAATTGTCAGGCTAAAGATACTTAGAAGGGAAACTCCCATCACCACTTGGAAGGACATGAAGGAGCAACTTAGAGCAAAATATATGTCCCCTTCCTACCCGGGTTACCAAAATTCGAGGAGCACTCTCACTCCTCCAAACCCACCTGTCCAAACCCTTACCACTAGAACCCAAGTCTCCAAGGCCTCCACCTCCCCACCTGATCCCATGAGGGCCCCCACACCCCAACCAAAACCCCCTTCACTAACCTACACTAGTCGAGCCTCTTTAGCCCCCACTTCCACCCCAAATAATCCCAAGGGCAAGAGACCCCTAACCGACCCAATTCCCTCCATGGTGACCACCACTCATCCAACCCTCACCATTAAAAACCATGTGGACACCGTGTCCACCCCTTCACCAAGGCCCATAATGGCCACCATCCCCAAACCCAAAACCCCTCACCCAACTCACCTCCCGCTTCCTACACCAATCTTTCCTCAACCTAGGCCTCTTCTACTTCCCCTTCCGATCCAAGTCCACCCTTGCCCACCACCCCAAGTGCACCATGCTCCAGCTATCACCAATTCTCCCGCATTAGACCTACCCAACCCATTAACACTAGGAATTGAAACCTCCACAACCCTCCACATGGGAGTAGATGCTAGTCCGGAACCCATTCCCACCCATAAGGAAGCCCAAGATCACACCAATGGTAAGGAAAAGTCTCAACCCTTTACCACTTCAAATAGCCCGGATCCTCAAGAGTCACCCACCTTCACCATGAATGAGCATATACTCCAATGGCTCAAGCAAGAACCCACCCTTCCTAGCTCACCCCCACCTCTCTCACCTTTGGGATATCCATCCCAAATTATTCCCCTCCACTCCTATCACACCACAATCCAATCCTACTATGAGGTAGAAGATTGAGATGATCTCCTCAAAGGTCTAAAGTGGCAATCAGACTTGACTTCTTTATTGGCCCTAGGAGCGGACCAACCCAAGATCCTTAACATCATCCATCCATGCATTGGGTCTATCTCCTCGGTTTGCACTATTGGTTGCTACACTAGTGACATTCTTTTCCTTCTCCCCATAGTGGAAGAGCCCATCCTGGTCCACTCCCCTACCATTGTGATTCCTAAAACCTTGACCAACCAGCCCACCCCATACACCGGCTCAACCATTCCACTAGAAGAAGACGACTCATCACCTTTTGAGGACCTTGAGGACATGGAGCCCCTTGGTAACCCACTTTATGATCCCTATGATCCATTCCAATTGGAGTCAAGGAACCCGAGTAACCCAACCACCTTAACTACCACCTACCTTTCCCTACCCCAACCCACCATGTTTGATCCAATCCACCCCATCCCAGACCCGGGTTACACCATGGGAACCATGACTTTGGGTGGTATACACCTAGGGATCGAGGAAGTGCCCCATCTCATGATATCCACCTTTCTAGACCCCTTCGACCCATTCCAATGGAAGTCCAAAGGCCCACACATAGGAGACATCTTTGTCACAAGAGTGCATAAGTCTTGGCATACAACACCACTTGGCATGATTCATAAGTCGGGTACATTCATTTACATCAGCCACATGTCAAGTAGGAAGCATAAGTGGACCATATTTGGATGTATTGGCCCACTCTCATTCATCATGAGTCTTAAGTATGAGAGGAGCATACAGGGATGTCCGGGTCCCCCGACATTTGTCATACCCATGCATAAAAGGTTCATCTATGGATGTCCCGGCCCCCCTGAGTCTGTCACAATCTTCATAGTATCAAAGCACGATCGATCTACATGTGGCTGCCCCGGACCACCTTTTCATACCATACATTGTCAACTCACATAGCATACGCATTCAAGCAAGTATCAAGTAACAAGCGGTGGGATTCACAAGAAGCGAGCACAAACTCCTAAGCACCACTTTGAATTCCAAGTTGATAACTTGGCGATGATGGCTTTGGAGTGGCTCTACTTTAGGGTCACCTCCAAATTGAGGGCACGAGGACTTGGACCTTGCCAAGTTCCGAGTGGCTTTGGCAACACGGCTTATGGGTTGAACTTTCAAAAAGGGTTTTGGGATTCTACCCATTTCTCATATGGCGGATCTAGCACCTTATAAGGGCACCGCGGTGGATCCTAGTGAGTGCCTCCAGCTTACACCTACCCTTGTGAGAGACACCCTCGGAGTGCCACCACAAATAGCCTGAGAGCCCGACGTGAGCACACAGCGGCAATACTAGGCAAGCAAGATCCCATCGCCAGCATGAGGGTATGACCGAGTCACTTTGTCGAGCTGAAGTGCCGTTCCCCGACTATGGTCACGGGTTGAGTATGGAGATCGTGGATCGCCCAGAGCCGCAGTTCGATATACTACTTCCCTGGTGGACCCATACTCGACGGGGTCGAGTTTTCCCCACCCCGGGGGTATGATGAGGGCATAACTTGCCCCTCCATATTTTTTCCGGACTCGGATTGTTCGTCGGCAAGCGCCATTATGTTCCTCAAGTGTTTGTGAGTCGAGTCATGTAATTTTCTTATTTTTATTTGAGTCTTAATCATGTAATTTTCCCTTTATTTGAGTCATGTACCTAGGTTAGTAGGTTATCTACCAATGTCCTAAGTCATTGTGTTGTTTAGATAGGCTATTGGGCCCATCTCATTGGGCTAGGCCCATGGACACCCCCTTCCCTTCGGTTATTAGTCATTGTGTCTTTTGTTAGGGTCCTTTGTGAAAAAAGTCATGTGCCTATAAATAGGCCACCCCACTCCTCATATGTAACAATTTTGATGAAATATTGAAGAAATCCCTTTCAAGTCTCTCATTACTCCACTTCTCTCTCTCTCTAGCTCTCCTTCTCTCTCCCACAAGGAAAGGGGCGAACCTCCCCTCTCTCCTCCCCCCCTCTCTCATTCAAATCCAACCCCCACCTACCTCAATTATTACCCCCACAACTTCCCACACCCTCCTTTACTCTCCACCTAGTCCCAACAACCCTCCACCAATCCAAGCCCTACTTCCCAACCACCACCTACTTCCCTCCACTTCCCTAAGCACCTCCTCACTTCCCCAAGGCTGAAGGATCTCTTTCCTAGGCCCAAATTTGAATCTCCCACCCATCTCCCCTTCCCCCCTTGCTCCCTAGGTCGCACCCCTCCTCTCCCCTCAAGCCAAGTTCGCCCCCACCTTCCCTCCCCCTCCCTCTCTCCCTTGTGCTCACCCCTTCCCACCACCATCTCTAGCAGACCAGCCCCCTCTCCAGCCCCACTTCGCCCTCCCCACCTCCATCTCCCTAGCCTTCACAACCCCTAAAACTCCTCTCATCTCCCTCCTTTAGCCATTAGACACCCTTCCCACCACTTGCTCTCTTGGCCGTCCCCTTCCCCACACCTTCTTCTTCCCCTTAATCTGTCTCTGTTTCAGGCAGCAGAACTACAGTGACTTGCAGAAGCAGCCACGACCGTCCCTCTGAGATTCAAGTGCCAAGGCCTACATCGCCGGAATCGTCTGCAAGTTAGCTTTCCAACTGAGGTGGTTTCGCCAGCTTCCGAGGTCGGAGCTGATCGGGGGAGCCGATCTCGTCCAACTGCATCTGCTGTCCCAGCCTGCAGACCAGAAGCTGAAAGAAGAAGCTGCCACGGCCAGCTCGTGAAGGCTCTGAGCGCCATTTTTGGAGGGCAGAGACTACTTCCTGTTAGCTTTCACCTCCAAATAGAAGGACCTCATTCGGCCACCGGAGCTATCAAATACTAATTTCTTCGTCGAAGGTTGCAGCCAGCCACCTGCAGGTCCAGGTTTGACCTGTCCTCACATATCCGACCACCATTCTCCCCTCCGACCTCTGATTAGGGCCTCGTGAACTCCTGCTCGTAGCTACTCCGACCACAAGGATGTCACCGCCAGGCTCGTCACATTTGGAGTTCAGAAGCGTCCGTGGTACCCTCTGCAACCTGCTGTACCAGTTCTGCACCAGCCAGAGGAAGAAACTGCTGACCTGTTCCAGTCGCTGGCCCGACCAGCGCTGAGTTCCAGAGCTCCTGCCAAAATTCAGACATCATCCTAGATCTGTTAGCAAGATTTTGGCGCAAGTCTCATCAGATTCTGAGCTTAGTGGAATTATTGGCAGCATCGACATCGACCCTCTGTCCAGAAATACAGAAGCTAGGCAGAATCGGCAAAGTTCGGGAAGTCGGTTCTCTTAGCATATCTCCCCGCCCCGCTTGGCCGGCTGAAGGCCCCTCCCTGCGTGGAGGTAGTTTTGGATGTATTAAGCATAATCCTCACCCCAATATCCCCCCCCCTTGCATGGGGTGTAGTTCATGTAATTATTAAGTCACAGATTTGAAGCTTCAATCGACGCGGCATGCGGGTACATACCCTCGCCTCCCCGCTCGCCCACGTCTCCGGCCGGAGTCGGCGTCTTCACGCCGGCTAGGTGAGCCTCGGTCCCTCTCTTACTGGTTTAATCACTTGCTTAGCTTAGTATTATTGCTATTGCTTCGTCGGACGGTGAGTGAGAGTTCTGCCCAAATTGCTAGTACCGTGAGTGGCCACCGCGGGCAAGTTGAGAGTGAATCCACTTAACCCACACCCTTGGTGTGTTGGCCGCCCATGATTTGGGCATCCTAGGCCCATTTGGGGTTCTTCCCAAGTTAGCCAACCATTGGAGCCCAAAGGTCCCGCCTCGGACCCTCTCCAACATCGCCTAGTCGCCATCGGGTAATAGTGTGCACCATACGGGTGAGCTCGCTAGTGTGAGTCCGCTGCTCAAACTTGAATGCTTGCAAATAGGTCCAAGGGTGGTGTCACATCAGTTCTTGATTGTAAGGTGGTTTAACTGCCGATAATCGATGTAAAATCTCATTGATCCGTCCTTCTTCTTGACGAATAGCATGGGTGCTCCCCATGGGAAAGTACTCGGCCTGATGAAACCCCTTTTAAATAACTCCATCAGCTGCTCTTTTAGCTCAGTAGGGGACATTCTGTAAGGTGCCTTGGAAACAGGACCAGCACCAGGGACAAGGTCGATTGTGAATGACACTTCCCGCTCAGGGGGTAAGACGGGCAATTCTTCTAGAAACACGTCGGGAAAATCACGAACTACACGGATGCCTTCAAGTTTAGACTCATTGACTTCCGTGGCAATCACAAAAGCTATGAAAGCCATACATCCTTTACTTATGAGTTTGCTAGCTCGGAGAGCTGAGATAAGAGGGGATCTATTCCGAGGGCTAATATAAACCAGCTCGGGATAATCCCCAAAAGTTACTTTGCCATTTCGGCAATCTACAGTTGCTTGGTATGTGGATAACCAATCAGCTCCCAGTATAACGTCATACCCCTTCATATCTAGGCATATCATGTTGACAGGTAGATTGTTTCCTTTAACCATAACCTTGCAGTTTGGGTAGTGATAAGTGATATCAGACTTGTTCCCGAGGGGTGTAGATATGACCAAATCTAACAGTTCAGGTTTCTTAGAAAATGAAGCAGTGAATTTCTTGGAAACGAATGAATGAGTTGCTCCGATATCAAATAAAACTTTAGCAGTCTTAGAGCAAATAGTTAGTGTACCTTCCACGATTCCACCTTCTGTTGGTTCCGTCTCCTGGAGGGCTTGTAGGTGGCCTTGTTTCCTTGCCGGACGCTTCTCGTCTTTAGTGTCCTACTCATTCATCAATGGGCAATTAGGGATTCGATGTTCTCGACTTCCACATCGGAGATAGGCTCCCAATTTTCTCCAGCATTCCTCGACCGTGTGGCCGGCCTTGTCACAATATTTACACACTTCCATAGAAGGTGTAATGACGGTGGAGAATGGCGTCTCATTCTTCTGAAATCTCTTT
The DNA here is from genome assembly GCA_022559845.1 of Amorphophallus konjac. Classification (NCBI taxonomy): domain Eukaryota; kingdom Viridiplantae; phylum Streptophyta; class Magnoliopsida; order Alismatales; family Araceae; genus Amorphophallus; species Amorphophallus konjac. Next base: position 47,036,136 of record CM040117.1, read on the forward strand.
TCCTTGGAGGATTCCCCTCCATTATAAAACCTTTTCTTGTTAAATGATTGTTTGAATCCTCCCGGGCTTGTGATAGGTTCCTTCTTGTCTCTTCCTCGAATCTTGTTGGACAGTTCAGTGGCATCCTCTAGCAACTGGGCACGTCGAACTATTTCCGAATAGACTTGGATGTCCATCGGCACAAGTTGGGTAATGTGTAGCAACCCTGATAAAATATTAATAATAATAAAGATTTTAAAAATAAATCAAATAATTAGATAAATAAAACAATATAAAATAACGCCTCGGATAAAGGCGCTATTTAAATTATAAACGCCTCTAGATAAGGCGTTATTCAAGAAGTGACGCCCTGACCACACGGCGTCAAATTCTGAACGCCAAAAATGGTAAGGCCAGGAAACGCCCCTATCTTGGGCGTGTTTTAAACAAAGGAACGCCCTAACGAAAGGCGCTTCTTAAGAAACGACCTTCACCAGGTCGTCAATTCAAGAATCGACGACCTGACCAAAGTCGTTAATTCAGTTCGTGAACTGTTCGACCCAGAAACTTATCCAGGGTAATGGATAAGTATTAGAAAGAGTTAAAAGGTGGTAATGACTCTATCATGGAAGTATTACTTCCACGCAATCACTAACCCTAATAGGATTTCCCAAAATCCTATAAAGACTCTTGACAGCCGAACCCTAAACCTATTTGGACGATCGAACTGCACAGGTACGTGAAGAACATATGTTCTTCTTCTTCTTCTGTTTCTTTTCCTTATGAACGTAGTATGTGAAGAATTAATATTCTTCGTTTCTTCTATTCTTGCAGGTTAAGAAGACTAACGGGTAAGTATTCTTTCTTCTTCCTTTCTCCTCCTTTACCTCCTCTCCAGTTAATACGAAGCATGATCTCTTCGTTCTTCTGCCTCCAGGTTGACTGTTGAAGAAAACAATCAACTGAGCCAAGGTCTTCATCTGCATACCTTTGCTGCTGCTGATTATCGAGTTGCAGTAAAGCTTCAGAGTTGTTGGCTTCTCACCAAATTATTCATCCGTCCATCTTAAAATCAACTATTAAAGGTAGGATTTTCTCAAGTATGTAGCCCAAAGTATATAAGAATCGTAGTGAAATCATATGAGCATACACCTGCATATAGTTTTCCTAAGTTTTAAACGTTTCTGTTGAATTTTTGAAAGGAACGTCCTTACCAAGGGCGTGATTTTTAAATACGCGACCCAAACAAGGGCGCTACTTGTAAAGAAACGACCTTGATCAGGTCGTCAATTTTAGATTTGACGCCCTGTACACAGGCGTTAATTTCATTTAATCATTAATCACCCATGTTAAGAATTGATTATCTATGAAATCATGATTCTACAATAATGCATGATCATATGTCTTCAAACCTGTTAATTTTATTGTCATGACCATACATTCGTTCTCCATGAATTCTATTATCCTGAAATTATTACTGCCCATGAAAATTCATGGTATTTCTTGAATTCACGATCGTGGCTAGGTCGTCTTTCACTGGACTAACGCCCGATACTAGGGCGTGAATTGAAAAGTAACGCCCCTTCATAGGGCGCGTTTATGTTAAAATCCTGAATAATATATTCTATAAAAATAAGAATTTAATTATTAACGCCCCTGCCAAGGGCGCATTTTTGATAATCCCTGAAAATTATTTATATTCTGTCAAATATGTAAATAATAAGACGCCTGCTTCTGCAGTCGTCAAATCATGAACAAACGACCCTGACTAGGGCGCGTTTTAGATAAATTAATGAAATATTGAAATTCTGAAAAATGGAAACATGTGTAAATGCCCTTCTGTTAGGCGTTAATTACTTGATAAACGACTCTGATTAAGTCGTTATTTTACTGTAAAACTGATTTTCCACTGTTTCTGTTAACCGATGGTTTCATATGTTATATAATATATATATCGGCACTATTCTCCACTCCGTGAGTATAGTCCCATGTTTCATGTTGTTTCATCGATCACACTCAACTCTCATTGACATACAAGCTCTCCATTGGACATTCCGTTCCTTTGGACTAGCGAGTTAGTCATAGAGACCTCCGTAAGACTCCTCGTACCTTGGATTCCCTCAAGGTCGACTGAGTTGGTTGTACCCTAAAACCCATTACACGATCTTTGCCATGTCAATCTAAAGAAACATGGTATACCGGCCCTTATGATTATACAAAGAGTATATCATGAGAATTTCTTAATGGAATGATGATATCATGCCATATCATGTTGTCCTTGTAAAAACCTCAATTCTATGATAAGAATGAGGGTATCTTGCTTTGATATAATGTTCATATGGACTAAATTCTATATATAGAATATCCATATCGATTTGTCATGGTACCTAAGTTAAGGGAACCTAATTCCACCTAGTTTCATCGATAATCGTGATTACACCGTTATTATCGCCAATCTATGTCCTTTGTCATATTTTGGACTCTCTTCTGTCAAAGTTGTCATACGTGTCTACAAGCTTGATGATTGAAATTCTATATGGGCTATATAAACAAGAGTGGATGTCAAAACACATGATAAATGCCTGCGCATATAGGGCCCGATCTGGTCCTGCGAGGAGCACCCGAAAGTACTTGTGCCCATGGGAGTTAAAATGATAAGGTATCTGGCATTATACCGAGTACTTGACTTGCTAGATTGGACATTCCACACACATCTTGTACTTGAATCATACTTGACTTGACATGAAATGCGTGGCCCAAAAAAGGGTAATTTACTTGCTTGATACATGATAGCCAAAGTTCCTGACATGACTTGTTAAACGTACTTGCTTGAATATCTTGAATAAACTTGTTATCTTGTTGAAAGTTCATGATTAAGTTCATCTTATTTCCTTGATATTACATTCTCTCTATCTTGTCGTTTTATGCGAGCATGCATAGCTTTATTGCATTCATGAAAGATGTAATTACTTAAACCCCTTGCTAGTACTTGAGATATAATTTCCTACTGAGCGTTAGCTCATTCCGTTTGTCCCTTTTTACTTTTCAGGTAAGTCCGACGATGGAAGTCAATCGGATGGGAATGGTCAAGAGTGAAAGTGATAGAGCTGCTCAAGTGTCATCTAGTCTTTTCTATAGTTTCTTGAGTCAAATATGTATTCTTTTCTTTTTTTTAAACAGAGTATTGGATTTGTAATAGTCTATCCATTATGAAATAAAGGATTTGGGTTATCTTTACTTTCGCTCATCTCTATCTTTGTGTCGAATACACGACCACTCTGATTGGCATGATTGATATAAACTCGTCGTGCATCTCCGGGTATCTTTCGCGCTCGGGGCGTGACAGTTTTTGTGGTATCAAAGCCAAAGGTATTCAATTCCTAGGAAAAACCCAAGTCCAAGGATAAGTTTGAACCTTTAAACCAGTGAGATTGGGTAGAACCAAGGGTTAAGAGTCAATGAGTCTTTTAATAAGATCACAGTGATATAATACTAACGTAGCTATTGTAATTGTAGGATAATGGCTGCCGAACGTGCTCAATGGCGCAACATGCAGCGTACCCTCCAAGGGATGACTCAAGTGCTACAACAGGTAGCACAGGGTGGTGCTCCACGAGCTGGAAGCTTACACCAAGCATTTAAGAACATGAATCCCCCGAAGTTTATGGGATCGACCGATCCGGACGATGCCGAGCATTGGGTTCGGGAAACCGAACGCATATTCCGTGTCATGCAATGCACAGATCAGGACAAAGTTCTATTAGCTACATTCCAGTTAGAGAAAGATGCTAGATGCTGGTGGGAGTCTATTGAAGCAACCATCGATCCTACTCAAGTAACATGGGAAGAATTTGTGGAATACTTGAATGCTAAATATTTCTCGGACCGAGTCCAAGAAAAGAAGGCTGCAGAATTCGCTGCATTAAAGCAACGATCTTTATCAGTAGCAGATTATGAAGCTCAGTTCTCCAGGTTGTCTAGATATGCTAAGCATCTTATTAGCACGGAGAAGATGAAAGCCCGTAGATTTCTTAATGGGCTTAGGCCCCACTATATTACTCAGCTGGCGCCTATGGACATCCAAGTTTATTCTGAAATAGTGCGCTGAGCTCAATTACTTGAAGATGCCATGGAACTATCTGATAGGATTCGTGGAAAAGACAAGAAGGAGCAAGTCACAGGTTCGGGTTCTTTTAAACCCAACTTTAAGAAGAGGCCCAATAATGGAGGTTCATCCTCTCAAGATTCCAAGTTGAAGAAATCCAAGCCCTTCTCTATCACCACTACACCTTCAAACGTAGTATGCAAGCATTGTGACAAGGCTGGTCACAAGACTGAAGAATGCTGGAGGAAGTTAGGAGCATGTCTCCGTTATGGAAGCCGTGAGCATCGAATTCCCGAGTGTCCATTAATGAATGACCAAGCCGGTGATGGTAAACGCCCGGTGACAAAGAATGCTCGTCTTCATGCAATCCAGGAGACCGAACCAGAAGAAGAAGGCGGACTGGTAGAAGGTACATTAACAGTTTGTTCCAAAAGTGCTTATGTCTTATTTGATACGGGTGCATCGCATTCCATTATTTCTAAGAAGTTTGCCGACCCGTTACCGTTAGAACCAGAATGGATAAAAATAGTTCTAACTACTCCTCTTGGAAGTGAAAATGATATTACTCATCACTACCAAAACTGTGAGGTAATGGTTCAAGGTAGGAATTTACCTATAGATCTCATATGCCTTGATCTAAAGGAGTATGATGTTATACTGGGAGCGGACTGGTTATCCAAATACCAGACAACGGTTGATTGCCGCAATAGCCAAATTGCTTTCAAGGATTTTTCAGAATTAGTCTTTACTCGCCCCAAGAGTCGGAGCAATTCCCCTCTTATTTCGGCTCTCCGAGCTAGCAAGCTCGTCAGGAAAGGATGTGTATCCTTCCATGCTTTTGTCACCATTAAAGAAACAAAGGATACTAAGATAGAAGACATTCAGGTAGTGCAAGAATTTCCAGACGTATTTCCGAAAGATTTGCCGGGATTACCCCCTCAAAGAGAAGTGGCCTTCACCATTGACTTAGTCCCTGGTGCTGGTCCAGTTTCAAAGGCACCCTATAGAATGTCCCCTGCGGAACTTAAAGAATTGAAGGAGCAGTTGATGGAACTAATTCAAAAAGGGTTTATTAGACCAAATACTTCCCCATGGGGAGCACCTGTACTGTTTGTAAAGAAGAAAGATGGATCCATGAGATTGTGCATCGACTATCGACAGTTGAATCATCTCACTATCAAGAACAAGTATCCACTGCCGAGAATCGATGAGTTATTTGATCAGATTTCAGGATCCAAATATTTTTCCAAGATTGATCTCAGGTCGGGATATCATCAGTTAAGAATCAAGGATGATGACATTCATAAGACTGCATTCAGAAGCAGGTATGGCCATTACGAATTTATTGTTATGCCTTTTGGACTAACAAATGCCCATGCTGCCTTTATGCAGTTAATGAATAGCATATTCAGGCCTTACTTGGATCAATTCATAGTAGTCTTCATTGATGATATATTGATATATTCCAAGACTAAGGAAGAACATGAAGAGCATTTGAGGATTGCATTGCAAGTCTTGAGGACAAATCAATTATATGCAAAACTCAGTAAGTGCGAGTTCTGGCTTGAGGAAGTGGCTTTTCTCGGACATGTCATATCCAAGGACGGTTTATCTGTAGATCCGTCAAAGGTTGAAGCTGTAAGAAACTGGGAAAGACCAGCTAATGCAAGCGAGATCAGAAGTTTCTTAGGTCTTGCGGGATATTATAAGCGATTCATCAAGGATTTCTCCAAGATCTCCGTGCCCCTTACAAGGTTAACTCGCAAGGAGATTCGATATGAATGGAGTGAGGAATGTGAAAGAAGCTTCCAAACTCTCAAGGATCATCTTACTACAGCTCCGGTCTTAGCTCTACCAATAGAAGGAGAGAAATTCGAGGTTTACACCAATGCTTCTGGCATTGGCCTCGGGTGTGTCTTAATGCAATAAGGGAAGGTCATAGCATACTCTTCTCGTCAACTGAAGAAGCATGAGGAGAATTACCCCGTCCATGACTTAGAACTGGCCGCGGTGGTATTTGCACTGAAGATATGGAGACACTATCTCTATGGAGTACAGTTCACTGTATACTCCGATCACAAGAGTCTCAAATATCTATTTTCACAGAAAGAGCTAAACATGAGACAAAGACGCTGGCTAGAATACCTCAAGGACTTCGACTTCAATATACAATATCATCCTGGAAAGGGTAATTATGTTGCTGATGCCCTTAGTCGAAAGCCGAGAGCAATGATAGCCAATTGTATGATACAGGAATGGAGGTTACTTGAACAATTCTCCGAGCTCAATATAAGCTTGGACAAGGAAGCCAAATTTGTCACATTATCTCATGTAAGCATACAGTCAGAATTATTATCTGAGATACAAGCACTTCAGGATGATGATCCTATATTAGTGGAAATCAAAGGTATATTAGAAGGACAATCTGATTTTCAACTAACTTCTGATGGAAGATTATTGTTCAAAGACAGAACTTGTATACCAGATTGTCCAGAATTAAAGGAGAAGATCTTAGATGAAGCTCACAGATCAAGGTACACTATTCATCCAAGATCAACCAAAATGTACCAAGATGTAAAGAGGAACTTTTGGTGGGCCAACATGAAAAGAGAAATAGCAGACTATGTATCACGCTGTCTCACATGCCAACAGGTTAAGGCGGAACACCAAAAGCCTGCTGGAAAACTACATCCTCTAGATATTCCTAAGTGGAAGTGGGAGGATATTGGTATGGACTTCATCATGGGTTTATCTAAATCAAAAGGAGGACACGATGGAATCTGGGTTATCATTGACCGATTAACTAAATCGGCGCATTTCTTGCCAATAAAAAGCCGATGGTCAATTGATGTGCTAGCTGCACTATACATCAAGGAAATAGTCAGGATACATGGAATTCCTGTCTCAATCGTGTCTGACAGAGATCCCCATTTTACTTCTCATTTTTGGAAGGGACTACAACATTCATTGGGAACAAGGCTCAACTTTAGTACTGCTTTTCACCCACAAACGGATGGTCAGACCGAGAGAGCTAATCAAGTTGTTGAGGATATGCTAAGAGCTTGCAACATTGACTTTGGTGGAAGCTGGCATGAACATTTGCCACTAGTAGAATTTGCATATAATAATAGCTACAAAGCTAGTATCCAAATGGCACCTTTCGAAGCTTTATATGGAAGGAGTTGTCGATCACCTTTATGTTGGAACGAAGTTGGAGAAAAATAACTATTAGGTCCAGACATGGTAAGGGATACAACTGAGAAGATACAAGTAATCAGAGAAAGATTACAAGTTGCTCAGACCAGGCAAAAGGCTTATGCAGATACAAGAAGGAGAGATCTTGAATTCCAAATCGGAGATCATGTATTTCTCAAGATATCACCTGGACGTGGCATACAAAGATTTGCTGTCAAGGGCAAGCTTACGCCAAGATTCATCGGACCATTTGAGGTACTCGAAAGAGTTGGCGAGGTTGCTTATCGCATCGCATTGCCTCCTCAATTGTCCGAGCTGCATAATGTGTTTCACATATCTATGTTGAAGAAGTATGTGCACGATCCATCACACATTATTGAACATGGAGATCTGGTGATCCAGAAAGGTCTCACATATGAACAGAAGCCCATGAAGATCTTAGATCGTGAAATACGAGCACTAAGGAATAAGGTTATTCCCATGCTTAAGGTGCAATGGAATAAGAATACTAAACACGAAGCGACATGGGAGACCGGGGAATCTATGAAGAAACGATTTCCCGAGTTGTTCTAAGAGGTATATACTCTACACTCTCCGCGTGTATACATAATATGCAATTGAATTTGGGGACCAAATTCTTTTTAAGTGGGGGAGGGTGTAGCAACCCTGATAAAATATTAATAATAATAAAGATTTTAAAAATAAATCAAATAATTAGATAAATAAAACAATATAAAATAACGCCTCGGATAAAGGCGCTATTTAAATTATAAACGCCTCTAGATAAGGCGTTATTCAAGAAGTGACACCCTAACCACACGGCGTCAAATTCTGAACGCCAAAAATGGTAAGGCCAGGAAACGCCCCTATCTTGGGCGTGTTTTAAACAAAGGAACGCCCTAACGAAAGGCGCTTCTTAAGAAACGACCTTCACCAGGTCGTCAATTCAAGAATCGACGACCTGACCAAAGTCGTTAATTCAGTTCGTGAACCGTTCGACCCAGAAACTTATCCAGGGTAATGGATAAGTATTAGAAAGAGTTAAAAGGTGGTAATGCCTCTATCATGGAAGTATTACTTCCACACAATCACTAACCCTAATAGGATTTCCCAAAATCCTATAAAGACTCTTGACAGCCGAACCCTAAACCTATTTGGACGATCGAACTGCACAGGTACGTGAAGAACATATGTTCTTCTTCTTCTTTTGTTTCTTTTCCTTATGAACGTAGTATGTGAAGAATTAATATTCTTCGTTTCTTCTATTCTTGCAGGTTAAGAAGACTAACGGGTAAGTCTTCTTTCTTCTTCCTTTCTCCTCCTTTACCTCCTCTCCAGTTAATACGAAGCATGATCTCTTCGTTCTTCTTCCTCCAGGTTGACTGTTGAAGAAAACAATCAACTGAGCCAAGGTCTTCATCTGCATACCTTTGCTGCTGCTGATTATCGAGTTGCAGTAAAGCTTCAGAGTTGTTGGCTTCTCACCAAATTATTCATCCGTCCATCTTAAAATCAACTATTAAAGGTAGGATTTTCTCAAGTATGTAGCCCAAAGTATATAAGAATCGTAGTGAAATCATATGAGCATACACCTGCATATAGTTTTCCTAAGTTTTAAACGTTTCTGTTGAATTTTTGAAAGGAACGTCCTTACCAAGGGCGTGATTTTTAAATACGCGACCCAAACAAGGGCGCTACTTGTAAAGAAACGACCTTGATCAGGTCGTCAATTTTAGATTTGACGCCCTGTACACAGGCGTTAATTTCATTTAATCATTAATCACCCATGTTAAGAATTGATTATCTATGAAATCATGATTCTACAATAATGCATGATCATATGTCTTCAAACCTGTTAATTTTATTGTCATGACCATACATTCGTTCTCCATGAATTCTATTATCCTGAAATTATTACTGCCCATGAAAATTCATGGTATTTCTTGAATTCACGACCGTGGCTAGGTCGTCTTTCACTGGACTAACGCCCGATACTAGGGCGTGAATTGAAAAGTAACGCCCCTTCATAGGGCGCATTTATGTTAAAATCCCGAACAATATATTCTGTAAAAATAAGAATTTAATTATTAACGCCCCTGCCAAGGGCGCATTTTTGATAATCCCTGAAAATTATTTATATTCTGTCAAATATGTAAATAATAAGACGCCTGCTTCTGCAGTCGTCAAATCTTGAACAAACGACCCTGACCAGGGCGCGTTTTAGATAAATTAATGAAATATATAAATTCTGAAAAATAGAAACATGTGTAAACGCCCTTCTGTTAGGCGTTAATTACTTGATAAACGACTCTGATTAAGTCGTTATTTTACTGTAAAACTGATTTTCCACTGTTTCTGTTAACCGATGGTTTCATATGTTATATAATATATATATCGGCACTATTCTCCACTCCGTGAGTATAGTCCCATGTTTCATGTTGTTTCATCGATCACACTCAACTCTTATTGACATACAAGCTCTCCATTGGACATTCCGTTCCTTTGGACTAGCGAGTTAGTCATAGAGACCTCCGTAAGACTCCTCGTACCTTGGATTCCCTCAAGGTCGACTGAGCTGGTTGTACCCTAAAACCCATTACACGATCTTTGCCATGTCAATCTAAAGAAACATGGTATACCGGCCCTTATGATTATACAAAGAGTATATCATGAGAATTTCTTAATGGAATGATGATATCATGCCATATCATGTTGTCCTTGTAAAAACCTCAATTCTATGATAAGAATGAGGGTATCTTGCTTTGATATAATGTTCATATGGACTAAATTCTATATATAGAATGTCCATATCGATTTGTCATGGTACCTAAGTTAAGGGAACCTAATTCCACCTAGTTTCATCGATAATTGTGATTACACCGTTATTATCGCCAATCTATGTCCTTTGTCATATTCTGGACTCTCTTCTGTCAAAGTTGTCATACGTGTCTACAAGCTTGATGATTGAAATTCTATATGGGCTATATAAACAAGAGTGGATGTCAAAACACATGATAAATGCCTACGCATATAGGGCCCGATCTGGTCCTGGGAGGAGCACCCGAAAGTACTTGTGTCCATGGGAGTTAAAATGATAAGGTATCTGGCATTATACCGAGTACTTGACTTGCTAGATTGGACATTCCACACACATCTTGTACTTGAATCGTACTTGACTTGACATGAAATGCGTGGCCCGAAAAAGGGTAATTTATTTACTTGATACATGATAGCCAAAGTTCTTGACATGACTTGTTAAACATACTTGCTTGAATATCTTGAATAAACTTGTTATCTTGTTGAAAGTTCATGATTAAGTTCATCTTATTTCCTTGATATTACATTCTCTCTATCTTATCGTTTTATGCGAGCATGCATAGCTTTATTGCATTCATGAAAGATGTAATTACTTAAACCCCTTGCTAGTACTTGAGATATAATTTCCTACTGAGCGTTAGCTCATTCCGTTTGTCCCTTTTTACTTTTCAGGTAAGTCCGACGATGGAAGTCAATCGGATGGGAATGGTCAAGAGTGAAAGTGATAGAGCTGCTCAAGTGTCATCTAGTCTTTTCTATAGTTTCTTGAGTCAAATATGTATTCTTTTCTTTTTTTAAACAGAGTATTGGATTTGTAATAGTCTATCCATTATGAAATAAAGGATTTGGGTTATCTTTACTTTCGCGCATCTCTGTCTTTGTGTCGAATACACGACCACTCTGATTGACATGATTGATATAAACTCATCGCGCATCTCCGGGTATCTTCCGCGCTCGGGGCGTGACATAATGTATTGGGGCCGAAGCCCGTTGAGGAACCTCCTTGCCTTCATCCTTTCAGTACACACCAAGTGGGGTGCATACCTGGACAGTCTTGAGAACTGGGCCTCATACTCGGCCATTTTCAAGGTCCGTTGTTTTAGTGCGACAAATTCCATGGCCTTCTTCTCTTGTATGCGGTCGAAAAAGTACTTATTATTGAAAAGTTCAACAAATTCATCCCATGTAACATGGTCATCAGGCAATGTTGCTTCTACGGATTCCCACCAATCTCAAGCATCCTGCTCCAGTTGGAATATAGCCAATAAGACCCTTTCCTCATCTGTGCATTGCATTACACGGAAAATTCTGTCAATCTCCTTCAACCAGTTTTCAGCATATTCGGGGTCAGACGAGCCCGCGAATCTTGGTGGGTTCATGTTACGAAAACCTCTGTGGAGATCACCAGCTCCACGGTTAGCTCCACCTTGTGCCATTTGATGTAGCGCCTGCGTAAGACCTTGCACGGTGCGCTGCATCTCGCGCCATTGTGCTCTTTCAGTGGCCATTATCCTACAAGAAAATGTAACTAAGTATAATAAATCAAACGTCGTTATAGGACTTAATAGAACTTAACCCATGGCTCTATCCGTCTCACCGGGTGTAGGTAGTAAAACTATCCTTGGACTTGGGTTTTGACTTGGGTTTCCTAGGAAATTGAAATCATAGGCTCTGATACCACAAAAACTATCACGCCCCGAGCGTGGAAGATACTCAGTAGTGTGACAATTTATATAGATCATGTCAATCAGGGCAGTAAGATTTCTTTTTGACAAAAGACAGAGTGCGCAAAATAACTAAGATCTAAATTTCCAAAATAATACCAATAGTCCAAGATGACAATTCTTACAATTAACCAACTGATGATGAACATACATTATTCACATCCAACTACTAGTCCTCAAGCCTTAACATGTTTCAATCAACTAGAATGATATAACTGACATAACTGGAAAATGCAATGTAAGGGCTTAAGACACAAAATACATGACTAGCTGACGGTTCAACGATCGATGATTCTAGCACTCATCACTCGGTCTCATTCCCATCCGGGTGGTGGTCGCTATACAAGTTACCTGAAAAATGTTAGAATGCAACTAGGTGAGCGAATCGCTTAATAGGAATTACATCTCAAGTTCAAGCAATCTTTAAGTGATTTACACATTACATGCAGTGCAGGTAAGCTATGCATGCAACAAGTGAGATATCAAGAACTGTATAGAGAAATTTTGCATGATTTCCAATATCAATAAGGCAGTAGCAAGTGATTGCACAATATTTCTCTAAGAAGAAAGAATTCATGTTCAAGCAAGTAATCTCAAGCACATGTAATATCAAGTACCTGTAATGGAATTGGCTACTTCATTCAAGCAAGTACTTTGCCCTTCCGCGGGTCACAAGTCAAGTCGAGCAAGTCATGTCACGAGAGAGTGAGTGGGATTGTCTCAAGTCAAGCAAGCAAATACTTCGGTGCAATGCTAAACACTATGATCATTCAACTCCCATGGGCACAAGTACTTTCAGGTGCTCCTCCCAGGACCAGATCGAGCCCAATATGCACAGCATTTCATGTATTTCTTTTAAAATCCACTCTCATTTATAGCTAATATAGAATTCCAAGGGTTTAACAATTGTAGGAACATAAGGTAGATTCCATGAATGGAGTTCAAGGACATTTTATCATGTATAGATGAGCTACGATTAAAATAACGTAAAAGCACAAGACAAGTCGGGAACTTGGATGGAATTGGCACCTCAAGGGCTACCATAGGCTACTGAATTGGCGCCCTTTAGGCTACCATTATATTATGGATTGGCGCCTGTGTCTAGGGGCGCCCATTCGGTCATAAGATAGGTTCAAAAAAAATCCAGAAACAAACTCATGGAAAATGGCTCCCTTGCAGTGTCTTCATTTAATTGAAGACTCTGCAGAGAGTCTTCATTTCAAGTGAATGGCGCCCTGGACATGGGCGCCCATTCCCTGGAAAAAAGTAGACTCATTCCATGAAATGTAAATGGCGCCCAGAGGGGTTGTCTTCTTTTTAGTAAATGGCGCCCTAGGGAGTGTCTTCATTTCAGTAAATGGCGCCATAGGGGCTGCCATTTCTCAGGTAATGGGTGCCTACTTAAAGGGGCACCCATTCAAGTTTTCAACATTTTTTTTCTTTTTATGCCCTAAGGAATTGGCGCCCCTCTGCAGGGTCTTCATTTAATTGAAGACTCTATAGAGAGTCACTAATTCCTTTAAATGGCACCCTAGTCAGGGGGGCACTTTTCTCTGGGTGTTTTACACACCAGGCAGGTGCGTTCCAAGACACAAAAGACTATTCATTAGGTCAAAAGTTCTCGGAATCAAGAAGTAAGGACATGGATAGGTAGAGAAAAATATTAGGATCGTAGAAACATATACTCATGCAAGAATTTTTATGGTTTAGTTCAATAGATATAAATTTCTGAATGCGTTGATTATTAATTGTTGGAAAATGAATTGACGACAGTGTGAAGGGTCTTCATTTAAAAGGCTGCCCATACCTGGGGCGCCCTTCAGGAAATGGCGCCCAGGTGATGGGCACCCTTTTCTTGATGGCTGAAAATCTTGGTTTTTGTAAAACATATATATATATATTGTAAAACATGTTATATATTAGGGCTAAGCATGCTATTTTAAGGCTGTAAAAGCTAGTGTAATAGGATATATTCGAATCCTGTAAAACCAGTGTAACAGACTATGTATAAATCCGTGTAACATGATATATATTTGGCTCAGTAAAGCCATGTAAAGCCGTGTAATAGGCTATATAACATGGAATGTAAGTTATTCTAATTCTACACATGCATGCTATGTTACCCTATTTAGCTGCTAGTTTGGCTAGATCTTGAGAACACCTACCTTTTTGGAGTGATACATGTGGTACATGTGGTAAGAATAAAGAAATCCAAGCCGAGCCCTTCTCAGTAGAGCTTCAGAGAAAATAAGGGAAACACACGTTCTCCGCCGCAAAGCTCCAGTAGTAGGACATAGAGTGTAGGAAGAAGGCGCCCCCTTCACGTCTTCCCAAGGAAAGAAGGGAGATATTCCCTTTTGCAGGCAATGGAGATAACAACAGTAGCCTCTGCCTATGCTACGGAGGGAACAATTATAGGAAATTCGGTTGCCAACTCAAAGCATTAGTTTATTGCCTTGCGGGTCTGATTGGGGAACAAGATCATAGATCATTGTTGTCCATGGTTAGAGGATGGTGTTTTGACAGCTAAGGCTGTTGGGAAATGGCGCCATTGTACAGGGGAGCCCATTAGCTGGGTGGGATGAAAATGGCGCCCTTGCATGAGGGCGCCCATTCTTTTTGGCTTTAGATAAAAGCTACAACTTTCACGTGTATATAATTGGTTGGCCTTTATGGTGTGGGATGGTGGCCCCTGAAGGTAAAGGATGCCCATGTATATGCGCTCTACTTTGTAAATGGCACCCTGGTAAGGGCGCCCATTTCCTTTGGTTTGAAAAAGAGAAACCCCCAATACGTACTATCCATGTGTTGGCATTTAAGTGATGTTGGGCCTCTTAAATGTATGTATATTTATATAGTGACCCTCATAAGGTATGTTTATTTTTATAAGGCCTTCATGTATGATTATTTATTTAGGAAAAGTTCAACTTTCACTATCATTTTCATCTGGGGTGCTACAAATTCGACCAAACCAAGCCCAGCTCCCCAAAGTGACAGCCCCATTTTGGGCCCACTTACTTCAAGCCCAAAACTCACTCGGAGCAGCACTTCCTAGGCGGCCCTCAGGTCTGAAAGTCTGAGTGACAGATCGGTCGAGAGATCCCCTATAGGGACCCGATACGGCCTACCCAAGCTATACGCTTATCGCTCAGTATAAAACCCCGAGCAAGCACCTCAAGCTAGGACCGACTGTCCGAAGCTTATCCGAGCCTCCATTACGCATCCAGTAGGAGTAGGGAACTCCAAGGAATAAGGGAGAGCAAGAGTCCTTATGCCATAAAGAGCCCGCTACAAGGACGTAACCTCCCCAAAATCCCCTCAGCTCCTTAGACTGTTATGTTAAATGGACTTCTATATAAACTCCAGGGAGACCCTTCGAGAAGGTAAGTAAGAATCCTAAGAGAAAACCACCACACCTCTTGGTGGAGAATAATCTCACGCCCTCTCTTTCTCCTACCCTGTCTCTTCACACCCATACTCTATCACACTTGCTGAATTAAGCATCGGAGGGTTTTCCCCAGGGATTCCCCCCTGGGCACCTCTGATTCGTTTCCTACCTTACAGTTCATACAGACGTGGTGACCGTGACCAAAGATTCTCCCTGGATCTCACGGCTCAAGATGAGCGCGAGATTACGCCTCTTCATCTAGCGCCGTCTGTGGGAAATGAGTAAAGAGCCATCATGGTGCGAAGAAATTCCGGTAGGAGAACCGCCGGTGACAAGGGAAAGACCGTGGTGACAAACGGAGGACCTGTGCCTCCCAACCCCGCGGAAAACCTCCCCTCCAATGACAACAATCAAGCTAATGTGCCGCCTCCACCGCCCACGGGGGTGCAATCCCCCACCGGGAATTCTGACGCTCTCCAAACCCTTAACGCAAAACTGAACGACCCAGGCGGCTAGGGAAGAGAAGTCACAACTTCCTGGGGAGAGCCCTTTCGTGGCGGAGCTTCCCAACAAACCACCGGAGGCCACTTCACCCTCCGAGGGTGACGGCTCATACATAATCGCTCGGGAGGACCTTCACACGCCCCTCCTCCAGAACAAGAAGCCTCCTCCACCCCGAGGAGAGAAGGGACCGGGACACGATGGCAATTCCCAGAAACGGATCCCCCCGGGGGACTATACGGCAGCCCGCAGGGACGCCCCCATAGCCCCTCGGTTCAGCAGCAATCGGAGCTATCCCTCCAGTTGCGGGACTTCGAGCGACGATTTGCGGAACAAGAGCGTGTCCTCCGCACCCTGCAAAAAACTTCCACCAAGGAAGATGAGGAGCAATCCCCATTATCTGACCATATCTTGAAGGTCGAGATCTTCCCTAAAATCTTGCTGCCAACCTTTAAGCCGTATGATGGCCAGGGAGACCCGACCGACCACTATGACAGCTTCGACGCCCTGATGACCTTACATGGGGCCTCTGATGTTGTCAAGTAGTGAGCGTTCGTGACCACCTTGGTCTAAGGCGCTCAAGCCTGATTCTTAGCACTCGCCCCTAGCAGCATTCATGACTTTCGATAATTTGAGCGAGTATTCAAGGAAAGCTTCCCCGGCAGCGGCCCTCGAAGGTCAGTAGCGGGGTTGTTGGCACTAAAGCAGGCACAGGGGGAGAAACTTCGGGCCTACATCAACCGATTTAAATCGGAGGCCCTGCGTATCCCCCACCTGGATGTCACCTCAGCCATCACCGCGCTGACTGGAGGCACCCGCGATGAGAACCTCTGGCGAGAACTGGTCCTTCATCCCCCCACCTCCCTCGTCGATCTGGTGACCCTAGCCCTGCGCCACGTAGAGTGCGAGGAAGTCCTCAGCACTTTCCGCGGCCCAACGGGCTCGGGTCGGGAGGGGGATAAGAAGCGACCATCCGAGCAAGGCTCAGGCCAAGGAAAACGGCGGAATAAAGACGGAGACCGAAGGGAACCCCCTCAGAAATACGAGCGGTACACTCCTCTATCTGCTCCCGTCTATGAGATATACGAAGACATCAAGGGCTCGGGCATTCTCCGCCAACCCGAGCCTATGAAGGCCAAGCGCTGCAACCGCCGCAAGCATTGCCAGTTCCACAACGACCACGAGCACCATACCGAAGATTGTCACCAGCTCAAGGATGAGATCGAGCGTCTCGTCCACCAGGGAGACTTATCTCGGTACGTGTCCTAGCGCCAGAAGGAGGACCGTGGCATTCCAAAAGAGATTGACAATCAACCCCGCGGAGTCCACATCAATGTTATTTCTAGCGGCGTGGTATCAGAAGGAGACAGTAGCAGTGGAAGGAAGCATCACGCTGAACGGGTGAGCAGGGCCTCCGAGCCCCCCAAAGCCCCACCAGCGAGTGGGTAGTAGGCCTTGGTATTCTCTGACCAAGACCTGGAAGGGTTATCTACCCCGCACGATGACGCTCTTGTAGTATCGGCTACTATAAACCATTGTAACATAGATTGGATACTGGTTGACAATGCTAGTTCCCCTGATATACTTTCGTACGAATGCTTCCTCAAGATGGGTGAAAACCCCTCCAAGCTCCGCCCAATTCGAACCCCCCTTTGTCGGTTCAACGGCCAGGCAACCTATCCCGAGGGAGCCCTAAGCATGCCGGTCACCATCGGTACCCCTCCCAAAATCGTTACTGTTATGGTCGAGTTCATTGTGATCAAGGGGATGTCGGCCTATAATGCCATCTTCGGCCGAGGTATCCTCAGCCGGGCAAAGGCAGTGCCCTCCACCTATCATCAAAAAATGAAGTTTCCCACCAAATACGGTATCGGAGAAGTCCGAGGTAACCAGGCAATAGCTCGAAGGTGCTACATAATCTCGGTCGAAGCTGTAAGGCCAGAGGAAAAAAAAGAAAAAGGGCGAGGGAGTCGAGGATGAACCAACAACATCCGAGCCTGGTGGCAAATTGTTGACGATTTTCCTCAAGGATGACCCGGCTCTAGGAGTAAAAATTGGAGCTGATTTACCATCTGATGTACAAAGGCAATATAGAGATTTTCTTTCAGAGTATATCCAAGTCTTTGCATGGTCTGATGAGTATCTTCCCGGGATCCCTGGGGAGACGGTGGTACACAAGCTCAACGTTGACCCATCGGTTAAACCCGTCCAGCAACGCATAAGAAAGCATGCCCCAGAGAAGCAAACGATCATTAAAGAGCAATTTTTTAAGGGGAAGAAAATTGGCCTATTTCGACCGGTCCTTTACCCGACATGGCTCGCTAATATCCTCTTAGTACCAAAAGCTTTGGGCAAATGGCGAATGTGCGTGGATTTCACCAACCTCAACAAAGCCACTCCGAAAGACTGTTATCCACTGCCGTGCATCGACCAGCTAGTCGACTCGACCTCCAGTAACGAATTGCTCAGCTTCTTGGATGCCTACTCCGGCTATCATCAGATCCGAATGGATCCTAAAGACATCCAGAAGATAGCCTTCATCACTAACTTCGACGTATACTGCTACACCCGAATGCCTTTCAGGCTGAAGAACACTTAAACAACATATCAAATGCTGATCAACCACATTTTCGAAGGACAGATCGGTCAGAACATCGAAGCCTACATCGACGACATGCTCGTCAAACACCCAAGGCCGAGGACCACTTCACCGACCTAGCGGAAACCTTCGACACCCTCCTGAGGTACAACATGAAGCTCAACCCAGCTAAATGTGCCTTTGGGGTTCGATCCGAAAAGTTCCAGGGTTTTCTAGTCACTCAGTGTGGGGTCGAGGCCAACCCCGAAAAAGTTCAGGCCATCCTGAACATGCAGCCACCCGTTTGCATCAAAGACGTCCAATGCCTGACTGGACGAATTGCTGCGCTTAACCATTTCATGTCCCGAGCGACTGAACGATGCCTGCCTTTCTTCAAATTGTTGAGAGGGCCCAAACTGGCATCCGCTATGTTCGCTAGGGACAAGGAATGTCAAAAGGCTTTTACAGAGCTAAAGGAATTTTTGGCCTCACCTCCGGTGTTATCAAAGCCGGTCTCGGGTGAAACTCTGCATCTCTACCTCTCGACGACTCCTTCCACAGTGAGCTCAGTCCTAGTTCGAGATGACGCAGGAGTGCAGAGACCAGTATATTACACCAGCAAGGTGCTTAACGAGGCCGAACGACGGTACCCCGCAACCGAGAAACTCGTGCTAGCGTTGGTAACCTCAGCCAAGAGCCTCCGGCCCTACTTCCAAGGACACTCCATCGTCATGTTGACCAATGAGCCCCTGAAGAGGATCCTTGCTCACCCCGAAGCTTCAGGTTGCCACGTCAAGTGGGCTATAATGCTCGGGGCTTACGATATCTCCTTTCGCCCCCGCTTGGCCATCAAGGAACAGGCACTCGCAGATTTCATCGCAGAAAGTATTGTCCCGATCGAGGAAGTCCATACCCTGAAACTCGGGCCCACCTGGGATCTTTTCATCGACGGATCCTCCAACCCCACTGGTGGCGGTGCCGGCGTTCTTCTTCGATCCTCGGAAGGAGCAGAGCTGCAATACGCCTTGAAGTTCAACTTCCCGGCATCCAACAACATCTCTGAGTATGAGGCTCTTATCTCGGGAGCCAAGATGGCACGACGGCTGGGGGCCGAACGAGTTAGAATCCACACTGACTCCCAATTGGTCGCTAGCCAAGTCAATGGTGACTACGAAGCTTGGGAAACGCCAATGATCAAATACCTTCAACTGGTAAGATGAATAGCCCCACTATTCGAGAGTTTTCAGGTTATCTGGATAACTAGGGAGGAGAACTCTCGAGCGGACGCCCTCTCTAGGCTGGCTTCCGCTGCTGACTCAGAAGGCACTCGATCGGTCTTCCTTGAAGAGCTAGAATGACCGAGCATAGAAGCGGAGCTCATGACCGTTGATCAGGCATCATCAAGCGAATGGCGGACCCCATATATATCCTAGCTCTGAGATTCTTGAGAGCCCTCTAACCCTCGAGATGCTCGAAGACTAAAGTATGAAGCTCGATGCTTCGTCATCTTAGATGACGCTTTGTACCGAAGGTCTTTTTCCGGTCCCCTCCTCATGTGCCTCGTTATCGAGGAGGCCGGCCGAATGATTCAAGAGGTCCACGAAGGTTTCTGTGGCACACATCAAGGAGGAAGAGCGCTCGCCAGGATCTTGCTTCAACAAGGCTACTGGTGGCCCACTCTCCAACGCAACTGCTCGACCTACATACAAAGGTGTGACCGATGCCAACGTTTTGATCATCTGGTCCATTAGCCTGCCTTAGAGCTCGTCACCCTTACCATGCCATACCCTTTTGCTCGGTGGGGGGTTGACATCTTGGGGCCGTTTCCCACGGCCCAAGCCTAGAATAAGTTCTCCATCGTAAACCAAATGGATTGAATTCGAAGCCACCGCTAGGATTATCGAATCGGTCGTATGGAGCTTCATTTGGAAATCGATCATATGTCGTTTTGGTATCTCCCGAGTGATTGTGAGTGATAATGGTCGACAATTTGATTCTCATTACTTTAGGAACAAATGTGTCGACCTTCACATTCGCAACTACTTCACTTCGGTAGCCCACCCTTAGGCTAACGAATTGGTCAAAAATTCCAACAAAACTATATTAAAAGGCATTAAGGCCAAGATCGGTAAGGCCAAGGGTATATGGGTTGATGAATTTCCAAGCATACTATGGTCGCATCGAACTACTCCAAGAACCACCACCAGTGAGACTCCTTTCCAGCTCGTGTATGGCACGGACGCCATGATTCATTTGGAAGTCAGTAGCCCATCTCCCCGAGTCATAAACTTCTCGCCCGAGGCAAATGAGCAAAAACTGCTAGAAAACCTCGATATGGCAAGCGAGATAAGAGAGATCAAGCATTCCGAGCCACGAAATATCAGCGGCGCCTTACTCGATATTACAACGCCAAAGTCCAAGATAGACATTTCCATCCTGGAGACTTCGTCCTAAGAAAAGCCGAAGCCTCTTGACCACTGGAGGCGGTGGGGAAGCTGGCCCCTAATTGGGAAGGCCCCTACCAAGTGGTCGAGACGCTCGGGAAACGGGCATGTCCATTGTCTACCATGGAAAGAATGCCTATCCCCCGGACATGGAATGCAACAACATTACGAAAGTTCTATTTTTGAGCTTTTCACAGACATGTAAGCAACAAATGGCGATAATTTTCCTTTCATTAATGTTCTTCATACATAAGATAGGCCACAACCAATACAGTACATGTCAAAAATGAAAATACTACATCCACCGAAACTACAACACGAGTTGATTACTCGGAGCGGACGTGGCTAGCACCCCCAGGCCGAGCCACTGACTCTACCCAGTGTAGAAACTGGCTCGGATAATGGACCTGTTGTGTCCCTGTGATTTTGATGATAGCAAACACTATAAGTCATTTGAATGCATACAATTCTGTTTATGGTGCAGATGAATGTTTTATTGAAAATCTTATCTGAATTATTACTGCATTTAAATATGGCTGTGTGATGTGTGCTTTGGTGCATTTCATTATTGCTGATGCATTTCATAATTGATTGTTATCTGGATTGTTTGATGTTAGTCTGTACAATGGGTGTTGCTGCCATACCCTTTCAGCATAGTCTATGCATCATTCATCAGTCATCAAGTCTGCACATTCAAGTTTGCATGTCCATACACTACACTGTAGATGCTCGAAGGGAAGTCTATACATCGCATGGCACAGCATGCGTCCAAGTCTGAACATTGCATTCGCCAAGTCTGTACAGCCCATGCTCAAAGCTAAGTCTGTACATTGGCATTTGAACACACAAAGTCTGAACAGCTTGCATTGTCCTGTAGCTCGCATCGTTTCACAAGGCTATACAACAGTTAGCATTGCATCTTGTTCATGAAGTCTATACATTGGCATGCAGCGTCTCATGAAGTATGTACATCCTCTTCAAGCATTTCAAAGTCTGTACATCGTTCATGCATGTGACCAAGTCTACACATTCCTCCATCTCACTTAGAGTCTATACAATGGCTAGCTGCACAAGTCTGAACATTGTCTTCATGGCATCGCAAGTCTATACATTGTGCATTTCGCTGACATGTCTGCACATTGCACATAGTCTATACATTCAATTGAATGTTCATCGGTCTGTTGAAAACTCAAGTCTGTACAGCGCCCAGGTTCCTGCATTTTAGGCGACGTCCATACATTGGGCCCTTCATTAAAGTCTATACAGTGCACTGTTCATCAAGTCCATACATTGCATAATGTTCGTCAAGTCAATACATTACACTGTAGATGCATCGAAGGGAAGTATGCACATTGGACTGTTCATATGAAGTGATGTGACACAATGAAGGGGAGGCAGCAAGATACTATGCTCCCTCGGACTTAATTCGCAAACGCATTCACAAAAGTTGAGAAAGCTTGGAAGACGTCGTCTCACCGTGTGCACCCGTTACCCGTGGTGACTCGATGATGCTGAGTCGAAGTGGGGGAGAGGGACCCTTGCTGGTAGAGGGCCAGCACAACTAAGGTTTTCCCTCCCGAAGGTAGGATGCCCACGATCAAGGGCGGCCGGGTGCCTTGGGGGCACTAGGTCACTCTCTCACTTTGGCCACGGTGACCACACAAGAGTTAGTGGCTCCAGGAACGGGCGCTCTCTCACCGACCAGCGGACAAGTTTTACGGATATGAAATGAACAGAAGTAAATGGAGCAAGGGTAGAGGCTCACCTGGTTGGTTTGAAGAAACCAACCCCGGTCGGAGACGATGGGCGAGCGGGGAAGTGTGGGTTCCCCGCACACCGCGCCGGTGAAGCTTGAATCCTGTTTAATTAGTTACACTCACTACACCTCACACAGGAGGGTGGACTTGGGGTGAGGATGTTGATTTACATGCAAACACTACCTCCACGCATGGAGGGGCGGTAAGCCGGCCAGGCGGGGAGGGGAGATTCGCCGAAATTGCGAAAGGAGAAGCCGATGTCGAATCTGCCTGCACTCTATGACGAATGACTGACAGTCACTGTTGAGGTCGTAACTTCTAGTCCAGAATTCTGCTGATGATGAGACCAGAGGGGAAATCTTTGTAACTGGAGCTAGGATGCCTCAGAATTTTGTAAAATTCGTCTGACGTCGATGCTGGTCCGGATGGGGAGTCGAACAGAGTGACAGAATCTGGGGAAGGCGGCTTCAGGTTCCTGGTAGCAGGTTGCAGAGGCTGCCCCGACAGCTCCCGGACTCCAATTCACAAACCGCTGGAGTTTCTGGAACCGTGGACAAGCCCTCTTCCCAGCATAACTGACGGGGAAGCCGTCTGATGTCGGAGAGGATAGGGGGACGCAGAATAGTGAAGGATGGTCGTTGCAGACTGCGAGAGGCAGACCCGCGCAGCCAAGGGGGAAAAATGGTAACTTCGGCCTACGGACGCTGAACGAAGTGCCGCTTCTTGATTCTGAAAGTGGACTGGACGAGGAAGAACTTTGGAGAAGAGCTCGTGGCCTGATTCTTCTGCGGTTCTTCGTGGTACAGCTTCTCTTCTGGTTCAGGTGCTCTGCAGAGGGAGTCATCCTCCACATCAGCCCTCCCCACCATTTCCCCTTCCCAAGGCCACATTAGCCAACCTTACATTAAACTCAGTTCAAATTTCCCTCTCCCTCCAAGCCACTTGCGCCCCCCCTGTCTCTCTCTCACCCTCCACCCTTGGCCGCATCCCCCCTCCCCCTCCACCTGCTAGCTGTGACCCAGCCCTCTTCTCCAGCCTCTCCACCACCTCTATCCACCTCCATCCAAGCCCCACACCCATTAGCCCTCTCCCCATTGCAGCCCCTTCACCCCTTCCCACCATTATCAACTTCATTTCACGAACCTACTCTATCCAATTCACAGGCAGCAGTGGAAGCTCCACTTGCAGAGACTGCCCCGGTGCTGTCTTACGTCATCTGGAGGCTCACCATACATTACCGGAAAGGTCTTCCAGTCTTATTCGCAAGCGAGGTGGAATCGTCTCGTTCCGACTTCGCTACAGATCGTGGTGCCCATTCTCGTGTGGCTGCGCCAGATGTGAGCCAGAACCTGAGGTCCGTTTGGCAGAGGCTGCACCGACGTCAACATCGCGATTCAGCCCGAACTCTCTTCTGAGAGTTGGTTCTTCTCCAAGTCCTCAACGCTCCCGAGGTGGAATCGTCTCGTTCCGACCTTACTACAGATCGTGGTGCCTATTCTCGTGCAGCTGCGCCAGATTTGAACCAGAACCTGAGGTCCGTTTAGCAGAGCCTGCACCGACGTCAGCAGCATGAATCAGCCTGAACTCTCTTCTGAGAGTTGCTTCTTCTCCACGTCCTCAACACTCCTGAGGTGGTCTCGCCTCGTTCTGACTTTGGCACAGTGCGTGGCACCCGTTCTCGTCAAACTGCACAACCAGGACCAGAACCTGAACCAGCGCTGCAGTGCAGAGGCTACCACGGCCACACCCCTCAACTTCTGAAGGCGCCACTCGGCCGAGAGCTGCTACCACAAGGCACCCACCATCATGAACAAGCGGCGTCCCGTTCGGCATCAGGAAGAGCATTTTCCAAATTTTCTCTCCCAGGTGCGCACACAGTTCATTCGGGTCCTGTCCTGACCCCCCACGCTCAACGGGCCCCTCCTCGCCGCCCCGACATCGTCCGGTGTTCTGCTTGCTTGATGCTCGAAGAGGAATCATCCACGGACGTTCTCGACTTGGTCCCGCCTCAATCAGACTCCAGGAGCAGCCGTGGCACCAACGGCAAGCAGCTGCAATTCCCTGGGACGGCCAGAACCAGAGCGTAGGGTCCCTGTTCCAGAGATCACCCCAGCAGGTGACAACGTCGGGACCACCCACAAAAATTCAAAGGCTTTCTTGGGTATGTCAGCGACTTTTCGACGCGGGTTTCGTCGACTTGCGAGTTTGGAGGAGTGCGTGGCAGCGTCTACATCAACCCCCTGTCGGAGTATTCCAGATTGGGGCAGATCATTCGGCACTAGCTAGTTCACCACCCCGCCTGGCCGGCTTAACGCCCCTACCTGCGTGGAGGTAGTTTTGGTTGTAAATCAAGTTAATCCCCACCCCGAGATCCCCCTCCTACGTGAGGTGTAGTGAGTGTACTAGCAGGTCGCCATCCGAAGCTACATCGGCGCGGCGTTCGGGTGCATACCCACGCCTCCCCGCTCGCCATCGTCTCCGGCCGGGATCGGTGTCTTCACGCTGATCAGGTGAGCTCCTGGCCCCCTCTCTCCTTGCTGGTTCAACTCTGCTTAGTTTTGTATTGTTTCTAAGTTTCCCATCGGTGGTGAGGTGAGCGCCCGATCTCAAGTTGCCATCTAATTGAGTGCCCCGCGGAGCGAGTTGTGAGAGAGCCACTACATCCCACGCCCTTGGCATGCTGGCCGCCCACGGAATTGGGCATCCCAGGCCCTTAGGGGGTTCAGCCCAAGCTGGTCAAATCCCCGGAAAGGCAAGGTCCAACCTCGGACCCTCACCACTATCGCCGGTCCGCCTGCGGACCCGGGTGTGCGCGACGCGGGTGAACCCGCTTCAGTGGGTCCGCTGTTCGGTTCGATTGCTTGCAAATCTAGGTCCGAGGGGTCGTGTCACATCAAATTGGTATCAGAGCATCATCATCCTTAGGCATGTCACATCAAATTGGTATCAGAGCATCATCATCCTTAGGCGTGTCACATCATGAAGTCTGTAAATTGGAAGTGTGTACAGTGTTCAGTTGCCTTTCTCCAAGTCTATACATCCGATTGCCTTTAGATTGCTCATAGTATGTACAGCCAATGCACTCAAGTGAAGTCTATACATTGACTGTTCATTCATCCTTCGAAGTCTATACATCCACAGTGGATCTTCAAAGTCTATACATCCTACCATCTTGTTCAGCGTCTCAATCTTGCAAGTCTGAACATTGCCTTTGAGCACTGTAAAGTCTATACAGTCCTGATCGAACGTAAGTCTATACATTCCAACCTTTTCCTACGTTCGCTGCTTTAGCTACACCCTAAGTCTACACATTGGCAAAGTGTATACATCGCTCATGCAAGTCTGTACAGCCAACGCATTCATTGATTCAAAGTCTGTACACTGGTCCTCAGGCGTCCCAAGTCTGTACATTGGTTCAGGCTTACCAAGTCTGTACATTGGCCTTCAAGACTTTCAAGTCTGTACAGCCTGATTTGTCGTTCAGAGTTCAAAGTCTATACATCGTGGGCTTCAGTTCTTCGAGTCTGTACATCCTTCAAGGGCCAAGTCCATACACTGTCTCGCTCACATCTTCAAGGGTGATTGAGCATCGTGAAGTCTGATTGAGCATCGTGAAGTCTGATTGAGCACTGTGAAGTCTATTCAGTGGATGAGCATTGTAATGTCTATACATTGGTTAGGCTCGATCATGCAGCGTTCATTTCATGTCTATACACTGAGGATGCTGAAGGCCTTCAAGTGTATACACTCTACACACTTGGTCAACTAATGCATTTAACTTCAAGTCCATACACTGAGCTCGCATGAAGACTCAAAGTCTATACACTCACTTAGTGTTTACACTTGCTCATTTGCTGCTTATAAAGTCTATACACTATCTTCAGTTGATTTTGTTAATCGACTAAACTCCTCATTTATCTTGTAGGTGTCTGGCACGTGATCTAAGGAGCTGAGATGCTGACACGTGGCAGAGTCGATTGGGCGGGAGCTGTGGAGACCATACGCCCTAGCTGCTACTGCTGTTGTTATAAATAGAAACCTTCGTCTTCAGATGAAATATGATCGAAGTAGAAGAACTGAAGCCTTGAGCAGAAGTAAGAAGAAATAGAAGAAGAGTGAGCCGGCATAAGAAAAAGGGTTGCAGAGAAGAAGGAGAGAACAGCGTGAGAGAAAAGGAGAGCAGAGGAGAAAGAAAGAGAGATAGAGAGAGAGAGAGTTCGTGGAGAAGAAGGAAGAAGATACTGAAGATCTGTCTACTGGACCGTGGATCAAATCCAGGCCAGTCAGCTCCATGAGAGCCACATCTGATGTTCTTTCATTTACAGCTTGTGTTTGCTGTGTTATTTTCGTTTCTTATTTTTCTTTTTTATTTGATCTGATTTACTGTGTTCTTCCGATCCTCTGGACTGAGGTCGGGTTCTTCCTGTTGGTTCAGGAGAAGGGAGATCTGATCTCCGGGTTGCAAGTGACAGGTTGTCACTTGTGGGTTCCCTCTGGTTAGAGGAAGGGAGGCTCGTCCTCCGGTTCTGGGCTTGTGGTTGCAAGTCCAGGGGTCCCTCTTGGTCTGGAGGAAGAGCGGTCTTCGACCTTTGGTTTCCAAGTGGTTGGGAGTCACTTGGGGTGTCCCTCCGGTTGGGAGGAAGAGGGGAGGCTGTTCCCCAGGTCAAGCTGTGTGGCAGCAAGTGTTCGCAGAGTGAGTCTGCTTGTTTCTAGCGTTGGCTAGTGAAGCCTCACTCCGGTTGGGAGTGAGGGGTGGATGTAGGTCTTGGTGACCGAACCACCTAAAAATCTACAGTGCAGTGATTTTACTTTGTGCGTTTGCACCTTGCCTTCTACCTCCCATTCACAGGTTGTGCATGCTTGGCTAGTTGTATTATCTAGGGAGTTAACCTTGAGCATTATATTTTTGCTAGGTGTGATTGGTTTGCTTAGTTCTGTCTACGTTTCTGGTTTGATCAGGTGGCTGCATTGTTGCAGTCCAACTGTTTGATGTATTATTGTCTTATCATCTCATCTTGGAAAGCTCATTAGTTTTTATTCCGCATATCTGAGCTCTAGAGATTTAATTTGGGCATAATTTCTGAAGGGGATACATTCACCCCCCTCTGTATCCGGGCCTAGCACCCTAACAATTGGTATCAGAGCAGTTCTCTGACTAATCAGATCCAACGATCTGCAGAGGATGCTGCTGTCCTTGGTGCATTTCTGATTCTACTATCTGCTGCATTAATCTGTTTACCGAATTTTTTCAATGGGTTCTCCACCGGTTTTTAATGGCACTAACTTTAACTCATGGGTTAGCAGTCTACATAACTATGTGAATTTGATGAATCCGGATCTGTGGAAGTTAATCTCACATGGTCCTCACAGACTGCCAAAGGAAAAGTCCAAATGGACTAAAAGTCATAGATCGAGAAATGAAGAGAATCAGAAAGTCTTGAATCTAATGAAGAAAGCCACTGATAAGGCTCTACATTCTTGTTTTTATGACTGCAGGTCCGCTAAGGACATTTTGGATCAGCTGAAGGTAGCTTAGAGGAGAAATGAGGACAGCTGCATGATGGCTGATAAGAGCAACCATGGCAATGATCAAGAAGAACAGGATGATGAGGAGGTAAACACTTTTGAGAATTTTGGTTTAGATGATTGGGAAGATGCCTTTGCCAATCTGTCTAGATCCTATAAAAAATTAGGGAAGAAGTATAAAAGTCTGAAAAAGGAGCTAAAGAATCATGAGAATGCAAAATCTCGAGGTGAAAGCCCTGAAATTCTAAAAACTGAAAATGAAATTTTTAGAAGACAACTACAAGATTTTGATTCTATTACTACAGATCTAGACCATTTGAAATCTGAAAAAGAAACCCTTTATGAAACAAATTGGTTTACACAAAAAGGAGAATCAGGAGCTTGTTTGTGAAATTTCTGAACTAAAGGAGAGGCTTAGTTTAATTGATGATCAGGTTCATCACTATAATGCAGTTCAGAATGAAAAATTGGTGAGAGAATTAGAGTGTGTCAACTTTGAACTTGAAAAAATGAAATCTGAAAATGCTTGCAATGCTTGTGCAGCTTTAAGAGACTTGATAAATGAATTTGATTCTGATGATAAACTTCAAAAGGATTTAATCAAATCTCTGAAAGAAGAAAATAAATCATTGCTAGAAAAGAAAACTGAAGCTGAAGATATGAAATCTGAAAATGAAAGAATCAAAAACCAGTCCAAGGAATTTGAACACAAATTGATGAGTCTTGAAAAAGAAAACAGATTGATTTCTGAAAAAATGGAGGCTGATAGAATAATGAATCTAGAGCTTCAGAAAAATCTCAACAAACCTCAATCTGAGAAACAACAGGAAAACTTTTATGAATGTGAGTCTTCCTTAGATGATTGGATGTTTGATGATGATCTCCTAGAGAAAAATAGGAAATTGAAAGAGGAAATCAACAAGCTAAATCATATAAACACCCAATTGTCAGATAGGCTATTGACAATTGAAAAAGGCAAGGGTGTGAGCATAGATAATTCTGATAGGTTGATGAATGTTGAACAAGAAATTGAGAGTCTAAAAACCATCAACTTAATGTTAAATGGAAATGTCAGTTGCAGTGAACAGAAAATAGCTGGATATGAGCTTACTATCACATCCCTTCAACAAGAAGTTGATGATCTTTACAAGTCCCTATCTGAAGCTGACAAGGAAATAGAATTAAAACAGGAAGTAGAAAGACTCAAAAGTCTGAATGATGCCTTGCATCAACAAGTAATTTCCTGTGAAACAGATTTGTCCAAATATGAAGCTAAAATTGTTGATTTGATTTCTGAGATTAAAGATTTGAAAAATTCTCTATCAAAATTTGTCAAGGGAAAGGACAATCTGAATAAGCTTCTGGGAAAGAGTGATAACTCTCAGAGAGAAGGGCTGGGTTACAGTTCAACAAACAAAAAGAACAATAGCAATAAAACTTCAACTGTGTTTGTAAAAGCTTCTGATCAAAACACAACTGCTGGTCCTTCTGTTTTTCAATTCACTGCACAAAAGTCCACTGTGAAACCCAAAACTGTGGAACAAACTCCAAAACAGAAAAAGTGTGAAAATTCACAGAAAAAGGAAAAAGACACTCCTGTTGTTGTAAAGAAGACTGCACACAATTCACATGATCTCTCACACACTCACATTAAAAAGGGGTCATGTTATTATTGTGGAAAAGGAGGTCACATAATGGAGGATTATGGATTGATGTTAAAGGATGAGCATGCAAGTTGAACTTTACATTCTAGAAACTCTTTTGATAGAAACCATGTTGCTAGGAAGCCTGATGCCTCATGTTATTATTGTGGGAAGCATGGTCATCTTATGAGTGAATGTTTTATCATGAAAGAAGACAATAAACAACATGCCAAGTCCCCCATTCATGTTCATGGTCCATATGGATCTAAACATAATTCTAGTCAGCACATTGTGTGTTTCAACTGCAATAAGCCTGGGCACAAGGCTGCTGAGTGCTGGTTTAGATCCACTTGGGGTAAAAATAGTTTTCATAGAAGAAATTCTTTTGCATGCTCCCACTGTGGGAAAAATGGGCATACAGTCAAGGACTGTTGGTATGTTCAAAAGAACTATGTTAATCCCCATTTTGTCAAATTCCCTGCAAAATCATTTGTGAAAATTTCATGCTATAACTGTGGGAAGCCAGGCCATAAATCTGCTGAATGTTGGATGGTTAAGAACAAGCATCAAACTGCTCATGCATATAACAGAAAACCTTATGAACATGTTTATAAACATCACCCTGCTGTTAATATGCATAATAAGAATCAAACACCAGCCATTTCATGTAGATACTGTGGAAAATTTGGACATTCTATGGATGACTGTTCACTGATGAAATTTGATGATAATGTTGCTATGAAAATATTTAGAATACCTGTTAGAGCTAATGCAGGACCCAAAGTTGCTTGGGTCCCTGCAGGATCAAGATGATCAAAAACTTTGCAGGTGTGCCTTGGACTGAGGAATAAAGAGGGGTAAAACAAACCAAGGCATCCAAGTTAACAAAGCCCCTTTCAGGTAAATTCTCTGCACTTCTTGTTCTAAGAATAACTGAATAGCATGTTAAATCCGTCTTTACATATTCATTCATCATCTGCATTGTCAGATTCAAATTTTCTGAACTCTTCTCATACATGATTTGTTCTTTTTATGACAGTCTGAATTAGCATAAATTTTAAAATTATGTTTCAGTGCCCTAATTGCATTTCCTTACATTAAAAAAAATGATTCATTGCATCTAGATAGGGGGAGCATTCCTGATTCATCTCTTTACCCCTTGAACTCCTTCTGTCTAGCAATCTGATCCATTCTTGGCAAATGTGTGGTTCACTTGAATTCTTTGTTGTCTACACTGATGTTGCTCCATTGATTCTATCTACTATGAATTCAATTGATAACTTGTTACTATCATACACATTTCTTCATATCTTGTCAAGACTGGCCCAAGCTAATCTGACTGAATTCTAGTCTTTAAGGCTTGCTTCTGAATTGCTCAATTCTCTCAACTATTGGTATCTGAATTGCTCTCTGCTAATTTCTCTTGACAATGTCATTGATTCAGTCGAATGAGGAAAGATTTAATCAATGCACCCTAGGCATAAATCAGACATTCTGAAAAGAAGAATCTTCTATTATACTGGCTTAAGAATGTTTTGATAAATCAAATTGATTTAAGCCTAATGTATTTTCTAAGTTTTGATGTAAAAGACTTGAAAATATCTGAATCATCATGCTTAATAAGTCTTAACCAATTGCCTCATGAATTTCATGCAAAACTTTCTGAAATCTGAAATTTTAAAAGACACGACTTTCTTTGGGTAAGATACATGTAGAAAGTATTGTTCTTAATCATTTCAAGTGTACTGAGCTTTGTTTGAAGAATATGAAAACAGTTAAAATTTAGCTAGAGCAATGACTTTGGTCACAGAGAAACTGGATTTTCTATCAATGAAATAGAGTAAGCCCATGTCATGAAGTGCCATAGTTACCTCTTTTCAATATGGTTGAAAATCTGGCAGAGCAATGGCACAGTTGTGTTGAGTAACTGGGAATTTTGGCCTCTGATCAAGGTGTCTCCTCATGTAAAAAGATACTCCATTGCAAACTCTGTTCTCTTTGAGAGGCAATACGGTTGTCACATTGAGTAACTGGGTCACTTCACCTAAGACGTGTTGTGCCTTATGTAAAAGGTGTTGACTGAACAAAAATTGCTCAGGAAAAATAAATGCTGCTCATTTGGTATCAGAAAATTCTGAAAATCTAAAGACAAGCTCAATCTCATTTATTTCTGTTTAATCTCAATATGATCTTGTGTATTTTCCATAGGAGTTACTGAATTTAAATGAGTAAGATGGAAGGAGGTTAAACATGAATATCAAATGAGTTGTTGGTTCACCTTTATTAAAAGGTGTTTCAGATAAGAGTATTGAATTTTCTTGATAAACTTTGAATACATCTCTCTTAAATCATGATGGAAAGTTTAAACTCATTCATAATCTAATATAATTGAAGAATCTAAAATTCATTTACAAAGATTTATGAATTTGGTGTGCTAATGAAAATCTGTCTTCCTCATTTATTCACTGTGAATACAGTTTGTGTTTTGCTGATAGATGCTCATCACTTCACTATATCAATTGGCTTCACTCCATCATCTAATCAGGGGGAGCTTTCCTGTCTTGCTGAGTGTCTTTCTCAAAGAATTTTCCCTGTGTTTTGTTGATATTCTCCCTTCATATCAATTGGTTTCAACCTTCAAAACGTTTCTGATCATATTGCCCTCTATCAATGTATTTTGATTGACATTGGTTCTCTTTTATGTGACGCACAATTCTCAGAATTTTTTTTGGGATAACCAGAGTTCATCCTTGTAGATTTCTCTTGCATCATGGATCATAAGGGCAGAATTCTCTGGTCTGTTTGAGACACTATATCCAAAATTGCATAAGTTGTCTGATCAATTTGTTTGTCTGTAATAGCTCTATATCTTCTGCCATGTCAAAGGGGGAGTATTAGTTGCATATGCATGACTGCATAAGTTGTTTGACTAAGGGGGAGAATTGTTTTAATTGCTTCTAATATTGTGTTGCCCTCTTCTGCTGAACTATCTTGAGTGTCACATATGACATCACTAGATTATCAAAGTATTGTTTTTTTTTATGAAGTCAAAGGGGGAGAATACTTTGATGAGTCTAGTCAGAAAATTCCATTTATTTCATTAATAAGACTCATAGTATTGCCATCATCAAAAAGGGTGAGATTGTTATGTCCCTGTGATTTTGATGATAGAAAACACTATAAGTCATTTGAATGCATACAAATCTGTTTGTGGTGCAGATGAATGTTTTATTGAAAATCTTATCTGAATTATTGCTACATTTAAATATGGCTATGTGATGTGTGCTTTGGTGCATTTCATTATTGCTGATGCATTTCATAATTGATTGTTATCTGGATTGTTTGATGTTCGTCTGTACAATGGGTGTTGCTGCCATACCCTTTCAGCATAGTCTATACATCATTCATCAGTCATCAAGTCTGCACATTCAAGTTTGCATGTCCATACACTACACTGTAGATGCTCGAAGGGAAGTCTATACATCGCATGGCACAGCATGCGTCCAAGTCTGAACATTGCATTCGCCAAGTCTGTACAGCCCATGCTCAAAGCTAAGTCTGTACATTGGCATTTGAACACACAAAGTCTGAACAGCTTGCATTGTCCTGTAGCTCGCATAGTTTCACAAGTCTATACAACAGTTAGCATTGCATCTTGTTCATGAAGTCTATACATTGGCATGCAGCGTCTCATGAAGTATGTACATCCTCTTCAAGCATTTCAAAGTCTATACATCGTTCATGCATGTGACCAAGTCTACACATTCCTCCATCTCACTTAGAGTCTATATAATGGCTAGCTGCACAAGTCTGAACATTGTCTTCATGGCATCGCAAGTCTATACATTATGCATTTCGCTGACATGTCTGCACATTGCACATAGTCTATACATTCACTTGCATGTTCATCGGTCTGTTGAAAACTCAAGTCTGTACAGTGCCCAGGTTCCTGCATTTCAAGTGAAGTCCATACATTGGGCCCTTCATTAAAGTCCATACAGTGCACTGTTCATCATGTCCATACATTGCATAATGTTCGTCAAGTCAATACATTACACTGTAGATGCATCGAAGGGAAGTATGCACATTGGACTGTTCATATGAAGTCTGTAAATTGGAATTGTGTACAGTGTTCAGTTGCCTTTCTCCAAGTCTATACATCCGATTGCCTTTGGATTGCTCATAGTATGTACAGCCAATGCACTCAAGTGAAGTCTATACATTGACTGTTCATTCATCCTTCGAAGTCTATACATCCACAGTGGATCTTCAAAGTATGTACATCCTACCGTCTTGTTCAGCGTCTCAATCTTGCAAGTCTGAACATTGCCTTTGAGCACTGTAAATTCTATACAGTCCTGATCGAACGTAAGTCTATACATTCCAACCTTTTCCTACGTTCGCTGCTTTAGCTACACCCTAAGTCTACACATTGGCAAAGTGTATACATCACTCATGCAAGTCTGTACAGCCAACACATTCATTGATTCAAAGTCTGTACACTGGTCCTCAGGCGTCCCAAGTCTGTACATTGGTTCAGGCTTACCAAGTCTGTACATTGGCCTTCAAGACTTTCAAGTCTATACAGCCTGATTTGTCGTTCAGAGTTCAAAGTCTATACATCGTGGGCTTCAGTTCTTCGACTCTGTACATCCTTCAAGGGCCAAGTCCATACACTGTCTCGCTCACATCTTCAAGGGTGATTGAGCATCGTGAAGTCTGATTGAGCATCGTGAAGTCTGATTGAGCACTATGAAGTCTATTCAGTGGATGAGCATTGTAATGTCTATACATTGGTTAGGCTCGATCATGCAGCGTTCATTTCATGTCTATACACTGAGGATGCTAAAGGCCTTCAAGTGTATACACTCTACACACTTGGTCAACTAATGCATTTAACTTCAAGTCTATACACTGAGCTCGCATGAAGACTCAAAGTCTATACACTCACTCAGTGTTTACACTTGCTCATTTGCTGCTTATAAAGTCTATACACTGTCTTCAGTTGATTTTGTTAATCGACTGAACTCCTCATTTGTCTTGCAGGTGTCTGGCACGTGATCTAAGGAGCTGAGATGCTGACAC
This sequence comes from Amorphophallus konjac, assembly GCA_022559845.1. Classification (NCBI taxonomy): domain Eukaryota; kingdom Viridiplantae; phylum Streptophyta; class Magnoliopsida; order Alismatales; family Araceae; genus Amorphophallus; species Amorphophallus konjac. The sequence goes on from CM040117.1 coordinate 47,070,878, forward strand.
GTGGCAGAGTCGATTGGGCGGGAGCTGTGGAGACCACACGCCCTAGCTGCTACTGCTGCTGATATAAATAGAAACCTTCGTCTTCAGATGAAATATGATCGAAGTAGAAGGACTGAAGCCTTGAGCAGAAGTAAGAAGAAATAGAAGAAGAGTGAGTCGGCATAAGAAAAAGGGTTGCAGAGAAGAAGGAGAGAACAGCGTGAGAGAAAAGGAGAGCAGAGGAGAAAGAAAGAGAGATAGAGAGAGAGAGAGTTCGTGGAGAAGAAGGAAGAAGCTACTGAAGATCTATCTAGTAGACCGTGGATCAAATCCAGGCCAGTCAGCTCCATGAGAGCCACATCTGATGTTCTTTCATTTACAGCTTGTGTTTGCTGTGTTATTTTCGTTTCTTATTTTTCCTTTTTATTTGATCTGATTTACTGTGTTCTTCCGATCCTCTGGATTGAGGTCAGGTTCCTCCTGTTGGTTCAGGAGAAGGGAGATCTGATCTCCGGGTTGCAAGTGACAGGTTGTCACTTGTGGGTTCCCTCTGGTTAGAGGAAGGGAGGCTCGTCCTCCGGTTCTGGGCTTGTGGTTGCAAGTCCAGGGGTCCCTCCTGGTCTGGAGGAAGAGAGGTCTTCGACCTCTGGTTTCCAAGTGGCTGGGAGTCACTTGGGGTGTCCCTCCGGTTGGGAGGAAGAGGGGAGGCTGTTCCCCTAGTCAAGCTGTGTGGCAGCAAGTGTTCGCAGACTGAGTCTGCTTGTTTCTAGCATTGGCTAGTGAAGCCTCACTCCGGTTGGGAGTGAGGGGTGGATGTAGGTCTTGGTGACCGAACCACCTAAAAATCTACTGTGCAGTGGTTTTGCTTTGTGCGTTTGCTCCTTGCCTTCTACCTCCCATTCACAGGTTGTGCATGCTTGGCTAGTTGTATTATCTAGGGAGTTAACCTTGAGCATTATATTTTTGCTAGGTGTGATTGGTTTGCTTAGTTCTGTCTGCGTTTCTGGTTTGATCAGGTGGCTGCATTGTTGCAGTCCAACTGTTTGATCTATTGTTGTCTTATCATCTCATCTTGGAAAGCTCATTAGTTTTTATTCCGCATATCTGAGCTCTAGAGATTTAATTTGGGCATAATTTCTGAAGGGGATACATTCACCCCCCTCTGTATCCGGGCCTAGCACCCTAATAAACTGACCTTGTTTGCTCGAGAAACTCAGAAAAAAGGTATCACAGGAAATAAAGGAAGGAATACAAGTGAAGGCCTCCTCTGCCAACTCTTTGGAAGGAGGCCGGAAGCCGAACAGAGAGCAAGCACCTCCAAGTGGTGCGAGCAAGGATAAAGGTATCCTCCAAAGAGTGAAAGAAGAGGGGAGAAGCTAATGGAAGAGGAGGGAGAAGAGGGCAAAGGTGAAGAAGGAGTAGGACGGGGCCGCCATGCCGAACGCCCAGCTTCCTCGGACCTCCTTATGCTTCTACCTTCCTCGTAAGATAGTGGCGACGGTCCAGCGGTCGGGAATAGGCGCGCTGCTACGCGCTATCCCTTCTTGCACGCCACCCGCCCATTACTGTCCCTTCTTCCACGCCGGAGTAGCAGGAACGCCTTTGGCGACCGCTAGGGTTATCGTCTTCCGAATCGCCCTCCATGTTTCACTGACAACTCCCTAGCACAGAGATAGGCGCTTCGCGAGAAGGGAGAAAGTGGAAGAACTGCAAGAAAAGCCTTAAGCGTTGAAGAGAGGTGGAGGCACACTTTGGGACCTTTTATAGGCCGAAAGGGGAACCCTAGCCTTAATTAATTTTCCCCTTGAAAAAATACAACAGGCAGGAACCCTTCGCCAAGGGCAGTTACTCCATTTCCCTCAATAACCCTTCCAAATGGACGCGCGAAATGGCAAGTCATTCGAAGCACGGAAATTCGGAAAGGCGCCAGTGCCGCGAAAGTCGCCGCACACAAGATATCCGCAAATAAAACCCCCACCTTTTTAGCAACTACAGATACGGTGGTCAAATCACTCCATAGGCGGTAAGAAACAGTCAACCATGTGCCAAATATTACTGCCATTACATGTCGAAAGGGCCAACCTTACGTGGCAACAAAAAAAAAAGAGAGAAAAGAGCTAGCGCGTCGAACTCGTTTTCCTCGTAGTCTATGGAAATAGCGGGACTCAGAGAAGCCCGTGACCTTTCTTGATATTCGGCAGTTGGAGGATCCTCAGCGCCAGGGGATTTACCCCCAGTACCCTCGATGACGGCCGGTCTAGACACTGACCCCACTTGTGTGGAAACTGCCTTGACCACATGCCCTCTAGAGGTGACCGAAGTTGGCGATCCCTCTGCCGAGCAGCAGGCATCCTCACTCCCTCCTTCGCTCGGGCGTCGAAGAGGGAGAATCCGTAGTATCCACGTCCTAGTCGTAACGTTGCCCGGAAGGAAAGACAAGCTCCTCGGTCACTTGCTGCTGGGCCTCAATGACTGCTCGATCGTAACCTTGGGCGAATCCCTTTGATGGGAATCAACACCGGGCACTAATATTTTTATTTTGTATTTGTGTCCTTTTGTTTGTATTTATACCCTTGGCTAATTGGGTTTGCAATTGTAACACATTATAAGCCAAAGGGTTAGTCTTTAAAATCTTTGGGTTTCTATGTAAATTGCCAGTGGGTCCAGCAGGGTCCCCCACCCTCTTTCCCATTGGTCCACCTAGGTTCTAGGGCCCATGTGGGGCTAGTTCAAAGTCCAAGATTGGACTTGGACCAAGGGGGGACAAGGTGGAAGAAAATTCAAACTTGGACCAAGCAAGGTCCAAGATGTTTCCCCTCTTATAATATAGTTTATTCCATGTTGTATTTTTATTTAATTTGGTCATTTGACCACATGGGGGAAGAAAATGCTATCCCTAGTTTACCCCTCCCCTCTCTCCCACGAAATTTCCTGCCCCCCACCCCTTGCCATTATCTATATAAGCCTATGTATAGTGTCATTAGATATTTTAATGAAGAATTAATCATTTTTGCCATGAGCAAGCCCAAGGGCACCCCTTTCTCTCTCCCACCCCCCTTGCAGATGGTGTTCTACAAATTTCTTGAGGTGTGAAGCCTCCTCCCCTCCCCCTCTCTGAGTGTGAAGCTCAGCACCGCCGCCGCTGCCGCCATCAAGTCGCTGTCGCACCACCACCGCCACCGCGTCAGAATCCGGTCTACATCAGGACAGAAGGTTGAAGACCAATTTTTATCGCCCAATCAGGAGATCTGATCGAGCTTAAATTTTCGGTGAATGTTCTTCTTGTTATACCCAGTCTCCATTTTAAATTTCATGTCAATCAGAGGTTATTTGGTATTTCTCCCATAATTTTACTTACACCCCTGACAGTCTGCCAATCAGCAGATCTGTAGGATAGATCCCTGATCCCGTATTTTTCCCACCCCCTTATACATCTCCTAAAATCCCCAAAAAATCATATGTGTCCCTCATGTAGCCCCCCTTCCACCATAATTTTTCTGGAGTCTAGATCTATTGTTTTCCCTTCGGTCAAAATTCATTTTTAGGAGAAACTCAGTCTGTCCTATGTGTCTGTCAGTCTGAGCCAGCAAAAACATTTGTGGAACAGTCATTTTAATTTTTGATCCATTCACTTGATGGATCTGGAAGAATTATATGCTGTAGCCCTCTGAGTCCTATATCCATCGTTACTAAGTTTGCATCGATCTGACACCTGATCTGGCCGCAAGAAATCTTTTCGTGGAGGCGCACAGTTCAGATCCGAGGACAGGCCAGCAAATCAGTCCGGGATTTAATTCCTCGAAAAATATGTTGGGATGCCTTCGGCGACCGCCGCTCGGGGAGACCACTCGGCAACCCATCAGCAACGTCCCAGCAAGTCGTCGCAGCACAGAGACGCTCGGGCACCGCCGTCCCAGCAGCGGGCCCACCTGCCATCCCGCGGGCCCCACTGAATCATGCTGACCAGCAGCCCATCTCCGGCCCAAATTGCTACCCGTCAACCCAAGATCGATCCTCCCGGGCCCCACTTGTAGCCCGTTACCTCCCTGCGTGGAGTAGGTAGTAGAATTCATTTCTATAATTATTATAATTATTTATACTGGGAGTTACTGTCTTGGTCGGGATCGTCTTCCCCACGCCCGGTAGCGTGGAGGTAAACTCACCACTCTCTTTATCGCATTTGCTTTACTCGTATATTTTTGAATGCCGCTGCATGAGTGCTAGGTTAATCTAGCCCGATATATTGTTATCACCGCTGCTAGTGAGAGCGAGCGTGACCCGTCCCGTGACTTAATCCAAGTACACGCGGAAGAGTCGACTACCCAACTCATTGCCGGTTTCTCAACCGCGCACGATCCCGCGTTTCCCTCGCTAGGGACGTCCGCGAGCTAGAGTCCCAGGTTTGCTATCCGTCCCGCATCAAATTGGTATCAGAGCGGAAGGTTGAGTCTAGGGTAGTAGTTGTTTAAAAAAGAGAGAAAAAAGTGTCTAAGTCTAAGTGTCTCATTTGCATACCTTTATTCGGTATATCAAAAGGTGTTGTCCGAACGTTAGGTTACGCCTATCGGGAAAGTAGCACACTTGCGTGAGTGCGATCTTCGGATCAAACCTCCGCCTAGTACCGGATATGGGTTGAGTCTAGGTTTCTAGTCGAGTTGGTACTCCAAACTTTGCATTGTCGTTGTCGTGTCTAGTCAGTTTGTCTTGTCACCAACTATCGGCATGGCCATCCCATAGCACCCAATTTCCCATGGATTCACCATCGCCCAGGCGATATGACCATTGGCACACCCATAGGCTTAGAAACCATCCCATCTCTTTCATTAGCCCCGAGGTCTCGAACTTTCATGGCTCCAAGGTCCCGAGCGACTACCTACATTGGGAAGCCGCTATGGACAAATACTTTGATTATTACCCCATACCCGAGGCCGTGGAATTCACTTTTGCCAAGAAGTGGCTTCTTCATGAAGCTTCAAAAAATGGGACGACATTGAACGGTTAAGAGAAGTTAGGAGGCAATGGCCCATCGAGTCATGGTGGGACACGAAGAGGGAGCTTAGGAGAGTCTACCTTCCCCACCCGGTCCTCCCCAACCAGTCCCACCCAACCACCTCCAACCTTCCCCACCCAGTCACCTCCCACCGGGATTGTCATAGCTGGAGGCAAAGAGCCCCGCAAGTCGACGAGCCTAAACCCAAGACTAGGCCGAGTGATTATGGGCGAGTCCATCACGATACCCCTACTCCAAACCCGACCATTGTCAAACTTTTCAAAACCATTTTGGATCGGTTGTATAGGATGTGTACTCAAATTGACGGATTCCTGCCTGAGCCTCTGAACCCGGTGCCTCCCCAAGGACCTCTTCCCCTCGAGGAGGACATTCCTCACCCACCCCAGTCGGGGAACCCTTCCCCTAGAGCTCCATTGCCATCTACGTCCGATCTTTATTCAGAGTCACCTCATTTGGAGCCACCTCAGCCCGAGCCTCCCATGTTTCTAATGGGAAAGCTATTCATCACCAAGCCACTACTTAGTTGGCTCAAGATCGGCTTGGTCCCTAATCCACCTTACTAGCCCATCCGTGGACCCTACCCTACCATTAGTGCCGGTCAACTCATTCCATACCACATGTCGGTCTAGTCACCGCATAGATACCTTGGAAGACCTTCTCAAGAGATTAGACTGCCAATGGAAGTTGACACATATGTTGGCCCCCGGCTTCAACCAGTCCACGAGTCGTAGCTTCACGCATCCCGCGTTGGGATCCATTACCTCCGTGCACACTGAGGGTCATGTCACCACGGAGGTTCTTTTGTTCCTCCCCGTGCCGGTCGAGCCTAACTACATTCCCTTTATCCCGAGAGAGGAACCATATCTTCTATACACTGTCCCATCTACCACGATGGATGAAGGTGACTAGTTACACCTTCATGAATTTCAAACATGGGACTATGTAATGGAGGAACCTGCCATGAGGGGTCACACATTCTTTGACCCATTCGACCCCTTCCCTAGTGAGCCTTATGACCCACTTTATCCATTCTATCTTGTTAGGGAAGTCCACTACCACACCCCATCTCCATGGGCCAGTCCACTTACACTCAGCCAGGGGACCGTTCCACGGTCATCATATAGGGGTGACGAAGAAGGAGCCATCGGCTCTTCTAGCCCTCCCAAGTCTCCCAAACCCAACAGGCAGCCGCATGCTAGGGACCGAGTAGGATGTCTAGGAGACCCCCATTCCGTCAACCACCGATTGCATCTAGTGTATGCATGGCACACATTCAGATGTCCTGGTCCACCTTTGCATATGAATGGGTCGGACTAATAGTAGGTTTGTTTAGGGTCGTGTGTGAGTCTTTCTTTCGTACAGTTTTTCTGTCGAGTGCATAGTGAGTCTGCATGCATCGAGTCAAGTTGGTCTTTTGTATGCTCGCGTTGTCAGTCCCTTTCGAGTGCGGGGCAAGTCGGATCTAATGCGTACGTTGTAGACTTGCCAAAATTTGGGATCGGCTCTACCTCAACATATCGGATCTAGTCACATAAAAGGAGCCAGTGGTGATTCCTAGTGAGTCTTCGAGCCGCCTCCTTCCATTTGAGAGTGACCCCACCCCGGAGTGTCCACCTCTAGCCTCATTCCCCAGCAGCGTGAGCATATCGAATCTATACGGGATGAGCAGGTGACGATTACTTGGAGTGGAGCATACTCCGCGCTTCCAGGTTCGCTTCCTGGTCGGTGACAGGTCCGTCGGAGCCACACGAGCAACCGCACCCCTTACTCGACGGGGTCGAGTTCATCCCACCTGGGGAGAATTTATGGGAATCAACACGGGCACTAACATTTTTATTTTACATTTGTGTTCTTTTATTTGTATTTATACCCTTGGCTAATTGGGTTTACAATTGTAATGCATTATAAGCCAAAGGGTTAGTCTTTAAAGTCTTTGGATTTCTATGTAAATTACCTGTGGGTCCAGCAGGGTCCCCCACCCTCTTTCCCAGTGGTCCACCTAGGTTCTAGGGCCCATGTGGGGCTGGTTCAAAGTCCATGATTGGACTTGGACCAAGGGGGGACAAGGTGGAAGAAAATTCAAACTTGGACCAAGCAAAGTCCAAGATGCTTCCCCCTCAGAATATAGTTTATTCCATGTTATATTTTTATTTAATTTAGTCATTTGACCACATGGGGGAAGAAAATGCTATCCCTTGTTTACCCCTCCCCTCTCTCCCATGAAATTCCCTCCCCCCTCACCCCTTGCCATTTTCTATATAACCCTATCTATAGTGTCATTAGAGATTTTAATGAAGAATTAAGTATTTTTGTCAAGAGCAAGCCCAAGGGCACCCCTTTCTCTCTCCCAGCCCCCTTGCAGGTGGAGTTCTAAAAATTTCTTGAAGTGTGAAGCCTCCTCCCCTCCCCCTCTCTGAGTGTGAAGTTTAGCACCGCCGCCGCCATCGAGCCACCGTCACACCACCATCGCCACCGCGTCGGAATCCTGTCCAGATCAGGACAAAAGGTTGAAGCCTTATTTTTATCTCCCAATCCAGAGATCTGATCAAGCTGCAATTTTGAGTGTATGTTCTTCTTGTTATCCCCAGTCTCCATTTTAAATTTCATGGCAATCAGAGGTCATTTGATATTTTTCCCGTAATTTTACTTCCACCCCCTGACAATCTGCCAATCAGCAAATCTGTAGGATAGATCCCTGATCCCGTATTTTTCCTACTCCCTTATACATCTCCTAAAATCCCCCAAAAAATCATATGTGTCCCTCATGTACCCCCCTTCCACCATAATTTTTCTGGAGTCTAGATCTATTATTTTCCCTTCGGTCAAAATTTATTTTAAGGAGAAACTCAGTCTGTTATGTGTGTCTGTCAGTCCGAGCCAGCAAAAATATTTGTGGAACAGTCATTTTAATTTTTGATCCATTCACTTGATGGATCTGGAAAACTTATATGTTGTAGCCCCTTGAGTCCTCTATCCATCGGTACCAAGTTTGCGTCGATCCGACACCGGATATGGCCGCAAGAAATCTTTGGTGGAGGCGCGCAGTTAAGATCCGAGGATAGGCCAGCAAATCAGTCTGAGATTTAATTCCTCAAAAAATACGTCGGGATACCTTCGACGACCGCCGCTCCCGGAGACCGCTCGGCAACCCATCAACAATGTCCCAGCAAGCCGCCGCAGCAAGGAGACACCCAGGCACTGCCATCCCAGCAGCCGGACCCACCTGCCGTCCCGCGGGCCCCACAGAACCGTGCCGACCAGTAGCCCGTCTCCGGCCCAAATTGCTGCCCGTCAACCCAAGATCGGTCCTCCCGGGCCCCACTTGTAGCCAGTTACCTCCCTGCGTGGAGTGGGCAGTAGAATTCATTTCTGTAATTATTATAATTGTTTGTACCGGGAGTTACTATCTTGGCCGGGATCGTCTTCCCCACGCCCAGTAGCGTGGAGGTAAACTTGCCACTCTCTTTATCGCATTTGTTTTACTCGTATATTTTTAAATGCCGCTGCATGAGTGATAGGTTAATCTAGCCGGATATATTATTATCACCGCAGCGAGTGAGAGCGAGCGTGACCCATCCCGTGACTCAATCCGAGTACACGCGGAAGAGCCGACTACCCGACTCATTGTCGATTTCTCAACCGCGCACGTTCCTGGGTTTCCCTCGCTAGGGACGTCCGCGATCTAGAGTCCCAGGCTCGCTGTCCGTCCCGCATCACCCTTCTGCAGCCCCCAATGGTAGCCTGGCTCGTAATACAAGAAGGCGGCCCTCTCGAGAGCTACGTGATAGCCCTCCGAGTTCCTGTACCGTTCGATCGCCTCTGCCTCAACTCGCTCAGCCTCCTTCTCAAGCTCGACTATTCTTTACTCGGCCTCAAGCAACTTCCCCTCGATCTCAGACAGCTTCGCTTCAGCCTCAGTCCTCGTGACCTTGGCTTCCTCCCGCACTCGCTCGGCCCCTTGGACCTGGTTGCTGAGCTCCTCCTGCTCGGCCTTCCTCTGCTCGGAGCACTCGACCTGAGATTGGCGCTCCTCTTCCAGAAGTTCACCCTTCAGGTCAGGCATGTAGCGAGCCTGAGCCAACTGATCGGCCAGTGTCCGAGCCTCCTCCTGGCTCAACTAAAATTGGGCTTGAAATGAAGTTGCCTCCCGTCGAGAGACCTCGAGCTCGGAAGTCAACTGATTGATCCTCCGACCAAACTCAGCGTGAACCCGAGAGAGGGACCTCTCTTCACTGTCCAACCGAGCGAAGAAATCGGTTATCTCAGCCCCAAGCTGGGCCATGATCAAGCCGCCCTCCATAACCCTCTTGAAGAGGAAGGAGGGGGGACCGCATGTGATCTCTTCCCGATTCAGTGAAGGCACCAAGGATCGACACCGTTGATATAAAGAAGCCCGAACGATGGGTGCACCAACCGAGGGAGGAGGAATCCTCTCTGGAAGAGCCGGGACCGGATCATCTCCCCCGAGCGTCCCCACTTTTGGGACGACAACGCTCGGCTGGGATGTCGCTTCGTCCTACACCCCACCAACTTCGGCCGAGAATTCAGAGGCCATCACCTCGGTCTGCGGTCTGGCAGGTTTGGTAACAGTTCCCCCACCAGTGGCAGCCGTCTCTGGCTCGATGGATGGGAGATCCTGGCAGCAGAGTTCCTCGGCTGAACGCTCCTCGACCGGGCGGGCATGCCCCTCGATCGGGAGAGCATGCTTCTCCGCCGGACGGGAGACCGCCGCCTTCTTTAATCACTTTTTTTCGACGGTCTGAGCCTTCTTGAAGACAAGAGTAGCCGCCCCCTAGATCTTTGCGCTTGGCCCCGCAACGCTCAGGGGCATCTCCCCGAGCAATCTACTTGCCTCGGTCTCAGGCACAGGAAGGGCCCCCAGAAACTTGGGGTTCACTCGGAGCAGGCATCTCCACCAGATCGACGATCTTCTGCCCCGACGGCTGTTCCACCTCGTCATTCGTTCGCCTAGAATCTGAGCAGTAGAAGTCAGAACGTCAGAAGAGAGCCTACCTACTCAACCCGGAAGTAGCGACGCGGGACCTTAGGGTTCTTACCTTGAGACGGCACGGCGTGGGAGGGATAATCCTTGATATTGACCGCAGTCATCAACTCGGCGGTCGATCGACAATTCTCTTGGAGAACCCTAATCTCCTCCTCTAGCTCCGAAGAATCCGCCGCTTGCTTCGGGGGGATAGACGGATGGAAATTGACCACTGTCGGGAAATCCCAGGAGGCACCTTCTGCAGATGAGCCCACCCAAAAAAAATGGGTCTTCTACCCTTTGTGAGTGGAATCTTTGGCAGAAAGAGACACACAGCTCCTTCCCCTCCTCGCTTGGAGATATAAGAAGCCCTTACCTGCGTGGGTCTACTCCTTCAACTCAAAGAAGGAATTGAAAAGCTCCAATGAAGTGTGAAGCCCACACGAGCGACAGAGAAAGATGAAGGAAAAAATAAAGGAGTACGAGTTGGAAACCAACTGGACAGGTGCCAGTCGGTAAAACTGAAGCAACCGCACGACAAAGTGGTGGAGGGGGAGACGAAACCCACACTTCCAAGCCAAAAGGAAAGTACAAAAAAGGCCCGGACGAGCACTCAGACTAGAATCATGAGGCTCAGACGGAGAAAAATAGTATTGCCATGGCAGCCCGTAACGTCTCTCCATCCTCTGTACTTCGGCTTCGCCCAGCTCGCTGCCCATGGGATGCTCAGGCTGCGGCACCAAATTTTTCGTGCCTGGCCTGGCTTCGTGCGTCTCGATCGAAGGATGTTGCTCCGCCTTGGAAGAAAGAGAGGAACGAGAAGAGGAGGAAAAGAACGCCGAATCAGACGATTCAGGAGGAGGTGGAAGCTGGCTAATCACCGCCACCGTAATCTCCGCTAGCCCTGCAAAGGCCTCGACAAGTCGCTGCTCTTCCTGATCACTCTCGCCACGCATGAGCCCTTCCGAAATACCGATGAGGTAGAAAAAGAAAAACCCTAAACGAAGGCGGTTTGGAACGTAAGGACGTGCAATATCTATCTCCCCATGAACCTGGCAGGGAATGGCGCGATGTTCCGAACCCCAAGAAGGGAACTCCTCGCATCGGCTCAAAAGAGTCATCATTACGGGCGTACTCTCAGGACTGCCGCATTAAGTGGCCCCTGTCGGAGATAATTCCCCACCCAAACCGAGCCACCAACGTCATCCCCATAACTACTACTCATCCGAGTCCAATCTTGGCTCGGGAGTAGGAGGGGGACAAGTGGAGAGGGGGAAAATCTACCGCCCGAGAGCATCGCCCAACTAGGTCCAATTCGACCAAACCAGTCCCAACTCCTCAAAGTGACAGCCCCATTTCGGGCCCACTTACTTCAAGCCCAAAACTCACTCGGAGTAGCACTTCCTAGGCAGCCCTCAGGTCCGGAAGTCTGAGCAACATATCGGTCGAGAGATCCCCTGTAGGGACCCGATACGGCCTACCCGAGCTATACGCTTATCGCTCAGTATAAAACCCTGAGCAAGCACCTCTAGCTTGGACCGACTGTTGGAAGCTTATCCGAGCGTCCGTTACGCATCCAATAGAAGCAGGGAACTCCAAGGAATAAGGGAGAGCAAGAGTCCTTATGCCATAAAGAGCCCACTACAACGACGTAACCTCCCCGAAATCCTCCCAGCTCCCTGGACTGTTACATTAAATGGACTGCTATATAAACTCCAGGGAGACCCTCCGAGAAGGTAATCAAGAATCCTGAGAGAAAACCACCACACCTCTTGGTGGAGAATAATCTCCTGCCCTCTCTTTCTCCTACCCTCTCTCTTCACACCCATGCTCTATCACACTTACTGACTTAAGCATCAGAGGGTTTTCCCCAGGGATTCCCCTCCTGGGCACCTCTAATTCATTTCCTGCCTTACAGTTCATACAGACGTGGTGACCATGATCAAAGATTCTCCCTGGATCTCACGGCTCAGGATCAGTGCGAGATTACGCCTCTTCAGGCTTCTTATCATGCATATCAGAATAAGCAAACTGATTTTTCTATTTTTAATCAAGGTTTTCATTTTCTAATTTTTGTTTTATTTTTGAGTTTTCTGGGCTACAGACAGTTTTGAGGGACCACTAGAGGTACCGGCTTCATGTGAGCCAAGGACAAAAGATGTATGCAACTTATTTTCAAAAGCCTTCTTGTTCACAGGGTTGTAGCCTAAGCCCTCTCTCTGAAAGTTCACTCTAGTCCCCAGAATTCTGTCTAGATTATCTTTGCCCTGCACAAATTTTGAGAGAGAATTATTCAGGCCTTGAACCTTATTCTCCAAAAAGGAGGCATGCAGCTCAGATTCAGGGAGGTCCTCCTCGGATGCAGCTAATTGCTCATTTAGCTTGGCATTCACATTTTTATAGTTCTCAATTTCCTGCTCCAAGACATGCAAATTTTTGGAGCTATCATTCATGACATGCTTACCTTTTTCAAGAATAGCCAGCTTCTCAGTCAAAACATTTATTTGTTCTCTTAAGCTTTTGTTCTCTTCAATCAGATCACCATCTTGTATCAACTTATCAGACAGAGTTTGATCAAAAGGCATTGATTCCAATTTCAGTTTCAGCTCAGAGATTTCATTTTGAAGAGATCCATTTTCATCCCTTAGAAAACCTATTTGCACTTTATGCAAGTCCACATCATTCATTAAAGCATCATTTACCTCTTCAAAGGTAGAATAGTTATTACATAAGCAGCTCATATCATGAGAGCTTTTCTTGATTTCTTTTCTTAGTTTTTTCTTTTCGGATTCTATCTTTTGTATTGTTTAGCTAGCTCATCATAAGCATCCATAAGCTCTTCAAAAGTAAAGTCCTCTGAATCAAAATTTACCTGAGATGAGAGCGGGTCACTTGGATGATCTGGACTATCGGCCATGAGGCAGTCATGCCTTTTTCTTTCTTCATGAATTCTGGCCAGTACTTTTAAGACCTCCTTGGCAGTGCTGCAGCTTGAAACAAAAGGGAACTTGGAAACATCAACTGTGGCCTATATCAGTTTGAAAGCAACAAGATTATCAACATTTTTGGTCCTTCGTTCAGCAGACCACTCAGATGTATCTGATGGCAGCTTGTGCGGACCTTGGTATATGAGATTCCATAACCTTGTATCAATGTAGTTGACAAGGGCACACATCTTCCCTAGCCACATGGTAAAATCAGAACCATCAAATAAGGGCAGGGAATTCATTGAAACTTGTTCAATGATAAACCCATTAAATCAAATGCACCAGGATCTTTTTCTGCAGATCGTTGGATCTGAGTATGACAGAGCTTGGCTCTGATACCAATTGTTGGGTCCCTTGGGTGCAATCAGATCTAGAAGGGGGGTTGAATAGATCCTTCAACAAATTATGCCCAATTAAAATCTAAGCTCATTAAGGCACAAACAATAGCTATAATGCACATGAGACACTTAGACACAATGCACAATGGATTAAGTAGGAACAGCTCAGATGAGGATGACAGAAATACAGTGCCAAGTGGTGAGGTTGACGCACCCTTAAGCATAGGCGGTTCAGTAAGAAGCTACGTCAACGCAGCAGACTAGTGGGGTCGACGCACCCACATACACAGATCAACAGTTAGACTAGACAAGCTGTTCAACAGGACTCTAGTGAGGTGTGTGAGAGAGATGCTAGTGTGTGCGTTAGAAAATACTTAAGATAGCATGCATTGTAGCTGACATAAGAACCTGTGAATGGGGATAGAGGATAGGGATCAATCACACAAGATAAAACCCATTGCACAAGGCGTTTTTAAGGTGGTTCAGTCTGCAAACCCGCAGACCTACATCCACCCCTCACCAAACTGGTGAGACTTTTCTACACGAGGTTGAAGTCCTCAACATACACGGGGATGATGCCCCCCCCCACACACACAAACAAAGAAAACAAGCTGCAAATGCAGTAAAAACACGGGGTCTAGCCCCAAGGCACACACAGCTATCACACAGCCAAAGCCCACTCCAGTCTCTCAACCAGAGCACTGGACACACACTCTGAAATGCTTTCAGAAACACAAAATGAAAACAAAAGAAGAACCAGATGTAGCTTAAGATATAAATCATGAAGGTGTAACGTCAGATCTGAGGACAGATCTGATTTTCTCTTCATGTTGAGGCTGGATGGAAGGAGGGCTGCTCTCTTTTCTTTCTCCCTCTTCTCTTTTGGCACTGGTTTGGATGAACCAAGGCTGGGCTGCTCACACTTCTTCTCTTCTCTCTTTTTCTTCCTTTCCTTTACAGCACTGGTCTAGGTCAGACCAGAACTAGGCTGCACACACACTCCCTTTTTCTTTTCCTCATAGATTTCTTCTTGAATGCTCAAGGGATGTGGCAATTTGATGCGGGAAGGGACGCGACTCGAAACAAATTCAGATGCGAACCTGGGACTCTAGCTCGCGACTCGTCCCTAGCGAGGGAAGCGTGCGGATGTGCGCGGTTGAGAAACTGGCAATGAGTCAATGGTATTTGGCTCTTCCGTGCTCGGATCGAGTCACGGGACGGGTCTCGCAGTCACTCTCGCAGCGGTGATAAAAATATATCGAGCTATTTTCCTATCACTCTAGCAGCGGCATATGAATATATACGAAGTAAGTAAAATGTCAAGTGGGGAGCGGAAACGATACCTCCACGCTTCGGGCGTGGGGAAGACGACCCCGGCCAAGACCGTAACTCCCGGTATAGTAAATGTAATTAATTACAGAAGTGAATTTCTATGCCCACTCCACATAGGGAGGTAAAGGGCTACAGTGGAACCCGGAAGTAGCGCTCTTGGGTTGACGGGCAGCAAGCCGAAAGGGCTCTCGGACCGGAGGCGGGCTGCTCATCCGACTCGGTACTGTTCCGACTTGTTGGACAGCAACCGAACTCGGCTTGTGGGACGGTGGCTTCCGGTCACCTTCTGATCACGGCAGCCGGTTGGGACGTCGGTGGAAGACTCCTCTTCGTTCCTCGAGATCGGCGGCGGCTGAATCGACGCTGAAGTAATTTTGCAAGAATTAACTTGCTGCTGCCTTTGTTGGCTTGTTCAAGGAACATGTTTGCGCAACCCGGCGAAAACAATTGTTCCACCTAGATCCGATGTCGGATCGAGACGAGATCAGCGCAGTTGGATAGAGGACTTAAAGGGATACAACATATAATTATTTTAAGCCCATACAGTAGACGGATTAGAAATGAAAATGACTAGTCCCCAGGTATTTCTGTTGGCTCGGATTACAGACAATCAGGATAGAACAAGATCTGCCTGAGACTGAATTTTGACCGACATAAAAATGATGGATCTAGACTCTGTGAAAATTATGGGTGGAATAGGGGGATGTGAGGAACAAGTATGATTTTTTTCGAAACTTTTTGAGATGGCTAACGGTGCGGGAAAAATACAACAACAAGACACTGCCCCACAGATCTGTAAACTGGCAGATTGCTAGGGTGAAAATTAAATTACTAGGAAAAATAGTAAACGAAGGAGGAATGACATAAAATTTGAACTGGGGATGGGGGATGACAGGAAGAACAAACCCTCAAAATTTGAGGTTGAACATATCTCCTGATTGGAAGATAAAATTTTGGCCTCAGCTTGCTGTCCAGCGATGGATAGAACTCCGACAAGGTGGCGGTGGTGGTGTGATGGCGGCACGAACATAGACGACGGCGGCAGTGGCTGGAAGTCGCATCCAGCAGAGGTGGTAGAGGTGGGAATCACTCCTAGAATCAATGCTTCACACCTTGGATTTGCAAAAATCATAGTTGCATGAAGGGGAGAGGGGGTGCCCTTGGGCTCTTGAGCAAAAAAATGGGATTTTTCTTTATTAATTGCTATGGAATTCACAAAATACATGGGTTATATGGAAATGAAAAAAAGACCTAAAC
Source organism: Amorphophallus konjac (assembly GCA_022559845.1). Taxonomy (NCBI): domain Eukaryota; kingdom Viridiplantae; phylum Streptophyta; class Magnoliopsida; order Alismatales; family Araceae; genus Amorphophallus; species Amorphophallus konjac. The sequence continues at coordinate 47,086,766 of CM040117.1, forward strand.
TTCCCTCAGATCTAGGGTTAGGGAGGGGTAAACAAGGGATAGGATATCTAATCCCCCATGTGGTCAAATGACCAAAATAAAAAAAAATACAACATGAATAAAATATCTATTAAAGGGGGGCGCTGCTTTGAAAATGATAGGAGAATTTTAAATTTTCTTCCTTCCTTGTCCCCTAGGTCCAAGTCTAATCTTGGACTTTGAACCAGCCCCACATGGCCCCTAAAGCCTAGGTGGACCAATGGGAGTTAAGGTGGGGGCCCCGTCGGGCCAACATGGCCTTTTGCAAAGAAACCCAATGATTTCTAAAGACTAACAAATTGGCTTATAATGCCTTACAATTGCAAACCCAATTAGCCAAGGATATAAATTCAAAAAAAGGATACAAATGTAAAAATAAAATGGTAGTGCTCAGTGTTGATTCCCATCAATTCTCTCCGCGTGGGAAGAACTCGACCCCATCGAGTAAGGGGTGCGACTGCTCGTGTGGCTCCTGCGGATCGGTCATCGTGCCAAGTAGCATAGAGTACGCTCCACTCCAAGTAATCGTCACCTGCTCATTCCATATATTTTTGATATGCACATGCTGCTGTGGGAATGAGGCTAGTGGTGGACACTCCGGGGTGGGGTCACTCTCAAAGAAAGGAGACGGCTCAATGACTCACTAGGAATCACCGCGGAGTCCCTATATGTGAGTAGATCCGAGATATTGAGATAGATCCTATCCCAAATTCTGACAAGTCTACAACGTACGCAGTAGACCCGACTTGCCTCACACTCGAAAGGGACGGACATCGCGAGCTGACATGAGATCAACTATGCGACTCCTAATATGCTCGACACATGTATGTATAGACTCTTGACAAACTAGACAAATAAAGAAAAACACGGACTCACACATGACCCTAAACAAACATACTGTTAGACCGACCCATATATATGCAATGGTGGACCAAGACATCCGAATGTGTGCCATGCATACACAAGACGCAAGCAAAGGTCGGTAGAATCATGAACTCCTAGATATCCCAAAGTGAAGTGCACCACTCATGCACTGACGGTCTTTTGGATTTGGGAGGTTTGGGTGGGCTAGGAGGGTTGAATGCACCTTCTTCCGTACCCCAATGAATGGGCTCCTTGCAGAGTGTAGGCGGACTGGCCTGTGGGGTAGTGGTGTGATAGTGAACTTCCCTGAAGAAGTGGCATAGATATGGTGGGTCTAGGGGTTCACTAGGGAAGGGGTCGAAGGGATCATAGAATGTGTGACCCCTCGATATGGGTTCCCTCATGACACGGTCCCAAGTTTGAAATTCTTGAAGGTGTAAATGATCACCTTCATCCATTGTGGTAGGTGGGATGACGGTCATATGAAGGAAATATGGTTCCTCCCTCGGGATAAGTGTAATGAAGTTTGGCTCGACCGGCATGGGGATGAATAAGAGAATCTTCGTGGTGACATGACCCACGGTGCACACGGAGGTAATAGACCCCAAAGCGAGATGGGTGAAGCTACGACCTTTGGGTCGGTCGAAGCCTGGGGCCAACATGTGCGTCAACTTCAACTGCTTGTCTAATCCCTTAATAAAATCTTTCAATGTATCTACATAGTGACAAGATCGGAAAGTGGTGTGGAATGAGTTGGATGGCACTATTTGAAGTGTAGGGTCCATGGATGGGTAATAAGGTGCTCTATTGACCAAACCCTTCTTAAGCCAACTAAGTAGCGGCTCTTCGATGAGTACCTTCCCTGTTAGAAGCACGGGTGGCTTTAGCTGAGGTGGTTCCGACTGAAGATCAGCAGGAGAGGTAGGTGGCAAAATAGCTCTCACGGGTGGGGAAGGAATGTCCCCCCTGAGGGGAAGAGGTCCTTGGGGTGGCACCGGGTTGAGGCTACCAGCTACGACCTCTCTATACTCGGGCAGGAGTCTGCCAATCTGGGTACACATCCTATCCACCTTATCTGAAATGATTTTGAAAAGTTCGACAATGGTGGGGTTTGGAGTAGGGGTATCGTGATGGACACACCCACAATCACTCTACCTAGTATTGGGCTTAGGCTCGTCTACATGTGAGGCTCTTTGCCTCCAACTAGACCCACTTTGTTGGAGGTGATTGTGCGGGGTCGGTTGGAGGTGACTGGGCCGGGTAGGTAGACCCTTCTAAGCTCGCCCTTTATCTCACACCATGACTCTATAGGCCATTGCCTCTAATTTCTCTCAAGATTTCAATGTCTCTCCATTTTTCGGCGGCCTCGTGAAAAAGCCGCTTTGTGGCAAAATCAAATTCCATGGCATCGGACATAATGTAACACTCAAAGTAGTTGTCCATAGCGGCTTCCCACTTTAGGTAGTCGCTCGTGACTTTGGAGCAATAGAAGTCTGGGGCTTCGAGCCTACGGAGGTGGTGGGGTTGGATTCCCCATCCTTGGGTGCGTCGCCACCATTCATATGACGTGGGCTTTTGGGGATCCATGGGACACGGGGAGCTACAGGATGGCCATGCCGAGACTTGGTGCAAGATAAACCGACTCCCTAATGGACTAGACACGACCCTACAGTAACAATGCAAAGTTAGAATGCTGACTCGACTACAAACCTAGACTCAACCAGTATCTGGTACGTGGCGGAGGTTTGATCCGAAGATCGTACTCACGCAAGTGTGCTACCTTCCCAATAGGCGTAACCTATCATTCCGAGAGCACCTTTTGATATACCAGGTATAGGAATGCAATGCGACACCTTGGACCGACTAACCGACTACCCTAGACTCAACCGGCTCTGATACCAATTTGATGCGGGATGGGACGTGACCCTGGGACTCTAGCTCGCGGACGTCCCTAAGCGAGGGAAACGCGTGGATCTGCGCAGTTGAGAAACCGGTAATGAGTCTCGGGTATCGGCTTTTTCGCGCGCCCGGATCGAGTCACAGGATGGGTTCCACTCACTCACTCTCGCAGCGGTGATAAAATTATAACGAGCTAAGTTTCTATCACTCCTACAGTGGCATATGAAAATATATGAGACAAGCAAAATGCCAAAGTAGGGAGCGGACACGATACCTCCACGCTCCGGGCGTGGGAAGACAACCCCGGCCGAAACTCGTACTCTCGGTGTACAGTAAATAAATAATTATAGTAGTGAATTTAGTTGCCCACTCCACGCAGGGAGGTAAAGGGCCACACGTGAGACCCGGGAGTAGCGAACTTGGGTTGACGGGCAGCAAGCCGGAAGGCTGACGGGCCGGAGATGGGCTGCTGGTCCGACTTGGGTCTGCGGGGCCCGCGGGACAGTAGGCGGGTCCGGCTACTGGGATGGTGGTGCTCGGGCGTCTCCTTGTAGCAGCGGCCGGCTGGGACGCTACTGAGGGGTTGCCGATCGATCTCAGGGAGCGGCGGTTGCCGAATGTGAGCCGGCGTATTTTACCAGAATTAACCGGCATATTGCTCTGTTGACCTGTTCTCGGATCAAATCTGCGCGCCTCCATGAAAACAATTGTTGCGCCTAGATCCGGTGTTTGATCGAGGTGAAATTGGTACCATTGGAAATGGTATCATCCCTAGCGAGGGAAGCATGCGGATGTGCGCGGTTGAGAAACCGATAATGAGTCAAGGGTATTTGGCTCTTCCGTGCTCTGATCGAGTCATAGGATGGTTCTCACACTCACTCTCACAGCGGTGATAAAAATATATCGACCTAATTTCCTATCACTCTAGCAGCGGCATATGAATATATACGAAGTAAGTAAAATGTCAAGTGGGGAGCGGAAACGATACCTCCACGCTTCGGGCGTGGGGAAGACGACCCCGGCCAAGACCGTAACTCCCGGTATAGTAAATGTAATTAATTACAGAAGTGAATTTCTATGCCCACTCCACGTAGGGAGGTAAAGGGCTACAGTGGAACCCGGAAGTAGCACTCTTGGGTTGACGGGCAGCAAGCCGAAAGGGCTCTCGGACCGGAGGCGGGCTGCTCGTCCGACTCGGTACTGTTCCGACTTGTTGGACAGCAACCGAACTCGGCTTGTGGGACGGTGGCTTCCGGTCACCTTCTGATCACGGCAGCCGGTTGGGACGTCGGTGGAAGACTCCTCTTCGTTCCTTGAGATCGGCGGCGGCTGAATCGACGCTGAAGTAATTTTGCAAGAATTAACTTGCTGCTGCCTTTGCTGGCCTGTTCACGGAACAGGTTTGCGCGACCCAGGAAAAAGAATTGTTCCGCCCAGATCCGATTTCGGATCGAGGCAAGATCATCGCTCATGGATAGAGGACTCAAAGGGATACAACATATAATTATTTCAGGCCCATTCAGTAGACGGATAATAAATGAAAATGACTATTCCCCAGGTATTTCTGCTGGCTTGGATTATAGACAATCAGGACAGAACAGGATCTGCCTGAGACTGAATTTTGACTGACATAAAAACAATGGATCTAGACTCTGTGAAAATTATGGGTGGAATAGGGGGATGTGAGGAACAAGTATGATTTTTTTGGAAATTTTTGGAGATGGCTAAGGGTGCGGGAAAAATACAATAACAAGACACTATCCCGCAGATCTGCAAACTGGCAGATTGCTAGGGTGAAAATTAAATTGCTAGGAAAATAGTAAACGAAGGAGGAATGACACATAATTTGAACTTGGGATGGGGGATGACAGGAAGAACAAACTCTCCTAATTTGAGGTAGAACAGATCTCCATATTGGGAGATAAAATTTCAGCCTCAACTTGCTGTCCAGAGATGGATAGAACTCTGATGAGGTGGCGGTGGTGGTGCGATGGCGGCACGAACGGAGGCGGCGGTGGCAGGAAATCTCATCCAGCTAAGGTGGTAGAGGTGAGAATCACTCCCATAATCAAGGCTTCACACCTTGGATTTGCAACAATCACAGCTGCATGAAGGGGAGAGGGGGCGCCCTTGGGCTCTTGAGCAAAAAAATGGGATTTTTCTTCATTAATTACTATGGAATTCACAAAATACATGGGTTATATAGAAATGGAAAAAAGACCTAAACTATCCTCAGATCTAGGGTTAGGGAGGGATAAATAGGGGATAGGATAATTAATCCCCCATATGGTCAAATGACCAAAATAAAAAAAATATAACATGAATAAAATATCCATTAAAGGGGGGCGCCCCTTTGAAAATGAGAAGAGAATTTTGAATTTTCTTCCTTCCTTATCCCCTTGGTCCAAGTCCAATCTTGGACTTTGAACCAGCCCCACATGGGCCCTAGAGCCTAGGTGGACCAATGGGAAATAAGGTGGGGGCCCGGCCGGGTCAACATGGCCTTTTGCAAAGAAACCTAAAGATTCCTAAAGACTAACAAATTGGCTTATAATGCCTTACAATTGCAAACCCAATTAGCCAAGGATATAAATGCAAACAAAAGGATACAAATGTAAAAATAAAATGTTAGTGCTCGATGTTGATTCCCATCACTATCTTCAAGGGGCAGCAACTTCTTCATTAGAAGTTTTAAGTATAAATAGAAGAGCCAATGAAAAATTTTCCCTCCAAGAAATCTACATTATGACTGATTCAAATTAAAGTATTTTCTTTGACCTCTGACCTTCTTCCAGTAGTGCTTGACTTGATCCATTGGGAATAAAGAAGCAGATGAGAAGAAAAGTTTCCCTCCTAAATCTTTTCTTGGCTTTGAAGAAGATATTCTGCAGGATGTTGACTTGAGCTTGCATGGCTTTTCAACCCAATCCTAGGATAGGACAGTGGCAGGCAAAAAGTAGACAATATTTGAGAGCTTGTGGCAGAGGGAATGGCTTTGTCCAGTGAGCACTTGAGGACATACCACCTGAATAGTTCCTTCTAAGACAACCTTCTGACAGTGTAGACTTTTTCATATTTGCTGGCTAATAGGATCTTGTCCAAAAGGATGTTCTGAGCCCTCATTATGGAATGGCAGAAGCTCTGACCTGTGATCCTCTTCCAGACCTCAAAAGATGTGTTTTTAGAGGATTACGTCTGCATTTTATGTTCTTTGGATGAGCTTTAGAAGCTGTGCATGTTCAGACAAGAATAAGCTTTAAAAGTCTTTTAGTGTGTCGATGCATCGTGGACATGGCGTCGATGCATCCTTTGAGAGGCCCGTTTATAACGGCTTCTGGAAGCCCACTGCGTTGACACCCTGAGAAGGGTGCGTCGGCGCATCTGTTTGGAGATGCGTTTATAATACTCTTTGGGAGGGCCATTGCGTCAACGCCCTGAAAGGATAGGGTCGAGGCATCTGAAGCCCATTTGGGCTTTTCTTCCTTTTGTGCGCAATGGGGTCGACGTAGCGACACCAAGGGGTCGACGCAGCCTTGTTCTCTTGAATTTCTGCTCAACCTTTGCAACTAAATTCCATCAGATGCATAGCTCTTTGTCATAGCTCCTTATCCTCGATGTTTTTCCCAATTATTTTCAGCTTCCTATCAATATGGGGAGAGCCCTTTGATTGATCACATACAAGGGTCCTAACTCCCATTTCTGCTGTTGATGCTAAGGCATGCTGCCGTGGCTAATGCTGCTGTTGATCTTGTTGTTGGCTTGCTATTGCTTCCCGAGCCAACTTGACTGAGTGCCATGATCTATCAATATCATTCTTTAATCTGCCTTTAATCTTGAGATGTTTACACAAGAGAGTTATTGGGTTGGTCGATCGGACCACACCAGCCCACCTGCTGGGCGTGGGTCGGTCGACCGAAATCCTAGGTCGGTCGACTGAACCATGCCAGCCATCCCTGTTCCATGGCAAAAGTGCCATCGGTCGACCGATTCATCAAATTAGTCGACTGATTCCAGCGACGCACATGCGGGAGCTCCGCCGTGGGAGCTAAAACCATGCCCCACTCAACCCATTTGAGGGAGAAAATAAGGGGAAACCCTTCCCCAACCTCCTTAGCACTGGGAGGTCCTATTCAACCCACAAAAATCTCGTCGGATCGGTGAAACCATATCTCACCCCAAAAACATGCATATTAACCATGGCATGGAAAGAAAATTGCTCTCGGCCTCACCACGACCTATAAAATGTTGGAAAAGGGCATGCACAGGCTAGGGATCTGTCCCCCTACCTCCATTGATGGTTTCCCGTGCCGAGGATGCTGATTCCATGCGAAAATGTCTCTTGAATTGCCACCGGGTTCACGAACTCGCGAATAGGCTTCACCGCGCCATTGCCCCGTTCCTCACTCCATCCTTGCCGATCGTCACCCCACGCACCTCGTTGCCTCACCCACGCTGTCCTTTGTCGGCCGCCCGGAGAAGGGAGGGAGAGAAGGAGAGAAACGAGAGGAGAGAGGGATAGAATGAGAGAATGAGAAGAGAGGGTGGGGGGTTTGGTTTAAATAGAAATTGTTTTGGGATTTTAAAATATATAAAATAGAAAAATTAGAAAAAAATCATCCCCACGATCTTCAAAAAATGCACAACACGCCTGCAACGTCTCGGAGCCTGAAAACACATCGGTTCACCCTACACCGGGGTCTGAAGGCCCGATAGTCAAAAATCTGATTTAATTGCAAAACACGATCTGGGACCTACAAAAGCGCTTCGAAACCCATGGATCCTGATCCGAAAAATCTAGGGTGTTACATAAAGGCTTAGGCTAAAATGAGCAGGGTCTGACTCGAAGGGATCGACTTAAGGTTTCTAAAGGACGGGCCTAGTTAGGTTATTCTCCCGAGCAAGTATCCCGGACCGCCTAGGTTAAAGGTGAACCCTTTGATCATTTCATTAAAGGTCCAATCCAACCAGGAACTCAGAGTACCATTGATGAAAGTCACGGGGTCAAAGAGAAAGAAGTTCAACAAGTCCCTTCACTTGAAGAAGACTTCAGGTTAATTCCTCTTTTTCATCAAGATGAGCCACCTGATGATGCTCCTCCCGTGGACGTATTTCCAGCATTGGACAGGCCGGCGCCTGTCATTTTCATGTTGTTCTTGTTTCATTCTCTATTTCTCTCACTTCTCACCTACCCAGTCATGGACCAGTCAGTGCATGCCATTTTTGTTAGGACCGGTGCGATGGATTCAGAGGGGGGGTGAATGAATCCCTCTCTACTTCTATGCCCAATTAAAAACTTATAACAAACAGAGATGCGGAATTAAAACCCATGGGTGCCTTAATCAGCTTAGATGCACTCTTCGAATGATGGAAGGAAGATCAGATAAACTGTACTTCTGATGTACTCCATATAAACTAAAGAGATGACTCAGTTCATCTAATCAACTTGACTCTATCAAGACCAGAATCAAAGGCACGGTGTGCAAAACTATCTCTCACTAGATATAAGATCACACTATCATGAACGTTCCTAAGCATACATCTAGCGGAGCAGAATAAACAATCAAACCATGATGGACAGAAGATTTTAAGGTGGTTCGGTCCTCCAGACCTACGTCCACCCCACACTCCAACCAGAGTGTGACTTCCCAATGATACACAGCTTAACAGCTGGGCTTCACAGCTTGCCTACATCCGCTGAGCATCACAGCTTGCTTCCGCTGGGCAATACAGCTTAGCCATCCGCTGACACACAGCTTGACCTGCTGGGCATTACAGCTTCGCCATCCAGAGGATACCACACCTCTGCAACCGCTGGGGCTTACAGCTTAATCCCTCTAGAGGATACCACACCTCTGCCCGCTGAGTGTCACAGCTTGCTCCCGCTGACAAACAGCTTGAAGTAAAGATTGTAAAAGAAAAACAAGAAATGAGAAATCACAGCGACAGAAAGCTATATATGATGATAACACAAATGTGGCTCTCACGGAGCTGACTGGCCTAGATTTGATCCAAGGTCCAATGGAACCAATCTTTAGCTAGGACTTAACTTCCTCTCCTCGAGCTCTCTATCTCTCTCTTTCTTTCTTCATCTTCTCCTGCTTCTTTTCCCTCTATGCTGCTCTCTCTTTTCTTCCCTTGTTCTCACGAACTCTCTTTTTCTTCTCTTCTGCTCTCTCCTTTTTTTTTTCTTCTCCTCTTTGGATCGTGCTAGCTCTAGGTCATTCTGCTTCAATCACCCTTCTCCTAAAGGAGAGGCTTCCATTTTATATGAGCATCAGATGTAGGGCGTGTGCTTTCCACGATTCCCGCCCAAATGCCTTGGCCCACGTGGTAGCATCCTAGCTCAATGCTTTTAACGTGTCACGATCCTGGCACCTCCTCCACTCTGGGATCACGTGCCACCTTAAAAATTACGAGCACTTGGTCTCAGTTCTCTGGAAAAATCTTTGTCAGGAAAACAATAGCCATTAGGTCAAACACCTTAAAGACAGAGTTATGCATGCACAGACTCGTATATGAATAAACCAACATGCACTGACTTGATGCATATCTTAGGTAATTTACACACAGGCCATCGGTGTGCGTAATGAGGTATACACAGACTCATTATGGTTATAGGGAGAAGAGATGCACAGACTACGTGTGTGTGCATACTGCAAGTAATGCACTGGCCTGAGATAGTTGATATGCAACCCTCGTACATACATGGTGCAGCTAGCACCGACCCTAATATGCACTGACTTTAGTCCACACAAACTGGAATTTTGCACCGACCTTGTGTATGAGCAGCCAAGAGAATGCACCGACTTGGGTGCGTGCAAAGCATGCCTTGCACCGACCTGTCCAGCGTGCACCAACAAAGGTTGCACCGACCTTATGCTCGGTCACATAAGATGAAACATGCATGGACTCTCTACTGAATGAATAGGGTTGTACTGACCTTAATGTAAGCATGAACACAATATGCACCAAGGCAAGGTTTGCACCGAGGTAAAACTTTGCATCGATCTTCTATATGCACCGACCCAAGTATGATGTGTTCACGACCAACATTGCACCGAGTGCACATATGAACCTGTAGATATATATTTCTCCTCTCCTCACTTGGTGGATGATAGGTTATGAATAAAGTAATAATATCAGGAGTAAACAAACAAAGCGCAGTGAGAGGAGGGAGAAAAATAGAGAGTGACCGTGATCGCCACCAAAGCGCAGCACGTGACTAGCGTACCGTACTTTGGAAAAGAAGGGGAGACACTCGCCTTGATGCAGCACTGGGAGGATGCGCGGTCGATGCAGAACCGCCTTAAAGACACATGGCCCTACGATAGGCCGTCTAAGAGTGCTGCCGAACGCGCGGGAAGAAGAACTCCTGGAAGATGGGCGGCTTGAAGTGAACCGCAGAATGAAGAAGGGCGGTGCAGGGGATGCCGCTCGTCGTCTTGAACAGGCCTAAATGAGCCGCGCAAGCCCACCACGCCAAGAGTTGCAAAAGGGTTCACCTCCACCCTCTCCAGCTGGCCAGAGGGGATGGGCCTCGTGCTGATGAAGTGCTGACCTGCAAAACAATGTGGAGACACAGAAGAGACACCCAGATTAGGACTAAATGGCGTAGTACGCATTCATGTAAGAAGAATTCAGCATAAACAAATGGATAGGGGGATACCTGGGGGGTTTTAAACCCCTAGGGTGACAAGAACGTGGGTGGGTGTGTGCATGGGGAGAAAAACGAGGGAAACACAGAGAGAAAACAATGCATGCAATAGATGATGAAGAAATCGAAAAACAACGCTATGACTCGACACACAGACTACTCCCTGAACCGGAGGCTCGTAAGGACGTAGAGAGCCTCCCTCCTTGGTGCTAGGTCGTTCAGAAATGCGGCAGGGCTTCGCCATCGACCAAAATCTTCCCCCCCCCCCCTTTCGATGTCCGGCCACTAGGGTCTATTTATAGAGCCTAGAAAGCCAGCCCCAAAAACTAAGGTTTAGAGGTATTTTCAGGTCGAATTTACAAAAGATAATTCGTAGATAATATCATTATCTACCATCCAGACGAAACGACATCAAAAATGGTTAATTATCCACGGAGAAATCATCAAAATAAACTGGGGATAAAGCCATGAATAAAAGAGATAAAAGTCTATTAAAAAGCCTCATCTGACATGATGAGCGGTCTTACGATAGACCCCGCATCATATAGGCGGTCTTGTTCAGACCGTCTAAGCTGTCGGTGGAAATTCGAAAAATCAGAAAATCAACGCAATTATCTCTCTAACCGGCCGAAACGCCCGCCGTTGGACCCTCAAAGATGAACGGTTCTAATGAGACCGTTCTAGTGTAGAGCGGCCAATATCCAACCGTTTCACCCTGTCGGTGATAATTCGGATAATTGGATAATTATCTGAGAAAATGGGGGTGCGTAGGACTCTGAGGTATAGGCGGTTGTAATAAGCACGTCCATTAAGTTGTGCGGTCCTAATAGGGCCGCACCACAGCCTGTCGGTGAATATTTGGAAAAGTCCTCAGAAATTAACAAAATGTATGAACGGTCAATGTTCCACCGCCCATCTTCTGAATGGCTGATGTTGGGCCATTCATGATCTGAAACGTCCGATTGACCCAAGCCAAGGCCCATTAAGCCCTGACTTGCCACGGATTGCACCAAGGAGGGAGACGACCCAGCCCAAGACGTGCCACAAAAATGGCCCGACGAATGATGGACAACTCAAGGCATTAACTAATGGGAGTAAGAGAAACGACTCAAATTATCGGTATAAAACGGGTGTCAACAGATGCCCCTCCTTAACATCCTCTTTGCAGGGGAGTGAGCGGAGGTGAAGCGGAAGTGACATGGAACATGGAGGTGGAGCGAAAATGCAGCGGAGTGGACCAAAAAAGTTGGGTGTTAAGGTAAAACGACACCCATTTTTACCAACAAGTGATGAGAATCTTCCGAAAACCTTGAACCGAACACCGGGAATAGTTAACTGAAAGCGACGCCAAATCTGGAGGAACTAACTAAATGAAACAAATCGACAAGATCGGCCTCATGGGGGACACAATCCCGCGGTCCAATGAGGGGGCCACAAAAGAAAAGGCTAAAGCTCCAGACGGGACCTTTCAATCAACCGGACCAAACGAATCGACCAAAGAAAACCTTCGAATTCAGAGTGGAATTAGCTCCTCTTACTTGAGCGTCCGAACACATAGCTGACCATTACCGACGGGACATTTCTTAAGCAAACCATGGGGCATGAAAGCTCAAAAGGATGCGTATGATGCATGCTGGGCTAAAACAAAAGGAAATCATTAAAACAAGTGCCAAGAAAGATTAAAATATAAGATATTTGAGAGTAGTATTGCTAAGCTGGGAACATCATAGTCAAGATACCGTCCGCAACCACAGCGTGCGGATAGAATCATCCTTCTCGTGACTTCCCAACTTAACGGCTTATCCGAAGGTTAGGTACGCGAGCCTGGATCATCATTATTTTTGTTGAAGGGGAACGTCAGATCCTGGGACACGTAGATAACCTGCCGACTCTCGAAATAATATACTATAATACCATATAATTAATGCAATAAGGGATTAGGGATAGAAGGCCATACCTGACTTACCTGTGCAGGCGAAACGGCGAGACTGGCTGAAACGATACCGCATAAGATGGTTAAGAAATAACATTTCAAAGCAACATCACTTTTCATGATTCACATACATCATCCCAGAAAAACGGCCTTATTGTAACCGTGCAATATTCCAAACGGCTCTATGTTAACCGCGCGTACCTGACCTTTAGACAATTCTTAAGGGGCCAGTTGCCAGGGCTGAACGGTCAGGATTATACCGTTTAAAGGGGGAACGACTCTCTGAGAACCGCTCAGGCCTGGAATTTCAACCGACTTAAAGTTAACGGTCACTAGGGACGTACGGTCACGTAGGAACCGCCCAACCTATAAATGGTCTAACGATAGACCATTCTACCCTGTAACCTCAAAAAAAAAGAAACCCCCTCGTCTCCCTCCACCGTAACCGACGGTGGAAGGGACGAAGGGGCAACAAGGCCGCATTCACCCATTCCCTCACTCTCTCTTCTCATCCTCCCTCCCTCTCTCGACCTCTCTCTCAAGCTCGCTCGATGACCCGGACGAAGCACCAGGCGGCCAGGCCCTCGGCCGCCGGTGAGGGTTCACCGCCGCCGAGGCAACCGCCACCACCGCCTGAGGAGGGAGGGTCGCCAGGAGTGACGTTGGAGGAGCTCGCCATCGTCGCCGCCGAGGAAGAGGCCCCTGCAGGAGAGGAGGAGATCGCCGGAGAACAACCACCGACGGGGGCGGCCAAGAAGCCCCGTGATCCCGAGGTAGGCCCCCCCACCCCAAACCTCATTTTCCTTTCAGTTTTTATCAATGCATGTTAGTTTAGAAGTCTTTTAGGGGGGTTTAGATGCTTAGGGGTCGGTTAGGGGGGCCATGATGGTCTTCCCAGCCGACTGGGGGACGCTCACCATCGTCGGGGATGACGACGGTAGAACGGTTCAACAGAAACCACACGGCATAACAATGAGGTCCACATAGGACCGTCTAAACTTACACGGCTTAGGTAATGCCGTTCAAAACCACACAGCAAACGAACCAACTTAAACATACACTGTGAGGGTACCACCGTTCAAACAGTAAACGGACCGCATTGGTCCGTTCAATCATTCAACCGAGGCAACACAATACGGTCCTCATAGGACCGTCCATAATTCATGCGGACCAAGGGGGACCGCTTCTCCGTAGGAAGATGGGCAGACAGACGGTTCGAGGTGATCCGTCCAGGACGGGAACTGTTAAGGGTAGCCCGTTCAAACACAGAACGCCCAAGAAACAGAACGGTTTGAAAGGGGCCGCTCAATTGTCGAGCGGTCCGTGGATAGCCGTTCTTCAAATTAAGAATTGGACCTTGAGAGTTTTATTTAAATGAAACACAATGTGAAAGTTGAATTACTAATATGAATGAAATGGATGAAATGAATGCTGGGGAAACGCAGGACCCGCACCTCGTGGCTGCAGGTCCGTGCAGTGTACCTGGCTCTGCTGGACTTCCAGAGGGAGCGGTTGACGGCCATGGGGTTCGCCCCCTTCCTGAGCATCGAGGTGTGTCGTTTCGACGCAGCTCTGCTCTACGCCCTGCACGACCGTTGGGATCCAGTGAGTCGGAGGTTCCTTTTCCTGTGGGGGCACATGGTCCCTACGTTAGAGAACGTGGCCAGGCTCACTGACCTACGTGTGCATGGGTCACCGGTCAGCGGGACTACCTTTCCCGACTACCGGGGGATGGCTCGGGAGTTGCTCGGCTTACAGCTGCGGCGCCCCGAGAGGCAGTCGACCCTCCTTCCCCGGGCTGCTCTCCAGGATAGCCTGGGTCTACGACGAGCGGGAGTTGCGGTCGGGGAGCGACCGGAGGAGCACTTGGAGCGGCTCGTCGGGCTGGCGAGATGAGGGTTGCAGCAGGACCGGGACCTGAGGCGGACAGAGTACTATGATGGTTCCTGATGCTGATGTTCGGACGGCTTCTCTCTCCACGCGGGCGGACGTGATGAGCTGTCGCTTCCTCCCCTTCCTCCAGGAGCTCGAGCACGTGGGTGACTACGCTTGGGGAGCGGCGGTCCTCGCCTTCCTCTTCGACACTCTCAATTCGACGGCACGTCGGACGATGCTTGGGGGCTTCTCCCCCTTACTCCAGGTATGACTTTTATACCCTAGACTCGGTTATGCTATCCTACATGCTTGCTAAAATGCTGACACGACCTTGTGATGCAGGTGTGGGCCTACGTACGCCTACGTGGGCTAGGTAGGGGCGAGGAGACCCGTCCTGGGCTCCTGCTGATTGCGCGGAGGTGGACAGCACCTCAGGAGATGACAGCCCTGAGACGACAGGTCCGGGAGCTACAGGATGACCTGGACACACTACCGTACACCTCGGTATGCTTCTAAACTCAGACTTCTTAATTAAATGTAATTCTTTCATGATTATGATGTTGATGCAGTTTCCTATGCTTGCAGGTACGGTGGACTCCTTACACGGAGGAGAGCCCGGAGGGCCAGCCGTGGGTGGCCGAGGCCCTGGCCTTTTCTGGTCGGGACGTGTGGCTTCACTGCATGAATGTGGTGGAGCCACTGTACTTCAGGTTGGTGATGAGGACCATCGGGGTCCATCAGCCGGCTGTTGAGTTCCCTGCGCCTGAGAAGGCGGGGGAACGGGTGACGAGGACGACCGGGGGACTCCGCGAGGTGTTTGACTAGACAGCGAGGAACGTCGAGCAAGTCGCCGACTGGGCTGCGCGAGGGCGAGTGGTGACCGCCCGGGCAGAGAGCGACAGCGCGTACTACACGGCGTACGCACGGTACTACCGGGACCAGGTGTTCCGGGGCGCCCACCGACCGGCACGACTTCTAAACTTAAACTCTGTCTATTATGCTTATGGTTCCTATATGCAGGTCGACCCCGCAGGACGAGTGGCAGAGTTGCAGGGACTCCTGCACTCCACCATCCGAGAGAGAGACGAGGCCCGACAGGCCCTGGCCCAACTGGTGAGTGTTCTAAACCCTAGACTCTTTAAATTATGCAGTTTCTATATGATTATGCATGTGACTGACCTGGAGTATTTGGATGCAGCGTGCCGAGGGGACTCAAAGGCAGGGACCAGATGCTCCTTCTTCTTCTTCTGCCCAGACCCCAGCAGACCGTGCCGAGCGAGATGCTGACTTTACTCGGATGGTGGAGTGGGCCACGGCGGCCAAGGTGGCACTTACGGAGAGAGTACGCCCTTCTAACTTCCCTTTTCTTATTATGCTTATGAATGACATGCGTATGCAACTGACTGACAAGTGATGTGTGGATACAGACATCGGAGTTGACCCGCCTTCGGGTCGAGTTGGAGCGGAGCCGAGCAGCGGCTCGAGAGGAGGTAGCTCGTGTGCGGGCGGAGGCCGCACTGAGCCGACCGGCAGACACCGTGGAGACCGCACTCCTCCTGGCCGAGTTAGAGAGACTTCGGGCTGGTGCGGCCGAGGCTGAGCGGTATCGGACTGAGGCGGCGGAGTTACGCGGGGAGCTGCGAGCGTATAAGGACATCAGTCGGCGCTCGTGCAGCGGGACCCCGAGCGTCAGCCAGGGTACACATGGTTCTTTTAGGAGCTATTTCACATGTTCCTCTGGCCAGCGGAGGAACGAGGAGGATGAGCAGCGCCGGCGACCCCATCGCGACGAGGCGACCTCCGCGATGCCTCCCCCAAAGAGGCACGAGGGTGAGGGAGACAGTGACGGGGGCTAGGGAGAGGGAGCTGCTTGACTTGTTGTACTGGGCCCGTCTTCTGTACATGGTGCGACATGATAGTGATGTGCATATTTTCATTTTTTTGATTGCTTTGTGGATGAATGTATGTATGCATGAATGGATGAATGTGACTTAACTACTAGGTAGAGTGAGACAGAGGGATGCCGGTTGAGTGACGCATACGCCGACTGGAGTGAGATGAGGGACGGACGCCGACTTGAGTGAGATGAGAGACGCACGCCGACTTGAGTGAGGCGAGAGACGCACACGCCGACTGAGTGAGATGAGAGACGCACACGCCGACTGAGTGAGACGAGAGACACACACGCCGACTGAGTGAGACGAGAGACGCATACACCTGTAGATTCGGATTAAAATCCACACTTAAGGAATATATCAAAGACAAGGCATGCAATAATCAATAATGGAGAGAAAAATGTGCACGAGGTGCACAAGGGGAGTGTGTGTGATCGCCAGAGACGCGAGGGTCTCAAGTGGAAAATAATATGGGGAGATGATCGCAAAATACCTCTTGAAACGCGGGGATGTGAGTGCTTCCTTTCTCTTCAAATCGGCCGGCCGACGAAGAGAGTTCTTCAATTAATTACCCTTGCAAAAAAAGACAAACACCAATAAAAATATGGATTAGAACATGGTGAGTGTAGCATCAAATTCAATAAAAATATATGAGCATGAAAGCATGTGCAAGAACACACCTTAAGGGGATTGCCCTTAAACCCCTATGCAAAAGGGTATGGGAGATATGATGTGAATGATATGAAAAATATGAATAAAAATAGGGGGAAAGAGTGCAAGAGTTGCACTAAGGAGAGATCTCAATATGATAGTTGAGGAAAATCAATGACAATGATGCATGCATGACTTAATGAAAAATACAAATAAGGGGAGATAAGATAGAAAAATCTTGTTTGGGTGGCTTCTTTGGCTTGAATGCTCGATGGGAGGAAGCCTTCAAAGGATGAAGCTTGATGTAAAGAAGCCTTCCCTTAGCCAAGCACCTTCGGTTCCTGTAAAAAGAAAAGAAGACAACAGAAGAAAAGAGGGAGGAAACAGAAGTAGAAGAAGAAAAATAAGAAGAAGAAGAAGAATGGAGGACACGGAAGAAGAAGAAGAAGAATCAGAAGAAGAAATAGAAAAAGAAGGAGACACGTAGAAGACAGAAGAAAGGGGAAAGAAGAAAAAAGAAGAAGAACGCAGGGGAGAATAAAAATTATCGGAACCAACCCCTTAACAGAGGCGAGAGCCTCTATTAATAGGTTAGGAAAAGGTGATAAGAAGGGAAGAGATTAAAGGAGGAATGGATAAGAACAGCAAGAGCCCAAATAGAGGAGGAGTCTAACGAGGCAAGGACTCTCTGGGGAAAGGGCTGCGAAGCCAGAAGGTGAAACACGCCTTGGGTCAGGGCGTTAATTTAAGAATTGACGACCGACCCTAGGGCGTTTCTCAAAAACACGCCCTGCACAAGGGCGTTTCTCAAGACCAAATTTTTAGAAATGAAAACTCCCCATATTTGAAACATGAAAAACACGCCTCAATCAAAGCCGCGTTTCAAAAACACGCCCCTGGGAAGGGCGTTAATTTCAAGAGCTCAAATGGGGAAGTCGGTCAAACCAAAAGAATTGACGCCCTCAAGTGTGGTCGTCCTTTCTTAAGAAACGCCCTAGTACAAGTCGTGTTTTAATAAAAACACGCCCTTACCCAGGTCGTGAATTCATAAAATTCATAAAATAGATAGAATGGGGAGAAATAGATAAAATGGGAAATAAACGCCCTAGACCAGGGCGTGTTTCAAAAACAAACGCCTCTGATGAGGGCGTGAATTCAGAAAATAGAGATAAATGCCCAGAAAAATCCAGAAAAATAAGAAATGAGGGAAAAATAGGAGAAATTCAAGAAAAGTGGGAAAAACCACTCAAATAAGCTGATTTGAGGGTCAAATGGGGCATCTCAGAGCGATATGAAATATACTCAAAATAATGTCAATTTTGGCGTGTCTACAGCTGCCCCGCCTTGGCGTCTGCTTTGCAAGGAAGCGTAGCAAACTGAAAAGTAGATGTCAAGGTGTGATGAGACACGCAATCAACATCACTTGATGAGAAATAAATCAAAAGCACGAGATGAAGCAAATCTCGGGAAATCCAACGAAATCAACAATGTTTGGATAAAAGGGGGAGATGTGCACGCGGTGCACGAAGGAGATAAAATAAAATGATCAACTTCCAGCGCGGTGGAAGTACCCCAGGTCACAAACCTGTAGATTTCACCGTTGGGGAGCGGTTACCAGCCAATGTGGACGTGCTGCAGCCAAGGTGGATCAAGGGGAAAGTTGGACAATAAGATGATAAAAATCCAAACAAGGAGCTCTCGAGAAAAGACCCAAAACAGCGACAAAACGAACTGAGGACTCAATTCGGCAATGAAAATCTCATATCGGGAAAGATTAAGATCAATTCAACTCTCAACATCAGCTTATCAGAATGATTTTTCAACAATTGTTTCAAAGTCCTACATGAATGCATGCTGGGTTTAAAGGGAAAAAATAAATCAAATAAAAATATAATATAATCAAGGATAATATTGTTAAACTGCCGAGACTGGGTCAAGAAACCGATTCTGCGAGCTGATACTAAGCCGAAGCATGTTTATCCACGCACCAACTCGCAAAGAGGGAACCATCGTCCCCAGTTTTGGACGGCTCAACGGCCTATCCGTATGACTAAGACTTCTCTGGAATCATCATTGTTTTTGATGAAGGGGAACTCAAATCCCAGATTTACCAAAGCCACAAGGTCCTTGATATAATCTAGTAGCGTATGTAACATATAGTAAAAATGCATACAGGAGATGGTGATATCAATAAGCATGGGAACTGAGAAATGAGCTGCAAGCACCGTGGGGCTTGGATGATGATGCCCAGTCGGTGGGACCAAGAGCTTCTTCCTACGCTCAAAATTCATTAGCCAAGATATAAAAGATAACAAGCAATGAATAAGGCATTTTAGCATAGCAATCATCAAAGCATCAATTACAGCATGTATAGCATGAATGAAATCATGGCATTGCAAATCATCATTGTTTATTGTTTGTCATGAGGATGACAATCTAGCTAATCAAGTTTTGGAGTTAAATAATCAAGATCTGATATAATGCCCATCGGCAGAGTAATCAGGGAATGATAATGCCCCTTGGCAAAGTGATCAAGTGAATCAGCAGGAGTTGATTGAAAGATTTGGAGATGAATAATCAGAATGATATTCAAGAGATAATCAGGAGATATAACAATCAAAATGATATAGGGAGATGATAATCAAAATGCCCAGGGTGGCATGTCATGAAAATATCGGGAAAGAATCAATAGATTGATAGCAATGAATGGAGAGAGGACTCATCCCGTGCTCCTGATCCTTGGAAAGTTATTCCTGCAAAACACCATCAGAAAATACAATGCAAAATTTTTGGGTTTTGGAAATATGTAAATTTTTTATGAGATTTTGGAAATATTCAAATTTTTGTGGAATTTTGGAAATATTCAAATTTTTTGTGAAATTTTGGAAATATTCAAATTTTTGTGGAGATTTTGAAAATATTCAAATTTTTGTGAAATTTTGGAAATATTCAAATTTTTGTGGAGATTTTGAAAATATTCAAATTTTTGTGGAGATTTTGGAAATATTCAAATTTTTGTGGAATTTTGGAAATATTGTTAATGCAGCATCAAAGGGTGTTTTTGAACCACTGGCTAGGGGTCCTCGTTTCCTCCCTTTCTGCTTAAAACTGCCCAAAGCCGGGCGTGCATTGAAAGGGTGGCGCCCTATAACTGACTGCCCTTGATTAACGATGCCCCTACCAAGGCCATACCCGAGAAACATTCGGTCTTGGAGGGAGAAGAGAAGAATAATTAGAGATAAGCTTTATGCAGGATGGGAGACATCAGGACTTGAATTCCTTCCAAGGTCTTCCCTTCAAAGAGGTAGTCTGTTGTGCCGGGGCTTTGTGCCTTTGATTTTTAGACCCATGACATGCATACGACCAGGGTTTTCCCTGCGGGGACTTTGCCACTCTTGACATGCCATAATTCATAATTGCTTTTATCAAAATTCTGATTTGATTTTCATAATAGCCCTTTTGGCGAAATGTATATCATGAAAACTCATATTGATTTTGGATCAAGACTGCCCCTATTTGAGACTCCTCTCGTATTGGGGATTACCTAGGTTGGTCATCTCATCCGTCAACCTCTTGCCCCTGCATGCGGCTGAGTAAAGAAGAGAAAAGACTTTCAGGAATACTCATGGCATGGCCAAAGTAGCAACGGTGTCTAACCAAAGAGCCGGCTAAGGACGCCGTGAAGTGTGTGAAATGCCCAGCTAAGGGTTGCCCTTAACAAGCAGGGAGAGAATGTCGAATTCCCAGCACGGGGTTCTTATTAACCAAAGGTGCTGCAGAGCAAGCCTAAAGACTCTTTTGAGAGTGATTCAATTAAACAAAAGCCTAAGATAAAGGTTTAAAACACCACTCTTAATCTCGTTAAGAAGCACTTGATTTTGAAAATCATGCGTGAGGTAATGAGAAAATGATATCATTAAAATGCATACTTACGCCAATATGTTACCTTGCGACCTTTGTAGAAGCAGCTGCTGCGAGAAGCGATCTTGATCATCATGAGATTTGTCCTCTTTGGCAGTCAAAAGAATTGGAAGCAAAGGATTTGAAAGTGGCTTAACAAGAGGGAGTGGTGCCAAGACCAGACTCAGACGAATAAGGAGAAAAAGGAAGAGAGGCGAGGGCTAGAACTCCCTTGCTAAGGCTCGGAGACCCTGATCACATGAAACAGTCTACAGAAGAAGCGGAAAATTAGGAGGTGGAGTGAGGACTAAAGCCTCGAAAGTAATGGGAGAAAGGGCAGATGCCCAAGGCAGTGGATGTGGAAGAAGTTGGGTCAGACCCAGAATTAGGAGGAATTAGAAGAAGAAATTGGTATATGGAAAGAGGCGGATCCGGAGGGTCCGGAAGCAGAGGAGGAAAATCATGAGAGGAGAAATCCGAAGGCTCTGGTGGGACATTGAAAGAAGGGACGCGATGCCCTGGGGAAAGAGAGGGAAAAAGATGATGGAAGAGGTGACGGAGAAGGAAGAAGAGAATAAAAGATATGAAGTCCCGGAGGAGCAAGAAGATAAATCGAAAGAAATATGGAAGTTCCGGAGATTCCGGAGGAATGAAATCAGGAGGGTCGCGATGCCCTGGGAGATGATAGAGAGAATAAGATGGAGAATCCGGAGGTTCCGGAGGAATGAAATCAGGAGGGAGAAGATGGAAAGGGGCGCGATGCCCTGAAAGGACAAGGGAAGAATCCAGAGGTTCCGGAGGGATGAAATCAGTAAGGAGAAGATGGAAAGGGGTATCGTGCCCGAGAGAAAGGTCCGGAGGTTCCGGAGAAATAGAATCAGAAAGGGTGAGATGCCCAAAGAGGAGGGATAAAATTCCTGGTGGTTCCAGGGAAATAGCAGGAAGGGGGACGCGATGCCCCAAGGGGAGTGGATAAAAGGATGAATATGGATAAGATGGGAAATGCTGAATATCCGACGGTGCCGGAAGGCGGGGAAGATACGGGTTTGGAAACCCGGGAAGCAGGAGGTGCAAATGCATGCAATGGGATGGATTCGATGAATGCTTGAAATGCGTGAATGCAAGGAGATGCAAAGAAGATGAATAATGTGAAGGGTGAAAGGATGAGATCTTCCTTTTTACCCTTCGAGTGGCCCATGAAGAAAAGGTGATAGAAATAGATGTGGATGAAGTTGAATGAACAAGAGTGGGAGAAATAGGGGACGGCCCCTTAAGATAATTGCCCCTCCACGGCAATGAACATGTATGACCGATTGGCCCAATAAACGAAGCTTCAATAAATGACAACCCCCTTGGAAAGCGAAAATCAATAAGGTGAGGGAGTCGTAGAGTTGGAACATGAAGCATCGAGTTGCCCATTGAATGTGGTGATGAATATGGAATGTTGAGCAAAATGGGCATTCGCCCCTTGTAAGGAATAATGAATTCTGGATTGGAAAGTTTGAACAAGGGGTGCCCTGCCCGGCCCTTAGACGGCATCAACGCTCGGCATTCTCCTCTGAGCAAGGGCAGCGGCTTAGCCTCTTCAATCGTGCTCGGTACAATAACCCGGATTGGCATCCGGCAAATGAATTCCGGTATCTTGAACGGCATAGCCACGGCCAAATCCTTCATGCCCGGCTCTTGATCATCCTTGGCGCAATTAGCTGCAGAAGCTCGCCCCTTCCGAGTAACAAAGGGAGGTGAGGCGGAGGCGGAAGGCTCCATGAATGGTGGAGTTATAATGGAAGGTGTTGGCAAATGGGTGAATGGGGGCGGAGATTCAAACACGTCGAGCTTCTCCCCTTGCTCGGAAGTAGTTGGGATTAGCTCGGATGCAAAAAGTGGTGGATCCTGCTCAGGACTAACCATGGGTAAAGGCGTAAGGCTATATGGTGGAGGAATAAGCAAAGTGGGTTTTAAAGGGATAATGGAAGGCCGAGGTGGCGGTAATGGGAGGTTAATTGGGGAAGGTTTAATGGTGGGTTCGATGGAGGCTAATAGTGTGGAGGTAGATGGCTTAAGGAGTGGAGGTGTAATTGGTGGAGGTTTAATGGAAGGTTTAGGGGAGGCCAGTGTTGCGGAGGTTAATGGTGTAACTGGAGGAGGTGTAATGTATGCGGTGTCAAGGATAGGAGGAGACTTACAATGTGGCGGTGTGGGTAATTGAAGTATCGACCCATCATCGTAACACCAGTTAGTCTCATAAATAGGGATTGGATCGGGGATGGTTTCATCCTGAGCAGGAGGTTCATCGAATGAAAGTGGAGGGAGCGGGAAATTAAGGAAACTCGGAAGGGGTGCCTGCGGAGCTTCATCATCATCGTACGCTGCCTCAGATTCTTCAATTGCCGGCTCTTCCTCGCTTGGAATGCCGAAGTCATAATCATCCATCCTGTCTTTCCATTCATTCTCCATCTTTGTAATCTCGTCCAAAGCGGCATGGAGAGGATTGACTGGAGTAGGAGGAGCCGTGACCCTCTTTATTTGTTCCTCCATTAAAGTAATCTTATCGAGCAGAGTTTGCTGGAGGGGTGTAACATGAACAACAGGAGGTTGGCAGGGCCTTGAAGGAGGAGGGGCCGCATAAAAAGGCCGTGGAGGGGAGTTGACGGGATGACCCGTAAAAGAACCCGGACGGGCCGGATTGCAAGGAGTAAAAGGGCCTCGGGGCCGTGATGGAGGAGGAATAGAAGGAGGTGGGTGTCGGACCACCCGAGTAGAATGAATAGGGGGAGATGGGTAATGGGCTACCCGAATATGATTGGAAGGAGGAGGTGGGTGATGGGCCACCCGTATAGGAATAGAAGGAGGGGGAGATGCAAGAGATGTACCCTCAACGGCAGCCTTAAGGGCTTGGATCTGTTGAGGGGTAAGATGATCTAATGCATGCAAGATTTGAGAGACCTTCTCATCATTGGGAGGAGACGGTCCCGTAGGAATAGTGGCTCGAACTTGAGTGGGGGGACCATGAGGATGGACATTGCCCATGGGTCGGGCATGACCATGAGAATAAGGACGTGGTCCCTTGAAAGAATGGTGAGAATGATGATGATTAACATGTTGAAGGTGAGGATTATAAGATGTGCTAGGTTGCTCATCCTCATGAATTGAACTAATCATGTTGTTTTGTTTATCAAAGTAAGGCATTGTGCAAACAATTTGTAAAGAAACACACAAGTTGGAATGGTTACCTTGATTTTTATTTGTTTGAACCTTGGTGAATTAAGGATTTTAGCAAAGTTTGGAATGATTCACACAAGGGGGGAACCTAGTTTCAATATGATTTGAACTTCAATGCCAACTAGGAACCCTCTCTCATCACGTATAGGCCAACTAACTCGGGACTCCAAAAGGGTACAACCTGCCCGGCGTCCGTGAGGGAATCCACGGGTGCGGGGACTTACGGAGGCTTGGAAAAGGGACTTCCGGTCCAAAGAGACGGAATGCTCAATGGAGGGTCGTCCCGATTCCAAGAGGGTGTGTGGATCCTAATGAAGAGGAGGAGGTTCTCAAACCAAATGCAAATATGAATGTAGCAGGGAAAATCAAGCTAATCACAGCAAATGATCAATCAATAAGGATAAGCATCAATCATGATGAAAAATCACAGCCGGGAGGGCTCTGTAAACCAACAGTAAAAACACGCCCTGGAAGGGGGCGCTACTAAAAAAGGACACGACGGTGTGACTGTCGTGAATCAAAGCGAGGGGCGCAGGGGCAGATTAAAACGCGCCTTAGGGTTAGGCGCTATCCATAAAAGGATGCCCTGTCCAGAGGGCGTCGAATCCAAAGACACGCCCTGACTTGGGGCGCTAATCAAGTAAAAGACGCCCTGTAGTAGGGCGTGAATTCACAGGCAGCAATATAAAGCAAGAAAGCCCGGAAGTACGCTGGAAAACGCCCTGTCAGAGGGCGTAAAATATTCAGAAGACGCCCTTGGTTAGGGCGTTAAATCAATAAAAACGCCTCTTCCAGAGGCGTGAATTCACTTTCTCCAGGAAACCTTCACGGCCAGCAATATTAACACTCAATCACAGCATCATGGCAATCAATAAAATAAGCATGCTCATCAAGAATTTTAGATAAGTGGAAATTTTTTAAAGAAAAATCAACAAACTGACCAATCACTTAGGGGAGAGTGTAAAACCAATGGAGGGTGCCCAAGGGGCACAAAAGGGAGACGCACCGAGGGTGCAATAGGGGAGATGGCACGCGCGGGTGCCTAAGGGGAAAGGGGTAATAAATGAAGAACACAAAGGGTCCCACCGTGATCGCCAATTTGTAGATTCGGATTAAAATCCACACTTAAGGAATATATCAAAGACAAGGCATGCAATAATCAATAATGGAGAGAAAAATGTGCACGAGGTGCACAAGGGGAGTGTGTGTGATCGCCAGAGACGCGAGGGTCTCAAGTGGAAAATAATATGGGGAGATGATCGCAAAATACCTCTTGAAACGCGGGGATGTGAGTGCTTCCTTTCTCTTCAAATCGGCCGGCCGACGAAGAGAGTTCTTCAATTAATTACCCTTGCAAAAAAAGACAAACACCAATAAAAATATGGATTAGAACATGGTGAGTGTAGCATCAAATTCAATAAAAATATATGAGCATGAAAGCATGTGCAAGAACACACCTTAAGGGGATTGCCCTTAAACCCCTATGCAAAAGGGTATGGGAGATATGATGTGAATGATATGAAAAATATGAATAAAAATAGGGGGAAAGAGTGCAAGAGTTGCACTAAGGAGAGATCTCAATATGATAGTTGAGGAAAATCAATGACAATGATGCATGCATGACTTAATGAAAAATACAAATAAGGGGAGATAAGATAGAAAAATCTTGTTTGGGTGGCTTCTTTGGCTTGAATGCTCGATGGGAGGAAGCCTTCAAAGGATGAAGCTTGATGTAAAGAAGCCTTCCCTTAGCCAAGCACCTTCGGTTCCTGTAAAAAGAAAAGAAGACAACAGAAGAAAAGAGGGAGGAAACAGAAGTAGAAGAAGAAAAATAAGAAGAAGAAGAAGAATGGAGGACACGGAAGAAGAAGAAGAAGAATCAGAAGAAGAAATAGAAAAAGAAGGAGACACGTAGAAGACAGAAGAAAGGGGAAAGAAGAAAAAAGAAGAAGAACGCAGGGGAGAATAAAAATTATCGGAACCAACCCCTTAACAGAGGCGAGAGCCTCTATTAATAGGTTAGGAAAAGGTGATAAGAAGGGAAGAGATTAAAGGAGGAATGGATAAGAACAGCAAGAGCCCAAATAGAGGAGGAGTCTAACGAGGCAAGGACTCTCTGGGGAAAGGGCTGCGAAGCCAGAAGGTGAAACACGCCTTGGGTCAGGGCGTTAATTTAAGAATTGACGACCGACCCTAGGGCGTTTCTCAAAAACACGCCCTGCACAAGGGCGTTTCTTAAGACCAAATTTTTAGAAATGAAAACTCCCCATATTTGAAACATGAAAAACACGCCTCAATCAAAGCCGCGTTTCAAAAACACGCCCCTGGGAAGGGCGTTAATTTCAAGAGCTCAAATGGGGAAGTCGGTCAAACCAAAAGAATTGACGCCCTCAAGTGTGGTCGTCCTTTCTTAAGAAACGCCCTAGTACAAGTCCTGTTTTAATAAAAACACGCCCTTACCCAGGTCGTGAATTCATAAAATTCATAAAATAGATAGAATGGGGAGAAATAGATAAAATGGGAAATAAACGCCCTAGACCAGGGCGTGTTTCAAAAACAAACGCCTCTGATGAGGGCGTGAATTCAGAAAATAGAGATAAATGCCCAGAAAAATCCAGAAAAATAAGAAATGAGGGAAAAATAGGAGAAATTCAAGAAAAGTGGGAAAAACCACTCAAATAAGCTGATTTGAGGGTCAAATGGGGCATCGCAGAGCGATATGAAATATACTCAAAATAATGTCAATTTTGGCGTGTCTACAACACCGACTGAGTGAGATGAGTTACGCACACGCCGACTGAGTGAGATGAGAGTGTAGGAGTTTGATTGGGGGGCTGAGCATATGGGCGGTTCTTATAGAGCCGTTCGTGGATAAGAGCGGTTCTCCAAAGACCGCTCCAATTTCGTTGGAACGGTTCAATATCAACTGTAAGAATATTTGAACGGCGAATTTTAGACCGCATAAGTCATTGGACTCGGGCTTTCTGAAAGAGATGAACGGTCGATGATGGGCCGTACATGAAGATGGACGGTCTATCGTAAGACCGTCCAATAGGACATTCTATCTGCTCGAACGGGGACTCCCTGGAGAGTCCCCATCCTGAGGGTAAGACGCTTTGAACTCATCACATCCCTATCTTAACCCGTCCTAGACTTATCCGAGCCTAATCCCAAGAGGGTTAGGTTTCCTAACAAGTCCTATAAGTAACACAGGGGCCTAAACTCATAGCTCACACATCCCCTTACCTTCAAAGCTTGAAATCTCTGATTCTCACCACCAAAACATCATGAAGAGCTCCCTAGAGGTGAGTTCGATGGAGGGAGCACTTTTTGAAGGGCCCAAGCCGGCCAGAAAAGAGCGGGAAGTGCTCCAACGGCTGACCGCAATCCCACGACATCTGAGCTCAAGTCCCATCAGAGAGGTAAGCTTATTATGGTACACTCAGTTCAATTCATCTCCTTCCACTTATATTTCCTCCTTTCCCTCTATTTTGGCATCCAGCTTCTTCCTGGCGCGAGGCGGTACTCTATCTTGAAGTGGCTGGCTCCCATGGTCCGTGCTTTGCCCCTAGGTGTGACGGCCATCCTTCGATCCTGGCATTTGCAACCTCTCCTAGTGCTTGGTCAAAACTACCCAAAACTTTCCCTTGACTGGCACGGCATCTCAGCTATAGTTGAAATATGGCACCCTCAGTCCCATACTTTCTTCTTTCCATCATTTGAGGCCACTATCCTACTGGAGGAGGTAGAGACCTACTTTGGGTTCCCTAGGTCCAAGGTGGGGGAGGAAGACTTGATATGCCATACGGTTGCCCCTGTAGACCCGAGACTCATTCTAGGGGGATTCATCCCAGACAGTAGAGAGGTTCACACTTTCGTAGGCCCGCGTCATATCCACCTTCTCCCCCTCAGCCAGTGGGTAGTGGAGCATTGTAAGAACAGGAGTGAGCGGGACAACGCTATAGCCAAAGCCGCCTCCATTTGTTCATGTAGGGCCCTCTTGTTTCCCTCGGTCGACCACATCTTAGAGATGCCCCTTCTTAGTACCATCAGCGGACTGTGGCAGGGACTTTCCATCTCCTAGGCCATCCTTACTTACTTGTATGAGGGTCTTACTTTAGCAGCTTTGGGAGGCCCCCTCTTTGGTTCCATGATCCTACTGGAATGTTGGTTGGGAGTTAGGATGAAATTCATTCAAAGGGAGGAGGTCACTACGGCGAGCAGGATCTTTGGGAGCCACCCCCTCTTCTTCATAGGTGGCGCATTCAGATTCTCCCCACAGGTCGAGTGCAGGACAGCTGAGATGAAGACCAGGGACGAGTGGCGATTGTACATCAATCGGCTGCCCCTGGACAGGTTCGTGATGCGCCCGGGCTTCCTTTATGACACCACCGTCAGAGTTCGCAGGAAGACCGGATTGGACTTGAGGCTTGTGAGCGACACTGCACTGGCGATGTATAGCCCACACCGGTGCTACTTGCAGGTCGGGCTACCCCGGACGGTTCTACCGGCACTACCCCACCTTCCCGCATTGCAAGCGAGGAGGATCGACGCGGAGAAGGACGAGCAGGCAGTTAGGAGTGCCCTGATTATATGGGAGGTGATCAGGGTACTTACCCTACCGGCAGAGGTGGAAGAGATCTCGGTGACACGCCAGGCCTATCTTAGTGAGCTGAGAAAGATACGTCCCCGCGGGGATGCCCAGCGGAGGATTGAGTGATTCCCTTTGTTTGACGATGATTGTTGGATGAGACTCATGTTTAGACAGCTTGATATATGAAATGAATAAAGTGGATGAGTTTGATTGAATTTGGGCTCTGTGAGTTGATTATGATGTGATTGCGAGGATTGAACATTCATGTGGTCATGGGCCATCTGCCCTTCCAACCTGCCCATGTACACATGCAAACATGAAAAAGATTAAATCTATTTTAGGCTTAGCACCTTGCCTATAGCAAGTTAGGAGATGACCGTTTTCTTGATTTTTGGTCAAGGGGTTAAGCCTTATCAAATAGGCAAATATCAAAAAATGGGAAAAATGCAAATGAATGCTATGAATGCAAGAGGGACGCATATGATTTGCGAGTTCTGGAATATTTGATTTTTTGGGTTTTGAAATATCCGATTTTTTTGGGTTTTGAAATATTTGATTTTTTGGGTTTTGAAATATCCGATTTTTTTGGGTTTTGAAATATTCGATTTTTTGGGTTTGAAATATTCGATTTTTTTGGGTTTTGAAATATTCAATTTTTTGGGTTTTGAAATATTCAATTTTTTTGGGTTTTGAAATATTCGATTTTTTTTTGGGTTTTGAACCAGCTCGGGTTTTAATAGCAGGGACCTTCTCATCATGCTATGGACTTCCCAGGCCCAGCGCGTGCAGGAGGGGGACTGCTTGTGGTCGGAGTCAACTTTGCTCAACGGTGTTTCTACCAAGGCCATATCCGGGGTGGGATTCATTCCTTGGGAAAGTAAAAAAGGATCGAGTGGGAAAGCTGACGACAGTTATAGAGGTTTTTAGGGCTTGAGTTCTTTCCCAGGACACCCCCTTTTCAAAGAATCCAGTCTGTTGCGCCGGGGCTTTGTATCCGTTATCGAACCTTCATCCGCTCTAGGCACGCATGCGACCGGGCTCATAACGTCCCACGGGGAAACTATATTGCCACTCTTGCCATGCCTAGTTGTATCCTTTTGGGGATTTTGAGAGCTTCGAACCTTATGTGCTTTCGGCCTTATCTTTTGATTTTGCCCCTTTTCTTTCTTTTTTTTTCTTCTTGCTTTCCTTTTCTTTCTTTGCGGAGTGAGGTCTTAACGGATTGCCCCTATTTGCGTCCTCTTTTAATGGGGGGTCTAGGTCAGTTCTCGCCCCCTTATTCACCACTTGCCCCTATCTTTAGCCGAGAGAGAGGAAATACAAGGATTTCCACCTTTCCCCGAGCATGGCCAAAGGAGAAACGGTGTCGGGAAGCATGAGAGAATGCCGAGCCACAGGCAATCGTGTAGTGTGTGAGATGCTGGACCTGGGTCCTCCTTTCGCAATCTAGTGGGGTATACCATGCCATCAAACCGTTACTGATTCCATCTTTTATGGATAGAAACGTTTTAAATACAACCCATTCCATGGGTTCGGCAATTCTTCACCCTCCGTGTTGATCAGACGATACGCGTTACCCGGATAAGCTTCTTTGATTAAGAGGGGCCCTTCCCAATTGGGTTGTAGCTTAGACCTGGGACCTGCTGACCTGATGAACTTACGTTTCAAAACCATATTACGTACTTAGAATTTTCTTTCAATGACCTTCTTTTGAAAATATCGCGAGACACGCTTTTGATATACTGAAACATGATTGGCCGCATTCAACCTTTTCACGTCTAAGAGTTCTAGTTGGACTAGCAACGCCTCTCGACGTTCGTCAAGATTAAGTTCCTTGTCCAGCTGCACTCTTAGGGAAGGGATCAGAATCTCATACGGGAGTACCGCCTCCATCCCATATGTGAGAGCAAAGGGAGTCTGTCCTGTGGGAGTGCGGACGGAGGTGCGATAAGCCCATAGAGCTTCTATCAGTTTGTTGGCCCAGTCAGTAAATTTATGTGATTCACATATTTTCTTGATAATTTTAAGAAGGGTTTTATTCGTGGCCTCAGCCTGGCCATTACCTTGGGGGTAGTATGGTGATGAATGATGCAGAGCTATATTGAATTTCTTACAGAGGTCCTGGAGTTCTTGCGAGACGAATTGAGGCCCGTTGTCGGTGACGATGTCGCTTGGCACCCCAAACCGCGAGATAATGTTCTTCATAATGAAGCAGCATACCGTGGTGGCTTTTATTTCTACATAAGCTTCAGCTTCCGCCCACTTGGTGAAGTACTCTGTAGCCGTCAAAATGAAGGACTTCTATTTAACTGTGGAATTCGGATCACCAAGGGGTCCGATGATATCAAATGCCCACATGGAGAAGGGCCAGGGAGCAGACAGGGGGTGAAGAGAAGAAGCGGGAGCATGGATTTTGTCGGCGTGGATCTGGCACTGAAGACACCTATGGACATAGGTGGAACAATCTTCTTCTAGGGTTGGCCAGTAGTAGCCCTGCCTAAGAATTTTTTTCGCCAACGCCTGTCCATTCACATGCCCTCCACACTCGCTGGAGTGGGCTGCTTCCACGACTTTCCAAGCTTCTTCGTCATCTAGGCACCTCATTTGAACTCCATTCAGAGCCCGCCTATATAATTCACCAGCAATGATAGTGTATCTCGCGGCAACTCTTCTAATGGCCTTTCGCTGCCCAGCGTTTGCCTCTTCTGGAAATGTACCGTCCTTGCAATACTGCTCAATTTCATAAAACCACGGCAATTCCTCTTCTTCGATGATCTCCTCGAGCTCAGCTAACTATACTTCTTTCACTTCTTCCCTTTCTATCTTCTTCTCCACGGACTTCCTAAGGTCGTCAAACCAGGGATCCTGAAGAGAGGGAATATCTAGCTGTTGGACCACAATGGTCTCAGTGGCACGACTTAAGGGAAATGATAGGGAAGAAGCGAGCGATGTAAGGGCATCAGCCAAGATGTTCTGAGAACGAGGAGTATGAATGTAGACGAGTTTCCTGAATTGCCTAGCCAAGAGCGTGACCAGATCTTGATAGGGTTTAAGCTTAGGGACACGGGTGCGGTAAGTTTACAAAACTTGGTGCAGCACCAATTGAGAGTCTCCTTTGATGTTAAGATATCACGCGCCCAAGATGTAGGCGTGCTTCAGACCGGCAAGGAGAGCCTCATACTCGGCTATATTGTTAGTGGCAGGAAATAAGAGTTGATATGCCACAGGGATAGTTACCCCTTCCAGAGTAAGAAGAACGGCGCCAATTCCACTGCCCTAGGAATTAAGGGCACCATCGAAATGAAGAGACGAGAAAGGAAGATGAGTGATCACCGCCAGGTGTTCATCGGGGAATTCGTCCTGGATGGAATCAGTACGAGGGATAGGAGAATGAGCCAGGTGTTCGGCAATAGCATATCCCTTGATTGCTTTCTGCACTATGAAGGTGATGTCGAACTGGGAAAGAAAGCTCTGCCAGTGAGCTAGTCGACTAGAAAGGACAGGCTTTTCCAAAAGATAACGAATGGGGTCCATTCTAGAGATGAGCCTAACCTCGTGGGTGAGGAAATAGTGTTTAAGCTTCTGCGCTACCCACACCAGTGCTGCACAGGTCTTCTCCATGGCAGTGTACTTGGATTCAGCGGGATTAAATAACCTTGAGAGATAGTACGCTGCCCTTTCCCTTCCTTCATCGTCTACCTGTGCCAGGACAGCTCCTAGGGAGTCCTCAATTACAGAAATGTATAGGATCAGGGGTTTCCCAGGGACAGGTGGTTGTAGAACCGGGGGATTAGAGAGATAGACCTTGAGTTCCTCATAGGCCTTCTGGCATTGTTCATTCCATTCAAATTTCGTGCCTGCCTTTAGCAATTCATAAAATGGGCGGCATCTTTGCGAATGCTGAGATATGAATCTCCTGATAAATTGCAAACGCCCGATCAGACCTCGAAGCTCAGTGATGTTCTTCGGCGGCGGCATTTCCATAACGGCCTTTGCTGTATTCGGATCGATCTGAATCCCCCGTTTGCTAACTATAAACCCGAGCAATTTCCCTGATGCAACTCCGAACACACATTTCTTTAGATTCATCTTTAACTTGTATTCCCTAGCCCTTTGCAACACCTTGGCTAGAATGGCGGGGTGTTCTTCTTGTGACCTCGATTTGACTAAAATATCATCCACGTAAGCTTCCAAGTAGACGTGCATCATATCGTGGAAGATGGCCATCATCGCCCTTTGATAGGTGGCACCTGCATTCTTCAATCTGAATGGCATAACGACGTAACAGTACGTGCCCCAAGGCATGGTGAACGAGGTCTTTTCTTGATCTTCCGGAGTCAGAAGGATTTGGTTATACCCAGAATAACCATCCATGAAGGAGAGTGCTTCGTACCCAGCTGTATTATCGACCAAGACATCGATGTGAGGAAGTGGAAAATCGTCCTTCGGACATGCTTTGTTCAAGTCCCTGAAGTCAATACAAATTTGAAGTTTACCATCCTTCTTCATTACTGGGACTATGTTTGCCACCCATTGTGGATACAGCACAACTCTAATGAACCTAGCCTTATGCAATTTATCAACTTCTTCCTTAATTCTCAAGGCCATCTGCGGGTGGAATCTCCTCGCTTTCTGCTTAACGGGTGTTGCCCCTGGTTTGAGAATCAGCCTATGTTCAACCAAGGCGGGGTCAAGACCGGGCATGTCCTCGTAGGACCAGGCAAAAGAATCACTGTACTCCCTCAAAACTTTGACAAGCTCCTCTTCAACTTGAGGAGGGAGGTTAGCAGAGATAAGTATGGGCCTGGGATCCTCTTCTGTTTCGAGGTTGATCTCCTTAGTGGGCTCATCTACTACCGCGGAAGGTTCGTCAAGTTTCTTCAAACCTTGTGCGTATAAATCGGCAGTGTCATCCACCTCATCTTCCTCATCATCTACTAGGTCCTTTTCATTCATAATTTCATATACTCCTAATCCATCATTGCTCCATACCCCTTCGATTTCTTCATCATCTTCCAAGACAATCGCGGTCTCTACAAATTCAGGACATTTTAGCAGGGCATGGCATCTTCCAGCCAAATCTTGCAGAAACCTATCGGGAATGGTTTTGGGAGGACGCGTTACGGGAGGCGCCGCAGACGTGGATGGGCTGACTAGACACGAACTAGATTCTATTCAGACTGACTCGACTATCCTAGGAGACTCTGCGCACTGTACATCTAATCTAGGGGAGAGGAAGTCTACCGGAAAAGGAACAGGGGTCTCGTGCCCCTGGGAATCTGGGTAGAACATAGCGTAATCTTCCAAGGAGACCTCCGTTTTGAAATTGGCATTTTTTTTTGGAGGCTGGAGGAGATCACGCAGCAGGAGGAGGAAGAGGATGGAGGAGGAGGTAACTACATAGGAAACAACTCAGGAAAAATGCAGTCAAAGAAGGGGTCGGAAGAGGAGAACCACATTTCATGGAGCTGAGCTCCTGGGGGAGGAGGGGTGAACAGGGTTGATAGATCAATGGGCGGGCAGCGCCCTCAAGCACATAGAACAAATAAAATCTCGGGTCTCTCTGTGAAGTACGGGTCGACCACAATTGGAGGGGAACGGGGAACAAAATCCGACTGTTGAAACCAGGAAGTAAGACGGGATGGGGATATAGAATAAGTAGTGACCGAGCTCCCCGTCTTCCGTGGCCCCTGGCGGACCAATGGCATCGGATGACGCTTCACCAGCTGTGTCTCCTTCTTCTTCGGCTTGCTTTCTTCTTCACGAAACAATCAGAGAGATCTTCTGGGTCATCAACTAGCCCTTTCGGCGGCGGTGGTGGATCAACAACAGCACAGGCTTCATCTGCCTTTTCTTCATAACTGGACGGCAATTCCTTCAAGGTACCAGGCTGTAACGGACCCCTCACAAAATGTTGCTGGGAATCCCATGTTAAGGGCCCAGAGTCTCTGAGTATCGACATTGAGGACTCATGGTAGCCGAGGCCCCGGCGGCCCATTTTCTTGCTTTTGGGGACGGGATTAGTCCGGCCCTGTAATTGCGCGTCGAGCCCCCGGCCCGGCTGATAACCCAGCTTCAAAATCATATGCCATCCTTTGGAATCTCTAATCTTGGATTTGGCTTTCACATTGACTGGCGCAGTAGCGGGCTTGCGTGACGCATATGCCCAAGAGTAGTTCAAATCCATCACTGACAGAACTGGCCTATTACTCAGCCATAATGTAGGCATGATCTTGGCTGCTATGGCGTCGACATTTTGGACTGTGGAAATGCTTTTCACCTTGACCACCCGCACTTGGAAAGGGAACTTCAAACATTGGTGGCCGGTTGAGGGGACAACATTTAAACTGTTCAGCCACAGACAACCCAGAATAGCTTTAAACATCGGGTCTATGTCCAACACATAAAATTCCACGTCCATAACCAAATGCCCTAGCTCGGCCTGTACAGTCACGACCCCGTGACAAGCACGCCTGGAGTTATCATAAGCCGCTATCGTGGTTGGTGTTGGCTTGAGCATGTCTTCGGGAATATTGCAGGCACAGAGAGTACTTAATGGACACACATTTATTGAGGCTCCCGTGCCCACAAGGGCAGATTCCACGGTCATTTTGTTTAAAGAAATGGTTATACACAACGGCATCTGTCGTGCCTCAGGGGGTGCTAGCACTGATTCGGAAAATGAAATAGAAGGCCCCTTAGTAATCGTTGCCAAGACCGAGGGCAGGCTGTCCACTGCCACATCTTCACTCACCATAACTTTCTGCAGGAAGGTCTTCAAGGCATCTTGGTGGAGTGGCGACCTCTTGATCACCACAAAAGGGGTGTAGATATATATTTCTCCTCTCCTCACTTGGTGGATGATAGGTTATGAATAAAGCAATAAGATCAGGAGTAAACAAACAAAGCGCAGTGAGAGGAGGGAGAAAAACAGAGAGTGACCGTGATCGCCACCAAAGCGCAGCACGTGACTAGCGTACCGTACTTTGGAAAAGAAGGGGAGACACTCGCCTTGATGTAGCACTGGGAGGATGCGTGGTCGATGCAGAACTGCCTTAAAGACACACGGCCCTAAGATAGGCCGTCTAAGAGTGCTGTCGAACGTGCGGGAAGAAGAACTCCTGGAAGATGGGCGGCTTGAAGTGAACCGCAGAATGAAGAAGGGCGGTGCATGGGATGCCGCTCGTCGTCTTGAACGGGCCTAAAGGAACCGCGCAAGCCCACCACGCCAAGAGTTGCAAAAGGGTTCACCTCTACCCTCTCTAGCCGGCCAGAGGGGATGGGCCTCTTCCTTTTGAAGTGCTGACCTGCAAAACAATGTGGAGACACAGAAGAGACACCCAGATTAGGACTAAATGACGTAGTACGCGTTCATGTAAGAAGAATTAAGCATAAACAAATGGATATGGGGATACCTGGGGGGTTTTAAACCCCTAGGGTGACAAGAACGTGGGTGGTTGTGTGCATGGGGAGAAAAACGAGGGAAACGCAGAGAGAAAACAATGCATGCAATAGATGACGAAGAAATCAAAAAACGACGCTACGACTCGACACACAAACTACTCCCTGAATCGGAGGCTCGTAAGGATGTAGAGAGCCTCCCTCCTTCGTGCTAGGTCATTCAGAAATGCGGCAGGGCTTCGCCGTCGACCAAAATCTTCCCCCCTTTCGATGTCCGGCCACTAGGGTCTATTTATAGAGCCTAGAAAGCCAGCCCCAAACTAAGGTTTAGAGGTATTTTCAGGTCGAATTTACAAAAGATAATTCGCAGATAATATCATTATCTACCATCCAGACTAAACGACATCAAAAATGGTTAATTATCCATGGAGAAATCATCAAAATAAACTGGGGATAAAGCCATGAATAAAAGAGATAAAAGTCTGTTAAAAAGCCTCATCCGACATGATGAGCGGTCTTACGATAGACCGCGCATCCTATAGGCGGTCTTGTTCAGACCGTCTAAGCTGTCGGTGGAAATTCAAAAAATCAGAAAATCAACGCAATTATCTCTCTAACCGGCCGAAACGCCCGCCGTTGGACCCTCAAAGATGAACGGTTCTAATGAGACCGTTCTAGTGTAGAGCGGCCAATATCCAACAGTTTCACCCTGTCGGTGATAATTCAGATAATTGGATAATTATCTGAGAAAATGGGTGTGCGTAGGACTCTGAGGTATAGGCGGTTGTAATAAGCCCGTCCATTAAGTTGAACGGTCCTAATAGGGCCGCACCACAGCCTGTCGGTGAATATTCGGAAAAGTCCTCAGAAATTAACAAAATGTATGAACGGTCAATGTTCCACCGCCCATCTTCTGAACGGCTGATGTTGGGCCGTTCATGATCTGAAACGTCCGATTGACCCAAGCCAAGGCCCATTAAGCCCTGAATTGCCACGGATTGCACCAAGGAGGGAGACGACCCATACAATGAGCCCAAGACGTGCCACAAAAATGGCCCGACGAATGATGGACAACTCAAGGCATTAACTAATGGGAGTAAGAGAAACGACTCAAATTATCGGTATAAAACGGGTGTCAACAGATGCCCCTCCTTAACGTCCTCGTTGTAGGGGAGTGAGCGGAGGTGAAGCGGAAGTGACATGGAACATGGAGGTGGAGCGAAAATGCAGCGGAGTGGACCGAAAAAGCGGGCATTAAGGTAAAACGACACCCGTTTTTACCAACAAGTGATGAGAATCTTCTGGAAAACCTTGAACCGAACGCCGTGAATAGTTAACTGAAAGCGACGGCAAATCTGGAGGAACTAACTAAATGAAACAAATCGACAAGACCGGCCTCATGGGGGACACAATCTCGCGGTCCAATGAGGGGGCCACAAAAGAAAAGGCTAAAGCTCCAGACGGGACCTTTCAATCAACCGGACCAAACAAATCGACCAAAGAAAACCTTCGAATTCAGAGTGGAATTAGCTCCTCTTACTTGAGCGTCCGAACACATAGCTGACCATTACCGACGGGACATTTCTTAAGCAAACCATGGGGCATGAAAGCTCAAAAGGATGCGTATGATGCATGCTGGGCTAAAACAAAAGGAAATCATTAAAACAAATGCCAAGAAAGATTGAAATATAAGATATTCGAGAGTAGTATTGCTAAGCTGGGAACATCAGAGTCAAGATACCGTCCGCAACCACAGCGTGCGGATAGAACCGTCCTTCTCGTGACTTCCCAACTTAACGGCTTATCCGAAGGTTAGGTACGTGAGCCTGGATCATCATTGTTTTTGTTGAACGGGAACGTCAGATCCTAGGACACGTAGATAACCTGCCGGCTCTCGAAATAATATACTATAATACCATATAATTAATGCAATAAGGGATTAGGGATAGAAGGCCATACCTGACTTACCTGTGCAGGCGAAACGGCGAGACTGGCTGAAATGATACCGCATAAGATGGTTAAGAAATAACATTTCAAAGCAACATCACTTTTCATGATTCACATACATCATCCCAGAAAAATGGCCTTATTGTAACCGTGCAATATTCCAAACGGCTCTATGTTAACCGCGCGTACCTGACCTTTGGACAATTCTTAAGGGGCCGGTTGCCAGGGCTGAACGGTCAGGATTATACCGTTTAAAGGGGGAACGGCTCTCCGAGAACCGCTCAGGCCTGGAATTTCAACCGACTTAAAGTTAACGGTCACTAGGGACGTACGGTCACGTAGGAACCGCCCAACCTATAAATGGTCTAACGATAGACCGTTCTTCCCTGTAACCTCGAAAAAAAAAGAAACCCCCTCGTCTCCCTCCACCGTAACCGACGGTGGAAGGGACGAAGGGGCAACAAGGCCTCATTCACCCATTCCCTCACTCTCTCTTCTCATCCTCCCTCCCTCTCTCGATCTCTCTCTCCAGCTCCCTTGATGACCCGGACGAAGCACCAGGCGGCCAGGCCGTCGGCCGCCGGTGAGGGTTCGCCGCCGCCGAGGCAACCGCCACAACCGCCTGAGGAGGGAGAGTCGCCAGGAGTGACGATGGAGGAGCTCGCCATCGTCGCCGCCGAGGAAGAGGCCCCTGCCGGAGAGGAGGAGATCGCCGGAGAACAACCACCGACGGGGGCAGCCAAGAAGCCCCGTGATCCCGAGGTAGGCCCCCCCCCACCCCAAACCTCATTTTCCTTTCAATTTTTATGAATGCATGTTAGTTTAGAAGTCTTTTAGGGGGGTTTAGATGCTTAGGGGTCGGTTAGGGGGGCCATGATGGTCTTCCCAGCCGGCTGGGGGGACGCTCACCGTCGTCGGGGACGACGACGGTAGAACGGTTCAACAGAAATCGCACGGCATAACAATGCGGTCCACATAGGACCGTCCAAACTTACACGACTTAGGTAACGCCGTTCAAAACCACACAGCAAACGAACCAACTTAAACAGACACGGTGACGGTACCACCGTTCAAACAGTAAACGGACCGCATTGGTCCATTCAATCATTCAACCGAGGCAACACAATACGGTCCTCATAGGACCGTCCACAATTCATGCGGACCAAGGGGGACCGCTTCTCCGTAGGAAGATGGGCAGACAGACGGTTCGAGGCGATCCGTCCAGGACGGGAACGGTTAAGGGTAGCCCGTTCAAACACAGAACGCCCAAGAAACAGAACGGTTTGAAAGGGGCCGCTCAATTATCGAGCGGTCCGTGGATAGCCATTCTTCAAATTAAGAATTGGACCTTGAGAGTTTTATTTAAATGAAACACAATGTGAAAGTTGAATTACTAATATGAATGAAATGGATGAAATGAATGCAGGGGAAACGCAGGACCCGCACCTCGTGGCTGCAGGTCCGTGCAGTGTACCTGGCACTGCCAGACTTCCAGAGGGAGCGGCTGACGGCCATGGGGTTCGCCCCCTTCCTGAGCATCGAGGTGTGTCGTTTCGATGCAGCTCTGCTCTACGCCCTGCATGACCGCTGGGATCCTGTGAGTCGGACGTTCCTTTTCCTGTGGGGGCACATGGTCCCTACGTTGGAGGACGTGGCCAGGCTCACTGGCCTACGTGTGCACGGGTCACCGGTCAGCGGGACTACCTTTCCCGACTACCGGGGGATGGCTCGGGAGTTGCTCGGCTTACAGCTGCGGCGCCCCGAGAGGCAGTCGACCCTCCTTCCCCGGGCTGCTCTCCAGGACAGCCTGGGTCTACGACGAGCGGGAGTTGCGGTCGGGGAGCGACCGGAGGAGCACTTGGAGCGGCTCGTCGGGCTGGCGAGACCGAGGGTTACAGCGGGACAGGGACCTGAGGCGGATAGAGTACTATGACAGTTCCTGATGCTGATGTTCGGACGGCTTCTCATCTCCACGTGGGTGGACATGATGAGCTGTCGCTTCCTCCCCTTCCTCCAGGAGCTCGAGCACGTGGGTGACTACACTTGGGGAGCGGCGGTCCTCGCCTTCCTCTTCGACACTCTCAGTTCGACGGCACGTCAGACGATGCTTGGGGGCTTCTCCCCCTTACTCCAGGTACGACTTTTATACCCTAGACTCGGTTATGCTATCCTACATGCTTGATAAAATGCTGACACGACCTTGTGATGCAGGTGTGGGCCTAGGTACGCCTACGTGGGCTAGGTAGGGGCGAGGATACACGTCCTGGGCTCCTGCCGATTGCGCGGAGGTGGACAACACCTCGGGAGATGACAGCCCTAAGACGACAGGTCCGGGAGCTGCAGGATGACCTGGACACTCTACCGTACAC
Organism: Amorphophallus konjac; assembly: GCA_022559845.1. Lineage (NCBI taxonomy): Eukaryota > Viridiplantae > Streptophyta > Magnoliopsida > Alismatales > Araceae > Amorphophallus > Amorphophallus konjac. The sequence continues at coordinate 47,126,988 of CM040117.1, forward strand.
CTCGGTATGCTTCTAAACTCAGACTTCTTAATTAAATGCAATTCTTTCATGATTATGATGCTGATGCAGTTTCCTATGCTTGCAGGTACGGTGGACTCCTTACACGGAGGAGAGCCCGGAGGGCCAGCCGTGGGTGGCCGAGGCCCTGGCCTTTTCTGGCCGGGACGTGTGGCTTCACTACATGAATGTGGTAGAGCCACTGTACTTCAGGTTGGTGATGAGGACCATCGGGGTCCATCAGCCGGCTGTTGAATTCCCTGCGCCTGAGAAGGCGGGGGAACGGGTGACGAGGATGACCCGGGGACTCCGCGAGGCGTTTGACTGGACAGCGAGGAACACCGAGCAAGTCGCCGACTGGGCTGCGCGAGGCCGAGTGGTGACCGCCCAGGCAGAGAGCGACAGCGCGTACTACACCGCGTACGCACGGCACTACCGGGACCAGGTGTTCCGGGGCGCCCACCGACCGGTACGACTTCTAAACTTAAACTCTGTCTATTATGCTTATGGTTCCTATATGATGATGCACTGACACGCCTAGGCTTCTAAATGCAGGTCGACCCCGCAGGATGAGTGGCAGAGTTGCAGGGACTCCTGCACTCCACCATCCGAGAGAGAGACGAGGCCCGGCAGGCCCTGGCCCTACTGGTGAGTGTTCTAAACCCTAGACTTTTTAAATTATGCAGTTTCTATATGATTATGCATGTGACTGACCTGGAGTATTTGGATGCAGCGTGCCGAGGGGACTCAAAGGCAGGGACTAGACGCTCCTTCTTCTTCTTCTGCCCAGACCCCAGCAGACCGTGCCGAGCGAGATGCTGACTTTACTCGGATGGTGGAGCGGGCCAAGGCGGCCGAGGTGGCACTTACGGAGAGAGTACGCCCTTCTAACTTCCCTTTTCTTATTATGCTTATGAATGACATGCTTATGCAACTGACTGACAAGTGATGTGTGGATGCAGACATCAGAGTTGACCCGCCTTCGGGTCGAGTTAGAGCGGAGCCGAGCAGCGGCTCGAGAGGAGGTAGCTCATGTGGGGGCGGAGGCCGCACTGAGCCGACCGGCAGACACCGTGGAGACCGCACTCCTCCTGGCCGAGTTAGAGAGACTTCGGGCTGCTGCGACCGAGGCTGAGCGGTATCGGACCGAGGCGGCGGAGTTGCGCGGGGAGCTACGAGCGTATAAGGACATCAGTCGGCACTCGCGCAGCGGGACCCCGAGCGTCAGCCAGGGTACACATGGTTCTTTTAGGAGCTATTTCACAGGTTCCTCTGGCCAGCGGAGGAACGAGGAGAATGAGCAGCGACGGCGACACCGTCGCGACGAGGCGACCTCAGCGATGCCTCCCCCAAAGAGGCACGAGGGTGAGGGAGACAGTGACGGGGGCCAGGGAGAGGGAGCTGCTTGACTTGTTGTACTGGGCCCGTCTTTTGTACATGGTGCGACATGATAGTGATGTGCATATTTTCATTTTTTTGATTGCTTTGTGGATGAATGTATGTATGCATGAATGGATGAATGTGACTTAACTACTAGGTAGAGTGAGACAGAGGGATGCTGGTTGAGTGACGCATACGCCGACTGGAGTGAGATGAGGGACGGACGCCGACTTGAGTGAGATGAGAGACGCACGCCGACTTGAGTAAGGCGAGAGACGCACATGCCGACTGAGTGAGACGAGAGACGCACACGCCGACTGAGTGAGACGAGAGACGCACACGCCGACTGAGTGAGACGAGAGACGCACACGCCGACTGAGTGAGATGAGTTACGCACACGCCGACTGAGTGAGATGAGAGTGTAAGAGTTTGATTGGGGGGCTGAGCATATGGGCGGTTCTTATAGAGCCGTTCGTGGATAAGAGCGGTTCTCCAAAGACCACTCCAATTTCGTTGGAACGGTTCAATATCAACCGTAAGAATATTTGAACGGTGGATTTTAGACCGCACGAGTCATTGGACTCGGGCTTTCTGAAAGAGATGAACGGTCGATGATGGGCCATACATGAAGATGGACAGTCTATCGTAAGACAGTCCAATAGGACATTCTATCTGCTCGAACGGGGACTCCCTGGAGAGTCCCCAGCCCGAGGGTAAGACGCTTTGAACTCATCACATCCCTATCTTAACCCGTCCTAGACTTATCCGAGCCTAATCCCAAGAGGGTTAGGTTTCCTAACAAGTCCTATAAGTAACACAGGGGCCTAAACTCGTAGCTCACACATCCCCTTACCTTCAAAGCTTGAAATCTCTGATTCTCACCACCAAAACATCATGAAGAGCTCCCTAGAGGTGAGTTCGATGGAGGGAGCACTTTTTGAAGGGCCCAAGCCGGCCAGAAAAGAGCGGGAAGTGCTCCAACGGCTGACCACAATCCCACGACATCTGAGCTCAAGTCCCATGAGAGAGGTAAGCTTATTATGGTACATTCAGTTCAATTCATCTCCTTCCACTTATATTTCCTCCTTTCCCTCTCTTTTGGCATCCAGCTTCTTCCTGGCGCGAGGCGGTACTCTATCTTGAAGTGGCTGGCTCCCATGGTCCGTGCTTTGCCCCTAGGTGTGACGGCCATCCTTCGATCCTGGCATTTGCAACCTCTCCTAGTGCTTGGTCAAAAATACCCAAAACTTTCCCTTGACTGGCACGGCATCTCAGCTATAGTTGAAATATGGCACCCTCAGACCCATACTTTCTTCTTTCCATCATTTGAGGCCACTATCCTACTGGAGGAGATAGAGACCTACTTTGGGTTCCCTAGGTCCAAGGTGGGGGAGGAAGACTTGATATGTGATGTGGACATCACCTTCCATGCCCACATTCATAGCTCATCTCCTTGCTCCGGTTGCATCCGACATGGTTTAGTCATTTAATTTTGAGTCCTATATAATTTTATTTGAGTCCTTTGATGTATTTTCCCTTTTATTTGAGTCATGTTCCTAGGTCTTGCATTTATTTTCCTAAGTTTGAGTGTCATTAGATTGTGTAATGTGCTATTGGGCCCAATTCTTCGGGCTTGGCCCATGAGCCCCCCCTACCCCTTCGGTTATTTGTTATTGAGACTTTTGTAGAAATGTGGGTTTCTGTTGGCACTCAAAATATGATCGTCGGTGACCAAGCCATAAGGACGAATGATCCGGCCCACCGAAGTACGGAAGCCGATAAAGATCAACATATTGAAGACTCTTCAAGCTGCCAGAGCCTCGAGTCGCTCCGTATAGATACGGGGACTTCACCTCAGGGGAGCCGGGACAAGCTCACAACCAACCGGCAGCGCGACCAAGCCGGCCAAATGAACCGGCATCGACTCTGTCATGTCGCATACAACACATCCGTTGTCCGATCAAGGACGACGGTCTATCCGGTGGTCCCCCACCAAATGAGAAGGTTCTCCCGAGGATGAAGGAGTTCCCCCGGCTCTCCAGTATGGAGGACCGAAAGCTCTGGCGGCAGAAGATCTTGATCACCCGACATAGGTGCGGCTTCCTGCCAAGATGGGCCCATTAGCAGCCGAAGGACCACCCAGCTCGGGCGGAGCTATCCCTGGTGTTGTCACCCTTTTCGAGAAGCCTCGGAAACGAACCAGGCCAGGCTAACGACTTGGGTCAGAGAGCTGAAGGCCGTATGCCCGCAGAAGACCCGTGCGAGCAGCCTAAAGCAATCCAGAACCTGGAAAATGGCCGTACGCCAATCTAGGAGCTTCGACAGATCATATCGTCGAAGTCTTAGTGAGCAGTCGCAGAGTACATGTTCACGATGGCCCCCGGAATTATCCCCGGGTCCATCGACCGGCTTAAAAGCGTACCTGGGACATTAGCCCGGCACGCCTTAAACCGGCGCGCCCCTCACTCAATACCCTTATCCCGGCGCGCCCCTAACTTCGACCCTTATCCCGGCGCACCCCCATCTTCAGCCCTTATACCGGCGCGTAAATCACCCTAATGATGGCTTCGATCCCGGCGCGATAAGCCTTGAAGGCTCCCCCGGCTCGCCAATCCCACGCCGGTTCAACGTTCTAACTCATGCCCTACATATACGGCTGTTCGAGAGCAACGAAAAGAGAGAGGCGAAAAAAAGAAGAAAAGAGGCCACACAGAGAGAGAGATCAAGAAAAAGATCAGAAGAGACAGAAAGAAAAAAAAGGAGGGAGAGGGCTTTCGAGAGGGTTCCTTCGGAGGAGCTACCGGCCGGCCATCTTCTTCTTCTACGACACCCTGTTTCAGGAACAGGTGGGCGCGAGCGCTGATCCCTTCCCGGCTTTCCGCAGTTTTCTCTTCTGAAACTTCTATCCATCGAATGTAAGCGAGAGGGGGAGGAGCGATGATGATATGAGTCGATTCTCCTCCCCCCTCTACGTGATTTTCTCTGCTACTCTTTCCCTATTATTGCGCTATGAGCGTCCTCTGCTTCTGTTATTGTTGAACGGCGATCGAATAATGGCGCTGGTGCCATAGTCTGATGATGTAAATGCCGAGCCATTCCCGTTTCTGGGATGGTAACATATATATATATATATATATATATATATATATATATATATATATATATATATATATATACATGCTAAATGCTGGGTTTAATGGGTCGAATGATTGGTCTTCGTCTTCCCTCTCTTATGTATGCCAATGCGTGCGCGTGAGGCTTTCTCCGTATCATTCCCTGATTCCGCTTTCCCTGAATCTCCTACCATGCCCTGAATCATCGTGGGCTACAGAAACGTCCCTTCCCCGGGGTTTCCCCTCCGAATATTCTCCGGTTTAATCTCAGGATTCTCGCATACCCCTCTCTTCTCGGACGGAGCCGTGCTTCTGCGCGTGCCTCTCTCCGCCACGCATGGGGTTTCACCCCCTGAACGATGCTCTCTAACTGATCGAACATATGCCTTGTAATAGGCCTCCCTCACCTATGCATTTACTATCTCTACGCATCACGGTCGTCCGAATGGTTTCCGGGGTTTTCCTTCTCATTATCTCGATCATCTGGGGAAGGGGAACACGCCCCTGTGGCTTCACGGAACTGCTAGGCAACTAAGAACCCTACCTCCCGATGGTAGATGTTCTCCCTGAGCCCACAGCAGATAGCAACGAAAAGGTCTTGGTTCAACGAGCTAGACCCTAACAGTCCAGGACCCAACGGAGACCGGGGATGTGTGCTCCTCGCAGGCTAGCCCTCGGAGTTCCATCTCCCTAATGGTCGGTTCTGTTGAGTCTTGTTGAATCTTTACATGTTTTGATGATGACAACACTATAAGTCTTAGTGGTCTTCCAAAATTATGTCTATGTGAATATTTAACAAAAATATTTCTCTGTGAAAATGAACAAAGAACATGTTTGTTGAAGAATGAACCTTCATTTCACTTCAGGCATCTTTCAGGGACTGTATTCGTGTTGGTTAGCACTTCGTCATGTTTGTGTGTAACACCTCGTGTTGAATTGTTTGTCCTCGTGTCGTTTTAGTTCTAGTACTGTTTGTATTTCCGACACGCCGTGTCGTCTTCTCTTACCACGTGTTGTTCATGTTTACTGTCTTTCAAGTCGTGCGTCCGTGTTGTTTCCACTACATTTCGTGTCGTTTTCCTCTGAAGTGTTTGTTTTGATTCAGTGACATTTTCGTGTCATTTGATCTTTACTTAGTGTTGTTTTCATCGTCTTCGTATCATTCTCCGTGTAGTGTGTGGTTCTGTCAAAGTTCACTTCGTGACACTTACTGTTGTTCTTCGAGTCATCTTTATCGTGGTCTCACTATTTCGACTTCGTGTCGTTGTCAGTTCGTGTCTGTCTTATGTTGAAACCACACTTCGGGTTGGTTTCTGTTTTGATGAACTTCGAGTCATTTCCCAGTGAACCCCGTGTTGTTTTTAACTCCTGCGTCATCCTTGTCTTCACTCCGTGTTTATTTTCTGTTCTCATCATACTTAGTGTTGTTTTTCATTTCATGTCAACTTCACTTCGTGTCATTTTTTCCTCACTCTGATCTTTCTGACTTCGTGTCATTTTCTTTGTTTTCACTTCGTGTCATTTTACTTCTTGTCTTTTTCACTTCATGTCAAATCACTGTTCTGTCTTCGTGTTGTTTACAACTCTGTGTCAATTCTGGTACTTCATCTTGGTGTTGTTTTTCAACCCGTGTCGATTATTGTTTCGACTTCGTGTTGTTTTCAACTCGTGTCGATTACCGTTTTGACTTCGTGTTGTTTTCAACTCGTGTCGGTTACTGTTTCGACTTCGTGTTGTTTTCAACTCGTGTCGATTACCGTTTTGACTTCGTGTTGTTTTCAACTCGTGTCGATTACTGTCTCGCCTTCGTGCTATCTTCACCTCGTGTCATTTATCTTGTTGCTTCTTCGTGTCATTTTTTATTCTTCTCTATCCTCATGTCTTTCTTGTATCGAAACCTTACTCAGTGTTGGTTTCTATTCTTGTCTTCGTGTCTTCGCGTTGTTTTTCTGTCTACCTCGTAAAGGTCTCTTAGTAATGTTCATTGTGTCACCACTGTATCTCGTGTCGTTCTCTGTTTAGTACCTCTTGTCGTGTCCACTAACCTCATGCAGTTCTAGTTATTATGGCACTCAATATTAATGGCTCTTATCTCGTTGCAGGTCCGAGGAAGAACATTCATCAGTGTCTGGGTGCACATGATCCGATACTGAAGGAACAAATACACCAAGGGCACGTGGCAGGAAGGTTCTGGATCGAGCGTGGGAGGCACACGCGTTTAGTGCCCTATCCATCTGCTGCCGCTATAAATAGAAACCTTCGCCCACCGATGAAGGTTGATCGGAGCTAAGAAAGAAAAGGCAGTGTTACAGAGAGCTCGATCCAGCAGAAGAAGAAAAAGGAAAAGAGAGAGAGATAGTGATCGTGTGAAAGAGGAAGAGAGTTTAAGTGAAAGAAAGAGAGAGAGAGAGTGAATGAGAGAGTTCGTGGAGAAGAAGAAAGAAGCTTACCTGAAGATCTGTCTTCACTGGACCATGGATCAGATCCAGGCCAGTCAGCTCCAGTGGGAGCCAAATTGTGCATCGCGTGTTTCAGCTTCTGTTTGCTGAAGCTATTTTTCGTTTATTATCTTTTCTTTGTTTTCTGGTTTGCTGTGCTTTTCGATCCTCTGGTCTGAGGTCGGGTTCCCTCCGGTTAGGAGGAAGGGAGATCTGATCTCCAGTTGCAAGTAGCTGGGAGCTACTTGTGGGTTCCCTCCGGTTTGGAGGAAGGGAGACTTGTCTCCGGTTCTGGGCTTGTGGATTCAAGTCCAGAGGTTCCCTCCAGTTTGGAGGAAGAGGGGAGGTTGTTCCCCTGGTCAAGCTGTGTGGCAGCAATTGTTTGCAGACTGAGTCTGCTTGGTTCTAGCGTGTGCTAGTGAAGCCTCACTCCGGTTGGGAGTGAGGGGTGGATGTAGGTCTGAAGGACCGAACCACCTAAAAATCTTTTGAGCAGTGGCTTGATTGTTTTGTTTGCTTCCGCTAGATGCTTGAATAGGTGCGCTCAATGGGTTTGTATTTGAGTAGAATAGAATTGGTTCTATTCTGTTTCCTTATCTAGCATTCTTTTTTAAATTTGGCCATTATTCGTAGAAGGATTCATTCACCCCCCCTCTGTATCCGGGCCAAGCACCCTAACAGTTGGTATCAGAGCAGGTGTCTGCTTACAAGGTCCAGCGACCTGCAGATCGATCTTGCAATCTTAGGTGCTTATTTCCTTTTAGTGCATCAATATTCTTGTGCGTTAATCTGTGTGTTCTCATGGCTCATCCACCGATCTTCAGTGGTACGCATTTTGATGCATGGTTCGCTGTTTTGAAGAATTATGTTAAATCTGTGAATCCAGACCTGTGGAAAGTAATTTCACATGGTCCTCATGAACTACCTAGAAAAAGTCCAAATGGACTGACAGTCACAAATCCATGCATGAAGAAAATCAGATAGCAATAAATTTAATGAAGGCAGCTACTGATAGAGCTTTTCATTCATGTTTCTTTGAATCCAGTTCTGCTAAAGATATTTTGGATGCACTGAAGCGAACTCAGGAGATAGATGTGGATAGATGCATGATGGCCAACAGAAGAAATCAAAGTGCCAGCGATCAAGGCAGCAATCAAACTAAAGAAGATGATGATGATGAGGTAAATATCTTCGAGAATTTCTCTCTAGAAGATTGGGAGAATGCATATGCTGAATTATTTGAATCTCATGAACTGTTAAGAAAACAGTATAAAAAGTTGAAAAAGAGTATTCGGGTAGATAGTTCTAGCTCTCCATGTAAAAACTGTTCAAGTACGAAGAAATCTCATGATGCATGTCTGTCTGATAATCATATGTATAAAAACCAGAATGCAGAACTGAAGAAGGAACTTGAATGTGTTCACTCTGATCTGAACAATTTAAAATCTGAAGATGATTTCCTCAGAAAGCTCTCTAAAGAAAATGATGAACAACTAAAGAAACTTAAACGAGAGAATGAGTTGCTGATTGAAAATTTAACGCCATAAAATCTGTAAACATAGAATTACAGAAAGATTTTAAAAAACAACAAAAGGAATTGAGGGAGTTTGAAGCTAGGAGAGAAAGCATGGTTAACTCAGAAGATCAGCTTCTAATAAATGAGCTAGTTCAAAATGATAAGCTTAAAGAAGAAGTTGAAAAATTAAAACTGTTAAACAGTGCCATGTCTGAAAGACTTCTCACATTAGAAAAAGGAAAAGCTATCTGTACAAACGAGACTGAAGAGGTAGATGAGCTAAGAAAAGAAATTGAAGAATACAAAACAGCTAACAAGGTTTTGAATGAAGCTGTCAATTGTAGTGAACAAGAGATCACTAGTTATGAAATACACATTGCATCTCTTGAAAATGAAATTCAGGATTTGAAAGCCTCCTTGTCTAAATTTGTTGATGGGCAGAAAAACCTAGACAAGCTGTTAGGTGTAAAAGTCAATGTCAACAAGGAAGGACTGGGTTACAGTCCAGTCATGAGGAAGGTTGATGGAGCCAACCTGAAAACTGTCTTTGTCAAATTCTCTGAACAGGAAAAGCCTTCTGTCTCATCTCCACCTCAGTATAAGGCTAAGAAAACAGAAAAACAAAATAAAAATCATAAAACATCAGAAATTCAAAGGAACAATCTGCATGCTAAAAACTCATCAGATAAATGCCACGTTTTAAAGAAATCAAATGGTTCATGTCATTACTGTGGTAAGTATGGACATCTTATGAGTAACTGCTTTGTGATGGAAAAAGATGACAATAAGCATGCTAGAAAATCTGTGTCCGGTCAGAAAAAGAATGTCATATGTTCTAATTGTGATAAAGTAGGACACACTACTGCTCATTGTTGGTTTGCAAGTAGTAAGGAAAAATCATGTTCATATCATACAAAACACTTTGCAAATCAGCATGCCTTTAACAAGTACCAGCACATTATATGTTTTTATTGTAACAAAATTGGTCACAAGGCCTCTGAATGCTGGTCAGGTTCTTTTAGAAGAAATTCTCTAGTTTGCTCTCACTGTAGAAAGCATGGCCACACAGTCAAGGACTGTTGGCATATTCAGGATAGAAATATAAATTTCAAACATGCCAAATTCCCTGTAAAAGAATCAGCAAAACCTTCATGTCATCACTATGGGAAGCCAGGTCACAGGGCTGCAACCTGTTGGCTGGCAGGATATCAAAACCAAACCAGTTTTGGTAAACAGAAATTTTACCCTGCTAACAGAAAATCTCATGTGTATGCACATAGAATTCATGCTAATAAGAATGTGCATAAATCAGATCTTAAAACTACTCCTGGAAATGTGCTGAGAAAACTTGCTAAACATAATAATGTCATGTCAGGACCCAAGACCTCTTGGGTACCTGTTTGTGCTAAATAAACCTTGTTTTGCAGGTGTGCCTTGGGACTGAAATAAAAGGGGTAATGATCCAAGGCACTCAAGAATGAAAACCCCATTCTCACAATTTTCAGGTAATCTCTCTACATGTCCCATTTTGAAACTTACTGCATATCTGGTTTGATGCATTCTTGCATATCTTGCTATTAGCTTCATCTAGTGCATGCATATTGAATCTGGTCTTGCATATTCATTCATCATCTGCAAGTTGCATTATTTTCTAAAACATGCACTCTGAAATTTCTGAAATCTTTAACTGAAAGCGAATGCTGGTTGAAAACTGTATGTTGCATAATTCTTCGTGGTAAACACTGCATTCATTAAATAATTAACACTCCCAAGAGTCGTGTGTGAGGTGTCCTTGAGTGGGCTGAAGAGGAGCTTGTCAGGCTTTTTAGTCTCTGAAGTTTTTTGTCAGCCGATGCAGTTATTGTGGTTTTTGAGATCTGTCATCTCATGAGGTTGCAGCTTGCTGCTCAAGAGCTTCTCTGGATGTGAGACAGAACCTCCTCAAGAATTCTATATTTGGATATGTCCTTAGTGCCTAATGTCTTGAGTGATCTCTCACTTGTTGGCTTGCTGATAGGAGTGCTGCTCATCTCATTTCATCTCTCTCTATTCGATCAGCCACCCCCTTATCTCTAACCATCACTCTTGGTTCAGATTCTCTCTCGAAGAAATTGTGGTTTCAGTCTTCTTGCTCTTATCAAATAAGATCTGTATACCTTAAACCACCCAATATCAAGTGTAACAATCTACACCCGTTGATAAAGAACTTCAATGTTTGGGGGTTATATTTGGTCCTTGATCCTTCTAAGTTATCTTCTCAAGTGTTGGTCAACATATTATAAAACTTCCTGTTAAATGAGAAAAACTTATTGAGGATCTCGACTTAACTGAAACTTATGTAAAGAGAGCTCTGAGATAAAAATTGTGTTAAGTAAGATTTCTTTTTGTCTAAAATCATGAGAAGTGCTTCCAGGGAATACGCCATTATTTGTGGCAGAGCAATGGCTTTTGTGGAGAAATAGACACTCTAGATCAATGAAGTCCAGAGTCTCTGTCATGATACAATTAGCTATCTCTGTGTAGAAATGTTAAAATAAAAAAAAATCCTCAAAAGAAAAAATCTCATTGGCATTAAGGTAGTTCGTCCTGAGTAACCAGGGTTTCTGGTGTCTGATAAACATGTCTCCTTGTGTAAAAAGGGACTATTCTACCTTGTGTTCAACAAATTGGTTGACCCTGTATGGCTTCTCGTCCACTAAATGAAGAAATGAAATCTACTTGACTTAGTTGTGTTATTTCGTTGCTTGACAAACATAAGGTGCAATTTAATCGTGTCTCTCTCTAGGTTAAGCAACTTTAACAGCTAATTTTGTGATTATGCTGATTTAATATCTTGAGTTAACTGACCTTGGTTTTTGGAAGAATATAACCCATCCACATATTGAAGGGCTAACTTTAACATGCTGTAGCTGCGTTACATCAGGACTAAGGGTACTTTGGGTATTTACAGAAAAAGTTGATATGAGTAAAAAGCTACCCGACAAACCCTTCGTGTTCCTCACGCCTTCCACCTCAACCCTTATTTCCCCTTGCCGCTTCCTATTCATCCTCGTGCTGCTCTACCTTGAGCGTCTTCTTCAAACCCATCTCCATCTCTTCCCGCTCACCTTCTTCCCCCCACAGAGGTCTATTCCTCTCTTCAGTCTAGCATCGCGTCCAATAGCAGCCTGCAAGAGAGAGTTGATACTCTGGAAGTTCCGGCAGATGGATCAGCAAAGGTCAGCAGCTCCGGGTGACAGGAAGAGGAAGGGAAAAGAAATTGTTGAAGAGCCCTCATCTAAGCAACAGAGATGTCTTGTGCCAGAACCTGCTGCGGAAGTATCTTCCGAACAAGGTACCAGGATGTCTCAGTCTACCGTGTTTGTAGAAAGTGGGAAAATCATTCCTCCTAGATTAATAGATTTCGGAGATGAAACTTTGGTCTCGAAGTTCCCAGAACTGTTAAGAATCTTTGAGTTTCAGGAGTGGAGAGATTTCTTAGAAAATCACCGTGTCTATTACCCTAGGCCGGTAATGGAATTTTATAATAACTTGTCCTTGAGCCGAGACAAGTCTGCCTTATTATCATCTGTTAAAGGGGTCGAGTTAACTGTTACTTGTGAGTCCCTCCACCAAGCCCTTGGTATTCCAGATAAAGGGGAGGTAGAGGGAAGCTTTCGATACAGTCTCCATGAAGCCTTCTCAGTCATTACTGGTAAACCCAGTAACATTCATGATAAGGGCAGTTAAAGCTAAAGCCTATCAGACATCATCATTTCCTCCTCTTCACAAGCTCCTTCAGAATGTCATCGCTTCCATTATCACCCCACAGACTGGGGCTAGAGGAAGAATAACAGACACACAGAGATTTCTACTGTTCTGTCTGATTCAAAATGTAAAGATTTGTCTGCCAGAGATCATTTTTTCGGTCATGAAGGGATGCATTGGATCCAAGAGACATCTTCCCTATGCCGCCCATCTGACAGAGATATTCAAGTACTCTGAGATTTGCTTGGATGGAGAGGCCGCATCAGAAGTTAAGGCCAGAAACATTTTTAATATGAACTTTGTTTCAGTATTTTTGGGCTTAGAGGACTCCTCTATGGTGGGACAAGCTAAGGTCCAAAAGGCCAGGGAATCACAATCTCAGGGGGAGCATTTGGAAGAATTTCAAATCTCAGCCCAAGCTGGTGAGCAATTGGTTTCTGAGATTGCTCAACAGGAAATACCAGGTGAACAACCAGTGTCCACCTTGCCAGCTGCACCCATCGAAGTACCCTTCTCATTTCAGAGGCTAGTTGAGGCTGCATCTGAGGACATCAGATTGTCTGACGAAAGCATTCAAACAGATCTAGATGCAACCATTGCTGGGCTATTTGATTCGTTTGGGAAGACATCTGAAGAGGCAATAGTGCCTGAAGAACAGCCAGCTAAAGAGCACGAATTTTCTGATCAAGAAATTGCTGTGTTTGTTAAAGAAATTTTAAGAGAAACTGTTGAGCGAAGCTTGGAAGAGGCTACCGACTTGGTCGTATCTGAAAGTCTTGAGCAGGCCTTTGTTGACAGACCTACTGATCAGGAACTCATGGAAGATAGAGAAAGGCTTCCTGTCATAGAACTAGATTCAGAATCTTCAAGTGAAGAAGAGGTACCTGAAGGTATATTCCCTCAGAAAGAAACTCAAGCTGCAGATGAAGTTCAGGTCCCAGCTGAGAGCAGTCAAATGCCAGTACAAGAGGAAGCAGCTGAGAGACTGAACCTCGCAGTGAATTTTTTGGTACACCTCTAGGTCCACCTAGACTCTATCTGCAGAGGCACCCAACATTGAATCTACTCGGGCGCCCAACATTGAAGAGCTTCTCATAAACCTGACTCAGCAGATGCAAAAACAAGACAAGAAATTAGATGATCTGCTTACATTTGTCACTCTCAACATTAATCAGGTACATACCAGATTACTGAAGCTTGAGATATCTCTCCTCACTGAATGGAGACGATTCCTTCTAAACAAAAGGGCTTCAGATGATGCAAACAAATCCTTGATGGAAGGATTACAGGAGATTTGTTCAAAAATTGCAAAAGCTCTGAGAGAGTCACATGATGTTAATATTTCCTCCTTCAAGATGTCTTCTACCATAATAGATCATTGCTATGAGATCAGAACAGCTTTAGAATTGTTGAAGAAGTCTTCAAGTGCCCTAGGTCCAGGCATTCAGCAAATCTATGATAAGTTGGTCGCCTTCATAACAGAAATGACAACTCTGACTGACAGATATGAAACTGTCAGTGTTCGCCAAGACGACATTATTTCTGAAGTGGCAAATGTCAGAAGCACTGTGGCGTATTGGCTTGCTGAGCTATCAAATGATTTAAAGGAATTTCAGTCTATCTTGGGTTCAACACCTGGTCACGCCTCTTCCAGCAGAACTCCACCTCAAGAACATTCTTCTGCTTCTCCAAGGGGGAGACCACCTCAAGGCAGGACGCGTGGCCCCTCTAGCAGACAAGCCAGATACTTTTCCTGAAAAGACTATGCTCTGTATTTTGTTGCCCTTTTGAGGCCTTCTCTCTCAGACTCTTGGACAAATTAACTTAACTCATATCATTTGCATTGTTGCATTCTTCTTGTTTTCATTTTTTTGATGATGTCAAAGGGGGAGAAATCAGGAAAAATGTTTGTTAAAAATGTTTGTTATATTCATTTGCGAATGGCTATTTAGTGTTTTTTCCTTCTCTGCAAAGACTCAAGACTCATAGTGTTGCCATCCATCAAAAAGGGGGAGATTGTTGAGTCTTGTTGAATCTTTACATGTTTTGATGATGACAACACTATAAGTCTTAGTGGTCTTCCAAAATTATGTCTATGTGAATATTTAACAAAAATATTTCTCTGTGAAAATGAACAAAGAACATGTTTGTTGAAGAATGAACCTTCATTTCACTTCAGGCATCTTTCAGGGACTGTATTCGTGTTGGTTAGCACTTCGTCATGTTTGTGTGTAACACCTCGTGTTGAATTGTTTGTCCTCGTGTCGTTTTAGTTCTAGTACTGTTTGTATTTCCGACACGCCGTGTCGTCTTCTCTTACCACGTGTTGTTCATGTTTACTGTCTTTCAAGTCGTGCGTCCGTGTTGTTTCCACTACATTTCGTGTCGTTTTCCTCTGAAGTGTTTGTTTTGATTCAGTGACATTTTCGTGTCATTTGATCTTTACTTCGTGTTGTTTTCATCGTCTTCGTATCATTCTCCGTGTAGTGTGTGGTTCTGTCAAAGTTCACTTCGTGACACTTACTGTTGTTCTTCGAGTCGTCTTTATCGTGGTCTCACTATTTCGACTTCGTGTCGTTGTCAGTTCGTGTCTGTCTTATGTTGAAACCACACTTCGGGTTGGTTTCTGTTTTGATGAACTTCGAGTCATTTCCCAGTGAACCCCGTGTTGTTTTTAACTCCTGCGTCATCCTTGTCTTCACTCCGTGTTTATTTTCTGTTCTCATCATACTTAGTGTTGTTTTTCATTTCATGTCAACTTCACTTCGTGTCGTCTCACCTCGTGTCATTTTTCCTCACTCTGATCTTTCTGACTTCGTGTCATTTTCTTTGTTTTCACTTCGTGTCATTTTACTTCTTGTCTTTTTCACTTCATGTCAAATCACTGTTCTGTCTTCGTGTTGTTTACAACTCTGTGTCAATTCTTGTACTTCATCTTGGTGTTGTTTTTCAACCCGTGTCGATTACTGTTTCGACTTCGTGTTGTTTTCAACTCGTGTCGATTACCGTTTTGACTTCGTGTTGTTTTCAACTCGTGTCGGTTACTGTTTCGACTTCGTGTTGTTTTCAACCGTGTCGATTACCGTTTTGACTTCGTGTTGTTTTCAACCCGTGTCGATTACTGTCTCGCCTTCGTGCTATCTTCACCTCGTGTCATTTATCTTGTTGCTTCTTCGTGTCATTTTTATTCTTCTCTATCCTCATGTCTTTCTTGTATTGAAACCATACTCAGTGTTGGTTTCTATTCTTGTCTTCGTGTCTTCGCGTTGTTTTTCTGTCTACCTCGTAAAGGTCTCTTAGTAATGTTCATTGTGTCACCACTGTATCTCGTGTCGTTCTCTGTTTAGTACCTCTTGTCGTGTCCACTAACCTCATGCAGTTCTAGTTATTATGGCACTCAATATTAATGGCTCTTATCTCGTTGCAGGTCCGAGGAAGAACATTCATCAGTGTCTGGGTGCACATGATCCGATACTGAAGGAACAAATACACCAAGGGCACGTGGCAGGAAGGTTCTGGATCGAGCGTGGGAGGCACACGCGTTTAGTGCCCTATCCATCTGCTGCCGCTATAAATAGAAACCTTCGCCCACCGATGAAGGTTGATCGGAGCTAAGAAAGAAAAGGCAGTGTTACAGAGAGCTCGATCCAGCAGAAGAAGAAAAAGGAAAAGAGAGAGAGATAGTGATCGTGTGAAAGAGGAAGAGAGTTTAAGTGAAAGAAAGAGAGAGAGAGAGTGAATGAGAGAGTTCGTGGAGAAGAAGAAAGAAGCTTACCTGAAGATCTGTCTTCACTGGACCATGGATCAGATCCAGGCCAGTCAGCTCCAGTGGGAGCCAAATTGTGCATCGCGTGTTTCAGCTTCTGTTTGCTGAAGCTATTTTTCGTTTATTATCTTTTCTTTGTTTTCTGGTTTGCTGTGCTTTTCGATCCTCTGGTCTGAGGTCGGGTTCCCTCCGGTTAGGAGGAAGGGAGATCTGATCTCCAGTTGCAAGTAGCTGGGAGCTACTTGTGGGTTCCCTCCGGTTTGGAGGAAGGGAGACTTGTCTCCGGTTCTGGGCTTGTGGATTCAAGTCCAGAGGTTCCCTCCAGTTTGGAGGAAGAGGGGAGGTTGTTCCCCTGGTCAAGCTGTGTGGCAGCAATTGTTTGCAGACTGAGTCTGCTTGGTTCTAGCGTGTGCTAGTGAAGCCTCACTCCGGTTGGGAGTGAGGGGTGGATGTAGGTCTGAAGGACCGAACCACCTAAAAATCTTTTGAGCAGTGGCTTGATTGTTTTGTTTGCTTCCGCTAGATGCTTGAATAGGTGCGCTCAATGGGTTTGTATTTGAGTAGAATAGAATTGGTTCTATTCTGTTTCCTTATCTAGCATTCTTTTTTAAATTTGGCCATTATTCGTAGAAGGATTCATTCACCCCCCCTCTGTATCCGGGCCAAGCACCCTAACAGGTTCCTCTAAGGGATAAGTCATACACCGTGGGTTGTCCACCCCTCGCAGGCTAGTCCTCGGGGTATTGCTCCCGCCGTCAACGGCTTCGTCCCTCTGTTTCTTCCCCTACGGAATTTTGGTGCCCCTAGCAGGCTAGTCCTCGGGGTACTCCATCCACTGGGGTTTGCTGGCTGCCATTGTGCAGACCGGCGGTTTAGGGGCTTGTTCCACAGGTGAGCATGACCCCGCTTCTCCCCTGCAACTCTTCAAGTCTAGGGGAGATGCTGTCCAATTTTGGACAGATTAAGATTAAATAAGCCTTAATGAAATGGTCGTTCTGGACCCAATTATCCCGGTGCTCGAGTAGGAACCTCACACTGGCTTAATCACACCGTCCTTCGGGGTTCTGGACTTCAATTCAATAAGCAATTGGCCCCAAATAACTTCAGAATCCTCACCCAAAACTTAACAAACTCAATAATTGCAAAATTCATAGAAAGAGTGGGTTGAACGGCGCGGCCTTAGCCGGCGCGTCCTAATCCGGCGCGGTACCCCCCCGCGCCGGATTAACGTTAGACTCATTTCCAACTTTTTTTCCTTTGCGCCTTTCCGGCGCGCCCTAAGCCGGCGCGCCCCCAAGCCCTTGCGCGCCGTTTCAACACGCATGGTCACCGCGCCGTATTAACATCTATACCTATGTTTCTTCGCGCCGTATTAGTCTCTATACCTACGTTTCGTCGCTCCGTATAAGCTACCTATTGCAGGGTCACGCCGGTTTTGAAGCCTCTTGTTGCTTTAATCGCTTATTAGCCCCCCCGAGTGGACCTCGTCTCTCGAGGTTGGCGTTAATAAATCATAATGGATAATAAATTGAATAAGGGAGGGGCCAAGCGAGCCCGAATTATATTGTCATCATATATTCATTACCACGTCCTCCGCCATGTACCGAGGATCCATAATTCCATAAACATATGCATCCTGCATGTCTTCGTCATGATCATCATGTAGCTCTTTTTAATCCGGCTTCGACAGCCCGCTATCTCGGCAATTAATCAAAGGTGTTCCCTCCTCGTGGGGGATGTAATTAACGCCATAGCCTTTATGGTATGGCGGACTGCTGGTCCCGACCGAACCTCACATTCGCCCGACATGGGCCAGAATGAGCGCACAATAGAATCGTCACGCATGTGACTGGCACGCCCGCGTCGTCAATCAGTCAGTTGACTACAAGTTAGTTAATTGGTTGATCGATATGCGAACGAAAAGGCAAAACGAAAGAAAAAAGGTCACGAACAAGTCTGGCACGCCCGGTGGGACCAGTGTCACCTTTCATCTCTTTGCCGAGATATTCAGGCTTCGAAGCCCTCTCAAAGGCTACTGATTATCGCCTTGTTTGATATTTCAGTGCAAACAATGACGACTCACGGGATAACCGGCGTCGGCTTCAGTCCTGCGATCGTCGCCAGACACGCGCAAGGGTACCTGGCGGTGCCCATGGAATTTTGTAGCTTTCCTCCTGCTTTGGGCTTCCCCAACTTCTTGGGGTTGGCCTTTGTCGACATGCTGGAAGTCGAAGCCACGGAACCCGTCAAGGAAACCATGAAGGAAATGGAGCCTCTGAAGGCTCCCTGCTGCGATGGTTCGCTCAAGAATCCAGCCCCGGCCGCTAGCTGCCTGGTGCATCACATTGTACGTGGGATGCATCCCACTATCATCAACAAACCCCCTGGAGGACATCAGCGTCGCCAGGCTCGCAAGAACACTGCTGTGATCACCGGAACTGTCTCTCAGTCCTTAAAATCAATGCTGGTGGGAGGCATGCGTGTCTTCCTCAACGGGCGCACGGCACGGGTGACCCCAGACCGCGTCATCCCAAATGTTCCTGTCTACAACAACTATCAAGCTCTCGCTGGAAGGAGGGCAGAAAGAGAAGAAGCCGGCCACCATGGCCAAGGAAACCCGACACTCAGGCCGAGGAAATTCAAATAGGTGTGGGTTCCCAAGCGGACCCAACCTGCCTACCATCCAACGCCCACCCGCCGTCATCCTATGAACGACGAGGCGGGAGCGAGAAGAGAAAGGGGCTTGTCCCCGATGAATGAAGAAGAGGTGGTTGCGGATCCTCCGCGTCACAGAAGTTTCCGGGCTGTGGCCCGTCAAGCCAACGTCCCTGCCACGGGGCGAAGGTTCCAACAACCAGCCGACAGAGCTCGACTGGTCTACATTCCTCCTGCTGGAGGTCGACCACTTTCCCCCGTGCTACATCAAGAACGGGGTCGAGAAGAAATGGCCTGCCTGGTCAGAAGCTATTTCTGAGGATTGGGTAACACCTCGCTCGGACAGTAGCGGCTGATGCAGACAGTCGCCACTGAAGAAAATTACTGCCCATCAACGGCAGATGAAGAAGAAATGGAGGATATAATGAGGATGTCGTCGGTCGACGACAATGGACACAATGACGGCTTTGAGATCGAAGCCGATGAAACCTCCCCCGAGCGGGAAGAAAGAAGAAGAATTTCTGTGTTCGAGAGGCTGACCTTTCCGCAACAAGCAAGGCGAAGGGTCCATCGACAAAGAAGGAGGATGCAGGTTTTCACTTGCAACATGGCTGGTGTATCCAGCCGATATGGGGAGCTTCCTGAAGACCCCCAAGAACTGGCTCAGTTGGCCGTACGGCCGGGACCAGCTACCCGCAGGACAGAAGCAGCAAGAGGGCTTCTGACAATGATGAAAGAGAAACAGCCCTAGTTATACCTCCACTGGGATGACAAAGCCCCCGTCTTGGCTGCTAATGTGGTAACGACGGAAGAAGAAGACGACGTACTCCTCGACATCCTGCCCGAGGGTACGTCCGGGGAAACAACAGAAGGTGTCCCCACCACTATAGATCCATCAGTCTTGATGTTGCTGCAAAGATATCAACGGGAAATAGATTCCCTGAAGAAACAGCTGATGGAGAAAACTGAACACTCATCGGCCTCCAAACCACCCGAAGTCCAAGGTGAATCATCCCGGGGAGCGGCTCGTCGAGATGACCCTCCACCACTTTATACACTACCCCAGCCGTCAGAGCCAACTGTGACGACAGCACAACAGCGGCCACCACAGCCTCATCCGCTGCTACCTCCAGTGCTTCCTCAGGTGCACCCAACACCCCCACTGCTGCATCCTCCACAGGCG
Organism: Amorphophallus konjac; assembly: GCA_022559845.1. Classification (NCBI taxonomy): domain Eukaryota; kingdom Viridiplantae; phylum Streptophyta; class Magnoliopsida; order Alismatales; family Araceae; genus Amorphophallus; species Amorphophallus konjac. Next base: position 47,146,783 of record CM040117.1, read on the forward strand.
ACCACCCTGGTCACCCCGTACCTGCAGCCAGCACAATTCTATCCGGAGCCAGTCGACCCCACGGTCGTGAACCGGATGATGGTGGAGAGGATGATCGAGCTGAAGCTCGCAGAGAAGAGCGAAGGCGACTACGTCGCATTCGATGCCTATCGGGTGCCCTACCCGCAACACCATGCGGCTAAGCGACTTCCCCCGGGAGTCAACAAGCCACCCAAATTTGACAAATTCAACGGGAAAGGTTCCCCAAAAGAACATATTGCATATTATATGACCGTTATGGGTGATCTATCCACCGACGAGTCATATTTGCTGAAATTCTTCGGGTCCTCGTTGACGGGGCTCGCATTTGAATGGTACTCCAGCCTCTCGGCCGGGTCAATCAATGACTGGTCAGATATGCAGAGGAAGTTTAGAGAAAGATTCCATGTCACAGAGAGGGAAGTCACAGTGGCCGAACTCTATTCAACAAAACAAAGGGTAGATGAGACCGCCCTTGACTACATCAAGAGGTGGAGGAATCTCGGAATGAGATGTAAGCGGCCCCCGCATCAGGAGGACGCTGTGCAAATATGTAAACAAAACCTCAGGAGGGAGGTCCTGGAAAAAATGATCGGAATGGAAATACGGTCGTTCGACCGGCTGAATAATGTGGTAGCTGAGGTGGAAGCTTTTCTAGCCAAGCCTGTCCCGACGTCAACTGCCAGCATAGCCCAGAAAGGCAAGGCCGCGGAGCGGCGCCCTACACCTAAAGAAGCAAATGCGCTTGATATCAAGGCATTCGAACAACAGAAGGAGAAAGGCAAGAAAGCGGCTCCCCCGCAACTTGCGAAAGCTCCAGATGACAAAGAAGGTCCTTCGTTGAGGGACAAAATGAAGAAGGCTTATTCCTTTCCTAAGGATAAGACCCGGATCCTGTTTGACTGGGTAACGGAATATAGTATGGTCACTCTGCCTGAGCCGAGAAGACTAGAGGACCTGAAGAGAAAAGACAGTCCAAGATTCTGCCCCTATCACCAAATGCTGGAACATTCAATTGAAGACTGTTATGTTTTCAAAGGCGTCATCGAAGGGATGGTGAAGAAGAATGAGATAGAGCTGGGAGAGTACAAAGTAGACCCTCCTCAGCCACATGAAGCTCCTCCCCGAAGAGCGGCAGTCAACATGGTCTCCCTCTATCAGGCACTACCCGAGGAGATCTCTGAAGCAAGCACACGGAGCACCTACGAAATCCATTTCCTGGAGGCCGTGAAGGAACAGCAGGGGTGGCAGCAAATCCCTGTGAAGCACAAGAAGAAGAGGGCACCCCGCCCAAAAGAGGGGGCACATATCTGTGGCGTTACACCCCGGCCTGCTCCGCCAGTGGTAGCGCCCGTATGGGTCACTTCACCTATAGCTGTCAGAATATATACACCCAACAGGAGGAGACAAACTCCGCTGCCAGTAATCAAGGAAACCAATCCTGGGGTCCTTCGACTGCAACACTTAATTGAAGGGCTAGAGGAATATGTACAGCCCGAACTGAAACCTCTGCTGGTACGGGACCACGTCCCATGGCAAGAGCTGGAGCAACTCTCACTCAAGCAAGGGGAGGAAGCTGAAGCAGCACCACCTCAAGAGAGCAACCTGTTCTGGGGGCAAGCACCTGCAGAAATCAAAAAGAAGAAAAAGCAAAAGAAAAAGAAGAGAAAGGCCGCTGGGGCCCATAAAACACAGGTCGTCTCCTGCAATACCCTGTCAGCACTCTTCAACCTACCCGGAGAAGAGGAAGAAGAAGAAATTTGCTTCACACCCCATGCTGGGGGAGGCAAGGCTGAGGCCGCAACTGCTGCACATGCCACTCGGTCAGGCCGGAAATGGGGGCGCCAGCCGCCGCCCAATCACAACATTATGTTCAGAGGGGAGCAACCCTACAAGACACCTCCGCCGGAAGTTATGGGAGTACAAATCCCTCCTCCGTCAGGTCTATACAGCAAGACTGGGGGCAAGACAGTCCCTTCATTCCTTGAATTTATGAAGATGTCAAAGGGAAAGCAGCCTTGTCAGGAGGCTAACCCTACACCCGGGGTCAGTCACCCTCGGCCAGTGCAATCTACTGAGGATGCAAATGCAGATGGGGCTTGCCCTACAGTAGCTAATAAAGAAGACCCGACAGTCGGTGCCAGCCTAGACGGTGCCGAGTCCGAGGAAGATAAAGCAGGGCCATCTGGACCCACAAATCAAACCCTCCCTAAGCCCAGGTGGGTTGAGGAGATGAAGCTCTCCAATGTCCGGGCTGGAAGCTAAATAATGAAGCTGCTCAAGAAGCTCCCTGCTCGTTTTACGATCTGGGAAATTCTCTCTTTGAGTGAAGAAACTCGACATGCAATCATTACTGCTCTGTAGACGCCTGCTCAGTTTGAAACCTGCATAGCTGAGGCTATACCAGAAGCCAGTATGACCTTCTCTCCAGAAGACATGCTACTGCCTACTGCCAGTCACAACAGGCCGCTATATATGAAAGGACATCTGAATGGAAGAGAACTGAACCGGATTCTGGTTGACCCTGGTGCAGCAGTCAACATCTTGCCATATATAATATACGAGATGTACCACTTCAATGTACATCTCGAGAAAGTCGGGGATATGCGTATCGCTGGCTTCAACCAAAAATGTGAAGTATCTATGGGAGTGGCAGAGTTCACACTGACCCTGGCAGATTTCACTACAACGGTGCAGTTTCACGTCATTGACTCTCGCACCTCCTACAAAGCACTGCTCAGCCGCCCATGGCTGCACGAAAATATGGTGGTGCCCTCCACGCTCCACCAATGCATCAAATACAGCCTCCAGGGGAAGGAAGAAAGGATATTTGCTGACATCCACCCGTTCGAGGTGTTTGAATGTCACTTGGCGGACGCCAATCTGTATACGGTGTCTCCCCGGAAGGTTTCTGAAACTGAAGCCCCCGTAGGGGCATTGATGGGAATCGACGCCAAGCTAGTACTTCTCATATTGCATTTATGTCCTTTAGTTTATTTGTATATCCATGGGAAAGTATATGCGCAATTGTACGGCTTTATAAGCCAATGCGTCATTCCCACGGATTGTTTGGGTTTCTATGTAATTTGTCAGTAGGACCAACAAGGGGGCCCTCAGCCCTCTCACATTGGTCCATGTCATCCATGTGGGGCTGGTCAACCATCCTAGGTGGCCATCTAGAAGGTTGGAATGCCAATTGACCACATGGGAGACAAGTGGTCATATTTTTCCAAGGTAGGCCACCAACCATTCAACCTTCCATTCAACCTTCCATTCAAAACCTACCCATAGTCAATAGGCCGCCCCCCCCCCCTTCATTTTTAATGTTTTTTTTTGTGTTTGTGGCATGCAATCCCAGCCCTTCAATCCCCATCCCTAGATCTAAGGGTGGACAATTGATTTGGTTGGAATCATATAAAAGATTGTATTTTTATGTGAAAATCAATGAAAAAATCAGAAAATTGTTGAGTCTCTTGGAGCTTGGTGCGCCCCTCTCTCCTCCCCCTGCTGTTCTTCCACCTTCAACCCCAGATCTAGAGTGGTTCTACCTCCCTTCATCCCCTCTCAACCTCTGATCATCACCGGTGCCGCCGCCGCCGCCGCCGCCGTTCGTGCCGCCTTCGAGCCACCACGGGATCAATTTCGGTGTTCTGTCTTGCTGGATAGAGGTGAAGCTCAGAAATTCCTCAAGTCAGCCACGAGTTCAGATTGACTTCAAATTTTGAGGGTTGGTTTCTACCTTATAGACCCTTCCCCACAAAATAATTCAGCTCCAAATTCCCCCGTTTCATATTGTTTCCACTTCATTCATTCCCCAAACTCAAATCAGATCTGTCTCTGTCTACAGTGACAGAACCTTTGAGTTCGTCCCCTTCTACCACCCTTTTGAATTTCTTTTGCCCTCCCAATTTAACTGGGGTTTCTGTCCATTTTTCCCTACCACCACCATTTTTATTAATTTTTGTTGAGTCTTTTACCTATTTTTCAAAATTCATGTTCTACCGGAGCTACAGTACCTCCAGCCAGATCTCAGATTCGACCTTCTTCCAGTAAACAAATCATAGACATTCATAGACACATCCAAACGTGTCCAAACCAACTTTGCAATCTTCCCAACTCAAAATACTACAACTTTCATAAATAAGTCGAAGTCTGAATCCAAGGTCCTCCTAGCATTCAACGGCAGTTATCAGAGATCAGCTCTGTAGATCTGAGTGTTCAGTTACTGTACAATAGGAGGTTGTAAATTTCATAAGTCCAGATCAGCAAAGATCCAGGCCAGATCTCTAGGCCTACATTGAAGTACTTCGAGTCAACTTTCCAACGGCACTAATTTCGTGTCAATTCGACAACGGATCTGATCTCAGCGTCCGTTCTCGCCAGACAGCGCGCTGAAAACCAGAAACTGCAGATCCGTGGGAAGTTTTCCCGACGGGCGCCGGCCGGAGCCGCCCGGCCTCCGATCGTCATTCCAGCATGCCGCCAGCCCGGGGATCGCTTCCATCAGTGTCCCCCACCACAGCGGTGACCCGGGTCCCACACGGCCCCTTCGGACAGTACGTGGGCCCCACCGTCATTAGTTCGGGTGCTGCCGAAGCTACGCGGAAAGCCGCCCGTCAACCCGAAATCGGCCCTCCCGGGCTCCATTGTGTCGCCCTTTACCTCCCTGCGTGGAGTGGGCTTTACATCATTGCTGTAATCTTTATATAATAACTGTCCCGGGAGTGCGAGATCGGCCGGGTCCGTCGTCCCCACGCCGGGCGCGTGGAGGTATCGTATTCGCTCCTACACTTGGCATTTTGCTTACTTCATATATATTTGTTTATGCCGCTGCTAGAAAGCATGTGTAGGGATATCTAACTCGCTTTATTTTCATATCACTGCTGCTGCGAGAGAGTGCGAGACCGTCCCGTGACCCGATCCGGGCACAAGTGAGAGCCGACCACCCTAGCTCACAGTCGGTTTCTCAACCGCGCACATCTGACGCTTCCCTCATTTAGGGACGGTTGCGAGCTTGCCCTGTCCGTGTCTCGTCCCGCATCAATTTGGTATCAGAGCGAGTTGAGTCTAGGGTGTCAAAAAAAAAAGAGTGTCATTTACGTCTAGTCATTAGTCGGTCTAAGTCGTGTTTAGGGTCATCATTGTTTTAAAACAAACAAAAAAAGTGTCTTTTCGCATTTGCATCCCTTTACTCGGTATATCAAAAGGTGTTCTCCGAACGTTAGGCTACGCCTATCGGGAAGACCGCACACTTGCGCGAGTGATCTTCGGATCGATTAACTCCGCCACGTGCCGAGTTTTGGTTACGTCCAGGTGCATCATCTTGTAGTGTGCATTTGCATTAGTCGGTGTCTCTTGCTCCGTGTCTTGCCTGCCCACTCGTCGAGGTACTCAATACTCACCCCCACCACCACCAATGGCGGAATCCCGAGTCTATAGTTCCGATGAGGTGGCCACTATGTTTCGAACTCTTATGGGAAAAATGGATGGGTTGAGTGATCGCTTTGAAGTGCTAAGCACCCGAGTGGATAGGATGGAAGGGTTGAGTACCCAAGTGAATGATCTAGGCACCCGCCTAGAAGAGAGGGTGAAGGCCGTAGAGGATAGGGCCTCCGGGTCTAGCCAGTCCGTTCAGGGATTGGTCGGGAGAGTCACCGCACTAGAGAGAGGCCCAGCCGAGGCACCACCGATTGCCCCCGTCCAAGCACCCGTCCCACCTACACATCATCAACCAGAGCCGAGTCAACAACCGGCAACTCCAAGGGGTCAAAGGGTAGCTAATAGGAGCCACGAAGTCCTCGAGGTGCATGATTATGAGTCCGAGAATGAGCATCGGGGGCATGGTCATGATCATCGTCATACACGGCGTACCCACGACCAAGATATGGATGAACGGGCCATTCGGACCGTTCGGGCCGACCCTCCCACCTTTGACGGGTCCTTGGACCCAAAGGTCTACCTTGATTGGGAGGCTGGTATGGACCGATATTTTGAGTGGTTCGAGATGTCGGACCAACGAAAAGTCAAGTATGCCAGGATGAAACTTTTGGGTCAAGCCCAAACCTATTGGAGGAATATGGAGAATTTATTATTTCATCGTCATGAACCTCCGATTGATACGTGGACTGAGATGAGGGAGAAGTTTAGGAAGAAGTACCTCCCTACCTCCTACCGCCAGCGTCTTATAGAGAAGTGGCAAAGTCTCACCTAAGGAGACCGGTCCTTCTCAGACTACATCGCCGAATTTGATGAATACTACTTGCGATGTGATGCCACGGAGGAGGATTCCCTTACCGTCTCTCGGTTCTGGCGTGGCCTACGCCCACACCTACGGTATGAGCTTCTCCGCCGTAAGGTGGACAAGCTGGAGGATGCTTATCAAGTTGCTCTCGAGATGGAGCAATTCGAGGGTGAGTTCGAGTCTATTCCCCGGTGGAGCCCCGCTCCTCCCCGTAGTGACTCCCGTGGCTCCTTAGGTTCATACCCGAGGGGACCCATGGCTCGTCCTCAGGAGCCCACCCGTCAGGAGCACTTCGCTCCTAGACCTCGACCTCCCCCACCACGGGATCTACCTCCAGCCCATCCACTGGCACCCGTTGCCCGTCCCCCGGCACACATGGCCCGCCCCCTGGCCCCGACACTTCCCCCGCTGTTGCCCACGGCGCCTACACCCCCACCCTTGTTACCTACGCCCCCTACCCGTCGGGAGGATAAGGGTAAGGCCCCTCTTATCGGGGAGAGTAGTCGATCACGAGTGCAGTGTTTCCACTGTCATGGATTTGGCCACATTGCCAGTGAGTGTCCCGCTCGCGCCACCCTAGCCTTAGGTGTTGGAGGATCCGTACCTCCCGAGCCTGAGTGTGTTGATTACGAGGCCGATGAAGCGCTTGCCGAGGAGTACTATGCCTTGGGAGGGGAAGAGTGGGAGAGCTCTCCCGCCACCCAGGATGCAGCCACCTAGTGGGCTTGTTGTCACCACCCTAGTCTAGGGTCATATATGAGTCAGTGTGTTTTCTTGTGTGGTTTGTTTGTGTGGTGTGTTTGAGTCGATTGTTTGTGTGTATTGCATGGTGAGTCTGCATGTGTCTTGTGCAAGCTCGTTGTCGTTCTCTTATGAGTGTGAAGCGAGTCATCTCACTCGATGAGTATAGGAGGTTCTACATCTATACCCGGATCCGTCACCTATAGGGACTCAGCGGTGAATCCTAGTGAGTCTTCGAGCTGTTTTCTTCCCTTTTGAGAGTGCGCCTTCGGAGTGACCACCTTTAGCCCATAGTAGTTCGCATATCGAGTATATATGGAATGAGCAGGTGACGATCACTTGGAGTGGAGCATACCCGCGCGACATGGCACGGTGACGTATCCGCCGGAGTACCCGAGCACCCGTACCCCTACTCGACGGGGTCGAGTTCCTCCCACCCGGGGAGAGTTGATGGGAATCGACGCCAAGCTAGTACTTCTCATATTGCATTTATGTCCTTTAGTTTATTTGTATATCCATGGGAAAGTATATGCGCAATTGTACGGCTTTATAAGCCAATGCGTCATTCCCACGGATTGTTTGGGTTTCTATATAATTTGTCAGTAGGACCAACAAGGGGGCCCTCAGCCCTCTCACATTGGTTCATGTCATCCATGTGGGGCTGGTCAACCATCCTAGGTGGCCATCTAGAAGGTTGGAATGCCAATTGACCACATGGGAGACAAGTGGTCATATTTTTCCAAGGTAGGCCACCAACCATTCAACCTTCCATTCAAAACCTACCCATAGTCAATAGGCCACCCCCCCCCTTCATTTTTTAATATTTTTTTTTGTGTTTGTGGCATGCAATCCCAGCCCTTCAATCCCCATCCCTAGATCTAAGGGTGGACAATTGATTTGGTTGGAATCATATAAAAGATTGTATTTTTATGTGAAAATCAATGAAAAAATCAGAAAATTGTTGAGTCTCTTGGAGCTTGGTGCGCCCCTCTCTCCTCCCCCTGCTGTTCTTCCACCTTCAACCCCAGATCTAGAGTGGTTCTACCTCCCTTCATCCCCTCTCAACCTCTGATCATCACCGGTGCCGCCGCCGCCGCCGTTCGTGCCGCCTTCGACTCGCCACGGGATCAATTTCGGTGTTCTGTCTTGCTAGATAGAGGTGAAGCTCGAAAATTCCTCAAGTCACCCACGAGTTCAGATCGACTTCAAATTTTGAGGGTTGGTTCCTACCTTATAGACCCTTCCCCACAAAATAATTCAGCTCCAAATTCCCCCGTTTCATATTGTTTCCACTTCGTTCATTCCCCAAACTCAAATCAGATCTGTCTCTATCTACAGTGACAGAACCTTTGAGTTCGTCCCCTTCTACCACCCTTTTGAATTTATTTTTCCCTCCCAATTTAACTGGGGTTTCTGTCCATTTTTTTCTACCACCACCATTTTTATTAATTTTTGTTGAGTCTTTTAACTATTTTTCAAAATTCATGTTCTACCGGAGCTACAGTACCTCCAGCCAGATCTCAGATTCGACCTTCTTCCAGTAAACAAATCATAGAAATTCATAGACACCTCCAAACGTGTCCAAAACAACGTTGCCATCTTCCCAACTCAAAATCCTACAACTTTCATGAAGAAGTCGAAGTCTGAATCTAAGCTCCTCCTAGCGGTCAACGGCCGTTATCAGAGATCAGCTCTGTAGATCTGAGTGTTCAGTTACTGTACAACAGGAGGTTGTAAATTTCATAAGTCCAGATCAGCGAAGATCCAGGCCAGATCTCTAGGCCTACATTGAAGTACTTCGAGTCAGCTTTCCAACGGCGCTAATTTCGTGTCAATCTGACAACGGATCTGATCTCAGCGTCCGTTCTCGCCGGACAGCGCGCTGAAAACCAGAAACTGCAGATCCGTGGGAAGTTTTCCCGACGGGCGCCGCCCGGAGCCGCCCGGCCTCCGATCGTCATTCCAGCGTGCCGCCAGCCCGGGGATCGCTTCCATCAATGTCCCCCACCACAGCGGTGACCCGGGTCCCACACGGCCCCTTCGGACAGTACGTGGGCCCCACCGTCATTAGTTCGGGTGCTGCCGAAGCTACGCGGAAAGCCGCCCGTCAACCCGAAATCGGCCCTCCCGGGCTCCATTGTTTTGCCCTTTACCTCCCTGCATGGAGTGGGCTTTACATCATTGCTGTAATCTTTATATAATAACTGTCCCGGGAGTGCGAGATCGGCCGGGTCCGTCGTCCCCACGCCGGGCGCGTGGAGGTATCGTATTCGCTTCTACACTTGGCATTTTGCTTACTTCATATATATTTGTTTATGCCGCTGCTAGAAAGCATGTGTAGGGATATCTAGCTCGCTTTATTTTCATATCACTGCTGCTGCGAGAGAGTGCGAGACCGTCCCATGACCCGATCCGGGCACAAGTGAGAGCCGACCACCCTAGCTCACAGCCGGTTTCTCAACCGCGCACATCCGACGCTTCCCTCATTTAGGGACGGTCGCGAGCTTGCCCTGTCCGTGTCTCGTCCCGCATCAGGCATCAAAGAATAGATCGGGTGACGGTTGGTATCCACCACCGCCGCGCGGATATGTCAAGCCGAAGGTGGTTTCCCATATCACGGCTTCTAGAAATGTCGGCAGGGTGACACCCCCAGCATTATACCCCAAAGCTAAGGAAGTGCATGTTGATCGACAGCACGACTGCATCGGAGTCCCGGCCGGCCTCACCAAGCCAGTCTCTGGCCTCGATGGTCCCACTGTCGAACCTTTCAAAGCCTGGGAGGTGGCACAAGAAGATGGGCCCAGCAGCTTGTTCTATACGGCTGAGGAGCATCCCACTCAGGAAGACACAGACTGCAGCCTCCCTGAGGATCTTGCCGACCCGCGGGTTCCTGTTCAGGGCCTGGCATTTACCACTGATCGGACGGCCAGGATGTTTCAAAAGCAACACATCCCTCCCGATCAACCTCAAAAACGCAAGGAAGCTTTCCAGAAGATGTGGTATCCTGTAAATCTGGATAAAGAAATGAGACGTGTCTCTCAACATCCGGGTCTGGGCTTCACCCTGGAAGACTACTATTACAGTGGGCGGTACGAGGTGGATACCATCTCCACCTTCTATCCAACTGAAGACAGCCCTCTGGGGGCAACCTTTGATGAGTATCCGGCGGAGGCTGAACATGCTGAATTGGCCCTATCCGGGAATCAACAAATGGAGACCTTGATCTCCTGCCGATGTTGGGAGCAGGTCCGTCCTGAGGAAGCGGCCTTTCAAGCCGAATTTGATAGGGCTGGTAGCAGCGAAGCCGAGGACATTCAAGAAGTAGGAGTCTCTCCCTCTACAGGGGTCCTACTAACGACAACTTCAACACCCTTTCTGCCAATCAGGGAGGTCTTGGTCAACTCCAATCAAGGGGAGCCGGCTACCATGAAAGAAAGGGCCACTTCTGTGGAAGATACAACTGTCCCAGAAGGCGAGACTCCCTCAACTTCTGCTACAAATCCAATATGCTGTCCGAGTCCGGTGGCAAACAACTACCGGCCTGTCATGGCTGCAACCTCATCTACAAGCACTGAAGCTGTTCTCTCACCCTCAGGAGCTGCAACGGCAATGGATCTTCTAATAGAACAATCCACCCAGCCGCTAGCACAAGAGATCAAGAAACCTCAGGAAGCTCTGGCAGTGTCTGACGAGGAAGTAGAAGTGCTCGACCCTCAAGATGGTATTCCAGACTTCGTCGACCTCCAGCCGGCACCTTCGGAAATAGAAGACGGAGGCCAGGCCACAGTCGATGAACTAATAGAAGTCAACTTGGGAGATGAGGGGGACCCTAGGCCTACCTTCCTCAGTGCCCAACTATCCCCGGAAGAACAGGAGCTGTACATTCAACTACTACTAGAATACCGGGATTGCTTCGCCTGGACTTATAAAGAGATGCCAGGTCTAAGCCCTGCTGTCTCACAACATGAGCTGGCAATCAACCCTGAAGCCGAGCCGGTGAAGCAACCACCGCGGTGTATGAGGCCAGAGCTCATCACCCGAATCTGTGCTGAAGTTGACAAGCTCATTGATGTGGGATTTGTTGAAGAAAATCAGTACACCACATGGCTGGCGAATATCGTCCCCGTAAAAAAAGAAGAATGGACAGATCCGGATTTGTGTCGACTTTCGAGATCTAAACAAATCCTGCCCTAAAGATGACTTCCCGGTGCCAATAACCGAGGTCATGATCGATGCTACAATCGGCCATGAAGCCCTGTCATTCATGGATGGGTCGTCCGGCTACAATCAGATTTGGATTGCGGAGCACGACCGGGTCCATACTGCTTTCCGAACTCCCAAAGGCATTTATCATTACAAGAGAATGCCATTCGGACTGAAGAATGCTGGCGCAACCTATCAGCGCGCAATGACCAAAATCTTTGATGAATTGCTCTACCACAAGGTCGAGTGCTACATAGATGACCTGGTGGTCAAAACCAGAAGAAAAGAAGATCACCTGGAAGTCCTCCGGATTGTTTTTCAGAGGCTGAGGCAGCATGAGCTAAAAATGAATCCTATGAAATGTGCGTTCGGAGTGTCGAGCAGAAAATTCTTGGGCTTTGTCGTCCGATATCGGGGGATCGAGATAGACCCCGCAAAGATCAAGGTGATTCAGGAGTTACCTCCACCAAGGAACATCTCCGAGCTGAGGTCACTACAAGGCCGCTTGGCTTACATCCGGCGTTTCATTTCCAATTTGTCAGGGCGATGCCAGCCTTTTCACAAGTTGATGATGAAAGATGTCCCCTTCTATTGGGATGAAGATTGCCAGACAGCCTTTGACAAGTTAAAAGACTATCTGAAGACTCCTCCAGTATTGGGCGCGCCGGTGAAAGGACGGCCGTTGATACTGTATATAGCAGCTACACACAATTCTCTGGGGGCAATGCTAGCCCAGAATAATGAAGAAGGGAAAGAACAAGCCCTCTATTACCTCAGTCGGAGACTGGTCAGAACTGAAGAGAAATATACTTATATTGAGAAGATCTGCCTGGCACTAGTCTTCGCAGTCAAAAAGCTCCGGCACTATATGTTGTCGCATGAAATCAGCTTGGTGTCCAAGGAGGATCCCCTGAAATATATTATGTCCCAGTCGGCACTCAAAAGCCGCCTAGGCAAATGGGTGGTAATCCTTATGGAGTTTGATGTCTCCTACGTGCCGCGCAAAGCCATCAAAGGTCAAGCTATTGCGGACTTCTTTGCTGAACATCCGATACCCGGGGAAAGCCAGTGGGAACCGGAACTTCCCGAGGATGAGACCCTAGAAGCCGCCCAAGTACAGCCTTCCTCATGGCAGCTATACTTTGATGGCGCTTCCAGAATCGACACCTCTGCTACCGGGTCATCCAGGGTCAGAGCAGGGGCAGGCATAGTCTTGAAGTCCCCGGAAGGAGAAGTGGTGCATACATCCTGCTCCATAAACAAACAATGCACAAACAATGAAGCAGAATATGAAGCCCTGATAATCGGGTTGCAGATTGCTCTGTCCATGGGAATTCAGATGCAGAAAGCATTCGGAGACTCCATGCTAGTTATAAAACAGCTAGAAGGAGAGTTCGAGGTGCGAAAGCAAGAGCTCCTCCCCTATCACCAGTTGGCAGCTCGCCTGATGTCAAAATTTTACTTCATCAGCATTAAGCACATCAATCGAGGCCGGAATGCTCAGGCAGACGCCCTCGCTAAATTGGCCAGTTCATTGGCGGTCCCGCCAGACACAAGCCTAAACATAACAGTGATCAACCGCCGACAGGTCCCCAGCGTAACAGAGGTTCTGGCCGACAAAGAAGAGATGGAAGTGGCAGTCATCGAAGGGGTTCAGCAGTCGCATCTCCTACGCTGGTTTCAACACCACAACTTCTAAAAGAAAAGGAACAAAGAATGAAGCTCCTGAGGATCAAGGATTCTTATGAGATGAGAAGAGGGACCTTGTTCCGAATTATGGCAGATGCTCGAAGGAAAGTCCTACTCCGTTGCTTGTCTTCAGCAGAAGCGGGGTGGGTTATGCAAGAAGTTCATGCAGGATCAGCCGGGGCACACCAGGCCGGTCCGAAAATGAAGATAGAGATAAAGAAATTGGGTTATTACTGGCCCGCTATATTTAATGATTGCTGCAAGTTTGCCAAGGCTTGTCAGAAATGTCAAGAACATGCTAATGTGGCGAGGAGACCCCCGGTGCCACTACATCCCACTCTACCAAGTTGGCCGTTTGCTCAGTGGGGCACGGACGTGGTAGGGCCACTGCCGGCATCTTCGTCAGGATGCAGATACATCTTAGCAGCTACAGATTACTTCTCCAGATGGGCGGAGGCAGTAGCACTAAGAGATGTGACTGGAGAACTAGTTGCAAGGTTCTTCCGGCAGAATGTAATATTCCGGTTCGGGATCCCCAGCCGAATCATCTCTGATAACGGCAGTCATTTCAGAAATTAGAAGGTTTATCGGCTAGCTGACAAATACAAAATTGACTGGAGGACATCGCCCCCCTACAACCCTCAAGCCAACGGACTAGCAGAGGCATTTAACAAAACCTTGTGCACACTATTGGCGAAGACTGTCAAGTCTAACAAAAAAGATTGGGAAGAAAGGATGTACGAAGCGCTTTGGGCCTACCGTACTGTCTACAAGACCCCAACCGGTTGTTCACCCTTCTCCCTTGTCTATGGGTCAAAAGCTGTAGTGCCGATTGAACTTGAAGTTCCTTCATTGCGAGTTGCCATCCAGCACGGATTAGTCAGTGGTGAGCAGACCAACGCAGAAAGAAGATTGGAAGAGCTCGCTGAGCTCGAAGGAAAACGCCTCCAGGCGCAACAAAACATCCAACTCTACCAAGCTCGCATGACCCGTGCTTTTGACAAGTTAGTCAAGGGTCGAGAGTTCAAGAAAGGAGACCTGGTGATGGTCAAAAGAAGAGAAGTGATGGCCTCTAACCCCAAAGGGAAGCTGGTCGAAAAATGGGTCGGATCGTATATCGTCCGCCGAGTATATGAAGGGGGTACCTACGTCCTTGTAGACCACAAAGGAGCCATCCAGTTCTCTCCCCTCAACGGAAAACACATTAAGCTGTATCATGCGGCACACCCAACACACCCCGAGTGATCGGCCGGAACATACCCTTTACTTGGTTAGCGGCATTCCGCCCTAATCGAGCTACCTTTTCCTCGGTTAGCGGCATTCCGCCCTAATCAAGCTACTTTTCCTTGGTTAGCGGCATTCCGCCCTAATCAAGCTACTTTTCCTTGGTTAGCGGCATTCCGTCCTAATCGAGCTACTTTTCCTTGGTTAGTGGCACTCTGCCTTAATCGAGCTACTTTTCCTTGGTTAGCGGCATTCCGCCCTAATCAAGCTACTTTTCCTTGGTTAGCGGCATTCCGCCCTAATCGAGCTACATTTTCCTTGGTTAGTGGCATTCCGCCCTAATCGAACTACTTTTCCTTGGTTAGTGGCACTCCGCCCTAATCAAGCTACTTTTCCTTGGTTAGTGGCACTCCGCCCTAATCAAGCTACTTTTCCTTGGTTAGTAGCACTCCGCCCTAACTGAGCTACCCTTTCCTTGGTTAGTGGCACTCCGCCTTAATCGAGCTACTTTTCCTTGGCTAGTGGCACTCCGCCTTAATCGAGCTACTTTTCCTTGGTTAGTGGCACTCCGCCCTAATCAAGCTACTTTTCCTTGGTTAGTAGCACTCCGCCCTAACCGAGCTACCCTTTCCTTGGTTAATAGCATTCCGCCTTAACCGAGCTACTCTTCCTTGGTTTAGTGGCACTCCGCCCTAACCGAGCTACCCTTCTCCTTGGTTAGTGGCATTCCGCCCTAACCGAGCTACCCTTCCCCTTGGTTAGCGGCATTCCGCCCTAATCGAGCTACCTTCTCCTTGGTTAGTGGCATTCCGCCCTAACAGAGCTACCCTTCCCCTTGGTTAGCGGCATTCCGCCCTAATCGAACTACTTTTCCTTGGTTAGCGGCATTCCGCCCTAATCGAGCTACTTCCCTTGGTTAGCGGCATTCCGCCCTAATCGAACTACTTTTCCTTGGTTAGCGGCATTCCGCCCTAATCGAACTACTTTTTCTTGGTTAGCGGCATTCCGCCCTAATCGAGCTACTTCCCTTGGTATAGCGGCATCCCGCCCTAATCAAGCTACTTTTCCTTGGTTAGCGGCATTCCGCCCTAATCGAGCTACTTTCCCTGGATTAGGCAGTTTTCCACCCTAATCAAGCTACCTCTCCTTGGTTAGTGGCATCTCGCCCTGATCAAGCTACCCTCTTTCGGATCGCATTCCAAATAAAAAAAAAAGAAAAGAAAAAAAGAGGGGGTTAAAAATAGAGATACCCCGCCAGACTTGTTCCTATATTAGAACAAGTGCAAAAATGGCTATAACCCGACTGTGGCAAAAACACGAAAGGGCGTCGCAGGTAAAATTGGGTACCCCGCCGCGTGAAAACCCGAAAGGGCGCGCGGGCAAAAGCAAGAGGGGGCTGGCTTCGGCGAAAACCTGAAAGGGCGCTTGAGTCGGTAAAGTGGTAATTTCCCAAATGCCTCTCCTATTCTCCAACCAATAAAACTCCGAAAGGGACAATCATCAAAGTCCCACCGGGAATACTTTAAAAAACCCTTTTTGACCCTCGTCATCATCGACGAGATCGGTCGATCTCTGTCCATAACTTGGACCTTACGTCCTTGTTAATAACCTCATCTTTGCTTCGGCATGTAACCCATGTCGATGAACAAACCCTTTTCGACCCTCGTCATCATCAGCGAGATCGGTCGATCTCTACCCCCAACATTGGACCTTACGTCCCTGTTGACAACCCCATCCTTGTTTCGGCAGTAACATATGCCGACAAATAAACCCCTTTCGACTCTCGCCATCACCGGCAAGATCGGTCAACCTCTACTCTCAAACTTGGATCCTACATCCTTGTTAATAAACCACTTCCTTGCTTCGTCATTTAACCAGTGCCGACGAAATAAACCTAAGACCAACCCTTGTCCTCATCGACAAGGATGGTTGGCGTTCCCGCGGTCCAGTCCTTCTGAATCTCAAATTCAAAAACAAAAAAAAGAAATGGGGTTAAAAATAGAGATACCCCGCCAGACTTGCTCCTATATCAGGTCAAGTGCAAAAGTGGCTATAACCCAGCTGTGGCGAAAACCCGAAAGGGCGTCACAGGCAAAACCGGGTACCCCGCCGCGTGAAAACCCGAAAGGGCGCGCGGGCAAAAGCAAGAGGGGGCTGGCCTCGGCGAAAACCCGAAAGGGTGCTTAGGTCAGTAATGTGAATAAAATTTTTTTGAATGATGAATAGTGATGAACCATCCGCCGTCCAAAAGGCCACTTTCAAGGTCGTGACGAGGATCTTCATCCGATATCCCACTTATACACGTCTAGTGTCTATACCCTTTCGACCCTTGTCACCATCGGCAAGATCGGTCATTACCTATCCAGTTTTTGTCACCATCGGCAAGACCGTCTACCCCTTTCGACCCTTGTCACCATCGGCAAGATCGGTCACTACCCTATCCGGTTTTTATCACCATCGGCAAGACCGTCTACCCCTTTCGACCCTTGTCACCATGGGCAAGATCGGTCACTACACCTATCTGGTTTTTGTCACCATCGGCAATACCGTCTACCTTTCGACCCTTGTCACCATCGGCAAGATCGGTCGCTACCTATCCGGTTTTTATCGCCATCGGCAATACCGTCTACCCTCTCGACCCTTGTCACCATCGGCAAGATCGGTCACTACCTATCCGACTTTTGTCACCATCGGCAAGACCGTCTACCCTTTCGACCCTTGTCACCATCGACAAGATCGGTCGCTACACCTATCCGATTTTTGTCACCATCGGCAATACCGTCTACCTTTCGACCCTTGTCACCATCGGCAAGATCGGTCACTACCTATCCGGTTTTTGTCACCATCGGCAAGACCGTCTACCCCTTTCGACCCTTGTCACCATCGACAAGATCGGTCATTACCTATCCGGTTTTTGTCACCATCGGCAAGACCGTCTACCCTTTCGACCCTTGTCACCATCGGCAAGATCGGTCACTACCTATCCAGCTTTTGTCAGCATCGGCAAGACCGTCTACCCTTTCGACCCTTGTCACCATCGGCAAGATCGGTCGCTACCCGTTCTCGGTTCTTGCCGCTCTCGGCATGACCGTTTATCCGCCAGTTTCACTATGCCCCCCTAAGTTCCTCGAACTCTCGACCAGCATAAGCCGTTTCTAGTCTTGAGAAAAGTTGTGGCGCGGTGGAGTGAACACCTCACCCCTTCCCTGAAGGCGTGAGCGCTCTCCTGCCCTAATGACTCATACACTCGAACTAGAATCGACGGGCAAACAAAAAAAAGGGAAACAACACAATGACAAGATGGAGTTTTCATTCAAAATCAGGATGGAGATTTTTCATTACTATGAAGTGAGGGCGCATGATTACATGGACCATGCCCTGGGATACATAAGGTGCATTAAAAGTGAGCACATAAAGAAAAGAGATTACGGCAAAGGGCGTCGGAAGATGTCCTCCAGCACAGGAATACCCAAGGACGGATGGCGGATCAGTTCTTGCAATCTAAACTCGGTGGCCTCCAGCTCGGATAGCTTCGCCTCCAGGGAAGCAGCTTGTCCTTCGGCCATCTCAGCGTCCTCAACCTTTTGGACCCCCAGGCGATTTACTTCTTCAAGTTCAGCCTCTATCCGGGAAAGTTCGGCCCGCAATGCCGTCATCCGGGCCGTCAGGGAGTTCCGGCGTTGTAGAGAGGCGTTGGCTTCGTCCCTCGCCCTCACCGCGGTCTCTTGCAGGGAAATGAGGGCCGTCTTGTTTTCAGCCCGCTCCATTGATATGGCCACCAACTGGTCAGCTGCCTCCCGGCCCAAGAACTCCCTCCGGTTCACATACTTCAGGAGCAGGATCACCCGTGGAGTCCAGTCGTCCATGGGACAACCAAGGGCCAGCAACGAGCAGGACAGATGCTCTATCAACCCCCTCAGCTGAACATAAGTTAAATCCCTACTGGCTGTTACGGCCTGCTGGAGGGTCCCCAGGAACTGCCACACGACATCACCCGAGGATTGAAGGCCAACTGGCGACGTCTCGGGCAGTTCAAACTCCACTCTGCCATCCACGGCGGCCCATATATCATCAGCCGTCCCGGAAGATGACGACGGCATAAGCTGCAGCCCACTACCGCTCGGAACAACCGCACCGACAGGTGCGGTGGCTGGAGCCTCAATAGCAACAATCTCCTTACCGATCTCCTGGAATGGGGGTCCAACAAGAACCCCAAGAATCGGGGACGTCTGTCCCTCAGTAATCTCCCCGGCTTCTACCTCAGCGGAGTCATCCTTCTCCAGAACCGACTGCTGTTCAGCCTCTCTTGATGGAGAACCTCCGGCTATCGCTGGACTATCAACTTCCACGAGCGCTCCAGGACCAACTTGGACCATTGCTGTTGCATGATCCTTTGGGTACCGCAACGCGATGGGCCGCAGGACGGACGGTAAAGTCGCCTGGCCTATTCCCAGGGCCGGGAGTGGTATCTGCACCGTCATAGTTGGCAGCGCCGCCTCAATCTACATCACAGATGTACGCACTTAAAAAAAAGCCTGGCTAAAAGGAGGAGGAAAGAAGCATGGCAAGTATTGACCCTGGATAGGTCCTTACCTCAGCCGGGATTAAGCTTAACTCTTTAAGAGCTGCTTCCCCAGCACCAACTCCCTCACTCGTAAGCGATAATGACGGCACAGGACCGCCCCATGATAACCGGGCCGGGCTGAAAGTCAAATAGTCGCTCTCGTAGGCCGAGGACACCCCAGCATCGTCGGTCTCAAAATCAAGCAGCGGTGACTCCTCGTCACTGGAGCCGCCACCATAGTCTACATGCTCAGAGGAAGAGGATCCCTCTGCTCTCTCGGGATGCTCCACCGTCGGAGCAGGAGCCTCGCCAGCAGGAGCATCACCCTCGACAGGAACTCCCCCAGTGCTCTCCGCACCAGGGGCAGCAATAAATGATACCTCAGGGGCGGGTTCTCCCTGCCCCGAGGGGATCACCTCCTCTACGCTCTCCGAGCCCGGAAGCAATGATGGTTGTATATCGACTACAAATTCACAGCAAAACAGGGTCAGGACGACTGAAGATACAAAGATTTACGTTGCTATCGCAACTAAACTGTGGATTACCTTCCATCTCCCGCTGGGGTGTGGGGGAGGGCAGATCCCTTTCTATGGGAACAGCAAGGATTTCCTCTGCCCCGTCCCCAGCCTCTACATCCACCGTCGCCTCGGGACCGACGACCCCAGCAACTGTATCAGCGACTGTCAGCATGGGCCGCCCCAAGCAGTCAAGACAAGCTAATGCACTTTGAAGAAAAGAAGAGCCTACCTCCGGCCTCTGGCCCTTGTGCACGAGAAGCCTCAAACTCTTCAAAAGATACAACGGGAGGAAGGACGGTTGCCGATTCCTTCTCTGCGGCTTTCTTCCGGCGTGCCCGTGTCACCCGGGTCACCGCCGCTTTCGCCTTCCCGATGGCCTCTCGCAGTTGGGACCTGGTCCTCTTCCTCGAATCCCCAGGAGGCAGTGGCGTCATGGTCGGCGCCGGCTCAGGAACTTCAAAATATGTCGGCTTTTGGGCCTTTATGATCAGTTCCCTGAAGTGCCGAGTCTCCTCCGAAGTCGGTCGAACTGCATACGCACAAGGGTGAGAATGATACAACCACAATGAAAAGAAGAAGCTGGCCGAAGGGCCTGAAGGAAGAGATGGAACGTACTTGCCGGTCCCGTATAAAAGGGGAAGAGAGGCCAATAAAACAGCGAGGGCGTCTTGTCCCTCGAAGCCGCCTCGCGAATAAGCCAGCATAGATCCCTGATCTTTTCGCTCGGCTCAGCCAGCAGGGCCAGGTCCTCATGGCCACGGGAGGATAGCAGGTAATACAGACTCAGATGGTCCAGCCCCCACCTGTCTGCATATTTGAAGGAGATCTGAAGAGGATGGTCCAGTATGGCTTCACTGGGGCTACCCACCGAGAGGCCGTGAGACCGAAGGAAAGCGGGAACGCGTCCACTGAGGAACGGTCCCTAAAAGACAGCCATCGGCATTACACCGAGGCCAGAGGGACACCCGGGGAAACAGCTCCGAGGGCAAGCCCTGCTAGAAGCCTCCCGAGGCCCAACGAAAGGGTTTTGAAACCCAAATTGGCGGCACCTCCACTCACCCGAAGGAAAAAACCGCCGCTCTCGGCGCCGGAGAAAGGGAAGAGAGAGAAAAAATTTGAGCAAATGAGGGATGAAGAAGAAAAAACAAAGGCGAAAGCCTTATATGGAGGAGGACCCCCCTTCGCTAAACTGGCGCGCTATTTAGCGCGCCGGATTAAAACCCCATAGCAAAAGGTGCGCCGGGGAAAAGGCGCGCCGAATTAGAGCCCCACGGCGTCAAGGCCGCGCCGAGTTAGCAAGGAAAAGGGGGGATAGCGCGCCGAAGAGCCATGCCCGCGTAGGATTAACATCCCAAAGGGCAAGGGTGTGCCGTGTTGACCCCGCGCCGTATTAACATCTAAACGGCGCCGGGTTAACGCCCGTGCCGAATTAAGGGCCATCCCAGGCGCCCGCCAATCAAAGAAGGGGTCAGTCCGGATGAAATTCATCCGTCGGCCTTGCTGCACTCGTGCCTTGCTCGCAACACCCACGTCTGGGGGGCATTTGTTGGCACTCAAAATATGATCGTCGGTGACCAAGCCATAAGGACGAATGACCCGGCCCACCGAAGTACGGAAGCCGATAAAGATCAACATATTGAAGACTCTTCAAGCTGCCAGAGCCTCGAGTCGCTCCGTATAGATACGGGGACTTCACCTCAGGGGAGCCGGGACAAGCTCACAACCAACCGGCAGCGCGACCAAGCCTGCCAAATGAACCGGCATCGACTCTGTCATGCCGCATACACCACATCCGTTGTCCGATCAAGGACGACGGTCTATCCGGTGGTCCCCCACCAAATGAGAAGGTTCTCCCGAGGATGAAGGAGTTCCCCCGGCTCTCCAGTATGGAGGACCGAAAGCTCTGGCGGCAGAAGATACCGATCACCCGACATAGGTGCGGCTTCCTGCCAAGATGGGCCCATTAGCAGCCAAAGGACCACCCAGCTCGGGCGGAGCTATCCCTGGTGTTGTCACGCTTTCCGAGAAGCCTCGGAAACGAACCAGGCCAGGCTAACGACTTGGGTCAGAGAGCTGAAGGCCGTATGCTCATAGAAGACCCGTGCGAGCAGCCTAAAGTAATCCAGAACCTGGAAAATGGCCGTACGCCAATCTAGGAGCTTCGACAGATCATATCGTCGAAGTCTTAGTGAGCAGTCGCAGAGTACATGTTCACGATGGCCCCCGGAATTATCCCTGGGTCCATCGACCGGCTTAAAAGCGTACAAGGGACATTAGCCCGGCGCACCTTAAACCGGCGCGCCCCTCACTCAATACCCTTATCCCGGCGCGCCCCTAACTTCGACCCTTATCCCGGCGCGCCCCCATCTTCAGCCCTTATACCGGCGCGTAAATCACCCTGATGATGGCTTCGATCCCGGCGCGATAAGCCTTGAAGGCTCCCCCGGCGCGCCAATCCCACGCCGGTTCAACGTTCTAACTCATGCCCTACATATACAGCTGTTCGAGAGCAACGAAAAGAGAGAGGCGAAAAAAAGAAGAAAAGAGGCCACAGAGAGAGAGAGAGATCAAGAAAAAGATCAGAAGAGACAGAAAGAAAAAAAAGGAGGGAGAGGGCTTTCGAGAGGGTTCCTTCGGAGGAGCTACCGACCGGCCATCTTCTTCTTCTACGACACCCTGTTTCAGGAACAGGTGGGCGCGGGCGCTGATCCCTTCCCGGCTTTCCGCAGTTTTCTCTTCTGAAACTTCTATCCATCGAATGTAAGCGAGAGGGGGAGGAGCGATGATGATATGAGTTGATTCTCCTCCCCCCTCTACGCGATTTTCTCTGCTACTCTTTCCCTATTATTGCGCTATGAGCGTCCTCTGCTTCTGTTATTGTTGAACGGCGATCGAATAATGGCGCTGGTGCCATAGTCTGATGATGTAAATGCCGAGCCATTCCCGTTTCTGGGATGGTAACATATATATATATATATATATATATATATATATATATATATACATGCTAAATGCTGGGTTTAATGGGTCGAATGATTGGTCTTCGTCTTCCCTCTCTTATGTATGCCAATGCGTGTGCGTGAGGCTTTCTCCGTATCATTCCCTGATTCCGCTTTCCCTAAATCTCCTACCATGCCCTGAATCATCGTGGGCTATAGAAACGTCCCTTCCCCGGGGTTTGCCCTCCGAATATTCTCCGATTTAATCTCAGGATTCTCGCATACCCCTCTCTTCTCGGACGGAGCCGTGCTTCTGCGCGTGCCTCTCTCCGCCACGCGTGGGGTTTCACCCCCTGAACGATGCTCTCTAACTGATCGAACATATGCCTTGTAATAGGCCTCCCTCACCTATGCATTTACTATCTCTACGCATCACGGTCGTCCGAATGGTTTCCGTGGTTTTCCTTCTCATTATCTCGATCATCTGGGGAAGGGGAACACGCCCCTGTGGCTTCACGGAACTGCTAGGCAACTAAGAACCCTACCTCCCGATGGTAGATGTTCTCCCTGAGCCCACAGCAGATAGCAACGAAAAGGTCTTGGTTCAACGAGCTAGACCCTAACAGTCCAGGACCCAACAGAGACCGGGGATGTGTGCTCCTCGCAGGCTAGCCCTCGGAGTTCCATCTCTCTAATGGTCGGTTCCTCTAAGGGATAAGTCATACACCGTGGGTTGTCCACCCCTCGCAGGCTAGTCCTCGGGGTATTGCTCCCGCCGTCAACGGCTTCGTCCCTCTGTTTCTTCCCCTACGGAATTTTGGTGCCCCTAGCAGGCTAGTCCTGCGGGTACTCCATCCACTGGGGTTTGCTGGCTGCCATTGTGCAGACCGGCGGTTTAGGGGCTTGTTCCACAGGTGAGCATGACCCCGCTTCTCCCCTGCAACTCTTCAGGTCCAGGGGAGATGCTGTCCAATTTTGGACAGATTAAGATTAAATAAGCCTTAATGAAACGCTCGTTCTGGACCCAATTATCCCGGTGCTCGAGTAGGAACCTCGCACTGGCTTAATCACACCGTCCTTCGGGGTTCTGGACTTCAATTCAATAAGCAATTGGCCCCAAATAACTTCAGAATCCTCACCCAAAACTTAACAAACTCAATAATTGCAAAATTCATAGAAAGAGTGGGTTGAACGGCGCGGCCTTAGCCGGCGCGCCCTAATCCGGTGCGGTACCCCCCCACGCCGGATTAACGTTAGACTCATTTCCAACTTTTTTTCCTTTGCGCCTTTCCGGCGCGCCCTAAGCCGGCGCGCCTCCAAGCCCTTGCGCGCCGTTTCAACACGCATGGTCACCGCGCCGTATTAACATCTATACCTACGTTTCTTCGCGCCGTATTAGCCTCTATACCTACGTTTCGTCGCGCCGTATAAGCTACCTATTGCAGGGTCACGCCGGTTTTGAAGCCTCTTGTTGCTTTAATCGCTTATTAGCCCCCCCGAGTGGACCTCGTCCCTCGGGGTTGGCGTTAAAAAATCATAATGGATAATAAATTGAATAAGGGAGGGGCCAAGCGAGCCCGAATTATATTGTCATCATATCTTCATTACCACGTCCTCCGCCATGTACCGAGGATCCATAATTCCATAAACATATGCATCCTGCTTGTCTTCGTCATGATCATCATGTAGCTCTTTTTAATCCGGCTTCGACAGCCCGCTATCTCGGCAATTAATCAAAGGTGTTCCCTCCTCGTGGGGGATGTAATTAATGCCATAGCCTTTATGGTATGGCGGACTGCTGGTCCCGACCGAACCTCACATTCGCCCGACATGGGTCAGAATGAGCGCACAATAGAATCGTCACGCATGTGACTGGCACGCCCGCGTCGTCAATCAGTCAGTTGACTACAAGTTAGTTAGTTGGTTGATCGATACGCGAACGAAAAGGTAAAACGAAAGAAAAAAGGTCGCGAACAGTTTCCTATATATAAGACCACATTCCCCCCATTTCAACTTAATGAATGAATCAATGAAAAATGCCATTTGAGTATCCAAAGCTTAGTTTAGTGGAGTGATTCCAACATTTTTTGGGTGAGAAACCCTAGGGGAGAGATTCCCCACCCTTCCCTCTCCTTATCCCTCTTTTTCACTCCACTTTCTCTCTCCTCAACACCCAATTTCGAATTTTCTTCTCTCTCCTCCTTTCCCAACCATCTCAACCCCCACCTACCATCATTAAAGCCCTCCACTTCCCCATGGCCTCCATTACTCCACCCCCCTAGTCCCAAGGAGATCCCTCACCATTCCAACACCATCCTCCACATTTCAACACCACTTTTCCCATTCCAACACAATCAACCCCTTCCCCACACAACCCCACAACTTCCAAAGCATATTTGAATTTGAAATCCACCCTTCCCTCCACTCACTTGTGCCCCCCCTCACCTTCTCCTCTCACCCACCTTCCCAAATTCGTAGCTCCTCCTCCCACCACCTGTTAGACCCCCTTCTAGACCCCATTCTTCCCTTCCCCCAC
This sequence comes from Amorphophallus konjac, assembly GCA_022559845.1. Taxonomy (NCBI): domain Eukaryota; kingdom Viridiplantae; phylum Streptophyta; class Magnoliopsida; order Alismatales; family Araceae; genus Amorphophallus; species Amorphophallus konjac. The sequence goes on from CM040117.1 coordinate 47,171,456, forward strand.
CTTAGAACACCCCCTCCTAGACCCCCTCACAGCCCGGGCTTTCCCCACACTCATCCACCCCCATTTCCCCTCCCATATACCCCATTCCCCCCCATCATCATCAACCTACAGCTCTCAACTGAAGATCTACAGCAGAGCAGCAGCTTGCAGCGGCCACCACGATCACCTCCGGATGAGTTTGAAGACCCAAGAGGCATCGTCAGAAGCGTCTGCCAGTCGTCTTCGCAACCGATGTGGTTTCATCTTCTTCCGATCTCCGAGCCATCCTGGAGGTCTATTCTTCCACAGCTGCGTGGTTCTGCCTCGGCTAAGGACCTAAACCAGTTTAGAAGCTCTGCCACGATGGACCCTGAAGGAATCAGTCTTCAAGTTCTTCTTCAAAGTTCCTCTTTGGCTTGTCTAGTTTCCGATTCAAGAAGCAGAAGTTCATTCAGCATCCGGGAGCAGAAGTTACCAATTTTCTCCCCCGAACGCGCGGTTCTGCCTTCTACAGTCTGCACCGACCCCTCCTCACTCTTATGGTTCCACAGATTGTCTCTGACCTTTTCTGGTGTCCCCGTTTCTTTTTCTGAAAAGAGGACTCACCCACGGTTCTAACGGCGCTGACGGCATCAAATTTGGAGTTCGGGAGCAGCCAGGAAAGCCTCTGCATCCTACTGTTCATGACCTGCCCCTGCTAGTCCGAGAAATAGAGGCCCTGTTCAAGCTCCTGCCCCGACCAGCAGCGACTTCAGAAGAAATTAAGAAAATTCTGAGGCATTCCCCTTCCAGCTACGAAGGTTTTCCCTCTGGTTTCGTCATCAACAAAATTCCTGATCAAGATCTACAGCAGCAACACCGACTCTTTATCCTGGCTCGCAGACAGCAAGCAGATTCGGCGTCCACCCTTATTCCTCGTTCTTTGCTTTAGTTTCCCCACCCCGCTTGACCGGCTGAAGGTCCCTCCCTGTGTGGAGGTAGTATTGATTGTAATTTCTATTAACCCCCACCCCAAGATCCCCCTCCTACATGAGGTGTAGTGTTGTAACTTGTTTGGGCAGGTCAAGCGACACCGCCGCGGCGTGTGGGGATCCACTCGCCTCCCCGCTCGCCCTCGTCTCCGACCGGGACCAGTTTCTTCAATCCAGTCGAGTAAGTGCTCAAACCTTCACTCCACTTAGTGCTTGTCTTTCAATATTAGTTCTAATTCCGCTGGTTATGCGAGTGAGAGCCCGATCCTCAAGCCCCATAAACTTGAGTGATCACCGTGGGAATATTGCAACCGGTGCCTTTGGCACTTTGTCGGCCCCCTTGATTTGGGCATCCCCACCCTTTGGGAATCAAGTCTTGGCCTTGCTGGCCCTCTACCAGCAAGGGCCCAACCCCACATCCTCCCCTTGGCATTGCCAAGTCACCCCGGGCTTGGGTGAGTGACGATAGAGCGGTGGCCCAATTTGGCCCGTTTTGAATGCGATTGTGCTTGCTTGCATTAGGTCCGAGCTCGTGTCACATCAATATGCCATATGGTTGCCCCTATAGACCCGAGACTCATTCTAGGGGGATTCATCCCAGACAGTAGAGAGGTTCACACTTTCGTAGGCCCGCGTCAGATCCATCTTCTCCCCCACAGCCAGTGGGTAGTGGAGCATTGTAAGAACAGGAGTGAGCGGGACGACGCTATAGCCAAAGCCGCCTCCATTTGTTTATGCGGGGCCCTCTTGTTTCCCATAGTCGACCACATCTTAGAGATGCCCCTTCTTAGTACCATCAGCGGACTGTGGCAGGGACTTTCCATCTCCCAGGCCATCCTTACTTACTTGTATGAGGGTCTTACTTCAGCAGCTTTGGGAGGCCCCCTCTTTGGTTCCATGATCCTACTGGAATGTTGGTTGGGAGTTAGGATGAAATTCATTCAAAGGGAGGAGGTCACTACGACGAGCAGGATCTTTGGGAGCCACCCCCTCTTCTTCATAGGTGGCACGTTCAGATTCTCCCCATAGGTCGAGTGCAGGACAGCTGAGATGAAGACCAGGGACGAGTCGTGATTGTACATCAATCGGCTGCCCCTGGACAGGTTCATGATGCGCCCGGGCTTCCTTCATGACACCACCGTCAGAGTTCGCAGGAGGACCGGCTTGGACTTGAGGCTTGTGAGCGACACTGCACTGGCGATGTACGGCCCACACCGGTGCTACTTGCAGGTCGGGCTACCCCGGACGGTTCTACCGGCCCTACCCTACCTTCCCGCATTGCAAGCGAGGAGGATCGGCGCGGAGGAAGACGAGCAGGCTGTTAGGAGTGCCCTGATTATATGGGAGGTGAGCAGGGTACTTACCCTACCGACAGAGGTGGAAGAGATCTCGGTGACACGCCAGGCCTATCTTAGTGAGCTGAGAAAGATACATCCCCGCGGGGATGCCTAGCGGAGGATTGAGTGATTCCCTTTGTTTGACGATGATTGTTGGATGAGACTCATGTTTAGACAGCTTGATATATGAAATGAATAAAGTGGATGAGTTTGATTGAATTTGGGCTCTGTGGGTTGATTATGATGTGATTGCGAGGATTGAACATTCATGTGGTCATGGGCTAACAGTCCTTCCAACCTGCCCCTGTACACATGCAAACATGAAAAAGATTAAATCTATTTTAGGCTTAGCCCCTTGCCTATAGCAAGTTAGGAGATGGCCGTTTTCTTGATTTTTGGTCAAGGGGTTAAGCCTTATCAAATAGGCAAATATCAAAAAATGGGAAAAATGCAAATGAATGCTATGAATGCAAGAGGGACACATATGATTTGTGAGTTTTGGAATATTTGATTTTTTTGGGTTTTGAAATATTTGATTTTTTTAGGTTTTGAAATATCTGATTTTTTTGGGTTATGAAATATTCGATTTTTTGGGTTTTGAAATATTTGATTTTTTTGGGTTTTGAAATATTCGAATTTTTTGGGTTTTGAAATATTAGATTTTTTTTTGGGTTTTGAACCAGCTCTGGTTTTAATAGCAGGGACCTTCTCATCTTGCTATGGACTTCCCAGGCCCAGCGCGTGCAGGAGGGGGACTGCTTGTGGTCGGAGTCAACTTTGCTCAACGGTTTTTCTACCAAGGCCATATCCGGGGTGGGAGTCATTCCTTGGGAAAGTAAAAAAGGATCGAGTGGGAAAGCTGACGACAGTTATAGAGGTTTTTAGGGCTTGAGTTCTTTCCCAGGACACCCCCTTTTCAAAGAATCTGGTCTATTACGCCGGAGCTTTGTATCCGTTATCGAACCTTCATCCGCTCTAGGCACGCATGCGACCGGGCTCATAACGTCCCGCGGGGAAACTATACTGCCACTCTTGCCATGCCTAGTTGTATCCTTTAAGGGATTTTGAGAGCTTCGAGCCTTATGTGCTATCGGCCTTATCTTTTGATTTTGCCCCTTTTCTTTCTTTTTTTTTTCTTCTTGCTTTCCTTTTCTTTCTTTGCAGAGTGAGGTCTTAACGGATTGCCCCTATTTGAGACCTCTTTTAATGGGGGGTCTAGGTCAGTTCTCGCCCCCTTATTCACCACTTGCCCATATCTTCAGCCGAGAGAGAGGAAATACAAGGATTTCCACCTTTCCCCGAGCATGGCCAAAGGAGAAACGGTGTCGGGTAGCATGAGAGAATGCCGAGCCACAGGCAATCGTGTAGTGTGTGAGATGCTGGACCTGGGTCCTCCTTTCGCAATCTAGTGGGGTATACCATGACATTGAACCGTTACTGATTCCATCTTTTATGGATAGAAACGTTTTAAATACAACCCATTCCATGGGTTCGGCAATTCTTCACCCTCTGCGTTGATCAGACGATACGCGTTACCCGGATAAGCTTCTTTGATTACGAGGGGCCCATCCCAGTTGGGTTGTAGCCTAGACCTGGGACCTGCTGACCTGATGAACTTACGTTTCAAAACCATATTACGTACTTGGAATTTTCTTTCAATGACCTTCTTTTGAAAATATCGCGAGACACGCTTTTGATATACTGAAACATGATTGTCCGCATTCAACCTTTTCTCGTCTAAGAGTTCCAGTTGGACTAGCAACGCCTCTCGACGTTCATCAAGATTAAGTTCCTTGTCCAGGTGCACTCTTAGGGAAGGGATCAGAATCTCATACGGGAGTACCACCTCCATCCCATATGTGAGAGCAAAGGGAGTCTGCCCTGTGGGAGTGCGGACGGAGGTGCGATAAGCCCATAGAGCTTCTATCAGTTTGTCGGCCCAGTCAGTAAATTTATGTGATTCGCATGTTTTCTTGATAATTTTAAGAAGGGTTTTATTCGTGGCCTCAGCCTGGCCATTACCTTGGGGGTAGTATGGTGATGACTGATGCAGAGCTATATTGAATTTCTTACAGAGGTCCTGGAGTTCTTGCGAGACGAATTGAGGCCTGTTGTCGGTGACGATGTCGCTTGGCACCCCAAACCGTGAGATAATTGATGAGGGCATCCCTTGCCCCTCCACATTTTCTCCGGACTCGGATTGTTCGTCGGCAAGCGCCATTATGTTCCTCAAGTGTTTGTGAGTCGAGTCATGTAATTTTCTTATTTTTATTTGAGTCTTAATCATGTAATTTTCCCTTTATTTGAGTCATGTACCTAGGTTAGTAGGTTATCTACCAATGTCCTAAGTCATTGTGTTGTTTAGATAGGCTATTGGGCCCATCTCATTGGGCTAGGCCAATGGACACCCCCTTCCCTTCGGTTATTAGTCATTGTGTCTTTTGTTAGGGTCCTTTGTGAAAAAAGTCATGTGCCTATAAATAGGCCACCCCACTCCTCATATGTAACAATTTTGATGAAATATTGAAGAAACCCCTTTCAAGTCTCTCATTACTCCACTTCTCTCTCTCTCTCTCTAGATCTCCCTCTCTCTCCCCAAGGAAAGGGGCGAACCTCCCCTCTCTCCTCCCCCCCCTCTCATTCAAATCCAACCCCCACCTACCTCCATTATTACCCCCACAACTTCCCACACCCTCCTTTACTCTCCACCTAGTCCCAACAACCCTCCACCAATCCAAGCCCTACTTCCCAACCACCACCTACTTCCCTCCACTTCCCTAAGCACCTCCTCACTTCCCCAAGGCTGAAGGATCTCTTTCCTAGGCCCAAATTTGAATCTCCCACCCATCTCCCCTTCCCCCCTTGCTCCCTAGGTCGCACCCCTCCTCTCCCCTTAAGCCAAGTTCGCCCCCACCTTCCCTCCCCCTCCCTCTCTCCCTTGTGCTCACCCCTTCCCACCACCATCTCTAGCAGACCAGCCCCCTCTCCAGCCCCACTTCGCCCTCCCCACCTCCATCTCCCTAGCCTTCACAACCCCTAAAACTCCTCTCATCTCCCTCCTTTAGCCATTAGACACCCTTCCCACCACTTGCTCTCTTGGCCATCCCCTTCCCCACACCTTCTTCTTCCCCTTAATCTGTCTCTGTTTCAGGCAGCAGAACTACAGCGACTTGCAGAAGCAGCCACGACCGTCCCTCGGAGATTCATGTGGCAAGGCCTACATCTCCGGAATCGTCTGAAAGTTAGCTTTCCAACCGAGGTGGTTTCGCTGGCTTCCAAGGTCGGAGCTGATCGGGGGAGCCGATCGCGTCCAACTGCATCTGCTGTCCCAGTCTGCAGACCAGAAGCTGAAAGAAGAAGCTGCCACGGCCAGCTCGTGAAGGCTCTGAGCGCCATTTTTGGAGGGAAGAGACTACTTCCTGTTAGCTTTCACCTCCAAGAAGAAGGACCTCATTCAGCCACCGGAGCTATCAGTCACTAATTTCTTCGTCGAAGGTTGCATCCAGCCACCTGCAGGTCCGGGGTTTGACCTGTCCTCACATATCCGACCACCATTCTCCCCTCCAACCTCCGATTGGGGCCCCGTCAACTCCTGCTCGTAGCTACTCCGACCACGAGGACGTCACCGCCAGGCTTGTCACATTTGGAGTTTAGAAGCGTCCGTGGTACCCTCTGCAACCTGCTGTACTAGTTCTGAACCAGCCAGAGGAGGAAGCTGCTGACCTGTTGCAGTCGCTGGCCCGACCAGCCCTGAGTTCCAGAGCTCCTGCCAAAATTCAGACATCATCCTCAATCTGTTAGCAAGCTTTTGGCACAAGTCTCATCAGATTCTGAGCTCGGTGGAATTATTGGCAGCATCGACATGGGCCCTCTGTCCAGAAATACAGAAGCTAGGCAGAATCGGAAAAGCTCGGGAAGTCGGTTCTCTTTGCATATCTCACCACCCCGCTTGGCCGGCTGAAGGCCCCTCCCTGCGTGGAGGTAGTTTTGGATGTATTAAGCATAATCCCCACCCCAATATCCCCCCCCTTGTATGGGGTGTAGTTCATGTAATTTCTAAGTCGCAGGTTTGAAGCTTCAATCGACGCGGCGTGCGGGTACGTACCCTCGCCTCCCCGCTCGCCCCCGTCTCCGGCCGGAGTCGGCGTCTTCATGCCGGCTAGGTGAGCCTCGGTCCCTCTCTTGACTGGTTTAATCACTTGCTTAGCTTAGTATTATTGCTATTGCTTCGTCGGACGGTGAGTGAGAGCTCGGCCCAAATTGCTAGTACCGTGAGTGACCACCGCGGGCAAGTTGAGAGTGAATCCACTTAACCCACACCCTTGGTGTGTTGGCCGCCCATGATTTGGGCATCCTAGGCCCACTTGGGGTTCTTCCCAAGCTAGCCAACCATTGGAGCCTAAAGGTCCCGTCTCGGACCCTCTCCAACATCGCCTAGTCACCATCGGGCACTAGTGTGTGCCATACGGGTGAGCTCGCTAGTGTGAGTCCGCTGCTCAAACTTGAATGCTTGCAAAATAGGTCCATAGGTGGTGTCACATCAAGTGGTATCAGAGCAAGTTCACAACTTGTCTCTATCAAGTTGGTCCTAGGGCATGTCTATGCATTTAGAGTCTTCAAGTGCATCACTCTTGTCCCCCTAGTATGGCCACCTCATATCGACCTTACCAATCGGCCCACTCCATAAGTCCAAGCCACCAAGAGATGCCTACCACTAACACCCATAACTTCCCTGGCCATGTCAACTACTTCATGAAAGCCTTGACCTATGCCAATGAGCGACTTGATAACATATCGGGCCGACTCAACCAACTTGGAGAAAATAGGCCCGCCCCAAGGACAGACGATAGAATGGTCCCTTTCCCACTTTCCACCTTTGATGGAACCTCTCCTAGAGAATATTTAGATTGGGAAGCTACAATGGACCAATACTTCACTTGGTATCATATATCCGAGGATGAAAAGACATTGGTTGCCAAAATGCAACTTACCAAACGAGCGGAAACTTATTGGATGCAAATTGTCGGGCTAAAGATACTTAGAAGGGAAACTCCCATCACCACTTGGAAGGACATGAAGGAGCAACTTAGAGCAAAATATATGTCCCCTTCCTACCCGGGTTACCAAAATTCGAGGAGCACTCTCACTCCTCCAAACCCACCCGTCCAAACCCTTACCACTAGAACCCAAGTCTCCAAGGCCTCCACCCAACCAAAACCCCCTTCACTAACCTACACTAGTCAAGCCTCTTTATCCCCCACTTCCACCCCAAATAATCCCAAGGGCAAGAGACCCCTAACCGACCCAATTCCCTCCATGGTGACCACCACTCATCCAACCCTCACCATTAAAAACCATGTGGACACCGTGTCCACCCCTCCACCAAGGCCCATAATGGCCACCATCCCCAAACCCAAAACCCCTCACCCAACTCACCTCCCGCTTCCTACACCAATCTTTCCCCAACCTAGGCCTCCTCTACTTCCCCTTCCGATCCAAGTCCACCCTTGCCCACCACCCCAAGTGCACCATGCTCCAGCTATCACCAATTCTCCCGCATTAGACCTACCCAACCCATTAACACTAGGAATTGAAACCTCCACAACCCTCCACATGGGAGTAGATGCTAGTCCGGAACCCATTCCCACCCATAAGGAAGCCCAAGATCACACCAATGGTAAGGAAAAGCCTCAACCCTTTACCACTTCAAATAGTCCGGATCCTCAAGAGTCACCCACCTTCACCATGAATGAGCATATACTCCAATGGCTCAAGCAAGGACCCACCCTTCCTAGCTCACCCCCACCTCTCTCACCTTTGGGATATCTATCCCAAATTGTTCCCCTCCACTCCTATCACACCACAATCCAATCCTACTATGAGGTAGAAGATTGGGATGATCTCCTCAAAGATCTAAAGTGGCAATCAGACTTGACTTCTTTATTGGCCCTAGGAGCGGACCAACCCAAGAGCCTTAACCTCATCCATCCATGCATTGGGTCCATCTCCTCGGTTTGCACTATTGGTTGCAACACTAGTGACATCCTTTTCCTTCTCCCCATAGTGGAAGAGCCCATCCTGGTCCACTCCCCTACCATTGTGATTCCTAAAATCTTGACCAACCAGCCCACCCCATACACCGGCCCAACCATTCCACTAGAAGAAGACGACTCATCACCTTTTGAGGACCTTGAGGACATGGAGCCCCTTGGTAACCCACTTTATGATCCCTATGATCCATTCCAATGGGAGTAAAGGAACCCGAGTAACCCAACCACATTAACTACCACCTACCTTTCCCTACCCCAACCCACCATGTTTGATCCAATCCACCCCATCCCAGACCCGGGTTACACCATGGGAACCATGACTTTGGGTGGTATACACCTAGGGATCGAGGAAGTGCCCCATCTCATGATATCCAGCTTTCTAGACCCCTTCGACCCATTCCAATGGAAGTCCAAAGGCCCACACATAGGAGACATCTTTGTCACAAGAGTGCATAAGTCTTGGCATACAACACCACTTGGCATGATTCATAAGTCGGGTACATTCATTTACATCACCCACATGTCAAGTAGGAAGTATAAGTGGACCGTATTTGGATGTATTGGCCCACCCTCATTCATCATGAGTCTTAAGTATGAGAGGAGCATACAGGGATGTCCGGGTCCCCCGACATTTGTCATACCCATGCATAAAAGGTTCATCTATGGATGTCTCGGCCCCCCTGAGTCTGTCACAATCTTCATAGCATCAAAGCATGATCGATCTACATGTGGCTGCCCCGGACCACCTTTTCATACCATACATTGTCAACTCACATGGCATACGCATTCAAGCAAGTATCAAGTAACAAGCGGTGGGATTCACAAGAAGCGAGCACAAACTCCTAAGCACCACTTTGAATTCCAAGTTGATAACTTGGCGATGATGGCTTTGGAGTGGCTCTACTTTAGGGTCACCTCCAAATTGAGGGCACGAGAACTTGGACCTTGCCAAGTTCCGAGTGGCTTTGGCAACACGGCTTATGGGTTGAACTTTCAAAAAGGGTTTTGGGATTCTCCCCATTTCTCATGTGGCGGATCTAGCACCTTATAAGGGCACCGCGATGGATCCTAGTGAGTGCCTCCAGCTTACACCTACCCTTGTGATAGACACCCTCGGAGTGCCACCACAAATAGCCTGAGAGCCCGACGTGAGCACACAGCGGCAATACTAGGCAAGCAAGATCCCATCGCCAGCATGAGGGTATGACCAAGTCACTTTGTCGAGCTGAAGCGCCATTCCCCGACTATGGTCGCGGGTTGAGTATGGAGATCATGGATCGCCCAGAGCCGCAGTTCGATATACTACTTCCCTGGTGGACCCATACTCGACGGGGTCGAGTTTTCCCCACCCCGGGGTTATGATGAGGGCATCCCTTGCCCCTCCACATTTTCTCCGGACTCGGATTATTCGTCGGCAAGCGCCATTATGTTCCTCAAGTGTTTGTGAGTCGAGTCATGTAATTTTCTTATTTTTATTTGAGTCTTAATCATGTAATTTTCCCTTTATTTGAGTCATGTACCTAGGTTAGTAGGTTATCTACCAATGTCCTAAGTCATTGTGTTGTTTAGATAGACTATTGGGCCCATCTCATTGGGCTAGGCCAATGGACACCCCCTTCCCTTCGGTTATTAGTCATTGTGTCTTTTGTTAGGGTCCTTTGTGAAAAAAGTCATGTGCCTATAAATAGGCCACCCCACTCCTCATATGTAACAATTTTGATGAAATATTGAAGAAACCCCTTTCAAGTCTCTCATTACTCCACTTCTCTCTCTCTCTCTCTAGATCTCCCTCTCTCTCCCCAAGGAAAGGGGCGAACCTCCCCTCTCTCCTCCCCCCCCTCTCATTCAAATCCAACCCCCACCTACCTCCATTATTACCCCCACAACTTCCCACACCCTCCTTTACTCTCCACCTAGTCCCAACAACCCTCCACCAATCCAAGCCCTACTTCCCAACCACCACCTACTTCCCTCCACATCCCTAAGCACCTCCTCACTTCCCCAAGGCTGAAGGATCTCTTTCCTAGGCCCAAATTTGAATCTCCCACCCATCTCCCCTTCCCCCCTTGCTCCCTAGGTCGCACCCCTCCTCTCCCCTCAAGCCAAGTTCGCCCCCACCTTCCCTCCCCCTCCCTCTCTCCCTTGTGCTCACCCCTTCCCACCACCATCTCTAGCAGACCAGCCCCCTCTCCAGCCCCACTTCGCCCTCCCCACCTCCATCTCCCTAGCCTTCACAACCCCTAAAACTCCTCTCATCTCCCTCCTTTAGCCATTAGACACCCTTCCCACCACTTGCTCTCTTGGCCATCCCCTTCCCCACCTTCTTCTTCCCCTTAATCTGTCTCTGTTTCAGGCAGCAGAACTACAGAGACTTGCAGAAGCAGCCACGACCGTCCCTCGGAGATTCATGTGGCAAGGCCTACATTACCGGAATCGTCTGCAAGTTATCTTTCCAACCGAGGTGGTTTCGCTGGCTTCCGAGGTCGGAGCTGATCGGGGGAGCCGATCTCTTCCAACTGTGTCTGCTGTCCCAGTCTGCAGACCGGAAGCTGAAAGAAGAAGCTGCCACGGCCAGCTCGTGAAGGCTATGAGCTCCATTTTTGGAGGGCAGAGACTAATTCCTGTTATCTTTCACCTCCAAGAAGAAGGACCTCATTCGGCCACCGGAGCTATCAGTTACTAATTTCTTCGTCGAATGTTGCAGCCAGCCACCTGCAGGTCCAGGTTTGACCTGTCCTCACATATCCGACCACCATTCTCCCCTCCGACCTCCGATTGGGGCCCCGTCAACTCCTGCGTGTAGCTACTCCGACCACGAGGACGTCACCACCAGGCTCGTCATATTTGGAGTTCAGAAGCGTTCGTGGTACCCTCTGAAACCTGCTGTACCAGTTCTGCACCAGCCAGAGGAAGAAGCTGCTGACCTGTTCCAGTCGCTGGCCCGACCGGCCCTGAGTTCCAGAGCTCCTGCAAAAATTCAGACATCATCCTCAATCTGTTATCAAGCTTTTTCCGCAAGTCTCATCAGATTCTGAGCTCCGTGGAATTATTGGCCGCATCGACATCAACCCTCTGTCCAGAAATACAGAAGCTAGGCAGAATCGGCAAAGCTCGGGAAGTCGGTTCTCTTTGCATATCTCCCTACCCCGCTTGGCCGACTGAAGGCCCCTCCATGCGTGGAGGTAGTTTTGGATGTTTTAAGCATAATCCCCACCCCAATATCCCCCCCCCCCCTTGCATGGGGTGTAGTTCATGTAATTATTAAGTCGCAGGTTTGAAGCTTCAATCGACGCGGCGTGCGGGTACGTATCCTCGCCTCCCCGCTCGCCCCCGTCTCCGGCCGGAGTCGGCGTCTTCACGCCGGCTAGGTGAGCCTCGGTCCCTCTCTTGACTGGTTTAATCACTTGCTTAGCTTAGTATTATTGCTATTGCTTCGTCGGACGGTGAGTGAGAGCTCGGCCCAAATTGCTAGTACCGTGAGTGACCACCGCGGGCAAGTTGAGAGTGAATCTACTTAACCCACACCCTTGGTGTGTTGGCCGCCCATGATTTGGGCATCCTAGGCCCACTTGGGGTTCTTCCCAAGCTAGCCAACAATTGGAGCCTAAAGGTCCCGCCTCGGACCCTCTCCAACATCGCCTAGTCACCATCGGGCACTAGTGTGTGCCATACGGGTGAGCTCGCTAGTGTGAGTCCGCTGCTCAAACTTGAATTCTTGCAAAATAGGTCCATAGGTGGTGTCACATCAATAATGTTCTTCATAATGAATCGGCATACCGTGGTGGCTTTGATTTCTGCATAAGCTTCAGCTTCCGCCCACTTGGTGAAGTACTCTGTAGCCGTCAAAATGAAGGACTTCTGTTTAACTACGGTATTCGGATCACCGAGGGGTCCGATGATATCAAATGCCCACATGGAGAAGGGCCAGGGAGCAGACAGGGGGTGAAGAGAAGAAGCGGGAGCGTGGATTTTGTTGGCATGGATCTGGCACTGAAGACACCTATGGACATAGGTGAAACAATCTTCTTCTAGGGTTGGCCAGTAGTAGCCCTGCCTAAGAATCTTTTTCGCCAACGCCTGTCCATTCACATGCCCTTCACACTCGCTGGAGTGGGCTGCTTCCACGACTTTCCAAGCTTCTTCATCATCTAGGCACCTCATTAGAACTCCATTCAGAGCCCGCCTATATAATTCACCAGCAATGATAGTGTATCTCGCGGCAACTCTTCTAATGGCCTTTCGCTGCCCAGCGTTTGCCTCTTCCAGAAATGTACCGTCCTTGCAATACTGCTCAATTTCATAAAACCACGGCAATTCCTCTTCTTCGATGATCTCCTCGAGCTCAGCTAATGATACTTCTTTCACTTCTTCCCTTTCTATCTTCTTCTCCACGGACTTCCTAAGGTCGTCAAACCAGGGATCCTGAAGAGAGGGAATATCTAGCCGTTGGACCACAATGGTCTCAGTGGCACGACTTAGGGGAAATGATAGGGAAGAAGCGAGCAATGCAAGGGCATCAGCCAAGATGTTCTGAGAACGAGGAGTATGAATGTAGACGAGTTTCCTGAATTGCCTAGCCATGAGCGTGACCAGATCTTGATAGGGTTTAAGCTTAGGGTCACGGGTGCGGTAAGTTGACAAAACTTGGCCCAGCACCAATTGAGAGTCTCCTATGATGTTAAGATATCGCGCGCCCAAGATGTAGGCGTGCTTCAGACCGGCAAGGAGAGCCTCATACTCGGCTATATTGTTAGTGGCAGGAAATAAGAGTTGATACGCCACAGGGATAGTTACCCCTTCCGGAGTAAGAAGAACGGCGCCAATTCCACTGCCCTGGGAATTAAGGGCACCATGAAATGAAGAGACCAAAAAGGAAGATGAGTGATCACCGCCAGGTGTTCATCGAGGAATTCGTCCTGGATGGAATCAGTACGAGGGATAGGAGAATGAGCCAGGTGTTCGGCAATAGCATATCCCTTGATTGCTTTCTGCACTATGAAGGTGATGTCGAACTGGGAAAGAAAGCTCTGCCAGCGAGCTAGTCGACTAGAAAGGACAGGCTTTTCGAAAAGATAACGAATGGGGTCCATTCTAGAGATGAGCCTAACCTCGTGGGCGAGGAAATAGTGTTTAAGCTTCTGCGCTACCCACACCAGTGCTGCACAGGTCTTCTCCATGGCAGTGTACTTGGATTCAGCGGGATTAAATAACCTTGAGAGATAGTACGCTGCCCTTTCCCTTCCTTCATCGTCTACCTGTGCCAGGACAGCTCCTAGGGAGTCCTCAATTATAGAAATGTACAGGATCAGGGGTTACCCAGGGACAGGTGCTGGTAGAACCGGGGGATTAGAGAGATAGACCTTCAGTTCCTCATAGGCCTTCTGGCATTGTTCATTCCATTCAAATTTCGCGCCTGCCTTTAGCAATTCATAAAATGGGCGGCATCTTTGCGAATGCTGAGATATGAATCTCCTGATAAATTGCAAACGCCCGATCAGACCTCGAAGCTCAGTGATGTTCTTCGGCGGCGGCATTTCCATAACGGCCTTTGCTTTATTCGGATCGATCTGAATCCCCCATTTGCTAACTATAAACCCGAGCAATTTCCCTGATGCAACTCCGAACACACATTTCTTTGGATTCATCTTTAACTTGTATTCCCTAGCCCTTTGCAACACCTTGGCTAGAATGGCGGGGTGTTCTTCTTGTGACCTCGATTTGACTAAAATATCATCCACGTAAGCTTCCAAGTAGACGTGCATCATATCGTGGAAGATGGCCATCGTCGCCCTTTGATAGGTGGCACCTGCATTCTTCAATCCGAATGGCATAACGACGTAACAGTACGTGCCCCAAGGCGTGGTGAACGAGGTCTTTTCTTGATCTTTCAGAGCCAGAAGGATTTGGTTATACCCAGAATAACCATCCATGAAGGAGAGTGCTTCGTACCCAGCTGTATTATCGACCAAGACATCGATGTGAGGAAGTGGAAAATCGTCCTTCGGACATGCCTTGTTCAAGTCCCTGAAGTCAATACAAATTTGAATTTTACCATCCTTCTTCATTACTGGGACTATGTTTGCCACCCATTGTGGATACAGCACAACTCTAATGAACCTGGCCTTATGCAATTTATCAACTTCTTCCTTAATTCTCAAGGCCATCTGCGGGTGGAATCTCCTCGCTTTCTGCTTAACGGGTGTTGCCCCTGGTTTGAGAATGAGCCTATGTTCAACCAAGGCGGGGTCAAGACCGGGCATGTCCTCGTAGGACTAGGCAAAAGAATCACTGTACTCCCTCAAAACTTTGACAAGATCCTCTTCAACTTGAGGAGGGAGGTTAGCAGAGATAAGTATGGGCCTGGGATCCTCTTCTGTTCCGAGGTTGATCTCCTTAGTGGGCTCATCTACTGCCGCGGAAGGTTCGTCAAGTTTCTTCAAACCTTGTGCGTATAAATCGGCAGTGTCATCCACCTCATCTTCCTCATCATCTGCTGGGTCCTTTTCATTCATAATTTCATATACTCCTAATCCATCATTGCTCCATACCCCTTCGATTTCTTCACCATCTTCCAAGACAATCGCGGTCTCTACAAATTCAGGACATTTTAGCAGGGCATGGCATCTTCCAGCCAAATCTTGCAGAAACCTATCGGGAATGGTTTTGGGAGGACGCGTTACGGGAGGCGTCGCAGACGTGGATGGGCTGACTAGACACGAACTAGATTCTATTCTGACTGACTCGACTATCCTAGGAGACTCTGCGCACTGTACATCTAATCTAGGGGAGAGGAAGTCTACCGGAAAAGGAACAGGGGTCTCGTGCCCCTGGGAATCTGGGTAGAACATAGCGTAATCTTCCAAGGAGACCTCCGTTTTAAAATTGGCATTTTTTTTTTGTGGCTGGAGGTGATCACGCAGCAGGAGGAGGAAGAGGATGGAGGAGGAGGTAACTGCATAGGAAACAACTCAGGGAAAATGCAGTCAAAGAAGGGGTCGGAAGAGGAGAACCACATTTCATGGAGCTGAGCTCCTGGGGGAGGAGGGGTGAATAGGGTTGATAGATCAATGGGCGGGCAGCGCCCGCAAGCACATGGAACAAATAAAATCTTGGGTCTCTATGTGAAGTACGGGTCGACCACAATTGGAGGGGAACGGGGAACAAAATCTGACTGTTGAAACCAGGAAGTAAGACGGGATGAGGATATAGAATAAGTAGTGACCGAGCTCCCCGTCTTCCGTGGCCCCTGGCGGACCAATGGCATCGGATGACGCTTCACCAGCTGCGTCTCCTTCTTCAACGGCTTGCTTTCTTCTTCACGAAACATCTTCACGAAACAATCAGAGAGATCTTCTGGGTCATCAACTAGCCCTTTCGGCGGCGGTGGTGGATCAACAACAGCACAGGCTTCATCTGCCTATTCTTCAGAACTGGACGGCAATTCCTTCAAGGTACCAGGCTGTAACGGACCCCTCACAAAATGTTGCCGGTAATCCCATGTTAAGGGCCCAGAGTCTCCGAGTATCGACATCGAGGACTCATGGTAGCCGAGGCCCCGGCGGCCCATTTTCTTGCTTTTGGGGACGTGATTAGTCCGGCCCTGTAATTGCGCGCCGAGCCCCCGGCCCGGCTGATAACCCAGCTTCATAATCATATGCCATCCTTTGGAATCTCTAATCTTGGATTTGGCTTTCACATTGACTGGCGCAGTAGCGGACTTGCGTGACGCATATGCCCAAGAATAGTTCAAATCCATCACTGACAGAACTGGCCTATTACTCGGCCATAATGTAGGCAGGATCTTGGCTGCTATGGCGTCGACATTTTGGACTGTGGAAATGCTTTTCACCTTGACCACCCGCCCTTGGAAAGGGAACTTCAAACATTGGTGGGCGGTTGAGGGGACATCATTTAAACTGTTCAGCCACGGACGACCCATAATAGCTTTAAACATCGGGTCTATGTCCAACACATAAAATTCCACGTCCATAACCAAAGGCCCTAGCTCGGCCTGTACAGTCACGACCCCGTGACAAGCACGCCTGGAGTTATCATAAGCCGCTATCGTGGTTGGTGTTGGCTTGAGCATGCCTTCGGGAATATTGCAGGCACGGAGAGTACTTAATGGACACACATTTATTGAGGCTCCCGTGTCCACAAGGGCAGATTCCACGGCCGTTTTGTTTAAAGAAATGGTTATACACAACGACATCTGCCGTGCCTCAGGGGGTGCTAGCTCTGATTCGGAAAATGAAATAGAAGGCCCCTTAGTAATCGTTGCCAAGACCGAGGGCAGGTTGTCCACTGCCACATCTTCACTCACCATAACTTTCTGCAGGAAGGTCTTCAAGGCGTCTTGGTGGAGTGGCGACCTCTTGATCAGTTCTAACACTGAGATTTTAGCTGGCATCCGGTCTAAATGTTGTAATAAGTCATATCTTGTGCCCGGCACGGGGTCTACTTCTTCTGTTTCAGCTGTGGGGGGATGAACTTGGAGATTAGGTGCAGATGCACCGGAAAGGGGAAAAATTCTTTGGAAGGGACGCCCGCTCCGAAGGGCGCAATGTGATGCCGACACGGCCTGAGGCGGACCCCCGCTTGGCCCGGTGGGGTAGGTAAGTGGCGTAGAAATGGGGGTGAGGATGGCGGAAGTGGGTTTAATAGGCGCTGGTGGAGGGAAAAGGGGTGAAGTTTTAAGCGGAGGGGAAATAACGGAGGGTACGGTGGGCGGTGACGGAAGGACGGGAGGAGCGGAGGGGAGTGTAATGGGCCTAAGGGGCGACGTGGAGGGAGCAACCAGTGGTGTGGTGGTCAAAATAGCGGGTCTGAGAATGGAGGGGATAGTAGGTGCGGGAGAGTAGTTGTGGTGGAGGGCCAAGAGGTGTGCGGGGGTTTCATCATCAAACGTCCACCCAGCGTTGGGGGCCGGGCGCTGGACCATATTTACTTGTGCTGGGGCCGGTGCCGGCGGCTGCTGTTGCTGCTGAGGAGCGGGTTGATGTACTGGCATGGGATTCTGATGGATCCCGAGGTCTTGTTACTGTTGCTGGGGTTCTTGTTGCTGCTGGGGTTGTTGCTGCTACTGCTGTTGGGGCGCCGCCTGCTGCGGCCTAGCCTGTCTCTGCCTCTGCTTGATATCCTAAATCTACTGGTGCATCTGGGCCCAATCAATTCTCTGGCCCTCATGCAAGTCATACACCAGATCTCTGAACTGATAACATCATTCTATCGTATGCCCGGGTTGCCGATGGAATATGCAATATCAGGATTGATCGACAGTCGGGTTCCAATTCAGACGCTCAGGAGGCAACTGAAGATCACCAGTATACATTAGAGCAGAGAAAATATCTGGCAAAGTCTCCGGAAGAGGAGGGTAATGAGCCCTTTTCGGAGCTGGTCGAGCAGAGCCATAGGCGGCGGGTGGAGGAACATTATTGTACTGCGGGGGCCCCTGAGGCTGTTGGGGTGGCGGAGGTGCCTGTTGAGGGTATTGCGGGACTTGGAAGGTGGGCTGGGGAATTGGCGGAGTGGCGAACTGGGGGTTGCGCTGAGGCTGCGGGAAGCGAGGTGGAGCGGCTTGATGGGGGAATTGAACGGCCTGGACCTGCTCATTAATTTGTACTCCCTTAGTGACGGGGCCTTGGGTTTTCTTGGTGGCTTTGGGTTTCTGTGCCTCGAATAAAGAATGGATGGGGGAGTCTTTGAACTGGGTTTGTATGAATCGAGCTCTGCTGTATAGCTGGTGCATGTTTGAGATATCATTCATTGCCAAAATGTTCCTGAAAGTCGGCGTAGCATTGGAAATTAATAACTTCACTTTTTCTTCTTCCGGGATCTACCCAGGCACACGTGAGGCCATCTGCCTCCAACGATCTGCATAGGTTGCAAAATCTTCCTCCGGCTTCATCTTCTCTGCCACTAAATCAGTGAAGGAGTATTCGGGTCCAACCCGGTCCTGAAATCTTTGTATAAACCTCTCCTTGACTGTCTTGAAACTCTCGGCCTCCTCCATAGGCAGGGTGTAGAACCATTCCAGAGTGACCCCTTCCAACGACCGGCGGAACAAATAGGCCATCAGGCGCTCGTCCTGCTGGAACTGTGCTGACTCGTACAAGAACTCCCGAATATGGATGAACGGGTTGCCATTCCCGTCGTATTTACGGTACATGGGGAGCTCGGACTGTGCTGGAAAATGAATGTCCCTGAAGTTAGGGATAGGGACGTCAGCAAGGGATTGCGGACCAACCCGCCTCTGGAGGAGATCAATCTGTTGCTGCATAGCAGCCCACTTGTCAAGGATCTCCCGTTCCCGGGAAGGAGGAGAAGGAGCAGGAAGAGCAATATTTGGATAGGAAGCCGGAGGGTGAGCCGTCTGAAGGAGCGGCGCGTAAGAGGGATAATGGGCTGAGGAGGGGCCCATATCCGCGCGAGCTAGCTGAGCAGCCCCCGGCTGCAACCTAACAAAATCCGTCGGGGCCACGAGGGCCTGCGGCGATGGAGAAGCTGTGGTGTACGGATCAAGATAAGGCATGGAGGGGATCTGAGACTTCCCCTTATCAAGCTGTTGATGGACCGAGGTGGAGGCCTGGCCCATTTCCATGTTAGAGGAGCAAAGGATCTGAGGACGAAGAGGCGTGAGATCAACGGGTGCCACAGAGGTGGTCCCGATAATGGGGGAAGTGGTGGCAACAACAGTCGTGCCACGAGGAAGAACTGGGGTCGGGGCATCGCCCCCTTGTAAAGCCTGCCGGATGAGATGGAGCTGGGTCGGATCCAGCTGAGCCATCATGTTGAGGATTTGACTGGCGGGATTCTGAATGGAGGGATTTGAAAGAGAGGGTTGAGAACCCTCACCAAGAACGGTCGGGAGCGGAGGGGCATTGCCCTCCCCTCCTTGCATATGGGCGACCCGAGGTGGGTCTTCGAGAAGACCACGAGGAAGAGAGTCCTCGTGAGACTGAGAGAAGTCGTAGGACGACATCGGGTAAGCTGAATCAAACAAGGGGTTGAAATAAGAATGGAAATGAGAACGGACCCTAGGAGATGATCCTGAGGGACAGAAGCAATCCCACATACACCAAGACACCTAGGACTAGCACCAGCAAAACTAATCAACTAGATCTACCAAGCAACTACCAAGCATACAATGGAGAGAGATGAGAGCAGAATCACTCGGCAATGCAATCAAGTTCTTAAAATGATGCTCGTCAGTTCCTTATATCTTCTTCTTTGAGCTTTAGTGGATTAATGAAGATATAAATCCTCTCAACCACTAGGCGCCTAGCTGGGATAAGAAATGAAGAACTGTGTGACTCTATCAGGATCTCTCACTCGCGGATGCAACCCTATACTGGGGGTGGATGCGGTACAACCCGCCCGGCGTCCGTGTGGGAATCCACGGCTCACGGGGGCTTACGGAGGTCCTCGGCAAGGTCCCTAGTCGGCTCCAAGGAATATGGAGACGAGAGGAAACCCTACCTCGGTAGGAATGCAACTAATATGAGAAAAGATCGATGCTCCTATGCACACCGGAGTGCATGCACAAACTAGCCTAGCAGCTATCAATCAATGAGCAAGTATACACATGAACAATAAAGAGCATGGTGATGCAATGATGATAAGAGAGCAGGGGGGAAATCAATGAATAGCACCGGGCATGGCAAACCACATGAAATATGACAATCAAAGTATAACATAAATACAATGTGGCACCAGATGAACGGCCCCTCTGCGACCGCTCCAACAGTAGAACGGTCTGTGTGGGACCGTCTAATCCAGAGAGAAAACAAAACTGCAGAGCAACCACAGGACCTAAAAACATGAGGGAGCAATGGCAGAAAATACCAGAAGGACGGTCACTGGACAACCGTGTAGCCTCACAAATGGTCCTCTATCAGCCGCGTACCTACAATAAGAACAGAGCAAATCGTACCTGTGCTGGAGAACTGAACGGCCAGATCCAGGCCACTCTGGCGTATAGACGGTCTATATCGCACCGTCTGTAACAGGAAAGACCGACGAAGCTGGTTTGACTGCAGGGGTTGAACGGTGGAATCTCAACCGTTCCTGTTGTTGGGCGGCTCTGGGGGAACCGCTCAGGTCCCAGGGGACGGAAACGCACCCCAACCTGCAAATCAATCTTGGGAAGAAGAAAAAACTTGGAAACAAAGAAGGAGGGTCAGCAATCTCAACAGCATGATGGGCATTAGTTGTCCCACCGTGATCGCCACAAAAGGGGTGTAGATATATATTTCTCCTCTCCTCACTTGGTGGATGATAGGTTATGAATAAAGCAATAATATCAGGAGTAAACAAACAAAGCGCAGTGAGAGGAGGGAGAAAAATAGAGAGTGACCGTGATCGCCACCAAAGCGCAGCACGTGACTAGCGTACCGTACTTTGGAAAAGAAGGGGAGACACTCGCCTTGATGTAGCACTGGGAGGATGCGCGGTCGATGCAGAACCGCCTTAAAGACACACGGCCCTACGATAGGCCGTCTAAGAGTGCTGCCGAACGCGCGGGAAGAAGAACTCCTGGAAGATGGGCGGGTTGAAGTGAACCGCAGAATGAAGAAGGGCGGTGCAGGGGATGCCGCTCGTCGTCTTGAACGGGCCTAAAGGAACCGCGCAAGCCCACCACGCCAAGAGTTGCAAAAGGGTTCACCTCCACCCTCTCCAGCCGGCCAGAGGGGATGGGCCTCGTGCTGATGAAGTGCTGACCTGCAAAACAATGTGGAGACACAGAAGAGACACCTAGATTAGGACTAAATGACGTAGTACGCGTTCATGTAAGATGAATTAAGCATAAACAAATGGATAGGAGGATACCTTGGGGGTTTTAAACCACTAGGGTGATAAGAATGTGGGTGGGTGTGTGCATGGGGAGAAAAACGAGGGAAACGCAGAGAGAAAACAATGCATGCAATAGATGATGAAGAAATCGAAAAACGACGCTACGACTCGACACAAAGACTACTCCCTGAACCGGAGGCTCGTAAGGACGTAGAGAGCCTCCCTCCTTGGTGCTAGGTCGTTCAGAAATGCGGCAGGGCTTTGCCGTCGACCAAAATCTTCCCCCCCCTTTCGATGTCCGGCCCCTAGGGTCTATTTATAGAGCCTAGAAAGCCAGCCCCGAAACTAAGGTTTAGAGGTATTTTCAGGTCGAATTTACAAAAGATAATTCGTAGATAATATCATTATCTACCATCCAGATGAAACGACATCAAAAATGGTTAATTATCCACGGAGAAATCATCAAAATAAACTGGGGATAAAGACATGAATAAAAGAGATAAAAGTTTGTTAAAAAGCCTCATCTGACATGATGAGCGGTCTTACGATAGACCGCGCATCATATAGGCGGTCTTGTTCAGACCGTCTAAGCTGTCGGTGGAAATTCGAAAAATCAGAAAATCAACGCAATTATCTCTCTAACTGGCCGAAACGCCCGCTGTTGGACCCTCAAAGATGAACGGTTCTAATGAGACCGTTCTAGTGTAGAGCGGCCAATATCCAACCGTTTCACCCTATCGGTGATAATTCGGATAATTGGATAATTATCTGAGAAAATGGGCGTGCGTAGGACTCTGAGGTATAGGCGGTTGTAATAAGCCCGTCCATTAAGTTGAACGGTCCTAATAGGGCCGCACCACAGCCTGTCGGTGAATATTCGGAAAAGTCCTCAGAAATTAACAAAATGTATGAACGGTCAATGTTCCACCGCCCATCTTCTGAACGGCTGATGTTGGGCCGTTCATGATCTGAAACATCCGATTGACCCAAGCCAAGGCCCATTAAGCCCTGAATTGCCACGGATTGCACCAAGGAGGGAGACGACCCAGCCCAAGACGTGCCACAAAAATGGCCCGACGAATGATGGACAACTCAAGGCATTAACTAATGGGAGTAAGAGAAACGACTCAAATTATCGGTATAAAATGGGTGTCAACAGCACCGAAGTAAAACACGCACTGACTATGCTATATAAGTATGCAAGGTTTGCACCGAGACAGAAAATGCACTGACCTTCTTCAGTGCGATGCAGGCACAAGCATACCCATGAAATGCTCATCAAACTCGTGATGCATACAACAATTATACTTATGATGCATACAACAATTATTCAACAGCACTGACTTAAACAATGCATAACAAGCAAGAGCAGATGCATAAACATTCAATCTTTCATGCAAACACATGGTGACTTATAGTGTTTGCTATTATTAAAATCACAGAGGCACAACAATCTCCCCCTTTTTGATGATGGCAACACTATGAGTCAACATTGACTCTCATGGCGAATTATTCTCCACCTTTGACGTCAGAAAAAAGGAAATAGTTTTGAGAGAAATACAAGCATGCATGAAATGATTGAAGTAAAAACTCCCCCTTTGACTAAGTCATGAAGGCATAGAAAAGCTATTCTCCCCCTTAATGAAACAACATGAATGCAACAAGAGGATCATGAATGATCAGCAACCACAGGATCAGTGAGATTGGAAGTCTGATATCTGGTACATTGATATAGCAGTTCGGATCTTGACAGATTGAAAAAATTAACAGAAGCAGAACTTGATTTGTGGATTGTAAAAGAGTGTAGAAGATAAGCACAATGAGTTTCAAGAGAGCAGAATATGAGCAGGTGTGATCTCCAAGCCAAAGTATATGAGAAGAAAAGATTTTCAATGGGGTACCCAATTCATATATCCATGTTTAAAGTTTCAGAATCTTCTATTATAAAAGCTTATGAAATGGCTTTGATTGACAAGCATGGTTTAAGAATGATGTACACAAGGTTTGTCAATAAAATACAATACTCATATCTGAAGCAACTTTTTAATAAAGATGAACCAATTTCTCATATAACATTCTAGTTCAAACTCCTTTCATCTTACACAATTAATTTCATTGACTTCTTTAGGAAAAACAGTCAAGAGTATTGAGGTTAAACAAATAGACACTTAGTGAATTTTGAATTGCAAGGGTTATAGCAAATCTTTTTCACTATTACTTTTAACATTGAGCTTAGTGACCAGACATGTGTCATTTATACCTTTTACATTAAGGGTACACGTGGGCTAGACGCCAGTACCCCCAGTTACTAAGCATAAACTACCATATCTGTCTCTGATCAAAAACTACACAGATGATTTACACCTTTGACATTAAGGGTACACGTTTTTCAGACGCCAGTACCTCCAGTTACTAAGTGAAACCAGCCCTATAGATTTGACCATATGAACAGAGGTAACATGAAGCACTTCATGACATAAATTCCTCTCCATTTCTTTGATGGAGGGTTCAGTTTCTCAGTGCAATTCAGTCATTACTTTGCCACAATATTTATTTTTTTTACAATGATTCTGCTGTTGATGCCCTTTTTAAATTTCAAAGTGACTTATTTAAAAACAATACAAGTTACATGCATTTCAACCAAAGTAAATCAAGGTTTCAATTTTTAGATGTCGGAAGATATTACATGAACTTACATGAGACAGTCAGTTAAAGTTTATTAAAAAATTGATTCAGATATTTTCAGGTCCTTCAAATTCAAACTTAGGAAAACATAAGACTTAAACCAATTCAAATCAACAAACATTCTTAAACCTGTATAATAGAATATTATTTATTAAGGATGATTTCAGATTTGTGAAAGGGTACACAAACTGATATTACTTCACTTCTCTGTACGTTTAACATGGACAAAGCATTCAGCAGCAAGAGACATTTGACAAGCATGCTGATGCGGGACGGGACCACGGACACGACAAGCTCGCGATCGTCCCTTAACGAGGGAAGCGTCGGACGTGCACGGTTGAGAAACCGGCAAGAGCTAGGGTGGTCGGCTCGCACTTTCGTGCCCGGATCGGGTCATGGGACGGTCTCGCTCACTCTCTCGCAGCAGCGGTGATATGAAATTATAGCAAGCTAGGTCCTAAAACATGCTCTCTAGCAGTGGCATAAACAAGCATATATGAAATAAGCGAAATGCCAAGTGTAGGAGCGAAGACGATACCTCCACGCACTCGGCGTGGGGACGACGGGCCCGGCCGAACTCGTGCTCCCGGGACAGTTAATACATGAATAGTACAGCAATGGAAATATGCCCACTCCACGCAGGGAGGTAAAGGGTGACACAACGGGGCCCGGGAGGACCGAATACGGGTTGACGGGCGGCTTTCCGCGTAGCTTCGGCAGCACCCGAACTAGTGACGGTGGGGCCCACGTGCTGTCCGGAGGGGCCGTGTGGGACCCGGTGTCACCACTGTGGTGGGGACACTGGTGGAGGCGATCCCCGGGCTGGCGGCACGCTGGAACGTCCCCCGGAGGTCGGGCGGCTCCGATCGGCACCCGTCGGGTTTGCTGTCCACGGACTGGTGGTTGCTGTTTTGCAGCGCGAGCTCCGGCGAGAATGGACGCTGCGATCAGCCCGATGTCAGATCGACACGAGACTGGCACCGTTGGAAAGCTAGCTTGAAGTTATTCAACCTAGGCCCAAAGATCTGGCCTGGATCTGCTCGGATCTTGACTTATGGAATTTTCAATCTCCTATTGTACAGTAATTGAAGACTCAGGCCTGCAGAGGACTTGACTGTTGATTGCCTTTGACCGTCATGTGGATGTCCGAATTCGAAGATGTGTTCTTCATCAAAGTTGTTAGACATTGAGATGGAAAGATGGAAAAATTAGTTTGGACATGTTTGGATGTGTCTATGATTTTCTGTGAGTTTTTCAGTGGACAAAGGTCGGATCTGGGATCTGGCTTAAAGTACTGTAGCTCCGGTAGAACATGAATTTTGAAAAATAGGTAGAAGGATGATAAAAATTTAAGAAAACATGTGGTGGTAGGGGACGATGGACAGAACACACAGTTAAATTGGGAGGTCTAAAGAAAATCAAAAGGGTGGTCGAAGGAGGAGAACTCTGGGCTACTATCACTGTAGATAGTGACAGAACAGATCTGAGATTAAGAGTTGAACGAAATGGGGAAAATATGAAACGGTGGCTTTTGAACCTGTATTTTTTTATGGAGAAAGGGATAGAAGATAGGAACCAACCCTAAAAATTGCAAGTCGATCAGAACTCGTGTCTGGCTTCAGGAATTCACGAACCACACCTCTGTCCAGCAGGATAGAAAACCGAAGATGATCCCGTGGCGGCTCGAAGGCGGCACGAACGGCGGCGGCGGCGGCACAAACGATCACCGGAGGTTGAGAGGGGAGGAGGGAGATAGAATCCACTCTAGATCTGGGGTTGGGAAAGGAAGAACACCAAGGGAGGAGAGAGGGGCGCACCAAGCTTCAAGAACACTCACAAATTTTCTGATTTTTTTCATTCAATTTCTCATGAAAATACAACATTATATATGACTCCAATCAATTCTAATATGGACCCTTGGATCAAGGGTTGGGGACTGAATGGCTGAGATGAGGTGTGAATAACACACCAAATATAATTTTTTAATCCACCTTGACCATCTTCATTCAACCTTAGACTACTTACATTCAAACTCCACCTAATACACACCTAACTAGCCTAATAGAGCCAAAGAAGGGGGCGCCCCCTTCATGGGCCTCCCTTGGGCCAAGTGTGGTCAAATGCCATGTTACAAGCCCACTAACCATGCTAGACTCTTCCACCCTTGGTGGCCCATGAGAGAGAGAAGCCTATTTGGGCCTAAGTGGCTATTAAGGTCCATAATGATGGCCTTAAGACCCAATATGGAATAAGCTCCTAATGGACTCTACTAATGGCAACCTAGCCATGGATTCTACATTACAAATGGCCCATTGGCTTGATATAAGCCTTACAAGGAGCCCAAATGAAAGAAATGACACAATTACAATCTCATACAAGCCATAACACACAAATACACTCCACCCGTGTAAGGAAATCACCTCTGATGCCCCATCAATTCTCCCCGGGTGGGAGGAACTCGACCCCGTCGAGTAGGGGTAGGGATGCTCGAGTACTCCGGCGGATCCGTCACCGTGCCAAGTAGCGCGGGTATGCTCCGCTCCAAGTGATCGTCACCTGCTCATTCCATATATACTCGATATGCGAACTGCTATGGGCTAAAGGTGGTCACTCCGAAGGGGCACTCTCAAAAGGGAAGAAAACAGCTCGAAGACTCACTAGGAATCACCGCTGAGTCCCTATAGGTGACTGATCCGGGTATAGATGCGGAACCGATCCCATACTCATCAAGTGAGTCCACTTGTCTCTTACTCATAAGAGACCGACAGCGAGCTTGCACAAGACCCATGCAGACTTACCATACAATACACACACGTATGCAAACCACACAAACAATCGACTCAAAACACACCACTCAAAACAAACCACACAAGGAAAACACACCGACTTATGCATGACTCTAGACGAAGGTGGTAGCATCAAGCCCACTAGGTGGCTGCATCCAGGGCGGCAGGAGAGCCGTCCTGCTCTTCCCCTCCCAAGGCATAGTACTCCTCGGCTAGTGTCTCATCGGCCTCGTAATCAACACACTCAGGCTCGGGAGGTACGGATCCTCCCACACCTAAGGCTAGGGTGGTGCGAGCGGGACACTCGCTGGCAATGTGGCCAAACCCATGATAGTGGAAACACTACACTCTCGACCGACTACTCTCTCCTATAAAAGGGGCCTTACCCTTATCATCCCGTCGGGTAGGGGGTGTAGGCAGTAATGGGGGAGATGTAGGTGCTTTGGACAGTAGTGGAGGGGGTGCCGGTGCTAGAGGACGGGCTATAGGAGCCGGGGAACGGGCAATGGGTGCCGGTGGTTGGGGTGGAAATAGATCCTTGGGTGGAGGAGGACGAGGCCGTGGAGCGAAGTGCTCCTGACGGGTGGACTCCTGAGGTCGAGCCATGGGAGGCCGCTGATGCGGGCCTATGGAGTGACGGGGCTCGGCACTACGGAGAGGGGTGGGGCCCAACCGATGGCTAGACTCGAACTCTCCCTCAAATCGCTCCATCTCGAGAGCAACCTGGTATGCCTCTTCCAACGTCTTGGCATTGCGG
The DNA here is from genome assembly GCA_022559845.1 of Amorphophallus konjac. Classification (NCBI taxonomy): domain Eukaryota; kingdom Viridiplantae; phylum Streptophyta; class Magnoliopsida; order Alismatales; family Araceae; genus Amorphophallus; species Amorphophallus konjac. The sequence goes on from CM040117.1 coordinate 47,198,813, forward strand.
TGGAAAAGCTCATACTGGTAGTGTGGCCGCAAACCACGTCGAAAGCGGGACACAGGCATGGTACTCTCCTCCGTGACACCACATCGTAGAAAGTACTCATCAAACTCCGCGATGTATTCGGAGACGGACCGGTCTCCCTGGGTAAGACTTTGCCATCTATCGATGAGTCGCTGGCGGTATGTGGGAGGAAGGTACTTTTGCCGAAGTTTATTCTTCATCTCGGCCCATGTGTCGATCGGGGGTTCTAGCCGTTGAAGTAGCAGGCTCTCCACATTCTTCCAATAGGTTTGTGCCTGCCCCATGAGTTTCATGGTGGCGAATCGGACCCTTCGACGCTCCGACATATCATACCACTCAAAGTAACGGTCCATGCCGAACTCCCAATCTAGGTAGACTTTCGGATCCAAAGACCCGTAAAAAGTGGGAGGGTCCGCTCGCACGGTCTTAAGGACCCGATCATCATCCTCATCTCGTTGTGGATGAAAACCACGACGGTGTTGACCATATCCCTCATAGGCATTGTCGGAACCATAGTCCTCGAGACCAAGGTCACGGTGCGGTAGTTGGGGAACCCGAGGAAGGGCGGGTGGAGGAGCCTGTGGTGCCTAGTTTTGGGCCGTGGGAGCGGCCTGGACTTGGGCCATGGGAGCGGGTTGGACTTGGGCCACCGTGGGAGGAGGTACGGGTGGGCCTTGGGCTACCCCTGGAGGGTCCCCGTGTGACATCCTATCTAACCGCCCAACGAGGTCCTGGACCGACCTGTCAGAGGTCTCCAAGCGCCCCTCCATGGCTCTAAGGCGACCATCCATATTATCGGAGAAAGACCGAAAGTTAGCATCGGATTGGTCCAACCTAGTCATAATGGCCATCATCGCCTCTTGTAGGGAGTGGAAGTCTCCCGAGGTATCCCGTGGGTTGACCATAGGTGGTGGTGGGGGTGAGTACTGAGTACCCCGACGAGTGGGCATGCAAACACACCGACTAGAAGACGCCGACTAAAGCAAAACACACTAATGCAAAATGATGCGCCTAGACTTAACCAAAACGCAGTACGCGGCGGAGGTAATCGACCCGAAGGTCACTCGCGCAAGTGTGCGGCCTTCCCGATAGGCATAGCCTAACGTTCGGACAACACCTTTTGAGATACCGAGTAAAGGGATGCAATGCAAAAGACACTTTTTTTTTGTTTGTTTTAAAACAATGATGACCCTAAACACGACTTAGACGTAAATGACTAATGAATGACACTTCTTTTTTTTTGACACCCTAGACTCAACTCGCTCTGATACCAAATTGATGCGGGACGGGACCACGGACACGACAAGCTCGCGATCATCCATTAACGAGGGAAGCGTCGGACGTGCACGGTTGAGAAACCGGCAAGAGCTAGGGTGTTCGGCTCGCACTTTCGTGCCCGGATCAGGTCATGGGACGGTCTCGCTCACTCTCTCGCAGCAGCGGTGATATGAAATTATAGCAAGCTAGGTCCTAAAACATGCTCTCTAGCAGTGGCATAAACAAGCATATATGAAATAAGCGAAATGCCAAGTGTAGGAGCGAAGACGATACCTCCACGCACTCGGCGTGGGGACGACGGGCCCGGCCGAACTCGTGCTCCCGGGACAGTTAATACATGAATAGTACAGTAATGGAAATATGCCCACTCCATGCAGGGAGGTAAAGGGTGACACAACGGGGCCCGGGAGGACCGAATACGAGTTGACGGGCGGCTTTCCGCGTAGCTTCGGCAGCACCCGAACTAGTGACGGTGGGGCCCACGTGCTGTCCGGAGGAGCCGTGTGGGACCCGGTGTCACCACTGTGGTGGGGACACTGGTGGAGGTGATCCCCAGGCTGGCGGCACGCTGGAACGTCGCCCGGAGGTCGGGCGGCTCCGATCGGCACCCGTCGGGTTTGCTGTCCACGGACTGGTGGTTGCTGTTTTGCAGCGCGAGCTCCGGCGAGAATGGACGCTGCGATCAGCCCGATGTCAGATCGACACGAGACTGGCACCGTTGGAAAGCTAGCTTGAAGTTATTCAACCTAGGCCCAAAGATCTGGCCTGGATCTGCTCGGATCTTGACTTATGGAATTTTCAATCTCCTATTGTACAGTAATCGAAGACTCAGGCCTGCAGAGGACTTGACTGTTGATTGCCTTTGACCGTCATGTGGATGTCCGAACTCGAAGATGTGTTCTTCATCAAAGTTGTTAGACATTGAGATGGAAAGATGAAAAAATTAGTTTGGACATGTTTGGATGTGTCTATGATTTTCTGTGAGTTTTTCAGTGGACAAAGGTCGGATCTGGGATCTGGCTGAAAGTACTGTAGCTCCGGTAGAACATGAATTTTGCAAAATAGGTAGAAGGATGATAAAAATTTAAGAAAAAATGTGGTGGTAGGGGACGATGGACAGAACACACAGTTAAATTGGGAGGTCTAAATAAAATTAAAAGGGTGGTCGAAGGAGGAGAACTCTGGGCTACTATCACTATAGATAGTGACAGAACAGATCTGAGATTGAGAGTTGAACGAAATGGGGAAAATTTGAAACGGTGGCTTTTTAACCTAGAGTTTTTTGTGGAGAAAGGGATAGAAGATAGGAACCAACCCTCAAAATTTCAAGTCGATCAGAACTCATGGCTAGTTTCAGGAATTCACGAACCACACCTCTGTCCAGCAAGACAGAAAACTGAAGATGATCCCGTGGCGGCTCGAAGGCGGCACGAACGGCGGCGGCGGCGGCACAAACGATCACCGGAGGTTGAGAGGGGAGGAAGGAGATAGAATCCACTCTAGATCTGGGGTTGGGGAAGGAAGAACACCAAGGGAGGAGAGAGGGGCGCACCAAGCTTCAAGAACACTCACAAATTTTCTGATTTTTTTCATTCAATTTCTCATGAAAATACAACATTATATATGACTCCAATCAAATCTAATATGGACCCTTGGATCAAGGGTTGGGGACTGAATGGCTGAGATGAGGTGTGAATAACACACCAAATATAATTTTTTAATCCACCTTGACCATCTTCATTCAACCTTAGACTACTTACATTCAAACTCCACCTAATACACACCTAACTAGCCTAATAGAGCCAAAGAAGGGGGCGCCCCCTTCATGGGCCTCCCTTGGGCCAAGTGTGGTCAAATGCCATGTTACAAGCCCACTAACCATGCTAGACTCTTCCACCCTTGGTGGCCCATGAGAGAGAGAAGCCTATTTGGGCCTAAGTGGCTATTAAGGTCCATAATGATGGCCTTAAGACCCAATATGGAATAAGCTCCTAATGGACTCTACTAATGGCAACCTAGCCATGGATTCTACATTACAAATGGCCCATTGGCTTGATATAAGCCTTACAAGGAGCCCAAATGAAAGAAATGACACAATTACAATCTCATACAAGCCATAACACACAAATACACTCCACCCGTGTAAGGAAATCACCTCTGATGCCCCATCAATTCTCCCCTGGTGGGAGGAACTCGACCCCGTCGAGTAGGGGTAGGGATGCTCGAGTACTCCGGCGGATCCGTCACCGTGCCAAGTAGCGCGGGTATGCTCCGCTCCAAGTGATCGTCACCTGCTCATTCCATATATACTCGATATGCGAACTGCTATGGGCTAAAGGTGGTCACTCCGAAGGGGCACTCTCAAAAGGGAAGAAAACAGCTCGAAGACTCACTAGGAATCACCGCTGAGTCCCTATAGGTGACTGATCCGGGTATAGATGCGGAACCGATCTCATACTCATCAAGTGAGTCCACTTGCCTCTTACTCATAAGAGACCGACAACGAGCTTGCACAAGACCCATGCAGACTTACCATGCAATACACACACGTATGCAAACCACACAAACAATCGACTCAAAACACACCACTCAAAACAAACCACACAAGGAAAACACACCGACTTATGCATGACTCTAGACGAAGGTGGTAGCATCAAGCCCACTAGGTGGCTGCATCCAGGGCGGCAGGAGAGCCGTCCTGCTCTTCCCCTCCCAACGCATTGTACTCCTCGGCTAGTGCCTCATCGGCCTCGTAATCAACACACTCAGGCTCGGGAGGTACGGATCCTCCCACACCTAAGGCTAGGGTGGTGCGAGCGGGACACTCGCTGGCAATGTGGCCAAACCCATGACAGTGGAAACACTGCACTCTCGACCGACTACTCTCTCCTATAAAAGGGGCCTTACCCTTATCATCCCGTCGGGTAGGGGTGTAGGCAGTAATGGGGGAGATGTAGGTGCTTTGGACAGTAGTGGAGGGGGTGCCGGTGCCAGAGGACGGGCTATAGGAGCCGGGGAACGGGCAATGGGTGCCGGTGGTTGGGGTGGAAATAGATCCCTGGGTGGAGGAGGACGAGGCCGTGGAGCGAAGTGCTCCTGACGGGTGGACTCCTGAGGTCGAGCCATGGGAGGCCGCTGATGCGGGCCTATGGAGTGACGGGGCTCGGCACTACGGAGAGGGGTGGGGCCCAACCGATGGCTAGACTCGAACTCTCCCTCAAATCGCTCCATCTCGAGAGCAACCTGGTATGCCTCTTCCAACGTCTTGGCATTGCGGCGGAAAAGCTCATACTGGTAGTGTGGCCGCAAACCACGTCGAAAGCGGGACACAGGCATGGTACTCTCCTCCGTGACACCACATCGTAGAAAGTACTCATCAAACTCCGCGATGTATTCGGAGACGGACCGGTCTCCCTGGCTAAGACTTTGCCATCTATCGATGAGTCGCTGGCGGTATGTGGGAGGAAGGTACTTTTGCCGAAGTTTATTCTTCATCTCGGCCCATGTGTCGATCGGGGGTTCTAGCCGTTGAAGTAGCAGGCTCTCCACATTCTTCCAATGAAAGAAATGACACAATTACAATCTCATACAAGCCATAACACACAAATACACTCCACCCGTGTAAGGAAATCACCTCTGATGCCCCATCACATGCATAGAGAGTAAGACAAACGGAACTCATGCTTGCAACATGTATGATCAATATGCATCAGATAGGTTTACAAGAAACCAATAGCTGAGTCTAGAGTACATACAGATCAACTTGACAACAATAAATTCTAGTTCAACTCAAGAAAGATTTGAGTGACTAGATATGGAAGGGTTCAGATCATGAAAGACTAATGAGTCTCAAATACTCCCCCTATCTAGATATAATGAGTCATTTCTTTTTGGAATTTTCAAATTTGATGATATAAAATACATTGCTCAACATGCATGCATATGCAATGACTCTCCTAGAGATATTTCCTGCACATGAATGTCATGAACATTATGCAGGGATAACCAAACTCCTCCTGACTATATGCAATGTATGAAGATTTTAAATGCAACAAGTGCAATGACAGAATGCAGGGAGTTTTGACAAAATATGCATCATGAATGTGCAGACTATGCTCATGAGTTTCTAACCTTCTCTATGTGCACAAACAGATGTCAAAACATTAATGCATGCAGATGAGAAATGAATTCAACATATCTTCAATGAACATGTGCACACATAGCTCAGAGTATGAACATCATGCGAAAGCAGTCAAACTCCCCCTAATTATATGCATTTTATATAATGAATTGCTGAGAGCATATTTTTGTGCACTTTGCTTAAGAAGCAGATATGTAGTGCACCCTAAGGATCACTATCATAGGCATCATGTGCAATATAATTTTCAGAAGATTTCAATCAAGCGCAGACAGATTAGCATGATATGCACTATTTAAAACACACAATATCAGATGACAGAATTTAAAGAGAGTTTGCAGAGCTGACCAGAAGTGTAGGATCTTGGGGGTTACATTCTTGAGTGCCTTGGATTATTGACCCCTTTATTCATCTCCAAGACACACCTGCAACAAACACATCATTTTGATGCAATAGGTACCCAAGAAACCTTGGGTCCTGGTTTACCATTAACACCACCAAATGGTGTTCTTGACTTTTTGTGAACCACAGAATTATCAAAATCCATCAACTTATAGTTGGACAAGGAATGTCCAAACTGACCATAGTGATGATATGATGCAGCAATTTGAGAGTTCTTCCTATGCACATCATTATTAACATGGAATCTATGTGCATTCTTTTTAAAGTCTTTGTTGACAGAATGTGCATTTTCTTTTCTGTAACTTGCCAGCCAGCATTCAGAAGCTTTGTGGACAGGTTTTCCACATTCGAAGCATGCAACAGTTTGTCTCTTAAAACCAGATTTATTTCTATCAAAGGGATTTTGATACACAGGGGTTTTAACAAATTTGTGTTGACTATTTCTTCCCAGTGCATGCCAGCATTGTGTAGCCAAGTGACCCGATTTACCACAATTAAAACAGTGAATCTTTTTATTCAGATAGGCATGATTCTTGGCATGAGATTTCTTAGCTTTCATGTCATCTTGTTTCATTAAATCACACTCATGCATGACATGACCAATTCTATGACAATAAAAGCATTGAATTCTCTTCTTTTGAGCATGAAAAGGTTTCTTAGAAAGAGAATTTCTAGCATGCATTCTATCAGCATTTAGATCATCTTTTTCCAGTACAAGATAATTATTCATGAAGTGACCATGCTTGCCATAGTAATGACATGAAACATTATTGAATTTCTTTAAAGCATAAGTTTTATCAAATGGATTCTTAGCATGCAGAACGTTCTTTTTATTTTTCAGTGGTTTTTGATTTTTAGTTGCAGTAAACTATTTTGGGGATTGTCTTGAGGTTCCAGCTACTTCAGAGCTTCGAATATGAGTAATGTACAGCTGGTTCCTCTTGGCTTGCTTAATTTCAGAGTTGTTGCCAGTCCCCTTTCTTTTACCACTTACATTATCTTCTAGAGATATTTTCATTTTGCCTTTATCTTTCTTAGATTTAGACATAGAATTTCTTAGATCTTGGATTTTAGAATTTAGAGAAATAATGTCAACCTCATAACAAGCAGTGTCAGATTCACAGCTGATAACCTGTTGATGTAACATCATTCAGACTTTTGAGTGTATTGATTTCCTGTTTCAGTCTTTGTTCAGTGTCATTTTCCACACACTTTCCCTTTTCAATGGTTGACCCTTTTTCTCCCATGATGGTATTTAAGACCATGAGCTTATTATTCTGTTCCTTGAGATTTTCATTTTCCTTTACCCACTTCTCAATTACTTCACTGTATTTTTCATTATTGGATGTAGAGTCCAGTCTTTCAATCAGCTTTTCTTCTCTTTGTCCAAGCTTAAGTTTCTCATTCAACAAATTTATGTTTTCTTCCTTGAGAGAAGCAATCAATTCCTTGTGCAACTCAAGATCCAAGAAAAGAGATTCATTTAAATCTTTCAACAAGGAATACTTATTACTGTCAAAATTGTCAGCTTCTTTTACTAGCTTTTCATTTTGTTTTTCAGTTTCATCTTTTTCTTGCGAGTTTTCACAATTTCTCTGAAGCTCCATGTTCACAGTTTTGATTGCATCACATTTTTCAGTCACAAGGTTAATTTCCTCTTGAAGTCTTTTGAGCTCTTCTTGATATTCTTCAATATGCTTTCTGTAAGTTTGATTTTGAGACTTCACTTCGTTTAATTCCAAGTCAGCACAATTGAGATTTTTCAACAATTTTTCATACTCATCAGAGTTTTTCATGCAAATCTGATTATCATTACATGGGCGCAGTTTATTTTCTAGTTCAAAAATTTTACTTGCAAATTCTTGATTTTCCTTTTTCAGCAAACACATTTGTTTTATGTTTGAGTGAATCTCAGATAAACAAGCATCATATGATTGATTTGTTTTCAGGCAATTTTCACAAGATGAATTAGGACCATTTTGATCAGTTTTCTTTTTCATCTTTTTATGTTGTTTTCTTAATTGGTCATAAGACTCAAGAAAATCATTGTATGCAGCAATCTAATCATCCAGAGTGTAATTCTCAAAGAGGTTTACCTGATCATCATCCTCTTCTTCGTCCTGATTACTGCTTTGTTCGCTCCCATGAGCCATCATACATCGATCTTCATTTCCACAGCTAGCAATCTTCAGTTTGTCCAAAATCTCCTTGGTAGACCTGCAGGATGAAACACATGAAATTAGAGCTTTGTCAAGAGATGCTTTCATCAAATCTAATGCTCTAGAGTTGACCGAGTCTTTCAATCTATCTTTATCAGTCCATTTAGATTTATCTCTCGATAATTTATGTGGACTATGAACCATTACCTTCCAAAGATCAGGATCGATTGATCTTACATACCGACAGAAGTTCTCCAGCCATAGATCGAAGCCATTACCTCTGAAAATTGGTGGATGAGCCATCGAAGTATGACTGATCAAATATAGGTCAGAGAGCAATGAATGAAAGATGCACTGAAATCAGAGAGTAATAATGAGAGATACCGAGACAGCAAAATAAAGCACCGAGTATAGTAGAATCCTCTGCAGATCGTTGGATCTGGATGTACAGAGACCCGCTCTGATACCAACTGTTAGGACCGGTGCGAATGATTCAGAGGGGGGGTGAATGAATCCCTCTCTACTGATATGCCCAATTAAAAACTTATAACAAACAGAGATGCAGAATTAAAACCCACGGGTGCCTTAATCAGCTTAGATGCACTCTTTGAATGATGGAAGAAAGATCAGATAAACTGTACTTCTGATCTACTCCATATAAACTAAAGAGATGACTCAGTTCATCTAATCAACTTGACTCTATCAAGACCAGAATCAAAGGCACGGTGTGCAAACCTAACTCTCACTAGATATAAGATCACACTATCATTAACGTTCCTAAGCATAAATCTAGCGGAGTAGAATAAACAATCAAACCACGATGGACAGAAGATTTTAAGGTGGTTCGGTCCTCCAGACCTATGTCCACCCCACACTCCAACCAGAGTGTGGCTTCCCACTGATAAATAGCTTAACAGCTGGGCTTCACAGCTTGTCTACATCCGCTGAGCATCACAGCTTGCTTCCGCTGGGCAATACAGCTTAGCCATCCGCTGACACACAGCTTGACACGCTGGGCATTACAGCTTCGCCATCCATAGGATACCACACCTCAGCAACCGCTGGGGCTTACAACTTAACCCGTCCAGAGGATACCACACCTCTGCCCGCTGAGCGTCACAGATTGCTCCCGCTGACAAACAGCTTGAAGTAAAGATTGTAAAAGAAAAACAAGAAATGAGAAATCACAGCGACAGAAAGCTGTATACGATGATAGCACAAATGTGGCTCTCACGGAGCTGACTGGCCAGGATTTGATCCAAGGTCCAGTGGAACCAATCTTCAGCTAGGGCTTAACTTCCTCTCCTCGAGCTCTCTATCTCTCTCTTTCTTTCTTCCTCTTCTTCTGCTTCTTTTCCCTCTCTGCTGCTCTCTCTTTTCTTCCCTTGTTCTCACGAACTCTCTTTTTCTTCTGTTTTGCTCTCTCCTTTTTTTTCCTTCTCCTCTCTGGATCGTGCTAGCTCTAGGTCATTCTGCTTCAATCACCCTTCTCCCAAAGGAGAGGCTTCCATTTTATATGAGCATCAGATGTAGGGCGTGTGCTTTCCACGATTCCCGCCCAAATGCCTTGGCCCACATGGCAGCATCCTAGCTCAATGCTTTTCACGTGTCCCGATCCTGGCACCTCCTCCACTCTGGGATCACATGCCACCTTAAAAATTACGAGCACTTCGTCTCTGTTCTCTAGAAAAATCTTTGTCAGGAAAATAATAGCCATTAGGTCAAACACCTTAAAGACATTATGCATGCACGGACTCGTATATGAATAAACCAACATGCACTGACTTGATGCATATCTTAGGCAATTTACACACAGGCCATCGGTGTGCATAATGAGGTATGCACAGACTCATTATGGTTATAGGGAGAAGAGATGCACAGACTACGTGTGTGTGCATACTGCAAGTAATGCATTGGCCTGAGATAGTTGATATGCAAGTAGATGATACTAGCAATGACCCTAGTACGTACAAGGTGCAGCTAGCACCGACCTTGATATGCACTGACTTTAGTCCACACAAACTGGAATTCTGCACCGACCTTGTGTGTGAGCAGCCAAGAGAACGCACCGACTTGGGTGCGTGCAAAGGATGCCTTCCACTGACCTATCCAGCGTGCACCAACAAAGGTTGCACAGACCTTATGCTCAGTCACATAAGATGAAACATGCACGGACTCTCTACTGAAGGAACAGGGTTGTACGGACCTTAATGTAAGCATGAACACAATATGCACCGACGCAAGGTTTGCACCGAGGTAAAACTTTGCATCGATCTTGTATATGCACCCACCCAAGTATGTTGTGTTCACAACCAACATTGTGTTGAACACATGTGCACCATGATTACTATTATGGTTTTGATGATAGCAACTACTATAAGTCACATTGTGTTTGCATATGATGTCATTGTGTATCTGTTTAAGCAGTTTGTCATTTCATCGAACAGGTTGCGGGCATGTGCACTGCATTCCAAGTCTATACGTTGGACAAAGTCTATACGTTGGATAAAGTCTGTACATTGGACGAAGTCTATACGTTGGACGAAGTCTATACGTTGGACAAAGTCTATACGTTGGACAAAGTCTGTATGATGGACAAAGTCTATACGTTGGACAAAGTCTGTACATTGGACGAAGTTTATACGTTGGACAAAGTCTGTACGTTGCTGAACATGAAGTCTGTACGTTGGTTGCCTAGCACAACTCGAAGTCTATACGTTGCTGCACACAAAGTCTATACGTTGTTGCAGATGAAGTATGTACGTTGGCTGCATGCACAACTCAAAGTCTGTACGTTGCACAACACAAAGTCTATACGTTGCGGCAGATGAAGTTTGTACGTTGCTGCAGATGAAGTCTATACGTTGGCTGCATGCACAAAACAAAGTCTGTACGTTGCACAAGACAAAGTCTGTACGTTGGCTGCTAGCACAACTCCAAGTCTGTACATTGGTTGATGGTTGCAACACAAGTCTATACATTGCCCAGATACTTCACACGCAAAGTCTATACATTACGTTCTGTTGTGTTCGTGCATCAAGTTACCAAGTCTATATGTTCATGAAGCAAGTCCGTACAGGCTCATACATGCTCAAGGTGCAAAGTCTGTACAGAGTTCATACATGCACACAAAGTCTACACGTCCAAGCCTTGATGCAAAGTCTATATAACAACTACAAGCTTCATTCAAATAGCCAAGGTCACTGAATAAGATGAGAGTCCAAAGACAAAGATTCAGTTGGTACCTTCTAGAGCAACAAGGATGAAGTTACAGACATGAACAGGCTGCTAATGGACACAAGTGACGGAGCTGAAGCGGCTAACGGACCGACCCGGGCTGGACCGGGGGCTGCCCAGCTGGCGGTCGACCGCCAGCACTGGCGTGGTCGACCGCCCCAGCCAGCAGACTCCCGTCTGCAGTTTTGTCAGCTGCAGGTCGACCGCCAGCCAGTAGCGGTCGATCGAAAATCCCAGGGACCGCCCGTTTACAGATTTCTCAGTAGAGGTCGACCGCCAGAAGCCACAGGTCGACCGCCAGCCCCGATGTAGCCATGTTTGACTTCGAAATCCACCTCGTGGCCAGCCCCTTTCCATGGATTTCTTTAATCCAAAAGTCACCTAATCACCCACAAATTGTGGATCTGGTCTGAAGGATGTCCAAGGACCATTCAAGGTCTATAAAACCAACACATGAGGGGTTGGAAAACCTAACACTTCAAGGCTTCAAGGGAGATCAAGGGAGGCCATTTTTGAGGCACTGTAGCACCTCTGTGAACAGTATTTAGGGAGGAAGTTCTTCATCCATCCAAGGTGATTCAAGTCCATATTTGAAGCCATCTCAACCTCCAAGAAAGAAGAAGCAATCAAGGCTCTCAAGGGTGATCTAAACTGCATCCTTCTTCCTCTTCATCAACTCAAGCAGATTCAAGGAAGCACAACTCACAAGGAAGAAGAAGCCATTACTGTTGAATCAAGAAGAGAGCTTTGTGAAGAAGATAAAAGCCTCTATTGGTGATCTACATCCATAGAAGAATCCGAATCAAGCTCCAGCAATCTCAGACAAGATTTTTCTTCTTGAGTTTATTTCATATCTTGTTTGAATAGCTTGATATTTGTTCTTTCTTCTTCACTTCATTCGAACAATCAAAACTGAAGATCGTCCCTACCGGTGGTTAGTAGGAAGGCAATCAAAAGTTGTCCGATCTGTGATGTTGACGTCCCTACCGGTGGTTAGTAGGAAGGCAGTCGGTGGTTCTCCGATTTGCGGTTTGGTGTGCTGCACTAGTGAAGCCTCACCGGATTTGGTGAGGGGTGAACGTAGGACTGGAGATTCAGTCTGAACCACCTTAAAATCTCGTGTGTTGTGGTTTGCTTGTGCGATTGCTTTATGTTCGATGCATGCTTAGGTTCAATATCTATATTGCGTAATCATCTTGCCAAGCAAATCATTTGTGTTCTTTATCAAGCTAGTTATATTTCGCTGCTTATTTCATCATCTAGCTTTAAAGAGGGCTGCATTGCGAAAAGAGGGGTAGATCTATTCACCCCTCCCCTCTAGATCCGATGTCCACTACACAACAAGTGGTATCAGAGCCTAATCTCTCATTATGGGGTCCAACGACCTTGAGGGAATTGGTGGATCAGCGTCCAAGGGTTTTCTACCCGAAGGACATTCTGTGAATAGGCCTCCTTACTTTACTGGAACTAATTATCCTTATTGGAAACATCGTCTGCAGGTGTTCATTCGCGCCCAAGACTACGAACTTTGGCGAGTGATCAGCAAAGGTCCGTATGAGCTTACGGATAATGAGGACTTGTGGACCAAAGAACAGATAAGGCAATCCACTGTCAACTGGAGTGCTAAACACATCATGCAATGCTCACTCCATCCAGTTGAATTCTCAAGAGTGGCTACCTGCGCATCTGCAAAACTAATGTGGAATAAGTTAGAGGTAATCTATGAACGAACCTCTCAGGTACGAGAAACAAAAGCCAACATTTTAGTTTCTGAATATGAAATGTTCCGCATGAAGCCTGATGAGTCAATTCAAGATATGTATGCTCGATTAACTGTGCTTACTAATAGTTTAACTGATTTGGGAAAGAAATATTCAGAGCAAGAAATTGTAAGGAAAATTCTCAGATCATTAACTCCAGCATGGCACACAAAGGCTACCGTGGTTGAAGAATCGAGAGATCTCGCAACTACCAAGGTAGATGAACTCATTGGGTCATTGATGACCTATGAGATCAACCTCAAGAACAAAGAGGCTGAGGCACCTAAGAAGAAGTCCTAGCTCTTAAAGCAGGACCTAGCGGTCATGGCACTTCTGATGAAGGTGAGGATTCGGCAAGTGAGCGAGAAGAGGATGACGTAGCCATGATCACACGTAAGTTCAAAAAATTCCTGAGAAAGAAAGGTAAGAGCTTCATGAGAGGAAGGTCAAAGGTAAGAAATGGTTTCAAATCTAATTCTGAAAACTCTAAGAAATCTGACAAAATCATTTGTTACTCTTGTAACAAACCAGGGCATTTCAAGATTGATTGTCCTGACAGATTCAAAAAGGCCGACAAATGGACGGGTAAGAAGAAGAACAAGGCCATGGTGTCCACATGGAGCGATGAGGAGGAAAGTGATAACAAAACCAGCTCCTCGGACAAAGAAGAAGAAGATTTCTACCATATGGCCAAAGGCGACGAAGAAAATGAGGTAAACTCTCCTTTTGAAAATTATACAATTGACGATTGCGAGGATGCATATATACAACTCATGAAAAATATGAAATGTACAAAAAAAAGAATAAATCATTGAAAAAGAAAATTAACTCATTTGTGCATGATCATGATATGAATGATAAGAATGCTCTACTTGAGACTGAAATTGAAGATCTTAAGAAAATGATTGAGTATTTGGAGAAGGAAGAAAAGAAATGGTTGACTTGGAAACTGAAAATGAAGACTTAAGAAATGAGGTTGATAGCATGAAGCTCAAAATGCAAACTTATGAAAAGGATAGCAAATTGAGCAATGAAAAGTATGGAGCTGTCAAACATGTCAACACTCAACTCTTGCAAAACATTGAAAACCTACAAAAAGAGTTAAAGGACAAACAACAATCTTTAGAAAAATTTATGGATGGAAGAGAAAGCCTAGATGCATTGCTAGGAACTAGAATGAACCACAACAAAGATGGGTTGGGTTTTGATCCAACAAACAAAAGGCCATTTGGGCTAAAAACAGTCACATTTGTTTCATCTTCCGAAGCTTCCACCTCAAACACAACTCCCACACAAAACCAGCAAAAACAAAAGGAAAAAGGGAAAGAGAAGATTGAAGAGGCAGTCACCAACATTCCCAAAAAGCCTGTCCAAAAGCCTAAGAAAGGTCGACCTTCCCCGCAGCATAGGTCAACACATTCTTGGCCATTGCATGCTCAATCTTCCAAATATCACCAAAACTGGATTGCCCATTCATATAGGGCAACACCACCATACTTTTGGAGAAATTGTGATTCATGTGTTCATCAATCCTATAACTTTCAATCTCCTAGGTGACAGAACAATCACTTTCAACCCAAAAACAACCAATGGCCACAATGGGTTAAGAAGCCAACTTCATCAAACTTTCACAACATCCAACAAAGAGCCTCTAAACAAAAAGGAAATGTCAAGGCTGAAAAGAAAAACCAAATCCCTTCTCTAAGCAAACAAAACATGAATGTTAGAAAGGTTTGGATTCCAAAAGAAATAGTTTCATGTTTTGAAAATCTTAAGAGTTTGATGGGACCCAAAATTAGTTGGGTTCCAAATACAATTGCTTAATTTTTTGTGCAGGAATGTCTTGCAGCCATGCATAACAGGTGGTATTAGGGCTGTCAATGGGCCGGGCCGGCCGATAGGCCCGCGGGCTTGGCCCGATTTCGGGCCGGGCCGCAAGGTCATTTTCGGCCCGCGGGATTTTAGTCGGGCCTAAAAGCCCGGCCCGACTTGACCCGCGGGCCGGGCTCGGGCTTTGAGTTCGGCCCGCGTGCCGGCCCGGCCCGTTCTTTTTTTTAATTCCCACATCAAAATTTAAAAATTATTTAGGTAAAACTATGTTATTTTACATAATGATAAATTTTAAAACTCTCTTTTTACATAAATTATGCAATTAATATCAAAATTTTAATTAATTTAGTGAGATTATATGTTTTATTTTATTATTTTTATTAATTTATTTAAGTTGTCGCGCCGGGTCGGGCCGGGCCTTAGTCGGGCTTTGAAATTTTTACATAATGTCCGGCCCAACCCGGCCCGGCCCGACATAAGTCGGGCACGGGCCAGGCTCGGGCCTTAATGTTGAGAAGTCGGGCCCGGGCCGGGCCGACCTAAGCCCAGTCCGGGCCCGGCCCATTGACAACCCTAGGTGGTATCTTGATAGCGGCTGTTCAAGACACATGACTGGGGACAAAATAAAATTTTGTCTCTTGGAGGAAAAGGAAGGAGGATACGTTACATTTGGAGGGAATAACAAAGGAAAAATCATTAGAACAGGTAATGTAGGTAAGAACCTCTCCAACTCCATTGGAATTGTGTTGCTAGTTGAAGGTTTGAAATATAACCTACTTAGCATAAGTCAATTATGTGATAAAGGTCATAAAGTGTTGTTTGACTCTCATGAATGTAAAATCTTTGAACCAAAATCTGAAAAGGTAAAATTTTCTAGAAAGAGAGTCAACAATGTTTACATGATTGACTTAGATGATCCTGCTTATTTAAACATTTGTCTTGCTACACCAAAATCTGAAATTACTTGGTTATGACATCGTAGACTAGGACATGCTAGCTACAATGTCTTACATGAATTGTTAAAGCATTCAATGGTGAAAGGGTTGCCTGAATTATCATTTAAACAAGAAAATAAGTTGTGTGATGCATATGCCCTAGGTAAACAAACAAGAAAATCTTTCAAGGGAAGATCTGAAAATACATCACCCAAATCACTCGAGCTAATTCATATGGACTTGTTTGGTTCAACCAGAACTGCTAGTTTAAGTGGTAGAAAATATGGATATGTCTTGGTGGATGACTTCTCTAGGTTCACATGGGTTTTCTTTCTCACACATAAAAATGATGCATTTGATGAGTTTCAGGCACTCTACATGAAGATAAAGCAGGACGATGAGTTCAAGATCTCCAAGATTCAATCTGATCACGGTGGTGAATTTGAAAACACTGACTTCTATAATCTTTGCAGGACTGAAGGCATTTCACACCGATTCTCTTCACCAAGAATGCCGGAGAAAAATGGTGTAGTTGAAAGGAGAAACCGAACACTTGTAGAGATGGCAAGAACCATGCTTGCTGAACGGTAACTTCCAAGGAGGTTTTGGGCTGAAGCGGTAAACTCGACATGTTATATTATCAACCGCTCTATGGTAAGGCCACACACCAAAAAGACTCCTTATGAGTTGCTGAAAGGTAAAAAGCCTTCTCTCACACACATGAAAGTATTTGGGTCAAAATGCTTCATCCACAACAATGACAAAAGAGATTTAGATAAATTCGAGCCCAAGAGCGATGAAGGTATATTCCTTGGATATTCAGATATATCTAGGGCTTATAGAATTTATAACATCAAGAGTCAAACTGTGGAAGAATCATCCCATGTTTCCTTTGATGAATATCATGATGATTCTAACAATGATAACTCTTGTCGGAAAAATGATGAAGATGGGGAATTCCTAAGCATGAAGGACAAGAGTGATCCTCCACAAGAAGAAATAAAAGAAGATGTTGACCGAGCTGAATCAAGCAATGCAAGGAATCAAGCTCCAGAGAAGGTAATGATTCTACAAACATTAGAATTCTTAAGGATCATCCTTTAGAAAATATCATTGGTAGCTTGAATGACCCACCTAGAACAAGGTCACATTTTAAAATTGTGGAAGAATTAGATCAACTTGCTCTTGTCTCTCAGCTTGAACCCAAAAATATTGATGAAGCATTAAAAGATGAAAACTGGATAAATTCATGCAAGACGAGTTAAACCAGTTTGAAAGAAACAAAGTTTGACATCTTGTTCCTAGACCTTCATCACAATCTGTCATAGACACTAAATGGATTTTTAGGAACAAACTAAGTGAGGATGGCAAGATAATAAGAAACAAGGCTAGCTTGGTGGCTCAATGGTATAATCAAGAGTTTGGGATAGACTTTGATGAATCTTATGCCCTAGTTGCTAGACTCGAAGCCATCAGAATTTTACTTACTTTTGCATGCTCCTTTAGAATGAAGCTATATCAAATGGATGTAAAAAGTGACTTTCTTGAATGGCTTGATCAAAGAAGAAGTCTATGTTGAGCAGCCCCCTGGCTTTGAGAACTCTAACAATGCAGATTTTGTATATAAGCTAGACAGGGTGCTTTATGGACTTAAGCAAGCACCAAGAGCTTGGTAAGAGAGACTAAGCTCGTTCCTCATTGAAAAAGGGTACACACGAGGTAAGGTAGATCAAACACTTTTCACCAAGAAGCAAGGTAAGAACATCTTGATTGTTCAAATTTATGTTGATGACATTGTGTTTGGTTCTACAAAATCTAAAATGTGTGAGGAATTTGCTAACCTCATGACTAGCGAATTTGAGATGAGCCTAATGGGAGAACTTCAATTCTTTCTCGATTTGCAGGTCAACCAAGGAGAAGATGGGTGCTTCATAAATCAATCCAAATGCATCAAGGAGCTGCTGAAAAGATTTGACATGGCAAACAGCAAAATCATTGCAACTCCTATGAGCACCACAACATCACTAGATTCAGATGAAAATGGTAAATTAGTAGATGCAAAGGTCTATAGAGGTATGATTGGTTCTTTGCTTTATTTGACTGCATCCCGACCAGATATCCAGTTTAGTGTATGCCTTTGTGCTAGATTTCAAGCTAGTCCTAGAGAATCTCATTTGACTGCCGTCAAACGTATCCTTCGATATCTTGTCGACACTCAAGATTTGGGATTGTGGTATCCGTCATCATGTGATTTATCTCTTGTATCTTATTCTGATGCGGATTACGCTGGATGCAAGCTGGATCGTAAGAGTACTAGTGGCTATTGCCAGTTTCTAGGCGGGTGTTTAGTTTCTTGGGCCTCCAAGAAACAACACTCGGTTGCCCTCTCAACCGCGGAGGCAGAATATGTTACTGCGGGGAGCTGTGGCACATAAGTGTTGTGGATTAAACACCAACTCCAAGACTACTTGGTGCATCTTGGTTGTGTCCCGATTCTGTGTGATAACACTAGTGCTATCAACCTTGTAAAAAATCTAGTCCAGCAATCTAGGACTAAGCATATTGAGATTAGGCATCACTTCATTAGAGACGAGGTCAATAAGAAAAATTTTAAACTGTATTTTGTTGATACTCTAAATCAAATTGCTGATATTTTCACCAAGCCCTTGTGTAATGACAGGTTTTCAACACTCAGAAGGGAGCTTGGTCTTTGCCGACCTCAGGCCACTAAAAATTGAAATAATGATCATGTTCAATTTAATTGTGTGTTTTTGCATATTGGTGTGTTCATGCATTGTTTATATGTCAATGTGTCATTTTGCATATGTGTCGTATTGCATGGTTTGTGTAGCATCATTCTTGCCTGGCCATGGTATATCAAATGTTGATGTATGGAAAGGCCGGTTATGCTTGCCTAGACACACTCAATATGCGTGAGGTTTCACCTCCGCCAAGTACCATGAGTCATTGTTGCATATAGGCCATATAGTAAGGGCGAGTTGTCACTTTGCAGCATTTATGCATATGTTTCATTTAATAAATGTACAACCATGTGTTGGGTCATGCATTTCATGCCTGCCAAATTCATGTTTGATCAGGTCAACCCCTGCATGGCTCTACTCTCTCACTCCTTGACGTTTGTCCTTACATTTGCTTGCAAACATAACTCCTGGAGTGCATTCTCTGCATATCTTTTGGGGGAGTTTTGTTGCTTTTCTTATCTCTTGCAATCTGAACTTCACTGGCTTCCAGTTTGACAATACCGTTCATGAGACAGACTGACATATGGAGTAAGAGTTTTCTATTATGTGCCCTGATGATTATCCATTCAATGAAATCAGTTCAGATTTAATGATTTCTTTGAAGTTCTGAAATATTGGTTCTAAAATCATCTATGTTCTTGGTTTTAATAGACCTTAACTAGAGACTACATATTATGCTTTGAATGACTATCCTGCTATCTGAAAATCTAAATTTCATGACAATCTTGGTGATACTCTAGAGCTTAGTATTGGTGTTAAACATCTTGATGAGCTGGAATTCTTGAAAAATAAATTTGACAGAGCAATGATATTGTTGCACGGAGAAATATGTCCCGTCATCAAATCAAGTGACAAATGACATGTCATGATGTGCCCCTGTTATCTCTGTCTTAATACATTTGGCCTCTAGGCAGAGCAATGGCATAATCACTGAGAAACATATCTTCCCATCACAGAAATGAGTTTGGATATGTCATGACGTGACTTTGCTATCTCTGTTCATTTTGAAGCATCATAGTCAATCTTACCAAATACCTAGGAATACTAACGTCTAAACAACGTGTATTCTTATGGCTAAGAGGCATGTACTAGACTTGATTGCTCGTAAAATATGAGTCTTGTGCCTTCAAATGCAAAAAATACTGAAAATTACATTTGCTGTGATCATAACATTACATGCTCTACTCATGTCTGTTTAGTCTCAATACTAGTTTTTGTGTTATTCCCTTAGCAGTTATTGAATATGGATATATAAGATAAGGGAAGGTTAAACATTGCAATGCTATGCACCTTTGGTTCATTTCTATTAAATCTTCGATGTAGATGCTCTTCGAACTCTGTTGATGATATCGGATTTCATTAGCGTTGACCCGTACATGTTGCTCGCGATATGTTTTAGGTTTGCATATTATGGCTTGCTCTTCCCTCTCCTTCACCTCTGGTCTCACCGACCTTTGTTACCTACTCTACTTTATCCATCCTTTTTGCTGTTGGCAAAGGGGGAGAATTCTTTGTGTGAGTCCTTTGTAAGAGCTATGGATGAGTGAAGGGTGTACGGGGGAGATTCACTTTGTGCATCTCATTTGTGTATCCAATGCATAGCATTCATATCTGCATTCATAATTGCATTCACATGCTATTACTATCATGGATCCTGAGCTGCATATGTTACATATATCATACACTTTGCCATATTGGCTATTTCTGCCATATAATGACTCACACTGTTGCCATCATCAAAAAGGGGGAGAATGTTGAACACATGTGCACCATGATTACTATTATGGTTTTGATGATAGCAACTACTATAAGTCACATTGTGTTTGCATATGATGTCATTGTGTATCTGTTTAAACAGTTTATCATTTCATCGAACATGTTGCGGGCATGTGCACTACATTCCAAGTCTATACGTTGGACAAAGTCTATACGTTGGACAAAGTCTGTACATTGGACGAAGTCTATACGTTGGACGAAGTCTATACGTTGGATAAAGTCTATACGTTGGATAAAGTCTGTATGATGGACAAAGTCTATACGTTGGACAAAGTCTGTACATTGGACGAAGTCTATACGTTGACAAAGTCTGTACGTTGTTGAACATGAAGTCTGTATGTTGGCTACCTAGCACAACTCGAAGTCTATACGTTGCTACACACAAAGTCTATACGTTGCTGCAGATGAATTCTATATGTTGGCTGCATGCACAACTCAAAGTCTGTACGTTGCACAACACGAAGTCTGTACATTGCGGCAGATGAAGTCTGTACGTTGCTGCAGATGAAGTCTATACGTTGGCTGCATGCACAAAACAAAGTCTGTACGTTGCACAAGACAAAGTCTGTACGTTGGCTGCTAGCACAACTCCAAGTCTGTACGTTGGTTGATGGCTGCAACACAAGTCGATACATTGGCCGGCTACTTCACACGCAAAGTCTATACATTGCGTTCTGTTGTGTTCGTGCATCAAGTTACCAAGTCTGTACGCTCATGAAGCAAGTCTGTACAGGCTCATACATGCTCAAGGTGCAAAGTCTATACAGAGTTCATACATGCACACAAAGTCTACACGTCCAAGCCTTGATGCAAAGTCTATACAACAACTACAAGCTTCATTCAAATAGCCAAGGTCACTGAACAAGATGAGAGTCCAAAGACAAAGATTCAGTTGGTACCTTCTAGACCAACAACGATGAAGTTATAGACATGAACAGGCTGCTAATGGACACAAGCGACGGAGCTGAAGCGGCTAACGGACCGACCCGGGCTGGACCGGGGGCTGCCCAGCTGGCGGTCGACCGCCAGCACAGGCGCGGTCGATCGCCCCAGCCAGCAGACTCTCGTCTGCAGTTCTGTCAGCTGCAGGTCGACCGCCAGCCAGTAGCGGTCGACCGAAAATCCCAGGGACCTCCCGTTTGTAGATTTCTCAGTAGAGGTCGATCGCCAGAAGCCACAGGTCGACCGCCAGCCCCGATGCAGCCATGTTTGACTTCGAAATCCACCTCGTGGCCAGCCCCTTTCCATGGATTTCTTTAATCCAAAAGTCACCTAATCACCCACAAATTGTGGATCTGGTCTGAAGGATGTCCAAGGACCATTCAAGGTCTATAAAACCAACACATGAGGGGTTGGAAACCCTAACACTTCAAGGCTTCAAGGGAGATCAAGGGAGGCCATTTTCGAGGTACTGTAGCACCTCCGTGAACAGTGTTTCGGGAGGAAGTTCTTCATCCATCCAAGGTGATTCAAGTCCAGATTTGAAGCCATCTCAACCTCCAAGAAAGAAGAAGCAATCAAGGCTCTCAAGGGTGATCTAAACTGCATCCTTCTTCCTCTTCATCAACTCAAGCAGATTCAAGGAAGCACAACTCACAAGGAAGAAGAAGCCATTGCTGTTGAATCAAGAAGAGAGCTTTGTGAAGAAGATAGAAGCCTCTATTGGTGATCTACATCCATAGAAGAATCCGAATCAAGCTCCAGCAATCTCAAACAAGATTTTTCTTCTTGAGCTTATTTCATATCTTGTTTGAATAGCTTGATATTTGTTCTTTCTTCTTCATTTCATTCGAACAATCAAAACTGAAGATCGTCCCTACCGGTGGTTAGTAGGAAGGCAATCGGAAGTTGTCCGATCTACGGTGTTGACGTCCCTACCGGTGGTTAGTAGGAAGGCAGTCAGTGGTTCTCGATTTGTGGTTTGGTGTGATGCACTAGTGAAGCCTCACCGGATTTAGTGAGGGGTGGACGTAGGACTAGAGATTCAGTCCGAACCACCTTAAAATCTCGTGTGTTGTGGTTTGCTTGTGCGATTACTTTATGTTAGATGCATGCAAAGGTTCAATATCTATATTGTGTAATCATCTTGCCAAGCAAATCA
This sequence comes from Amorphophallus konjac, assembly GCA_022559845.1. Classification (NCBI taxonomy): domain Eukaryota; kingdom Viridiplantae; phylum Streptophyta; class Magnoliopsida; order Alismatales; family Araceae; genus Amorphophallus; species Amorphophallus konjac. The sequence continues at coordinate 47,221,209 of CM040117.1, forward strand.
TTTGTGTTCTTCATCAAGCTAGTTATATTCCGCTGCTTATTTCATCAACTAGCTTTAAAGAGGGTTGTGTTGCGAAAAGAGGGGCAGATCTATTCACCCTCCCCTCTAGATCCGCTGTCCACTACACAACACATTGCACTGAGTGCACATATGCACCGAAGTAAAACATGCACTGACTATGCTATATAAGTATGCAAGGTTTGCACCGAGACAGAAAATGCACTGACCTTCTTCAGTGTGATGCATGCACAAGCATAACCATGAAATGCTCATCAAACTCGTGATGCATACAGCAATTATACTTGTGATGCATACAACAATTATTCAACAACACTGACTTAAGCAATGCATAGCAAGCAAGAGCAGATGCATAAACATTCAATCTTTCATCAATCTTTCATGCAAACACATGGTGACTTATAGTGTTTGCTATTATCAAAATCAGAGAGGCACAACAGTTTTGACATTTTCCCATGTCCACCAAAAAAAAATGCCAATTTCGAAGGGTGGGTTTGTGAGCTTTCTGTTGAAGAAACCTCTTCCTTGCGGTGAGGATCTTTCGGCCAAGGGCCAGCACTTTTCACCTTGAACTCCGATCATCACCCGCCTAGGGCATTCCCCATGTACATAGTAGTTTAGGTTCGAGTGTAATTGTAGGCGAGTCTAGTCCCCCTTCACCTCGCCATTCAAAGAGAGCCCGGGGCAGGCATGTCCCTACCCGCTATCTCAATGACTTGGCGGGGAGGTGTTCCCAGCTATGTCAAGTCCCCGAGTTTCTATTAGCTCCCATCCACCTAGGGGCAGATAGTGTGAAGGACATCCCATTAGATGATGATGGTTTATGGGTGTATGCTTTGAAAGAGGATAGTGAAGAAGAAGATGGTGATGATGGGCTCAAGGACTGTACTGATCGTGTGAACCCTTATGTTGACAGGACAAGAAGGTTTAATGAGCTGAGTACTTTAGTTGATAAATCCACTAAGGAAATCAATCTTGGCACCAAGGATAACCTGAAGATCGTTCTGATAAGTGCCAACCTGAGTAAGGAAGAAGAAGCTGCCATTATAGTAGTGCTTGAAGAATTTCTTGATATCTTTGCTTGGTCCTACGAGGACTTGCCAGGCCTAGATCCTTCACTAGTAGAGCATCGTCTCGTCTTAAAGCCCGATGCCTATCAAATAGAAGTTAAGGTGGCGTCATCCTAAGCTCGCCTTTAAGGTTAAAGATGTTGGGTTCGGTGCTATGTATTCAGAGGGGGGGTGAATGAATACCCTTTAAAAACTTTTGCCCAATTAAAATCAAATGCTTAGAACTGTGGAATTAAAGCCTAAAGAAATGAATTAAGCTTTAGTTCTAATCCATGTAAACTATAAGGAATTAACTGCTCTTCTAGACCCGAAATCAAATGATCTGAATGCAAACTTGGTTCCACTAGACTAACTAAACAAATCGTGCCTAATCATTCATCTAGCGCCAAACAGATAGAAGAATTCAAACCACAGAACAAGAGGGTTTTTAGGTGGTTCGGTCCTGCAGACCTACGTCCACCCCACACTCAAACCAGAGTGTGGATTCCGCTGACTCACAGCTTGAACAGCTTGGCATCACAGCTTGCCATGCAATCTGCTGAGCCTCATAGCTTACTGTCCGAGGAATCTTCCTCGCCTGCTGAGCCTCACAGCTTGCTCCGCTGGGCAATACAGCTTAGCCGTCCAGTGGAGTCCTCCACTGCAAATGCTGAGCAACACAGCTTGCTCCGCTGACAAACAGCTTGAGGAAAGGTATAAAAGAAAACATGAAAATGTGAAACAAACAGCAATCGAAGGCTGTAAACAATGAAGCACAATGTGGCTCTTAAAGAGCTGACTGGAGTGGATCTGATCCAACTTCCAGTAGGAATGATCTTCTCTGATCTTCTCTTCTCTCTCTCTTCCTTCTTCTTCTCTTCACACTCTGCTCGAGCTCTCTATCTCTCTCCTTTTTTTCTCTCTCTTTTGCTTCTTCTCTCTTTTTCTTCTCTCTGTGGATCGTGGCTCTCTGCTGCTTCTCCTTCTGTCTCTCTGTACAGACTTACCTCTTGTTCGAGCTACCTCCTTCTGCTCACTATCAGTCATCTTCAGATGGAGGAAAGCTTCTATTTATGGCAGCAGTAACTAGGGCGTGTGCTCTCCACATTTCCCGCCCTAAGAATTCGGACCACGTGGCAGCATCCAGTAGGCTGTCAGTACACGTGTCATCATCTGGGCACTCCCCTTATCCTCGGATCACGTGCCTTCATTAGGCTTCACGAAGGGTGCCTGTAAGATAGAGAATTACATTATCAGTTTAAGTATATGCATTGCAGTGTATAGACTTCGCTGTATAGACTTGTGAAGGCGAATGCATTGTACAGACTTCATGAATGGGAATGCAATGTATAACTTCAGACTGTATGGACTTGTGAAGTCGAATGCGATGTACAGAGTCTGAAGAATAGCAGCCAATGTATAAACTTAGGCAATGTAAGGACTTGCCAGTGTATGGACTTGATGAGCATTCAGCAATGTGCAGACTTCGACAAATACAACGTGCAGCAGTGTATAGACTTGAATCACTAGATGCATGATGTACAGGCTTCAACTCAATGTATAGACTTCACGACTGATGAATGCAATGCACTAAACAATGTATGGACTTAATGATGTGTAGACTTGCCAAGACAAATGAGCGATGTACATACTTGTGCAAGCAAAGTCTGTATAGACTTAGTCAGCAGACTAGCTCGATGTACATACTTGCTCGTTGTTCAGACTTCATGGACGATGTACAGACATGCAAAGAGAAAGGCTGTACAGACTTGATGAGCGATGCAAGGCAAAGGAATGTATATACTTCCAATGTATAGACTTGCCAACTGAGCGATGTACAGTCTTGAACAATGAAGCTCTGTACAGACTTGATCAAGGCAAGGCAATCGAGTGTATAGACTTTCAATGTATAGATTTGCCAAAGGGTCGATGTACAGACTTGAACAAGGCAAAGTCTGTACAGACTTTGAGGTTCACAATGTATGGACTTTGGCAACACAACGGCTGTACAGACTTCCACTCAACTGCGATGTATAGACTTGCCAAGGGAAACGACGGTAAAGCTATCAGTGTATAGACTTTGAGTGCAACGTCGGTAAAGCTACCGATGTATAGACTTGCAAGTCGAACTGGTGGCTGTACAGACTTCACCTCGAGCTTCTACAGTGCAGTGTATAGGCTTAGAATCATATGAACATGGCGCTGTACAGACTTTGAGTGAGAGTCCAATGTGCAGACTTGCCACCGACCAATGTATAGACTTGATGGTTGTGAGACGATGGCCAAGACAATGCACAGACGGATGTATAGACTTAAGATGAGTGCATGAATAGTCGGATGTACAGACTTCACTTGAAATAGTCCGATGTACAGACTTGGGCTGAATGCATGAACAGGCCGTTGTACAGACTTGTAAAGCTTGAAGGCCAATGTAATGTATAGACTTACATGAGACGCTCAATGAGACGCTCAGTGTTTAGACTTATGTTGTGCAGACTTTGACTCAAATGTGCATATGAGACGCTGAACAAGACGATGCACAATGTATAGACATTAAGTGCAATGCAAAGGGCTGTACAAACTTGGATGAATGAACAAGCATGAATGTATAGACTTTGAAAGACACTGCATGAACAATCCAATGCACAGACTTCCAAATGAAGTTATGCATGAGCAGTCCAATGTACAGACTTCATGAATGTGCAGACTTGTCAACGAGATGCACAATGTATGGACTATGCACATGCATGAAGAGCCCTGACGATGTATAGACTTGCTAGCCAGACACTACAAAGATGCTCATATGTAATGTGTAGACTTCAGAAGGCGTGCAACTAATCAATGTGTAGACTATGTAACGTGCAGACAAGACACTGTATGAACTTAGCAGAACAAACGTTGCACAAACAATTTATGGACTTATGAGTGATGCATAATGAATGTTTAGACTTGAAGAGCTAGCCAACGAGTGTATAGACTTGATGATGACGAGTGCATAGACTTGCTGACCAATGCAACAGAGTGTATAGACTTTAGGTAATGCATGCGATGCAACACAGTGAATAGACTGACTGTGAATGTATAGACGTCAGAAATGCATCTGAGGGGGGTCAACCCATCTAAGAAGGGGGTTGACCCATCTAAGTGCACTGATGCAGTATATGCACAGAAGAAGCAATACAACGATCTTAAAGCAAGCACAAAACACTTTATGCACTTAGTATGGAACACTGCATGATTTAGCACACTCATGCATTCTTCACAAATCAGACGTGGCACACTCATGCAATCTCCACAGACTTTATCAGATATAACACACTCAAGCATTCTCCAGATAATATATCAGTCATATGCATTCATGCTGCTGTCATTCAATGTGATTTTCTTAGCAAAGCAATATGGTGACTCATTCATGTTGCTATCCTTAAAACACCACATAATCATCAAAGCACAAGGGGCACAACAATCTCCCCCTTTTTGATGATGGCAACATAATGAGTCACACTGACTCGTCAAATTATTCTCCCCCTTTGACATAATCAAAAAGAGGAAATGGTTTGAGAGACAAAATTCAGCACACAAAGTCAGAGAATAAATCATGGTTCATTAAAATGAAGTTCTCTCTTATGACAATGAAACAGCTCTCCCCCTATCAACATGTATGATGTACTACTCTCCCCTTAAAAGTAGATGACCCATAACTTCCCTTGAAGTGCAGGAATGAACTCTGGTTATCCAATAAATCAATCTAAAATCTGCCATTACAAAGAATCTGAATTCTGGTTGCATGAACAGAATGAACCAGGTGAAACATCCACAGAACCAGAGCTGATTGCAAAATAAGATAGAAGATTCCAACAGTGTGGAGAGTAAAGTGATTGAAGATAGAAAGGCAAGAGTAGATAACAATCATCACAAGACATCTCAATGAATAATCAGTCTGAATCTGATCAGGCTATCTAGAAATCTGATCATGAGGGATTTTAATGCTTGCACCACTTCAATAAGTCTTAAGAAGTGTAGACTCTTCTATCATAAAGGGTTATGAAGTGGCAACTTAACCAATCTGATTTAATTTTTATGTATACCAAATTTGTCAAATTAAACTCAATACTCATATCTGAATCCAAGTTTTAATAAAGGTGAACCAAATAATCAGATAACACTCAGAAACAATCATCTTTTATCTTACACATATGATCTCAATAGCACCTTTGAAAAATATACAGATTAGTACTGAAGTTAAACACTTTTTCAAGAACATGAGTTGACAGATTTTTCAGGATAATTTCATTTGAAGCACATTATATTTTTTCTGAGCAATTTAGGTTGATCAACACCTTTTTACATGAGGCACAACATGTCTCAGGTGAAGTGACCCAGTTACTCAGTGTGATAACTGTCATTGACTCTCACTTTGAGAACAGAGTTAGCAATATGAGTGTCTTTTTACATGAGAAGACACCTTGATCAGAGGCCAGACTCCCCAGTTACTCAACACAAATAAGCCATTGCTTTGTCAGGTTTTGTTTCACTAAATTTTTATCAGAGATAACTATGGCACCTCATGACATGAGTTACTTTATTTCATTGATAAAGAACTCAGTTTCTCAGTGACCGAGTCATTGCTCTGAATTCACAATTTTTCATTTAGTCAACATTTTTCAAGTTAATGTTTAACAACAATACACACTATATGCATCTTAACCAAAGTAGCCCTGAATTCAAATTTTCAGATATCTGATGAGAGAGTCTAAGGTTTACATGACACAAGTGGTTAAAGTTTATTAAACCTTATCATTCAGATATTTTCAATTCATTTAACTACAAATCTGAGAATACATTAATCTTATATCAGTCTGATTCAGTGATAATTCTTAAACCTATATGATAGGAGTTTCTACCAATTTCTCAGACTGAATTACATGACATGCAGCATAAGTTCCTCATATCAGAACAATAAATTCAGCACCCAACAATCAACAGTAGAAACAAATCAGTCACACCAGCTAAGAAGAATGTGAAAGGTGAGTATAAACTGGTGGAAGAGTAAATCACCAATAGAGAAAAATTTCAGAAGAGTGAACATCAACACATAGTAGCTGAGTCTGGAATTCAGACAGATTAGGTGACAGATAGTATCATGAAGGGAGTTGAAAGAAACTCTTCTTTAACAGCTCAACAAATAGAAGGCAGAATCCTTTTTCAAGAGAGAGAAATATGACATTAGATGAGAGTTGATCAATTATTAGACAAGAGGTGCTCAAGATGTGACAATCAAAACACCAATTCTAAATGCTCCCCCTATCTAGATGGAATGAATTTTCTTTTTAGGTTTTTCAACTGCACTACACTTCATATGCAACATCAGTCAAACTCCCCCTGACAAAGTGCATGAAATACAATTAATGAACTGCTCATGATTTTAGAATATGCTCAAGAAGAATTCATGCTTTGTTCAATCAGAGAGAGAATTTATCAAATGCATCAATTTCATTTCAATTTTTAGATTTTTTAAATTTTATGATATGCATTACACTGAAGACTAGACCCTTGGTACTTGGCGGAGAACCTGGTCTCAAGGACCATCTCACACATGGCAGTAGCATCCAGACATACTCCATATGCCCTTCAACACTGTTCCATTTAATATACCATGATGGTCATGCATGACAATGCAGTGCTGTATGTAGTCAGTTACTTCTTTTTGGAGTTTTCAGTATAATGATGTGCAATGCATTCACTATATGTATGCATATGCAATTTCAGACAATCATCAATATGCAAATCATGTATGAGGAGAATTCAGAAAATCTAAACCTGACAATGTTGAACATGTAAGAATGTGCAAATCTCAGATTCAAAAATCAGATTTAACATGCTATGCAGAATGTTTACTCAAACATCAGAGCATTCTTTATTCAAATAGCATCATGAGAGAGTAATCAACTTTTCAAGATAAATCAATTTAGCATAGACAGATCATTATAATATGCAGTCATTTCAAACAAGCAATGTTTAGATAATGAAACATAAGCAGTGTTCAGAACTGACCTGATAAGTAGAATCCTGGGGTTTTCCCTTTTTAAGTGCCTTGGCTAAATTCAACCCCTTTTATTCATTTCCAAGGCACACCTGCAGCAAGACAATCATTTTGATCCTGCAGTGACCCAAACAGCCTTGGGTCCTGCATTAGTCCTGACAGGTGTTCTGAACAATCTCTTAGCAGCATTATCATCATAGCCCATCAACTTATGGCTGGACAAGGAATAACCAAATTGACTAGACTTACCATGATAACCAACAGAATTTAAGTTCCTATTATGCACCTTATTGTGAGCATTAAATTAATGTGCATGAACATTAAAACTTCTGTTATGTGCATGGGCATTTTGTTTTTTGAACCCTGCCACCCAGCACTCAGAGGCTTTGTGGCCAGGTTTTCCACAATTAAAGCATGAAGCCACAGAATTAGTAGAAGCATGATGCCCATGTGGATGAGCACGAGTATTTCTTTTATTAACATGAAAATTTTTCTTTCCATAATCAGCCAGCCAACAGTTGGTAGCTTTGTGGCCTAGCTTACCACATTCGAAACATACATTGTGCTTGCTTTTTGAACCAAACTTCTTTCTATCAACAATGTTTTTATTAATAGGGAAATTAACAAATCCAGAGTTAGTTTTCTTTCCCTGAGCATGCCAGCAGAAGGCAGCAATGTGACCAAACTTCCCACAGTAATAGCATTGAATTTCCTTTTCCTGATCAGTAGAATGTTTCCTAAGATGATTTCTAGGATACTTTCTAATAGTATTTCTTTCATCATTTATCAATGCTACACAGTTATGCATAATATGTCCAACCTTCCCACAATAGTGACATGCTTTACCCTTTTTATTCACATTCACTTGTTTGACAGAGTTAACATTCTCATGAGAGTGTGAATGTGTGTGTAAGTAGTGAGCAGCATGCACACGTAAATCAGGGATAAATTTGGACTTATTCAATTCAGCATTTTTCTTTTATTTTTGAATCTTTTTCTATTTCCTCTCTGAATTTTTAGCCTTGTTAGCAGTGAATTGAAAAATTGAGGAGCTGGATGAGTTAGCCTGTTCAGAGCTTTTCACGAAAACAGTTGATTTTCTCTTATCATTGTCATTTTCATTCACAGGCACAAATCCAATCCCTTGTTTCTGAAAATTCACTTTAGAACCAAGCAGCTTATTCAAAATGTCTTTTCCTTTAACGAATTTTGATATAGAATTTTTCAGATCTTCAATCTCAGAATTCAATGAAGCACTACTCACTTCATACTTGGATAGCTCTGATTCACAAACAATCAGCTGCTGTTGCAAAGCATCATTCAGATTCTTCAGAGTTTCATTTTCTTGTTGAACCATTATTTCAAACTTGTTCTCATTTTCCTTCACAACTGATTTCCCTTTTTCAATTGACAACCATCTTTCAGAGAAGACAGTATTAAGAACCATTAGCTTTTTATTTTGATATTTCAAGTAGGCATTTTCTTCTTTTAGAGATTTGATTTGTTCTTTTTGAAAACTGTCATCAAAATCAAAATCATTAATCATGTCTTCGAGAATGGCACATGCTTTGCAAGAATTATTTTCACCGATGAGTTTGTTTCTAATATTCTCATTTTCAGATTTCAACCTGTTCAACTCATCTTTTTCTTTAATCATGTATGATTTCAAGTTTTCATTTTCAGCTTTCAGACTTCTGATCTCATGCAACATTTCTTTACTTATTTTTCTCTTTTCAGATTTTAGTCTATCATATTTATTCAATAAATGCTCATTCAACGCAATCATGCTTTCTAGAGAAGGATTGTCAGTGTCAGAATTTACCTGTGACGAAGTATCCTCCACATAGTCTTCGTCTTCTTCTGTTGCCATGAGACATTTCGCTTTACCCTAGCTTCTGCTGCTTGCTATTATCTCGATCACTTCGGAGGCACTGCAGCAATCAACTGCACAAGGAAACTTGTCAGTGTCTATCGCCCTTTTGATTAGATTCAGGGCACTTTGATTTATAGAGATTTTCGTCTATCTGAAGTTTTCCATAGGGATTCATCCTTTGGAACTTCATAAGGACTGTGAGCAATGACTATCCACAGATCTGGATTAGTCTGCATCACATATTCTCTGAATTCATTAAACCACTTGTAAAAACCTAGACCTTCAAACTTCGGAGGATCAGCAGTGAGTTCCATGCTTAGACAGAATAAGAGTTCTAAATAGAAAACTAATCAAACACAATGCAAGCAAATGAATCAACTCAGATCGCACCAAAGCCAAATGAGCAAAGCAAGGCACAAGTTAGTGAAACAAAACACGATCTCAAAAGACCCACTCTGAAATGCACCAACAGCTAGCAGGATCTGCTGTGGATTGTTAGATCCAATGCACAGCAACCTCGCTCTGATACCAAGTGTTGGGTTCGGTGCTATGTATTCAGAGGGGGGGTGAATGAATACCCTTTAAAAACTTTCGCCCAATTAAAATCAAATGCTCAGAACTGCTGAATTAAAGCCTAAAGAAAGGAATTAAGCTTCAGTTCTAATCCATGTAAACTATAAGGAATTCACTACTCTTCTAGACCCGAAATCAAATGATCTGAATGCAAACTTGGTTCCACCAGACTAACTAAACAAATCATGCCTAATCATTCATCTAGCGCCAAACAGATAGAAGAATTCAAACCACAGAACAAGAGGGTTTTTAGGTGGTTCGGTCCTGCAGACCTACGTCCACCCCACACTCAAACCAGAGTGTGGATTCCGCTGACTCACAGCTTGAACAGCTGGGCATCACAGCTTGCCATACAATCCGTTGAGTCTCACAGCTTGTTGTCCGAGGAATCCTCCTTGCCTGCTGAGCCTCACAACTTGCTCTGCTGGGCAATACAGCTTAGCCGTCCAGTGGAGTCCTCTACTGCAAATGCTGAGCAACACAGCTTGCTCCGCTGACAAACAGCTTGAGGAAAGGTATAAAAGAAAACATGAAAATGGTAAACAAACAGCAATCGGAAGGCTGTAAACAATGAAGCATAATGTGGCTCTTAAAGAGCTGAATGGAGTGGATCTAATCCAACTTCCAGTAGGAACGATTTTCTCTGATCTTCTCTTCTCTCTCTCTTCCTTCTTCTTCTCTTCACACTCTGCTCGAGCTCTCTATCTCTCTCCTTTTCTTCTTTCTCTTCTGCTTCTTCTCTCTTTTTCTTCTCTCTGTGGATCGTGGCTCTCTGCTGCTTCTCCTTCTGTCTCTCTGTACAGACTTCACCTCTTGTTCGAGCTACCTCCTTCTGCTCACTATCAGTCATCTTCAGATGGAGGAAGGCTTCTATTTATGGCAGCAACAACTAGGGCATGTGCTCTCCACATTTCTCGCCCTAAGAATTCGGACCACGTGGCAACATCCAGCAGGCGGTCAGTACACATGTCATCATCTGGGCACTCCCCTTATCCTCGGATCACGTGCCTTCATTAGGCTTCACAAAGGGTGCCTGTCAGACAGAGAATCACATTATCAGTTTAAGTATATGCATTGCAGTGTATAGACTTCGCTGTATAGACTTGTGAAGGCGAATGCATTGTACAGACTTCATGAATGGGAATGCAATGTATAGACTTTAGACTGTATGGACTTGTGAAGTCGAATGCGATGTACAGACTCTGAAGAACAGCAGCCAATGTATAGACTTAGGCAATGTAAGGACTTGCCAGTGTATGGACTTGATGAGCATTCAGCAATGTGCAGACTTCGACAAATACAACGTGCAGCAGTGTATAGACTTGAATCACTAGATGCATGATGTACAGGCTTCAACTCAATGTATAGACTTCACGACTGATGAATGCAATGCACTGAACAATGTATGGACTTAACGATGTGCAGACTTGCCAAGACAAATGAGCGATGTACATACTTGTGCAAGCAAAGTCAGTATAGACTTAGTCAGCAGACTAGCTCGATGTACATACTTGCTCGTTGTTCAGACTTCATGGACGAGGTACAGACATGCAAAGAGAAAGGCTGTGCATACTTGATGAGTGATGCAAGGCAAAGGAATGTATATACTTCCAATGTATAGACTTGCCAACTGAGCGATGTACAGTCTTGAACAATGAAGCTCTGTACAGACTTGATCAAGACAAGGCAATCGAGTGTATAGACTTTCAATGTATAGACTTGCCAAAGGGTCGATGTACAGACTTGAACAAGGCAAAGTCTGTACATACTTTGAGGTTCACAATGTATGGACTTTGGCAACACAACGGCTATACAGACTTCCACTCAACTGCGATGTATAGACTTGCCAAGGGAAACGATGGTAAAGCTATCAGTGTATAGACTTTGAGTGCAACGTCGGTAAAGGTACCAATGTATAGACTTGCAAGTCGAACTGGTGGCTGTACAGACTTCACCTCGAGCTTCTACAGTGCAGTGTATAGGCTTAGAATCATATGAACATGGCGCTGTACAGACTTTGAGTGAGAGTCCAATGTGCAAACTTGCCACCGACCAATGTATAGACTTGATGGTTGTGAGACGATGGCCAAGACAATGCACAGACGGATGTATAGACTTAAGATGAGTGCATGAACAGTCGGATGTACAGACTTCACTTGAAATAGTCTGATGTATAGACTTGGGCTGAATGCATGAACAGGCCGTTGTACAGACTTGTAAAGCTTGAAGGCCAATGTAATGTATAGACTTACATGAGACGCTCAGTGTTTAGACTTATGCTGTGCAGACTTTGACTCAAATGTGCATATGAGATGCTGAACAAGACGATGCACAATGTATAGACATTAAGTGTAATGCAAAGGGCTGTACAAACTTGGATGAATGAACAAGCATGAATGTATAGACTTTGAAAGACACTGCATGAACAATCCAATGTACAGACTTCCAAATGAAGTGATGCATGAGCAGTCCAATGTACATACTTCATGAATGTGCAGACTTGTCAATGAGATGCACAATGTATGGACTATGCACATGCATGAAGAGCCCGGACGATGTATAGACTTGCTAGCGAGACACTTGTTTGCGACCTTTTCTTTCTTTCGCGGGTTGATCGACCAACTGACTAACTGGTAGTCAAATGATCGATTGACGACGCAGGCATGCCAGTCACATGAGTGACGATTTTATGATGCGCTCATTCTGACCCAGGTCGGGCGAATGTGAGGTTCGGTCGGGACCAGCAGTCCGCCATACCATAAAGGCTATGGCGTTAATTACATCCCCCACGAGGAGGGAATACCTTTGATTAATTGCCGAGATAACGGGCTGTCGAAGCCGAATTAAAAAGATCTACATGATGATCATGACGAAAGCACGCAGGATGCATACATTTATCGTTCAGAAGGTGCATAATTCATGGGATTATGGATCCTCGGTACGTGGCGGAGGTCATAGGTCCGAAGACCACCGTCGCACATAGCGAAGACTTCCGACCATACATAATCTGGTTTTCTGTCGACACCGTTTGATATACCCGAGGATCTATGCATGCATGCGCACATGGCGTTCATGACTATATTAAGCATGATAATGAAATTCATGGAAGCAAATGGTAATCGACCACATTTATTACTCCCCATCGAGAAGAGGGAAGGCAACACAAGTGTGATAGTGAAAGCACAATGCTAACGGACATGGTGATGAAGATATAATAAAAGTATAGTTTAGGCCCGTTCAGCCCTTCCTTTATTCAATTTATTGACGCTAACCCCAAGGGACGGGAATCACCCAGGGGCAAGTAAGCGATTGGGGCAGCAGGAGGCTTCAAAACCGGCGCGAGCGTGCAAGGTAGCCTATACGGCGTGATAAAACATAGGTGTAAGCTTTTAATCCGGCGCGGCCATCATGGATATTAACACGGCGCGAAGGCTTGAGGGCGCGCCGATTTAGGGCGCGCTGGAAAGGCGCAAAGGGAAAAAAATTGAATAGAGTCTAACGTTAATCCGGCGCGGGGGGGTACTACGCTGGATTAGGGCGCGCCGGCTAAGGCCGCGCCGTTCAACCCACCCTTTTTTATGAATTTAACAACTATTGAGTTTGTTAAGTTTTTGGTGAGGATTCTGAAGTTATTTGGGGCCAATTGCTTATTGAATTGAAGTCCAGAACCCTCCAAGAATGACGTGATCAGCCAGTGCGAGGTTCCTACTCGAGCACCGGGATAATTGGCTCCAGAATGAGTATTTCGTTATGGTTTATTAATTATTAATCTGTCCAAAATTGGACAGCATCTCCCCAGAACCTGAAGAGTTACAGGGGAGAAGCGGGGTCATGCTCACCTATGGAATAAGCCCCTAAACCGCCGGTCTACACGAAGGTAGCCAGCAAACCCCATTGGATAGGATACCCCGAGGACTAGCCTGCTAGGGGCACCAAGGTTCCATAAGGGAAAAGACAGAGAGATGAAGCCATTGATGATGGAAGCATCACCCCGAGGACTAGCCTGCGAGGGGTGGACATCCCACAGATTATGGCACATCCGCTGAAGGGACCGGCCGTTAGGAGAGTGGAGCTCCGAGGGCTAGCCTATGAGGAGCGTACATCCCTTGGCCTTGATCGGACCTCCGATTGTCGGGGCTAAGCTCGTTGGGCTAAGGCCCCTATCATTGTCCGCTATGGCCCCGAGGAAGCATCTACGATTGAGAGATAGAGCCCCCGGTCGCCTAGCAATTCCACGAAGCGATAAGGGAATGTCCCCCTCCCCGGGTGATTAAAACGATGAGAACAATTCGAATGATCATGATGCGTAGAGGTAGTAAATGCATAAATGAGACGGGCCCATCGTAGGAGCATATGCTCGAACAGTTAAAAAGTGACATTCAGGGGATGGACCCTGCAATCCCAAAGGAAATCCTCACTTCACGAGCGATAGGGCGGCACGAAGAGAGAGATTAATGGGAGTTAAGACCTTGATAGCACGACAGAGAGAGGCATGCGCAGAAGCACAGCTCTGTCCATGAAAAAGGGGGGGTACGAAGACCCTTGAATCAAACATGAGAATGATCGAAGGAAAAGCCCCCGGGGAGGGGTGTTTCTGTAGCCCACGATGATTCGGGGCATGATAGAGACTTCGGAGAAATCGGAATCAGAGAACTACGCAGAGAAGAACTCAGACACACTCATTGGCATAGATAGAGAAGGGGGGCTGAAGATCATTCATTCGATCTATTCATTTGAGCATTCACACGCGCACATATATTACCATCCCAGAAACGGGAATGGTTTAGCATTTACATGGTGAGAGTACAGCACCGGCACCATTGCTCGGTCGCCGTTCTACAATATCATAGGCAGAGGACGCTCGGAGCGCAACAACAGGGGAAGAACAAAGAAATCACGTAGAGGGGGGAGGAGAATCGACTCATATCATCGTCGCTCCTCCGCCCCTCGCTTACATTCGATGGGTGGAAGTCTCAAAAGAAGGAATCCACGGAAAGCAGAGGGAAGACCGGCACCGGTGCCCACCTGTTTCTGAAACAGGGTATCGTAGAGAAAGGAAGACGGTCGGCGGAAGATCCTCCGAAGAAGCCCTACTCCCTCTCTTCTGTTCTCTTTTTTTTTCTCCTCTATGTCCTTCCTCTTTTTTCTTCTCAGGTCTCGATCTGTCTCTCCCCCTTTTTTTCTTCAATCGAACCTCACCCATATATATAACAGGTTGGAGGCTCTTCATCCGGCGTGGGCTTTGGCGCGCCGGGAGGAAGCTTCATCAACTTATCGCGCCGGTTTAAGGCGCCATCAGATAGGGTAGCTTGTGCGTCGGGATGAGGGCGGAAGGTAGGGGGGCGCGCCGGGATAAGGGCACGCCGGGCTAGTGCTTTTTACGACCTTCAAGCCAGTCGATGAGTCCGGGGATGATTCCGGGTGTCACCGTGAGCATTATCTCACCGATGCTCACTGAAACCTCGACGAGATATCTTGTCGAAGCTCCCGGGTTGGCGTACGGCCATTCTCGAGGTTCCAGATAGCTTTGGGTTGATCATACGGGCCTGCCGCTGACACTGCCTTCGGCTCTATAATTCGCGCCGCTGGCTCGGCCTGGCCCGTACCCGAAGCTCCTTGGAAGGCGAGATAACACTAGGGATAGTTCCGCCTGAGTTGGGCGGTCATTCGGCCACTAATGGGCCCATCTTGGCAGGAAGCCGTACCCGTGCCGGGTGATCGGGGTCTTCTGCCGAAAAAACCTTTGGCCCCCCCTTGTTGTGAATGGCCGAGGACGTTCTTCCTCCTCAGGAGAGCCACCGGGTAGATCGTCGTCCTTGGTGGGGTGACGGATGTAGGGTAGCGGCATGACGGGGTCAATGCCGGATCATTGGGCAGGCTTGGTCGCACTGCCGGTTGGTTGTGGATTCATCTCGACTCTCCTGAGGTGAAGTCCCCGGTATTCACTTCAAGGTGACTCGGGGCCCTGGCAGCTTGAGGAGCCTTTAGTAAGTTGATCTTCATTGGCTTCTGTGCTTCAGCGGGCCGGGTCCTTCGTCTTTGTGGCTTGGTCGCCGACGATCATATTTTGGGTGCCAACAAATGCCCCCCAGACGTGGGTGTTGCGAGCAAGGCACGAGTGCAGCAAGACTGATGGATGAATTTCATCCGGACGAATCTCTTCTTCGGTTGACAGAAGCTCTGGATGGCCCTTAATTCGGCACGGATGTTAAACCGGCGCCGTTTGAATGTTAATACGGCACGGGTAGCCTTGGTTCATTCTAATAAACAGTATTAGAATGAATGTTTATGAAACCAACAAATGTTATATATGTTTTGATCAGCTATCTTCTGACTTTGTAGTTTCATTTCTTCTTTCAGGCCTTTTGGCCAGCTTCTTCTCTTCATTGTGGTGTGTCATTCTCACCTTCGTGCATGTGCAGTCCGATCGACTTCGGAGGAGACCCGGCACTTCAGGGAACTGATCATAAAGGCCCAAAAGCCAACATATTTTGAAGTTCCTGAGCCTGCCCCGACCACGACGCCACTGCCTCCTGGGGATTCGAGGAAGAGGACTCGGTCCCAGCTGAGAGAGGCCATCGGAAAGGCGAAAGCGGCTGTGACCCGGGTGACACGGGCACGCCGAAAGAAGGCTGCAGAGGAGGAATCGGCAACCGTCCTTCCTTCGGTTGTATCCTTTGAAGAATTTGAAGCTTCCCGCGCACAAGGGCTAGAGGCTTAAGGTAGGCTCTTTTCCTTTTCAAAGTGCATTAGCTTGTTTCGACTGCTTTGGCTAGCCCATGCTGACGGTTGCTGACACAGTTGCCGCGGTCGTCGGGCTGGAGGCGACGGTAGATGTAGCGGCTAGGGACGGGGCAGAGGAAGTCCCTACTGCTCCCGTAGAAAGGGATCTGCCCTCTCCAACACCCAGGTAGGAGATGGAAGGTAATCTATAGTTTAGTCACGATAGCACCGCGAATCTTCATGTCTTTAGCTAGCTTGACCCCTTCTTGCCGTAAATTGCAGTTGATATACAACCGTCATTGCTTCCGGGCTCGGAGGGTGTAGAGGAGGCGATCCCCTCGGGGCTGGGCGGACCTGCTCTTGAGGTATCATCTATTGTTGCCCCTAGTGCGGAGAGCACCGGGGAAGTTCCTGCCGAGGGTGATGCTCCTGCTGGCGAGGCTCCTGCTCCGACGGCGGAGCATCTTGAGAGAGCAGAGGGGTCCTCTTCCTCTGAGCAGGTAGATTATGGTGGCGGCTCCAGTGACGAGGAGCTCCTACTGACTGATCTTGAGACCGATGACGCCGGGGCGTCCTCGGCTTATGAAAGTGATTATCGGACTTTCAGCCCGGCCCGGTTGTTGTGGGGCGGTCCCGAGCCGTCATTATCGCTTGAGAGTGAAGGGGCCGATGCCGGGGGAGCTGCCCTTAAAGATTTGAGCTTAGTACCCGCTGAGGTAAGGACCTACCCAGGGTCGGTGTTTACTGTTCTTCTTTATCTTCCCTCTAGCCTCATTTTTTAAGGCATATAGCTCCGGTGCAGACTGAGGTGGCGCTGCCAACCATGACGGTGCAGATACCACTCCCGGCTCTGGGAATGGGCCATGCAACTCTTCCATCCATCCTGCGGCCTATCGCATTGCGATACCCCAAGGACTATGCAGCGGCAATGGTTCCAGTTGGACCTGGAGCACTTGTAGAAGTTGGTAGTTCGGCGGCAACCGGGGATTCTCAGCCAATGGAGGCTGCACAGCAATCAACTCTGGAAAAGGATGGTCTTCCTGAAATAGAAGCCGGAGAGATCATTGAAGAGCCGATGTCTTCGGCTCTCGATGTTTCTGTTGCACCTCCATCCCAGGGGGCAGGAAAAGAGATTGCTGTTATTGAGGCTCCGGCCACCGTATCTGCCAGCACACTTGTTCCTCACAGCAGTGGACTGCAGCTCATGCCATCATCATCTTCCGGGACGGTCGATGATATCTGGGCTGCCGTGGATAGCAGAGTGGAATTTGAACTGCCCGAGACGTCGCCACTTGGTCTTCAATCTTCAAGTGACCTTGTGTGGCAGTTTCTGGGGACCCTCCAGCAGACCGTAACGGCCAACAGGGATTTAACTTATGTTCAGCTGAGGGGCTTGATAGAGCATCTATCCCACTCGTTGTTGGCCTTTGGTTGTCCCATGGACGACTGGACTCAACGGGTGATCCTGCTCCTGAAGTATGTAAACAGGAGAGAATTTCTAGGCCGGGAAGCAGCTGACCAGCTGGCGGCCATATCATTGGAGCGGGCTGAAAGCCGAGCAGCTCTTATTTCTCTACAAGAGACTGCGGCGAGGATGAGGGATGAAGCCACTGCCTCTTTACAGCGCCGAAGCTTCTTGAAGGCCCGGATGGCGGCATTACATGCCGAACTTTCAAGGGTAGAGGCAGAACTTGAAGAAGTAGACCGACTAGGAGTCCAGAGGGTGGAGGAAGCAGAGATGGCTGAGGGACAAGCTGCTTCCCTCGGGGAGAAGCTATCCGAGCTGGAGGCCACTGTTTGCAGGATCAAGCCCCTACCGTTGCGCTAAAAGCTCGAGCTGGTAGCGAAGGTTAGACCGTATTTCCTTATGGCAGCGCAGAGCCCCACGTCTATGACGTGCTGTGGGCGGGCATGAGGGGCTTCGCACATGGACCCCATAATCCATGCGACGGGTTGGGCTGCCAAGCACCGATGGTCCCACGTGGGTCCCATACCCCACATGGTACACACCAAATACAAGGAGACGCTGGAAATAAACGTTGGAATAAACCAACAATCTCCCCCCCAGCGGCACCTGGGATTTGAACCCGTGACCTCGCTCTGATACCAGTTTGCAGGATCAAGCCCCTACCGTTGCGCTAAAAGCTCGAGCTGGTAGCGAAGGTTAGACCGTATTTCCTTATGGCAGCGCAGAGCCCCACGTCTATGACGTGCTGTGGGCGGGCATGAGGGGCTTCGCACATGGACCCCATAATCCATGCGACGGGTTGGGCTGCCAAGCACCGATGGTCCCACGTGGGTCCCATACCCCACATGGTACACACCAAATACAAGGAGACGCTGGAAATAAACGTTGGAATAAACCAACAGCCACCGAGTTCAGATTGCAAGAACTGACCCGTCATCCTTCCCTGGGTATTTCTGCACTGGAGGACATCTTTCGTCGCCCTCTGCCGTAGTCTCTTTTTCTTTATTTGCTCCCTTTTTGACGCATTTCATGTACTCCGGGGAATGGCCTGTGTAACATGTACCTTTTACTTCATAGTAATGGAAAATCTTCATCGTGCTTTTTGAATGAAGACTCCATCTTGTCATTATTCTTTTCTCTTCGATTCGCCCGTTGTTTCTAATCCGAGTGTATGAGTCACTAGGGCAGGAGAGAGCTCACGCCTTCAGCAAAGGGGTGAGGTGTTCGCTCCACCGCGCCGTGACTTTTCTCGAGACTAACAACGGCCTATGCCAGCCGAGAGTCTGGGGGACTCAAGAGGGTATATCAAAACTGACGGGTAAGCGGTCCTGCCGAGGATGTCAAGACCCGAGGATGGGTAGCGACCGTTCCTGTCGATGATGACGAAGGTCGAAAAAGGGTAGACGGTCTTGACGATGATGACAAGAATCGGACTAGGGTAGCGATCGATCTTGCCGATAGTGACAAGGGTCGAAAAGGGTAGATGGTCTTGCCGATGGTGACAAAAATCGGGTAGAGTAGCGACCGATCTTGCCGATGGTGACAAGGGTCGAAGAGGGTAGACGGTCTTGCCGATGGTGACAAAAACCGGGTAGGGTAGCGACCGATCTTGCCGATGGTGACAAGGGTCGAAAAGGGTAGACGGTCTTGCCGATGGTGACAAAAACCGGATAGAGTAGCGACCGATCTTGCCGATGGTGACAAGGGTCGAAAAGGGTAGACGGTCTTGCCGATGGTGACAAAAACTGGGTAGAGTAGCGACCGATCTTGTCGATGGTGACAAGGGTCGAAGAGGGTAGACGGTCTTGCCGATGGTGACAAAAATCGGATAGGGTAGCGACCGATCTTGCCGATGGTGACAAGGGTCGAAAAGGGTAGACGGTCTTGCCGATGGTGACAAAAACCGGATAGGGTAGCGACCGATCTTGCCGATGGTGACAAGGGTCGAAAAGGGTAGACGGTCTTGCCGATGGTGACAAAAACCGGGTAGGGTAGCGACCGATCTTGCCGATGGTGACAAGGGTCGAAAAGGGTAGATGGTCTTGCCGATGGTGACAAAAATCGGATAGGGTAGCGACCGATCTTGCCGATGGTGACAAGGGTCGAAAAGGGTAGACAGTCTTGCCGATGGTGACAAAAACCGGATAGGGTAGCGACCGATCTTGCCGATGGTGACAAGGGTCGAAAAGGGTAGACAATAGATGTATATAGGCGGGATATCGGATGAAAATTCCCCGTCGACCTCGTAAGGGGTCTTACGGACAGAGAATGAATCATCACTATTCATCATTCAATTTTTTATTCACATTACTGACCTAAGCGCCCTTTTGGGTTTTCGCCGAGGCCAGCCCCCTCTTGCTTTTACACGCGCGCCCTTTCGGGTTTTCACGCGGCGGGGTACCCGATTTTGCCTGTGACGCCCCTTCGGGTTTTCGCCACAGCTGGGTTATAGCCATTTTTGCACTTGTCCTGATATAGGAACAAGTCTGGCGGGGTATCTTTATTTTTAACCCAATTTTCTTTTCTTTCTTTCTTTTTTCTTGAATTCGGGATACAGAAGGACTGGACCGTGAAAATATTGACTGGCCTTGTCGATGATGACAAGGATTGGACCCTGCTTCGGTCTGTCGACACTTGTTAGATATTGAAGCAAAGGATACGGTCTATTAACAAGGATGTAAGATCCGAGCTAAGGGTAAAGATCGACCGGTCTCGCCGATGATGACGAGGGTCGAACGTGGGTTTATTCATCGGCATGGGCCACATGCCGAGGCAAAGGTAGGGTTATTAACGGGGACGGAAAGTCCAAGTTAAGGGTAGAGATAGACCGATCTCGCCGATGATGAGGAGAGTTGACCATGGGTTTATTCATCAACATGGGTCACATGCCGAAGCAAAGATGGGATTATCAACAGGGACGTAAGGTCCAAGTTAAGGGTAGAGATCGACCGATCTCGCCGATGATGACGAGGGTCGAATGTGGGTTTGTTAAAGGATTTCCGGTGGGACTTTGATGGTTGTCCCTTTCGGAGTTTCGTTGGGTGGAGAATAGGAGAGGAATTTGGAAATTACCACTTTACTGACTGAAGCGCCCTTTCGGGTTTTCGCAGGAGTCAGCCCCCTCTTGCTTTTGCCTGCGCGCCCTTTCGAGTTTTCACGCGGCGGGGTACCCGATTTTACCTGCAACGCCCCTTCGGATTTTCGCCACAGCTGGGTTATAGCCATTTTTGCACTTGTCCTAATATAAGAGCAAGTCTGGCGGGGTATCTCTATTTTTAACCCCTTTTTTTATTTGTATAGGGTGGCAGGTCAAAGTGTAATGTTCGACGCCTGGCCGACAGTGGATGGCCCGTAATGGCAACAATGTGAGAATGCCAGCTAGGGCACAAAGTCTTCAGCCGACACGGGTTTATTCGTTAGCGGGGAGATAATGCTAACGCAAGGAAGGGCTTTCGTGCCAATCCGAACGTAAGGCTCGTAATGGTGGTGCGACGTATCCTTTGGAAGCTTGATCAGGGCAGAATGTCACTAGACCAAGGAAAAGGTAGCTCGATCAGGGAGAAATGCCACTGGACCAAGGGAAGGTAGCTCGGTTAGGGCGGAGTGCCACTAAACCAAGGAAAGGGTAGCTCGATCAGGGCGAAATGCCACTAAACCAAGGGAAGGTAGCTCGGTCAGGGTGGAGTGCCACTAAACCAAGGAAAAGGTAGCTTGGTTAGGGCAGAGTGCCACTAAACCAGGAGAAGGTAGCTCGATTAGGGTGAAATGCCACTAACCAAGGAAAAGTAGCTCGGTTAGGGTGAAATGCCACTAAACCAA
Organism: Amorphophallus konjac; assembly: GCA_022559845.1. Lineage (NCBI taxonomy): Eukaryota > Viridiplantae > Streptophyta > Magnoliopsida > Alismatales > Araceae > Amorphophallus > Amorphophallus konjac. Next base: position 47,242,775 of record CM040117.1, read on the forward strand.
GGAAAAGGTAACTTGGTTAGGGCGGAGTGCCACTAAACCAAGGAGAGGGTAGCTCGGTTAGGGCGGAGTGCCACTAAACCGAGGAGAAGAGTAGCTCAGTTAGGGTGGAGTGCTACTAAACCAAGGAGAAGAGTAGATCGTTTAGGGCGGAGTGCCACTAAACCAAGAAAAGGGTAGCTTGATCAGGGCGAGATGCCACTAAATCAAGAAAAAGGTAGCTCGGTTAGGGCGGAGTGCCACTAAACCCAGGAAGAGGGTAGCTCGGTTAGGGCGGAGTGCCACTAAACCAAGGTAAGGGTAGCTCGGTTAGGGCGGAGTGCCACTAAACCCAGGAGAAGAGTAGCTCGGTTAGGGCGGAGTGCCACTAAACCAAGGAGAGGGTAGCTCGGTTAGAGCGAAATGCCACTAAACCAAGGAAAAGGTAGCTCGATCAGGGCGGGATGCCACTGTACCAAGGGAAGGTAGCTTGATCAGGGTGGAGTGCCACTAAACCAAGGTAAGGGTAGCTCGGTCAGGGTGGAATGCCACTAGACCAAGGGGAGGTAGCTTGATTAGGGTGAGATGCCATTAACCAAGGAAAGGGTAGCTCGATCGGGACGGAGTGCCACTGGACCAAGGGAAGGATAGCTCGATTTAGGCAGAGTGCCACTAAACCAAGGTAAGGGTAGCTCGGCCAGGGCGGAATGCCACTGGACCAAGGGAAGGTAGCTCGGTTAGGGCGGAGTGCCACTAACCCAAGGAGAGGGTAGCTCGGTTAGGGCGGAGTGCCACTAAACCAAGGAGAAGTTAGCTCCGACCGATCACTCGGGACATGTCGACTGCGCTACATGATACAGCTTAATATGTTTTCCGTTGAGGGGAGAGAACTGAATGACTCCTTTGTGGTCTACAAGGACGTAGGCACCCCCTTCATATACTCGGCGGACGATATACGGCCCGACCCAGTTTTTGACCAGCTTCCCTTTGGGGTTGGAGGCCATCACTTCTTTTCTTTTGACCATTACCAGGTCTCCTTTCTTGAATTCTCGACCCTTGACTAGCTTGTCAAAAGCACGGGCCATGCGAGCTTGGTAGAGTTGGATGTTTTGCTGTGCCCGGAGGCGTTTTCCTTCGAGCTCAACGAGCTCCTCCAATCTTCTTTCTGCATTGGTCTGCTCACCACTGACTAGTCCGTGATGGATGGCAACTCACAATGAAGGAACTTCAAGTTCAATGGGCACTACAGCTTCCGACCCATAGACGAGGGAGAAAGGTGAACAGCCGGTTGGGGTCTTGTAGATAGTACGATAGGCCCAAAGTGCTTCGTACATCCTTTCTTCCCAATCTTTTTTATTAGACTTGACAGTCTTTGCCAGCAATGTACATAATGTCTTATTAAAGGCTTTTGCGAGTCCATTGGCTTGAGGGTTGTAGGGGGACGATGTCCTCCAATCGATTTTGTATTTGTCGGCCAGCCGATAAACCTTCTGGTTCCTAAAATGACTGCCATTATCAGAGATGATTCGGCTGGGGATCCCGAACCGAAATATTACATTCTGCCAGAAGAATCTTGCAACTAGTTCTCCTGTCACATCTCTTAGTGCTACTGCCTCCGCCCATCTGGAGAAGTAGTCTGTAGCTGCTAAGATGTATCCGCACCCTGATGAAGATGTTGGTAGCGGCCCTACTACGTCCGTGTCCCACTGAGCAAACAGCCAGCTTGGTAGGGTGGGATGCAATGGCACTGGAGGTCTTCTTGCCACATTAGCATGTTCTTGACACTTCTGACAAGCTTTGGCAAACCTGCAGCAATCATCAAATATAGTGGGCCAATAGTAACCCAGTTTCTTTATCTCAATTTTCATCCTCGGGCCAGCCTGGTGTGCTCCAGCTGATCCTGCATGGACCTCCTGCATCACCTGTCCTGCTTCTACTGAAGAAAAGCAACGGAGTAAGACTTTCCTTCGGGCATCTGCCATAATTTGGAACAAGGTCCCGCTTCTCATCTCGTAAGAATCCTTGATCCTCAGGAGCTTCATTCTCTGTTCCTTTTCTTTTGAAAGTTGCTGGTGTTGAAACCAGCGTAGGAGATGCTCTCGCCAATCGAGCTGCTAAACCCCTTCGATGACTGCTACTTCCATCTCTTGTTCGTCGGCCAGGACCTCTGTTACGCTGGGGACCTGTCGGCGGTTGATCACTGTTATATTCAGGCTTGTGTCTGGCGGGACCGCCAATGAACTGGCCACCTTAGCGAGGGCGTCTGCCTGAGCATTCCGGCCTCGATTGATGTGCTTGATGCTGATGAAGTAAAATCTTGACATTAGGCGAGTTGCCAACTGGTGATAGGGGAGGAGCTCTTGCTTTCGCACATCAAACTCTCCTTCCGGTTGTTTTATAACTAGCATGGAGTCTCCGAATGCTTCCAGCATCTGAATTCCCATGGACAGAGCAATTTGCAACCCGATTATCAGGGCTTCATATTCCGCTTCATTGTTTATGCATTGCTTGTTTATGGAGCAGGATGTATGTACCACTTCTCCTTCTGGGGATTTCAAGACTATGCCTGCTCCTGTTCTGACCCTGGATGATCCAGTGGCAGAGGCGTCAATTCTGGAAGCGCCATCAAAGTATAGCTGCCATAAGGCGAGTTGTACTTGAACGGCTTCTAGGGTTTCATCTTCAGGAAGCTCCAGCTCCAACGGGCAATCCCCGGGCACTGGGTGCTCAGCGAAGAAGTCTGCAATAGCTTGGCCCTTGACGGCCTTGCGCGGCACGTAGGAGATATCAAACTCTATAAGGATTACCGCCCATTTGCCCAGGCGGCCTTTGAGTGCCGGTTGAGACATGATGTACTTCAGGGGATCCTCTTTGGACACCAAGCTGATTTCATGCGACAACATATTGTGTCGGAGCTTCTTAACTGCGAAGATTAGTGCTAGACAGATCTTCTCAATATAAGTATATTTCTCTTCAGTTCTGACCAGTCTCCGACTGAGGTAATAGAGGGCTTGCTCTTTCCCTTCTTCATTATTCTGGGCCAGCATTGCCCCCAGAGAATTATGTGTAGCTGCTATATACAGTATCAATGGTCGTCCTTTCACCGGTGCGCCCAGCACTGGAGGAGTTTTCAGATAGTCTTTCAGCTTGTCAAAGGCCGTCTGGCAATCTTCATCCCAATAAAAAGGAACCTCTTTCATCATCAACTTGTGAAAAGGCTGACATCGTTGTTGTGCCCCTGTGTGGTTTTGATGATGGCGGGGGAGATTGTTGTGCCCCTGTGTAGTTTTGATAATGGCTGACACACCATGAGCCACACTGAGGTGTGCTAATTAATATTGATGACTGATTGACTGCTTGAATATCTGATTGTTTGCTTGAATAGCTAATTCATGAATATGGCTAGATTGGGTTAACATAGTGGCTAATTGTTCATGCAGTGCGTTGACGCAGTTGGAGATTAGGTTGACGCATTGGCTGTTTGTTCACTAGCTGCGTGGACGCAATGGATCAGCGGGGTTGACGCCATGTTGCTTTGTCTCCTTTGTGTTGCTCATTAAGTCTCCAAGTCTGCACACTGCCTTTGTGGTCCAAGTCTATACAGCCTCATTCCTACCTACGTTCCAAGTCTAAGTCTGCACATTGTCTTCGAACCCAATGTCTGCACAGTGGCCTTCACACTTGAAGTCCATACATTCGATGTGCAGAGTTGAAGTCCATACTGTGCCTCAGGCTGAGGTAGTCCATACACTGGTCAGTGGCAAGCCTGTACACTGGCCTCAGCGTTTTCACGTGAAGTCTACACATTGGTCTCTACTTGAAGTCTATACATTGGCTGAGGGTCTTCAAGTCCATACATAGTTGTCTGATGCATATTGATTGAAGTCTGTACATTGGGTTTTCACATGAAGTATGTACAGCCGTTCACTGTTGTAGTCCATACACTGGACTGTTAGGTCATGTCTACACTGGGTCTCAATGTACACACTTATTCATTGTACTGCTTCACGCACAAAGTCTATACATCGCCTTCAATCTTCAAGTCTATACGCTGGCTTATTCTTCAAGTCTGTACAGCCGTTTTGGATTGTATTTCAAGTCTAGACTTTGCACTGTTGCATTCATCATCTTCGTGTGGTGTTCTGTCTTCGTGTTGATTTTACTTCGTGCACTCTTCTCTAAATTCAAGCCCGTGACTGTACTGTCTCCATGTCATCCTCAGTTCGAGTCAGTTCTTTGTTATTTCCGTCTTCGTGTTGCTCTTCCTAGACCTCGTGTCTTTCTTGTGTTGAAACCACACTTCGTGTTGGTTTCTGTTTTTCGCCTTCGTGTTGTGGTCAGCTCATGTCGTTCTCGTTGCTATTTGTTATGTCGAGTTGCTTTTTACTTCGTGTCGTTTTCTCTGAAGTATTAAGCGTTATTAGTATGTATCTCGTGTCGATCTCTTCGTAGTGTTTATTTTGTTACAGTAACACTTCGTGTCGTTCTCGTTTTACCCCGTGCTGTTTTCATCTGACCTCGTGTCATGCTCTCCTTATCTCGTACTGTAGTAATCCTGTGTTCTCGTGTCGTTTATTGTAGCTACTCGAGTCATATTCCTGCTTTCTTTGTTTTATCACGTGTCGTTTCACCTAATGTCATCCTCTCTACTGTTTATTATGTCGTGTTGTTTCTTTGTATTCGTGTCTTCGTGTTATTCTTGTGTTTATGACCTAGTGTCGTTCTCTGTGTAGTACTTGTTTTGTCATCTTTGAACCTCATGTCGTTCTATGTGTAGTGTTTGTTTTGTCACCACTGTATTTCGTGTCGTCCTCAGTGCAGTGCACCTCTTGTTGTTTCTATACACCTCGTGCAGTTTTAGGTTCTGGTGCCCTGAGTTTTAATCGTGTTAATTCCTTGCAGGAGAAGAAGAAGGTGGTCCGAGGTAATATTCCCGAGTGACTGGCAGCACGTGATCCGAGGCTGAAATGAAGCCTGCTGAGAGACTGCCACGTGGTCCGAATACTTAGGGCTGGAAATGTGGAGGTCACACATCGGGGGTGATGATGATGCTGCTGCTATATATATGAGCCTTCTTCCACAGAAGGAAAATCATCGAAGCAGAAAGCCGGTGGAGTAGAAAGCCCTTCGATCCAGAAAAAGAAGAAAAGAAAGAAAAGAAGAGAGCAGAGAAGAGAGTGAGAGCAGAGAAAGAAAAAGAGAGAGAGATAGTGCTCGTGGGAAGAGAGAAGAAAGAGTGAAGAAGAAGAAGTGCAGCAGAGAGTGAAAGAGGAAGAGAGCAGAGGAGAAAGAAAGAGAGATAGAAAGAGAGAGAGAGAGTTCGTGGAGAAGAAGGACGAAGCTATTGAAGATCTGTCTACTGGACCGTGGATCAAATCCAGGCCAGTCAGCTCCATTGAGAGCCACATCTATGTTTTCATCTTTTACAGCTTTCTGATTGCTGTGTCATTTTCGTTTATTATTTTTCCTTTGTGTTTCTGATTATCTTTGGTCTTCCGATTGCCCTGCTGGGGATCGGGTTCCTCCTGTTGGTTCAGGAGAAGGGAGATCTGATCTCCGGGTTGCAAGTGACAGGTTGTCACTTGTGGGTTCCCTCTGGTTAGAGGAAGGGAGGCTAGTCCTCCGATTCTGGGCTTGTGGTTGCAAGTCCAGGTGTCCCTCCTGGTCTGGAGGAAGAGATTTCTTCGACCTCTAGTTTCCAAGTGGCTGGGAGTCACTTGGGTGTCCCTCCGGTTGGGAGGAAGAGGGGAGGCTGTTCCCCTAGTCAAGCTGGGTGGCAGCAACTGTTTGCAGACTGAGTCTGTTTGGTTCTAGCGTTTGCTAGTGAAGCCTCACTCCGGTTGGGAGTGAGGGGTGGATGTAGGTCTGGAGGACCGAACCACCTAAAAATCTATTGAGCAGTGGTTTGCTTTGTGTGTTTGCTTCCGCTAGATGCCTGGATAGGCGCGCTCCATCTGCTTGCTCATAAGTTTAATTGACTTAGTTTTATTCTGTGATTGCGTCTAGCATCTGAGTTTTTCTTTGGGCATTATTCGTAACAGGATACATTCACCCCCCTCTGTATCCGGGCCAAGCACCCTAACAGTTGGTATCAAAGAGGTCTCTGACTTCCAGATCCAACGATCTGCAGAGGATCCTGCTGATTTGATTTCATGCTTTATAATTCCAGTTTGGTGCATTCTTCTGATATCGCTTTCTAGCTCATTGATCTGAGTCTATTCGATTGCTTTATAATGGCATCACATGCAGTTTTTGATAGTTCTAACTTCAAGAAATGGTCACGCAGTCTATGTGGTTTTATAAACTCTATAGATCCAAAACTGTGGGTTCTCGTTGAATATGGTCCACATGTTTTGCGTCGAGAGAAGAATAAATGGTCCCAGAAGGATAAACAACTAAACATTGAGAATATAAGAGTTCGGGACATTCTGAAGAATGCTGTAGATGCTAATGTCATTTCCTCTATTCTTACTTGTAGGACTGCAAAGGAAATCTGGGATTCAGTGATCACATTTCATGAGAACCAGAAATGTCTAACGGTAAGAGGAAGCACTTCAAGCAATGAAGAAGAAGACCAGGTAAATTCTGAATCTGATTCTGACAAAATGACTTTTGATGATTTAAAGGAAATGTATGCAGAATTGTATGAAAAATATAGAAAAGTAAAATCTGAAAATAAAAGACTAAAGAAAAAGATTGATCAAAATTGTTCTGATTTATCATGTGAAAATTGCTCAAAATTGAAACAATCTCATGATGCTTATCTGATTGATATTCAGAACTATAAGAAGCAATTGGAAGAAGCTAGAAATACAGGCTCAGAAATGAATCAACTGAAGCTTGAAAATGAAAAGGCTAAAAGGCTCCAACAAGAAAATCAAGCTGAACTTGACAAGCATAAAGAACACATTTCTGTGCTGAAAAACAAAAATAATAAACTTACTGATAAAATTTCTGAACTAGAGAATGAGCTGAATTCACTAGGAAAAGATCAAATCCTAATTGATGAACTGGTTCAGAATGAACAAATAAGAAAGGAAAATGAAGAGCTGAAGCTACTGAACTCTGCTATGTCTGAGAAGCTTTTAATACTTGATAAGGAAATTCAATTTGAGAATGAATTGAAACTGAAACAGGAACTAGAAATTGTTAAAAATTTGAATGATGTCATGCAGAGACAAATTATCTCATATGAGGAAGACTTGACTAATTCAGAACTCAAAATTTGTTCTCTGCAATCTGAAATAAGTAAACTTGTTCGTTCCATGTCTAAATCTACCAAGGGAAAAGAGAAAATGAATGTTCCTTTGTGTGATAACGCCACTAAATCAAGTGGAGAACAAGGATGCAAATCCCAAATTGAAAAATCTGTTAAGAAAAAGTTGTACACTACTTTTGTTCGCAGCTCTGACATTCCAAGCTGCTCTGGGCCTCCTAAAACATCTACTGTTGGATTGTGTGTCTTCCCTAAGTATTTTGATGATGAGCAACACTATGTTAATTGTTCTTGTTATTTTTGATCAGATATCTTGCACTTGAGTTATCCATGGTTTTATATGAAATAACTGCTAAAGAGGTAACACTTCGTGTGTTCGTTCATGTTCTGTCTTCGTGCTGTTTTTCCTCAAACATCATGTAGTTCTTGCTTCGCGTTTTCACCTCGTGTCGAATTAGCCATGTTGTCGTCTGTTTGAGTGTTGTTCTTTCACCTCGTGCAGTCTTTGATTACTGTGTTGTTTCCATGTCATCCTTTGTATTCATGTCTTCGAGTCGTTTCTTTGCATACTGTCTTCGTGGTCGATTGGCACTTCGTCTTGGTTACAACACCTCGTGTTGTACTGTTTGACTTCGTGTCGGTTTCGGTTACAGTCCATGTTGTTTTCATGTCGTTCTCTTTTATTGCCACCTCGTGTCGTTTTTATTATTAAGTCTTCGTGTCGTTTTACCTCGTGCAGTGTTATCCCGTGTCATTTACTGTTTCGACCTTGTGTCGTTATCAGCCCGTGTTGCTTTCATCTCGTGCTGTTTTCACTATCCTCGTGTTGTTCTCACCGCATGTCGATTACTGTTTTCACTTAGCATTATTTTTATGTTCGTGTCATTTTTCTGTGTAGTGTGTGTTTGTCACCACTATACTTCGTGTCGTTGCTTCTTACTTCGTGTCTAACTTCACTTCGTGTTGTTTTTCACCTCGAGTCGTTTCCTTATACTCTGTCCTCGTGTTGGTCTCTCGTTTTAGTCTTCATGTCGGCTTCTGTCGTAAGCCCGTATTGTCCTCGTGTTGTTTTTGCATTCATAACCTCGTGTCTCTCTTGCGTATAACCTCACCTCGTGTCATTATCTTCTGTATATCTGATCTGTTACAGAATTTCTCGTGTCGTTCTTATAACATCTCGAGAAATAGTCACGTCGTGTTGTTGTTACTATACCTCATGCAGTTTTGGTCTTAATAGCCATGCAGCGTATTAATGGACTTAATCTCATTACAGGTCCGAGGAAGAACATTCCACACTCCAGGGCTGCACGTGATCCGAGACAAGAGGAACCAATTTGATAAAGGCACGTGACAGGATACTTCTGGATCGAGCGTGGGAGGCACACGCATTTCATGCCCTATCCATCTGCTGTTGATGCTATAAATAGAATCCTTCGTCCTCAGATGAAAGTTATCGAAGTAGAGAGGTATAGAAGAAAACAGGGAAACAGAGTGCCCTTCGATCCAGGAAAAAGAAAAGAAAGAAAAAAAGAATAGCAGAGAGAAATAGAAAGAGAGCAGAAGAGTGTTCAGAAGAATTGTTCTGACTTGCGGATCAAATCCGAAGTCTATTGCTCTATATTGAGCTACATTGTTTCCATTGTCTGGCATTTTTGATTTCCTTCGTTCGTATTTTTCATTTCTTGTTCTTATCTTTCTTCAACCGTTATTGTTTGTGTTTCCGATCCTCTGGACTGAGGTCGGGGTCCTCCTGTGAGATCAGGAGTAGGGAGAGTCAATCTCCGGTTTGCAAGCAGCAGGTGAGCTGCTTGTAGGTACCCTCCGGGTTGGGAGGAAGAGGGGTCTTCGACCTCTGGTTCACTAGTAGCAGGGCTGCTACTAGTGGGGTTTCCCTCTTGGTAAAGAGGAAGAGAGACGTGAGTCTCTGGGTTCTAGTGACTGCTGATCGCTAGAGGTTCCCTCCGGGTAGGAGGAAGAGGAGAGGTTGTTCTCCTGGGAAGCTGTGTATCAGCAGTTGTTTGGCAAGCTGTGTTGCCCAGCCTTTAGTGAAGCCACACTCAGGTTGAGTGTGGGGTGGATGTAGGTCTGAAGGACCGAACCACCTTAAAATCCTCTGAGCCCTTGTGTGATTGATCGTGATAATATTGTGGTATGCCTTCTATTTGCTTGAGCTATTAACTGCACTGCATCTTTTACGATAGTCAAAACTCGAGGTTAGCTCCGTTTAGCAATATACTCTGCAATAATTTTTAAATCTACGAAAACAGTGATCTATTCATCCCCTCCCCTTATAGATCACTTCATATTGTACTTATCAGTTGGTATCAGAGCAGGTTTTTCCCAGAATGTGGTCCAACGGCCAGGGAAACGGATCCAATGGTCCGCGCAGTTTCATAGCTGATGGGCAGTCTATCACCCGCCCCCCTTTCTTTGATGATAATAATTACTTCTTCTGGAAGAACAGGATGGAGGTCTTTATCAGGGCCCAAAGCAACAAGCTATGGAAAGTCATTACAGATGGTCCATACACCCTTCCACCGAATGAAGATATGTGGACAGAAGATCAGGTCAAACTCTCCGCACTGAATTGGACAGCTCTTAACATCATACAGTGCGCCGTCCATCCGGAAGAATATTCAAGGATCTCAGCGTGCAAGACTGCAAAGAATATGTGGGATGATTTGCAGTTAATTCATGAGGGCACATCTCAGGTGAAGGCTACCAAGATCAACATACTTACAACTCAATATGAGTTATTTAAGATGAAGCCAGAGGAGCCGATCACAGAAATGTATGCCAGATTATCTGTGATCATCAACAGTCTGAAAGGCCTTGGAAAGGATATTCAACAAGAAGACATAGTCAGGAAGATCCTTAGGTCTCTAACTCCCGTCTGGGATACCAAGGTGACTGTAATAGAGGAATCAAGAGATTTATCCATCATGACAGTAACCCAGCTGATTGGTTCTCTCATGACCCATGAAATGAATTTCACACGAGGAAACGATGGGCATGACAGAAAGGGAAAGAATGTTGCTCTGAAGGTTTCACGACATACTAAGAAGAGCAACAACAGCAGCAGCAGCAGCAGTGATGATAGCAGCGAAGGGTCTGATGGATTCTCAGACTTGGACAAGGATGAGCGAGCTATGCTCACCAGGCAGTTCAGAAAGTTCCTAAGAACAAAAGGAAAATTCTACAGGAGGAAGAAATTTAATGCTGCAATGAAGTCTCCTGAACGAAGATTTGAGAAGAACCGGTCTGCTAAGAAGATCACTTGCTATCATTGTCAGAAATCCGGTCACATGAAAAGTGAATGTCCAGAGCTACAAGCTAAGGCTCCAGGACACCAGAGGAATGTGGTGCACAAGAAGAAGAAGGCCATGCTGTGCACATGGAGCGATGAGGAGGAGGACCCAGAAGCCACTTCGTCCAGTGAAAATGAAGAGAAGACCTGCCTCATGGCCGACCATGAGAAAGAGGTAACAAATTTATTTGAGAATTTTACTTTGGATGATTGGGAGGACGCCTATGGCGACCTGTTAAGTAAATATAATTGTTTAAACAAGGAGCATAGAATGCTTAGACGTAAGTTTCATTCTCTGTCTGAAGAACACTCTTCTATTGTCACTAATAGCATGAAAACCAAGGAGATGGCCACTGAGCTAGATCAGGTTAAAGGTGAGATTGAGAGGTTGAGAATGGAAAGAGAAGAGAATCTAGCTAGAATAGATGAGCTGAAGTGTAAAGCTGAAGAGTCTAAAGGAGAGATTAGACTGATGGCTGAAAAATATGAGGCAGTTAGAACAGTTAATCAGGAACTCCAGGACCAATGCAATGAATTTCAGAAGGAGATTGAGGACAAAGAAAAGGTGCTTGAAAAGTTTACAGAGGGGAGAAACAACCTGAATGTCCTTCTGGGGTCGAGGGTAAACTTCAATAGGGAGGGATTAGGATACAATCCTACTAGTAAAAAACCCTTTGAATTTAAGACTATCACGTTCTGCCCCGCCAAAGGCAAGGAGAAACTGGAAACACCATCCGGTTCCAAATCTGTCTCTACAATGAAGTCTTCGACCAGTAAATTCATTCACTCCACTGGTCAGCAGTCTAAGTCAGGAAATCCTGAGACAAGCACTGCTCATGTACAGCAGGCGTGGAACAAAGGTCCTCACAGGACCAGTCCTATAGAGGCCACAAAAAGAGCGAAAAGTTTTGTTAAGAAAACTCATCATGCTAATTATCAATTAGAGCATGGCAACGATCATCAGTTTCAGCACAAATTTTATTGGAGTAAAAATGCTTACATGAATTATGCTCAACACACACGCACATCTTCTAAGAGGCCAACCAACAATGTCTTTGTTCAGAAACAGCATAGTTCAAATAGGAATAAGCTTATTCAACACCCACCAAGAAATAACAAAAGGGAAGAATCAACCCACATAAACCCACTGAAGAGAACTATAAAACAAATGTGGATTCCCAAGTGCTTTCTGCATAATCAGAAAACTAGTTTTGGACCCAATTTGAATTGGGTCCCACATTACTCTGTCTGAATTTTTGCAGGTCAGCCTGGCAGCTGAGCATAACAAGTGGTATCTTGACAGCGGCTGTAGCAGGCACATGACAGGAGACCGGTCCAAATTCAGCAAACTAAAAATGAAGTCTGGGGGCTTGGTCAAATTCGGAGGAAATAACAGAGAAAGAATAATTGGAATTGGCACGGTTGGTAAGTCCTCCACTAACTCCATTGAAGATGTGTATCTTGTAGAAGGACTTCAGCACAACTTGGTAAGTATAAGTCAACTTTGTGACAAAGGACACAAGGTACTCTTTGACCACAACTCGTGCACTGTTTTTGAGCTGAATTCTGATAACATCATGTTCAAAGGTCATAGAGTAAATAATGTGTACATCGTTGATCTTGATGATAATTCTGAAACAAACTTGTGTCTGTCTGCTAATTCTGAACAGGTTGCTTTTGACTGGCATAGGCGTCTAGGCCACGCTAGTGTGTCTACCTTGAATAAACTGTCTAATTATAACCTAGTCAGAGGTTTGCCCAAAATAAAATTCCAGTTAGGGTCCAAGCTCTGTGATGCTTGTGCTCAAGGTAAACAGACTCGTGCAACTTTTAAGTTGAGAACTGAGGGTCTCTCATCTAAACCACTACAGCACTTGCACATGGATCTCTTTGGTCCTACTCGAATACAAAGCTTGTCAGGTAAGAGATATGGTCTAGTCATAGTTGATGACTTCACTAGATTTTCCTGGTTGTTCTGTTTAGCAAATAAAAATGATGCTTTTGTTCACTTTGAAGAACTTTTTAATAAAATCAAACTGCAAGGTGAACATAATATCATTACAATTCAGTCTGACCATGGAGGAGAGTTTGAAAACTCTTCGTTCTCTGAATTTTGCTCAAGAGAGGGAGTGACTCACAGATTTTCTTCTCCCAGGACACCGGAGCAGAATGGAATTGTTGAGAGAAGAAACAGGTCAATAATTGAAATGGCCAGGACTATGCTAATTGAGAGTGGACTTCCAAGGAGATTTTGGGCAGAAGCTGCAAATACAGCATGCTACATTTTAAATCGAGCATTGGTAAGACCTACTCATAAGAAAACTCCTTATGAACTCCTCAAGGGTAAGCTGCCAAACATTTCTTACTTTAAAATTTTTGGTTCCAAATGCTTTATCCACAATAATGGTAAGAATGGTTTGGATAAGTTTGAAGCAAGAAGCTCTCCTGGAATTTTTCTCGGATATTCAGAAACCTCTAGGGCTTACAGAGTCTTCAATAAAGATGAGCAAACTGTTGAAGAAACACCTCATGTGGTGTTTGATGAGAATGTTCTATCTGACAAAAGGACAAATGATGACAGGGAGTCACCTGATGAGGGAGATTTCTTGGAGAAAATTGAAGTAGGAGAGATGCAGCAAACTGCACAACCAGAAAACTTACAACAAGAAGGAGCAACTGAAGTAGGTGAACCCTCAGGTGAGGTAATATTTCACAAAGATCATCCTAGTGAAAATGTCATAGGTAATTTGCATGATCCCACTAGGACAAGGTCTCACTTTAGAACTGTCCAAGAACAGGACTTAGCTTCTTTGACATCTCAGGTAGAACCCAAGACTGTGGAAGAGGCTTTAAAGCATGATTCTTGGGTATCCTCCATGGGTGAAGAATTAAATCAATTTGAGAAAAATAATGTATGGAAACTAGTTCCTAGACCTAAAAACACTCATGTCATTGGCACTAAATGGGTCTTCAAAAATAAGATTGATGAAAATGGTGCTATCTCTAGAAACAAAGCAAGACTTGTAGCTCAAGGCTACAGTCAGGAATTTGGTGTGGATTTTGATGAATCCTATGCACCAGTAGCTAGGATGGAAGCTATAAGAATTCTGTTTGCATTTGCATGCTCTAGAAAAATTCGACTACAGCAAATGGATGTCAAAAGCGCATTCTTAAATGGGTTATTGAAGGAAGAGGTATATGTTGAACAACCTCCTGGGTTTAATTTCTCTGTTCAGCCTAACATGGTTTTTAGGTTGAATAAAGCCCTCTATGGATTGAAGCAGGCTCCCAGAGCCTGGTATGAGAGACTTTCTGAGTTCCTTGTGAGCAAGGGCTACACTCGAGGTAAGGTTGACCAAACTCTCTTCACCAAAAGTCTCGGAAAGGAGTTAATTGTGGTCCAGGTATATGTTGATGATATCATTTTCGGATCTAACAACTCAAAATTATGTAAAGATTTTTCTGAGTCTATGTCCCAAGAATTTGAAATGAGTCTAGTTGGGGAACTAAAATATTTTCTTGGGCTGCAGGTCAGACAAATGGAGGATGGTTATTTCATAAATCAAACCAAGTATACTCTGGAGATGCTGAAAAGGTTTGGAATGACCAACCTCAAGACAATCTCAACACCCATGAGTACCAGCTCCTCACTAGATTCAGACGAAAAAGGTAAAGAAGTGGATGCTAAACTATATAGAGGTATGATCGGCTCACTCCTCTACTTAACTGCATCCAGGCCCGACATTCAATTTAGTGTAGGGATGTGTGCCAGATACCAGGCTAGACCTACTGAATTGCATCTGGCAGCTGTAAAGAGAATCTTTAGATACTTATCTGCCACTCATGATCTAGGTCTCTGGTATCCTGCATCATGTAACTTAGATCTCATTGCATACACTGATGCAGATTATGCAGGATGTAAATTGGACAGGAAGAGCACTAGTGGTCACTGCGAATTTCTAGGAGGGTGCTTAGTTTCTTGGGGATCCAAGAAGCAACACTCTGTGGCTCTCTCTACTGCTGAAGCTGAATATGTGGCAGCAGGGAGCTGTGGCACACAGGTTATATGGATAAAACACCAGCTTCTGGATTACTCGGTTGAGCTAGGTTGTACTTCTATCTTTTGTGACAATACTAGTGCAATAAACATTGCAAAGAATCCTGTACTTCATTCTAGAACTAAACACATTGAAATCAGGCATCATTTTATTCGAGATGAAGTAGCAAGGAAAACTTTTGAGTTGATCCATGTTGGCACTAACTCACAAATTGCAGATATCTTTACTAAGCCACTGGATACTGAAAAATTTAGCACTATGCGCAGAGAACTAGGTATTTACAGAATTTCATGATTGAAGATTTGATTTCTGAATACCATGTCCTGTGTTATTATGCTTATCATATTCATCATGGTGTTCTTTTTGAAGTGCATTGAGGGTTGTCTTGGCTAAGTCTGCATTGGGGTCAAGTTCTCAGGGGGAGATGATTTATAATAGGTGTCTTGATCTTTGACCTATTTTGAACATACTCTGAACGACATTTTGCTGACATCATAAGAGAATCAGGTTGATTAGGTGTATAAAAGAAAATGTTGGATGCTTTACTCTTTAAGGCTGTTCATCTAATTTCTTGTTGGAATTTTCAGCTGTTAGTCCCACTGAGATCAAAATCTGAATTCAAGATTAATCTTCATACACTGTAACTGTCTTCTGATCTAGTCAGTACAGCATACCTACTTAGTCAATGGTGAGTCCAAAATGAGGTATTGTGTGTTTTAGTCTGAATCACCTTGGATCTGGTGTATTGTTCTCAAACGGACTCAAGCTTCATTAACAAGGTTTTAAGAGCTGGTAAATAAAAACAAAATTCATAAAAGGGTTATCAACTTTGTTAACTGCTCATTGAGAAACTGGGTTTTTCATCAATGAAGTGAAAGCTTCCCATGTCATGAGATGGCAGTAATCATCTGGTCTTAATAGTTGTCTTGATCATACAGAGCTATGGTACATATCTGGTTAGTAACTGGGGTGTCTGGCCTCAGATAAAGGTGTCACCTTAATGTCAACACCAGCTAGAATACTATCTCTGTCTTCTTATCAGAAGGGGTAATGTGGTCCTGCCACCGAGTAACTGGGGATTCTTGCCTCTAAACAAGGTGTCTCCTTAATGTCAAAGGTGTACTTGACAGACTTATCTCTGATCTTGACCATTTTTAAAGATCCTGCTCACTTGAAGTATAGCTTTTGATTTGTTTGTTCTCAATACCACAGGTCATTGTCTTCTGGCTGTTTTACATAATACTCTCTCAGTAAAGACTTATTTTGATCAAACTGGTATCTTGTACCTCACTTGCTTAGAATCTGGTTCTGTGTATGGAGCAAATCCTTAGTCACAGTTTTTGCATAGTCTGACTAACTGTACCTCAAAAATCCTCACATAAAATTAATGGCTTTCTTGATTGACTAAACATCTCAATAGTCTCCATTTATCTGCCTTACTCTGTCCTGTTTTCTCTCTATAGTCAGCAATTTTCCCTTCTCTGTATCTTCAGATTTGACCCTAGTTTTGATGATGTCAAAGGGGGAGAGAATTGAGTTAGTTATCAAGTCTGAGGTAAACTGTTGCTGTGTTCAGGGGGAGTGAGGGGGAGTGTTCAGGTGAGGGGGAGTGTTCAGGTTTCATCCAGGGAAGTAAGGAAGCAAGTATGCTTTAAGTTGTCTGCATTAAATATCCTGAATTGATCTCTTTTGAACTTATCTCTCACACTTAATATAGTGTTGCCATCATCAAAAAGGGGGAGATTGTTGGATTGTGTGTCTTCCCTAAGTATTTTGATGATGAGCAACACTATGTTAATTGTTCTTGTTATTTTTGATCAGATATCTTGCACTTGAGTTATCCATGGTTTTATATGAAATAACTGCTAAAGAGGTAACACTTCGTGTGTTCGTTCATGTTCTGTCTTCGTGCTGTTTTTCCTCAAACATCATGTAGTTCTTGCTTCGCGTTTTCACCTCGTGTCGAATTAGCCATGTTGTCGTCTGTTTGAGTGTTGTTCTTTCACCTCGTGCAGTCTTTGATTACTGTGTTGTTTCCATGTCATCCTTTGTATTCCTGTCTTCGAGTCGTTTCTTTGCATATTATCTTCGTGGTCGATTGGCACTTCGTCTTGGTTACAACACCTCGTGTTGTACTGTTTGACTTCGTGTCGGTTTCGGTTACAGTCCATGTTGTTTTCATGTCGTTCTCTTTTATTGCCACCTCGTGTCGTTTTTATTATTAAGTCTTCGTGTCGTTTTACCTCGTGCAGTGTTATCCCGTGTCATTTACTGTTTCGACCTTGTGTCGTTATCAGCCCGTGTTGCTTTCATCTCGTGCTGTTTTCACTATCCTCGTGTTGTTCTCACCGCATGTCGATTACTGTTTTCACTTAGCATTATTTTTATGTTCGTGTCGTTTTTCTGTGTAGTGTGTGTTTGTCACCACTATACTTCGTGTCGTTGCTTCTTACTTCGTGTCTAACTTCACTTCATGTTGTTTTTCACCTCGAGTCGTTTCCTTATACTCTGTCCTCGTGTTGGTCTCTCGTTTTAGTCTTCATGTCGGCTTCTGTCGTAAGCCCGTATTGTCCTCGTGTTGTTTTTGCATTCGTAACCTCGTGTCTCTCTTGCGTATAACCTCACCTCGTGTCATTATCTTCTGTATATCTGATCTGTTACAGAATTTCTCGTGTCGTTCTTATAACATCTCGAGAAATAGTCACGTCGTGTTGTTGTTACTATACCTCATGCAGTTTTGGTCTTAATAGCCATGCAGCGTATTAATGGACTTAATCTCATTACAGGTCCGAGGAAGAACATTCCACACTCCAGGGCTGCACGTGATCCGAGACAAGAGGAACCAATTTGATAAAGGCACGTGACAGGATACTTCTGGATCGAGCGTGGGAGGCACACGCATTTCATGCCCTATCCATCTACTGTTGATGCTATAAATAGAATCCTTCGTCCTCAGATGAAAGTTATCGAAGTAGAGAGGCATAGAAGAAAACAGGGAAACAGAGAGCCCTTCGATCCAGGAAAAAGAAAAGAAAGAAAAAAAGAATAGCAGAGAGAAATAGAAAGAGAGCAGAAGAGTGTTCAGAAGAATTGTTCTGACTTGCGGATCAAATCCGAAGTCTATTGCTCTATATTGAGCTACATTGTTTCCATTGTCTGGCATTTTTGATTTCCTTCGTTCGTATTTTTCATTTCTTGTTCTTATCTTTCTTCAACCGTTATTGTTTGTGTTTCTGATCCTCTGGACTGAGGTCGGGGTCCTCCTGTGAGATCAGGAGTAGGGAGAGTCAATCTCCGGTTTGCAAGCAGCAGGTGAGCTGCTTGTAGGTACCCTCCGGGTTGGGAGGAAGAGGGGTCTTCGACCTCTGGTTCACTAGTAGCAGGGCTGCTACTAGTGGGGTTTCCCTCTTGGTAAAGAGGAAGAGAGACGTGAATCTCTGGGTTCTAGTGACTGCTGATCGCTAGAGGTTCCCTCCGGGTAGGAGGAAGAGGAGAGGTTGTTCTCCTGGGAAGCTGTGTATCAGCAGTTGTTTGGCAAGCTGTGTTGCCCAGCCTTTAGTGAAGCCACACTCAGGTTGAGTGTGGGGTGGATGTAGGTCTGAAGGACCGAACCACCTTAAAATCCTCTGAGCCCTTGTGTGATTGATCGTGATAATATTGTGGTATGCCTTCTATTTGCTTGAGCTATTAACTGCACTGCATCTTTTACGATAGTCAAAACTCGAGGTTAGCTCCGTTTAGCAATATACTCTGCAATAATTTTTAAATCTACGAAAATAGTGATCTATTCATCCCCTCCCCTTCTAGATCACTTCATATTGTACTTATCATCTACATCATCTGTTTTCCAATTCAAGGCCCAGAAAAATGAAGAACAAATAAAAGTTGTGAACAAAGGTAAACAAATGAGCAAAAATGGTAAGAAAAATAAGGATAAACATGTCCCTACTTGTGTCTTTAAATCTGCTACCTATACTGCATCTGATGATTCAATGCATACTGTTGATAGCTCAATTAATTATCCGTATGCATCTGATAAGAGTGTTTCATGCCATTATTGTGGCAAGGTAGGCCATGTAATGGATGATTGCAGATTATTGATTGAAGATGGGCATGCAAGTGAAACATTGCATTCAAGAAATTCAGTTGGTAGAAATCATGCTACTAGGAAGTCTGATACATCTTGTCATTACTGTGGTAGGCATGGTCATTTCATGTATGCATGTTTCATCATGAAACAAGATGATAAAATGCATGCTAGGTCTTCTGTTCATCAACACCCCAAAAGAAACATGTATGCTTCAAACCAACACATCATTTGTTATAATTGTAACAGACGTGGTCATAAAACTGTTGAGTGTTGGTTTAGGACTTCATGGGGATATAATGGTTCAAGAGGTAAGCATCCAAGGTGCTTTGAATGTGGTAAGTATGGGCATGCAGTCAAGGACTGCTGGTATGCTCAGGGAAATCATTTTACTTCAAAATTTGTTGAATTCCCTTCAAATAGAAGTTCTCTTGGCAAAAATAAATCTATTTTTAAAGGAAAGACACATTTATGCTTTTAATGTGGAAAACCTGGCCACCGAGCTTCTGAATGCTAGTGGGCAGGTAATGGTAAGTCAAAATTTCATACATATAACAGAACATTTAATGCTTATGGTCATAGGTCTCATGCTCCTGTTGAGAAGCATCATAGGACCAGACAATCTGTTGTTTCATGTTATTATTGTGGAAATTTTGGACATTCCATGTCTGATTGTTCTTTTATGGAATTTGATGATAATGTTGCAAAAAGAATATTAAGAACACCTGACAGGGGTAGTGCAAGACCCAAGACTGCTTGGGTCCCTGCAAGATCATATTGATTGATATGTTGCAGGTGTGCCTTGGTGAGGAAAAATAAAAGGTGGTAATTTAGTCAAGGCACTTAAAAAAAAAACCCCATGACTACATTTCAGGTTAGCTCTGAAAACTCTGCTTAAATTCTGTCTTCTGAATTTGTGTGCTCTAAATGCCTGCATATCATGATTAATTCTTTTGTGCATCATCTAACTGAATCTAATTGAAAATCTGAAATGCACATGGAAATAATTGTAGTTTACCTCTGAATGTATTACATATCAATGCCATGATGAATGATATGTCAAACTTCTTGTATGTTGAATTGCATATCATGCACTCTGAAATTTCTGAAAACCTGAACTGAATGTGAATGCTGTTTGAAAACTGTCTGTTGCATAATTCATTGAAAACCTGAATTGCATATAGAACTGTTGAGTTTACCTTGTTATTTATGACCTCTATGGTATATCAAATGGTAAGCTACCAAAAGGCAGGGAAATCTGTCCGGAGGTCCTTACTATGTGAGAGCTGGTATTTTAGACCAAGTGCTCCGCCTAGTACCATGGGTCATTTTGCTTGACAGGGCAGTCTGAATGTGGATGAATCATTTGGTATCATATGTTCAGTTTTCAGTGCAAACATCGCATGTTTTTAGGGGGAGTTAGTTGCATATCCTTGCATAGCAATTCAATGTCGAGTCTTTGCATGTCCCTGCATACATATAGTGCATTGCATTTCCTTACATTGAAAATGCCAAAAAGGGAGTTTGAATGCATATTGTGAGGGGGAGTCATTGCATTGCATATAGGTTGTCAAATGCATACATGGGTCAGAACTCATTGCATATCCTCTCTTACTGATTTTGTTGACAAACCTTAATCATATTCTGAAAACTTTGAGCTTCACAATCTCTCTTAACAATTGGTATTTCTACTATCAATTTGGTATCATTTGGGTTCAGAATTCTATCAGTCTTTCATGAAGATTTCAATGGGCTATCTCGATCATAAATCTGAAAACTCTTGAACTAGAAATCTTCTATTATACGTTTTTATGAATGACTGACATAACTCATGTGGTTTAAGTTTAATGTATTCAATGAGTTTGGCTTTAAAATCTCTTAAAAATATCTGAAGCATGTTTAATAAACCTTAACCATCTGTTTCATGCTATGTCTTGTAAAATCTTCTGAAATCTGCACTTTTGAATATATGACTTCAACTGATTAAGTACATGAAACTATTATTGATTTGAAGCAAATGAATTTTTCTGAAATGTCTAAAGGGTAATATCTGTCAGAGCAATGACATTGGTCACTGAGAAACACATGTCCTAAGGACAGTGTCATGAGGTGCCTTAGTTAACTCTGATTAAGAATTCATTGAAATTCAGGCAGAGCAATGGCATGCACACTGAGAAATACAACTCACTCATCAAGAAATGATTTGGAGTGTGTCATGATGTGTAAATGCTATCTCTGTTCATATATAGCATGACAGTTAGTCACACTAAGTGCTTAGGGACATTGGCCTCTAATCAAGGTATATACTCTAGTTACAAGGTGTGAACTGAACTAGAGTGCTCGTAAAATTTGTAGCATGGAAAATTGTTGAACAAATTGAAATATCTGAATATTGATGCTAAAATCAAATTGCTACAACCCTAGACAAAATCATATGACTTCATAATTGCTTGACTTCAATATTGGTGCATGTAATTCTGAAAGAAGTCAATAGATTTGATTGTGTAAGAGAAAGGGAGATTAATCAAGATAAATATGAGGGCTTGGTTCATCTTTATTAAAATATGGTTTTAGATATCAATACAGAATTTTATTGATAAACTCTACATACATCATGTTTAAACCATGCTGTTCAAAAGGCTCATTCATAAGTCCCTATAATGGAAGACCTTGAAAAAATTATGTTTTGGATTTATGAGATTGATATCTCCTTGAAAATCTTTCTGCTCACTTTCCTTAGATCATTAACCTGAACTTCTCCTTGTTTGCCCATGTGGCCTCCTCTCATCTATCTCATAAGATTCCACTTATTAAGGGGGAGCTTCCATGTCATGCATCACTTGCATATTAAGTGGCATCTATTCAGGGGGAGCATTCCTTGTCATACAGAATCATGTTCATATCATTTGTGACCTTGCATTCAAATCCCTCATGATCAGATTTATGCATGATCAACAAAAACTATATAGTCAACTCCTTTCTTATCAGTTGACTGATTCCATCTGCATTTTTCTGACCATACAAATGTGAGGTGCCACTCCCATTATTACCTTGTTCACTTGCAGCCTTCAGAACCTCAGAATCTTTATGATTGTTTCCTGAGATGTATTTCTCTCTACACTGTTTGAATCTTCCATCGTGCTCTGCAATAAGTTTTGATTCTGTGGTATCTTCACCAGAATTCAGATTCTTTGTAATGGCTGATTTCAGATTGATTTATTGGATAACCAGAGTCCATATCTGTGCTTCAAGAGGAGAGTAGTCAATCATGCATGTTGATAGGGGGAGAGCTGTCTCATTGCATAAGGGAGATCTTCATTTTTTTTACCATGACTCATTCTCTGCATTAGCTCTATTTTTTTTTTCTGCCATGACAAAGGGGGAGATTTTGATTTAATTGCTTCTGATCTTGAGCTGCCCTCATAAGTTTTTTTTTGTTTTTGCTGAAGTAAAAGGGGCAGTTTAGTCAAAGGGGGAGTTTTTAATTCTCTCTTCAACTCATGTCTTTTTGCTGAAGGCAAAGGGGGAGAAGAATCTATTTTGAGTCAGTGTAACTCATTGTTGTGTTGCCATCATCAAAAAGGGGGAGATTGTTGTGCCCCTGTGTGGTTTTGATGATGGCGGGGGAGATTGTTGTGCCCCTGTGTGGTTTTGATGATGGCTGACACACCATGAGCCACACTGAGGTGTGCTAATTAATATTGATGACTGATTGACTGCTTGAATATCTGATTGTTTGCTTGAATAGCTAATTCATGAATATGGCTAGATTGGGTTAACATAGTGGCTAATTGTTCATGCAGTGCGTTGACGTAGTTGGAGATTGGGTTGACGCATTGGCTGTTTGTTCACTAGCTGCGTGGACGCAGTGGATCAGCGGGGTTGACGCCATGTTGCTTTGTCTCCTTTGTGTTGCTCATTAAGTCTCCAAGTCTGCACACTGCCTTTGTGGTCCAAGTCTATACAGCCTCATTCCTACCTACGTTCCAAGTCTAAGTCTGCACATTGTCTTCGAACCCAATGTCTGCACAGTGGCCTTCACACTTGAAGTCCATACATTCGATGTGCAGAGTTGAAGTCCATATTATGCCTCAGGCTGAGGTAGTCCATACACTGGTCGGTGGCAAGCCTGTACACTGGCCTCAGCATTTTCACGTGAAGTCTACACATTGGTCTCTACTTGAAGTCTATACATTGGCTGAGGGTCTTCAAGTCCATACACAGTTGTCTAATGCATATTGATTGAAGTCTGTACATTGGGTTTTCACATGAAGTATGTACAGCCGTTCACTGTTGTAGTCCATACACTGGACTGTTAGGTCATGTCTACACTGGGTCTCAATGTACACACTTATTCATTGTGCTGCTTCACGCACAAAGTCTGTACATCGCCTTCAATCTTCAAGTCTATACACTGGCTTATTCTTCAAGTATGTATAGCCGTTTTGGATTGTATTTCAAGTCTAGACTTTGCACTGTTGCATTCATCGTCTTCGTGTGGTGTTCTCTCTTCGTGTTTATTTTACTTCGTGCACTCTTCTCTAAGTTCAAGCCCGTGACTGTGCTGTCTCCATGTCGTCCTCAGTTCGAGTCGGTTCTTTGTTATTTCCGTCTTCGTGTTGTTCTTCCTAGACCTCGTGTCTTTCTTGTGTTGAAACCACACTTCGTGTTGGTTTGTGTTTTTCGCCTTCGTGTTGTGGTCAGCTCGTGTCGTTCTCGTTGCTATTTGTTATGTCGAGTTGCTTTTTACTTCGTGTCGTTTTCTCTGAAGTATTAAGCGTTATTAGTATGTATCTCGTGTCGGTCTCTTCGTAGTGTTTGTTTTGTTACAGTAACACTTCGTGTCGTTCTCGTTTTACCTCGTGTTGTTTTCATCCGACCTCGTGTCATGCTCTCCTTATCTCGTACTGTAGTAATCCTGTGTTCTCGTGTCATTTACTGTAGCTACTCGAGTCATATTCCTGCTTTCTTTATTTTATCACGTGTCATTTCACCTAATGTCGTCCTCTCTGCTGTTTATTATGTCGTGTTGTTTCTTTGTATTCGTGTCTTCGTGTTATTCTTGTGTTTATGACCTAGTGTCGTTCTCTGTGTAGTACTTGTTTTGTCATCTTTGAACCTCGTGTCGTTCTATGTGTAGTGTTTGTTTTGTCACCACTGTATTTCGTGTCGTCCTCAGTGCAGTGCACCTCTTGTTGTTTCTATACACCTCGTGCAGTTTTAGGTTCTGGTGCCCTGAGTTTTAATCGTGTTAATTCCTTGCAGGAGAAGAAGAAGGTGGTCCGAGGTAATATTCCCGACTGACTGGCAGCACGTGATCCGAGGCTGAAATGAAGCCTGCTGAGAGACTGCCACGTGGTCCGAATACTTAGGGCTGGAAATGTGGAGGTCACACGTCGGGGGTGATGCTGCTATTGCTGGTATATATATGAGCCTTCTTCCACAGAAGGAAAATCATCGAAGCAGAAAGCCGGTGGAGTAGAAAGCCCTTCGATCCAGAAAAAGAAGAAAAGAAAGAAAAGAAGAGAGCAGAGAAGAGAGTGAGAGTGAGAGCAGAGAAAGAAAAAGAGAGAGAGATAGTGCTCGTGGGAAGAGAGAAGAAAGAGTGAAGAAGAAGAAGTGCAGTAGAGAGTGAAAGAGGAAGAGAGCAGAGGAGAAAGAAAGAGAGATAGAAAGAGAGAGAGAGAGTTTGTGGAGAAGAAGGATGAAGCTATTGAAGATCTGTCTACTGGACTGTGGATCAAATCCAGGCCAGTCAGCTCTATTGAGAGCCACATCTATGTTTTCATTTTTTACAGCTTTCTGATTGCTGTGTCATTTTCGTTTATTGTTTTTCCTTTGTGTTTCTGATTATCTTTGGTCTTCTGATTGCCCTGCTGGGGATCGGGTTCCTCCTGTTGGTTCAGGAGAAGGGAGATCTGATCTCCGAGTTGCAAGTGACAGGTTGTCACTTGTGGGTTCCCTCTGGTTAGAGGAAGGGAGGCTAGTCCTCCGGTTCTGGGCTTGTGGTTGCAAGTCCAGGTGTCCCTCCTGGTCTGGAGGAAGAGAGGTCTTCAACCTCTAGTTTCCAAGTGGCTGGGAGTCACTTGGGTGTCCCTCCGGTTGGGAGGAAGAGGGGAGGCTGTTCCCCTAGTCAAGCTGTGTGGCAGCAACTGTTTGCAGACTGAGTCTATTTAGTTCTAGCGTTTGCTAGTGAAGCCTCACTCCGGTTGGGAGTGAGGGGTGGATGTAGGTTTGGAGGACCGAACCACCTAAAAATCTATTGAGCAGTGGTTTGCTTTGTGTGTTTGCTTCCGCTAGATGCCTGGATAGGCGCGCTCCATCTGCTTGCTCATAAGTTTAATTGACTTAGTTTTATTCTGTGATTACGTCTAGCATCTGAGTTTTTATTTGGGCATTATTAGTAACAGGATACATTCACCCCCCTCTGTATCCGGGCCAAGCACCCTAACAATCGCCCTGACAAATTGGAAATGAACTATCGGATATAAGCTAAGCGGCCCTGTAGTGATCTCAGCTCGGAGATGTTCCTTGGTGGAGGTAACTCCTGAATCGCCTTGATCTTTGCGGGGTCTATCTCGATTCCCCGATATCGGACGATGAAACCCAAGAATTTTCTGCTCGACACTCTGAACGCACATTTCATGGGGTTCATCTTTAGCTCATGCTGCCTCAGCCTCTGAAAAATAATCCGGAGGTCTTGCAGATGATCTTCCTTTCTTCTTGTTTTGACCACAAGGTCGTCTATGTAGCATTCAACCTTGTGGTAGAGCAACTCGTCAAAGATTTTGGTCATTGCGCGCTGATAGGTTGCGCCAGCATTTTTCAGTCCGAACGGCATTCTCTTGTAATGATAAATGCCTTTAGGAGTTCGGAAAGCAGTATGGACTCGGTCAGGCTCCGCGATCCAAATATGATTGTAACTGGAAGACCCATCCATGAATGACAGGGCTTCATGGCCGGTTGTAGCATCAATCATGACCTCGGTTATTGGCACCGGGAAGTCATCTTTGGGGCAGGCTTTATTTAGATCTCGGAAGTCGACACATATCCGGATCTGTCCATTCTTCTACTTCACGGGGACGATATTCGCCAGCCATGTAGTGTACTGGTTTTCTTCAACAAATCCCACGTCAATGAGCTTGTCGACTTCAGCACAAATTTGGGTGATGAGCTCTGGCCTCATGCGCCGCGGTGGTTGCTTCACTGGCTCGGCCTCAGGGCTGATTGTTAGCTCATGTTGTGAGATAGCGGGGCTTAGACCTGGCATCTCTTTGTAAGTCCAGGCGAAGCAATCCTGGTATTCTAGCAGCAGCTGGATGTACAGCTCCCGTTCTTCTGGGGATAGTTGGGCGCTGAGGAAGGTAGGCCTAGGGTCCTCCTCATTTCCCAGGTTGACTTCTATTAGTTCATCGACTGTGGCCTGGCCTCCGTCTTCTATCTCCGGAGGTGCCGGTTGGAGGTCAACGAAGTCTGGAATACCATCTTGAGGGTCGAGTACTTCGACTTCCTCGTCGGATATCACCAGAGCCTCACGAGGTTTCTTGATTTCTTGTGCTAGCGGCTGAGTGGATTGTTCTATTAGCAAATCCATTACCGTTGTAGCTCCTAAGGGTGAGAGAGTAGCTTTAGTGTTTGTAGATGAGGTTGTAGCCATGATGGGCTGGTAGCTGTTTACTGCCGGACTCGGACAGCATACTGGTTTTATAGCAGAAGCTGAGGAAGTCTCGCCTTCTAGGACAGTTGTATCTTCCGCAGAAGTGGTTTTTTCTTTCCTAGTAGCTGGCTTCCCTTGATTGGAGTTGACCAAGGCTTCCCTGATTGTCAGAAAGGGTGTTGAAGTTGTCATTAGTAGGACCCCTGTGGAGGGAGAGACTCCTACTTCTTGAATGTCTTCGTCTTCGCTGCTGCTAGCCGTATCAAATTCGGCTTGAAAGGCCGCTTCTTCAGGATGAACTTGCTCCCAACATCGGCAAGGGGCCGAGGTTTCTATTTCTTGATTCCCGGACCGAGCCAGTTCAAGATATTTGGCTTCCACCGGATACTCATAAAAGGTTGCCCCCAGAGGGCTATCTTCAGTAGGATAGAAGGCGGAGATAGTATCCACCTCGTACCGCCCACTGTAATAATATTCCTCCAGGGTGATGCCCAACCCTGGATGCTGAGAGACACGTCTCATTTCCTTATCCAGATTTGCAGAATACCACATCTTTTGGAAAGCTTCTTTACGCTTTTAAGACTGATCGGGAGGAAGGTGTTGCTTCTGAAACATTCTGGCCATCCGATCGGTCGTGAACACCAGACCTTGGACAGGAACCCGCGGGTTGGCTAGATCTTCAGGGAGGCTGCAGTCTGTGTCTTCCCGAGTAGGATGCTCCTCAGCTGTATAGAACAAGCTGCTGGGCCCATCTTCTTGTGTCACCTCCCAAGCTTTGAAAGGTTCGATAGTGGGGTCGTTGAGGTCGAGGACTGGCTTGGTGAGGCCGATCGGGACTCCAATGCGGTCGCGCTGTCGATTGACCTGCACTTCCTTAGCTTTGGGATATAATGCTGGGGGTGTTACCCTACCGACGTCTCCAGAAGCTGTGAGGTGGGAGACCACCTTCGGCTTGACATATCCACGTGGCAGTGGTGGATACCAACCGTCACCCGATCTATTCTTCGAGGCCCCTACGGGGGCTTTAGCTTTAGAAACCTTCCGGGGAGGCCCCGTATATAGGTTGGCGTCTGCCAAGTGACATTCAAATACCTCGAACAGGTGGAGATCAGCAAATATCCTCTCCTCCTTCCCTTGGAGGCTGTATTTGATGCATTGGTGGAGCGTGGAGGGCACCACCATATTCTCATGCAGCCATGGGCGGCCGAGCAGCGCCTTGTAGGAGGTGCGAGAGTCAATGACATGAAACTGTACTATTGTAGTGAAATCTGCCAGGGTTAGCGTAAATTCTGCCACTCCCATAGATACTTCACATTTTTGGTTGAAGCCAGCGATACGCATATCCCCGACTTTCTCGAGATGCACATTAAAGTGGTGCCTCTCGTATATTCTGTATGGCAGGATGTTGACTGCTGCACCGGGATCAACCAGTATTCTGTTCAGCTCCCTTCCATTCAGGTGCCCTTTCATATACAGCGGCCTGTTGTGGCTTGCAATAGGTAGTAGCATGTCTTCCGGAGAGAAGGTCATACTGGCTTCTGGTGTAGCCTCGGCTATGCAGGCTTCAAAATGAGCAGGCGTCTGCAGAGCAGTGATGATCACCTGTCGAGTTTCTTCACTCAAAGAGAGAATTTCCCATATCGTAAATCGAGCGGGGAGCTTTTTGAGCAACTTCATTATTCGGCTCCCAGCCCGGACATTGGAGAGCTTCATCTCTTTAGCCCATCTGGGCTTGGGGAGGTTTTGATTTGTGGGTCCAGACGGACCTGCTTCATCTTCCTCGGACTCGGCATCCTCTTGGCTGGCACCGGCTATCGGGTCTTCTTTATTAGTTGCTGTAGGGCAAGCTCCATCTGCATTTGCATCCTCAGTAGATTGCGCTGGCTGCGGGTGAATGGCCCCGGGTGCAGGGTTAGCCTCTTGACAGGGTTGTTTCCCCTTTGACATCTTCATAAATTCAAGGAATGAAGGGACTGCCTTGCCCCCACTCTTGTTGTATAGGCCTGACGGAGGAGGGATTTGGACTCCCTTGACTTTCGGCAGAGGTGTCTTGTAGGGTTGCTCCCCTCTGAACATGATGTTGTGGTTAGGTGGTGGCTGGCGCCCCCATTTTCGGCCCGACCGAGTGGCATGTGCGGCAGTTGCGGCCTCGGCCTTACCTCCCCCAGCATGGGGTGTGAAGCAAATTTCTTCTTCTTCCTCTTCTCCGGGTATGTTGAAGAGTGCTGACAGGGTATTGCAGGAGACAACCTGTGCTTTATTGGCCCCAACGGCCTTTCTTTTCTTCTTCTTCTGCTTTCTATTCTTTTTGGTCTCTGCGGGTGCCTGCCCCCAGAACAGGCTGCCCTCTTCAGGGGGTGCTGCTTCAGCTTCCTCCACCTGTTTGAGTGAGAGTTGTTCCAGCTCTTGCCATGGGACGTGGTCCCGTACTAGTAGCGGTTTCAATTTGGGCTGCACATATTCATCTAGCCCTTCAATCAGGTGCTGTAGTCGAAGGACCCCAGGATTGGTTTCCTTGATTATTGGTAGTGGAGTCTGTCTCCTCCTGTTAGGTGTATGTATTCTGATGGCTGTAGGTGGAGTGACCCATACGGGTGCTACCACTGGCGGAGCAGGCCGGGGTGTAACGCCACGGATATGTGCCCCCTCTTTCGAGCGAGGTGCCCTCTTCTTCTTGTGCTTCAAGGGATCTGCTGCCACCCCTGCTGTTCTTTCACGGGCTCCAGGAAATGGATTTCGTAGGTGCTCCGTGTGCTTGCTTCAGAGATCTCCTCAGGTAATACCTGGTAGAGGGAGACCATGTTGACTGCTGCTCTCCTGGGAGGAGCTTCATGTGGCCGAGGAGGGTCTACTTTGTACTCTCCCAGCTCTATTTCATTCTTCTTTACCATTCCTTCGATGATGTCTTTGAAAACATAACAGTCTTCGATTGGATGTCCCAACATCTGGTGGTAGGGGCAGAATCTTGGACTGTCTTTTCTTTTTAGGTCATCCGGTCTTCTTGGCTCAGGCAGGGTGACCATGCCGTATTCTGTTACCCAGTCGAACAGGACTCGGGTCTTGTCTTTTGGAAAGGAATATGCTTTCTTCATTTTTTTCCTGAGCGAAGGACCTTCTTTATCATCCGGAGCTTTTGCAGGCTGCGGGGGAGCCACCTTCTTGCCTTTCTCCTTCTACTGTTCGAACGCCTTGATATCAAGCGCATTCGCTTCTTTAGGTGTGGGGCGCCGTTCCACAGCCTTGCCTTTCTGGGCTGTGCTGGCAGCTAACGTCGGGACAGGCTTGGCTAGGAAAGCCTCCACTTCGGCCACAACATTATTCAGCCGGTCGAACGATCGTATTTCCATTCCAATCATCTTCTCCAGGACCTCCCTCCTGAGGTTTTGTTTGCAGATTTGTACCGCGTCCTCCTGATGCGGGGGCCGCTTGCATCTCATTCCGAGGTTCCTCCACCTCTTGATGTAATCAAGGGCTGTCTCATCTGCCCTTTGTTTTGTTGAGTAGAGTTCGGCCACTGTGACCTCCCTCTCTGTGACATGGAATCTATCTCTGAACTTTCTCTGCATATCCGACCAATCACTGATTGACCCGGCTGAGAGGCTAGAGTACCATTCAAATGCGAGCCCTGTCAGCGAGGACCCGAAGAACTTCAGCAAATATGACTCGTCGGTGGCCAGATCACCCATAACGGTCATATAATATGCAATATGCTCTTTAGGGGACGCTTTCCCGTTGAATTTGTCAAACTTAGGCGGCTTGTTGACCCCCGGGGGAAGTCGTTTAGCCGCATGGTGTTGCGGGTAGGGCACCCGATAGGCATCAAATGCAACGTAGTCGCCTTCACTTTTCTCTGCGAGCTTCAGCTCGATCATTCTCTCCACCATCATCCGGTTCACGACCGTGGGGTCAACTGGTTCTGGATAGAAGTGCGCCGGCTGCAAGTATGGGGTGACCAGGGTGGTCGCCTGTGGAGGACGTAGTAGCGGGGGTGTCGGGTGCACCTGAGGGAGCACCGGAGGTAGCAGCGGCTGAGGCTGTGGCGGCCGCTGTTGTGCTGTCGCCATGCTTGGCTCTGACGGCTGGGGCAGGAGATGACTCACCCTGGACTTCGGGTGGTTTAGAAGCCGATGAGTGTTTAGTTTTTTCCATCAGCTACTTCTTCAGAGAGTCTATCTCTCGTTGATATTTTTGTAGTAGCATCAGAACTGATGGGTCTATAGTGGTGGGGATACCCTTTGTTGTCTCCCCGGACGTACCCTCAGGCAGGATGTCGAGGAGGACGTTGTCTTCTTCTTCCGCCGTCACCACATTAGCGGTCAAGACGGGGGCCTTGTCATCCCAGTGGGGATAGACCTGGGACTGTTTCCCTTTAACCATCATCAGAAGCTCTCTTGCTGCTTCTGTTCTGCGGGTAGTCGGCCCCGGCCGTGCGGCCAATTGAGCCAATTCTTGGGGGTCTTCAGGAAGCTCCCCATATTGGTTAGATATACCAGCCATGTTGCAGGTGAAAACTTGCATCCTTCTCTTTTGTTGATAGACCCTCCTTCTAGCATGCTGCGGGAAGGTCAGCCTTTCGAACACAGAAACTCTTCTTCTTTCGTCCCGCTCGGGGAAGGCTTCATCGGCTTCGACCTCGAAGCCGTCATTATATCCATTGTCGTCGACTGACGACACCATCATTCTATCTCCCATATTTCCTTCATCTGCCATTGATGGGCAGTAGTCTTCCTCAGTGGCGACTGTCTGCACCAGTCGCTCCTGTCCGAGTGAGGGGTTGCCTAAGCCTCGGAAATAATTCCTGACCAAGCAGGTCATCTCTTCTCGACCCCGTTCTTGATGTAGGACGGGGGGTGATTGTCGACCTCCAGCGGGAGGGATATAGGCCAACCGAGCTCTGTCAGTAGGCTGTTGGAATCTTCGTCCCGCAGCAGGGACGTTGGCTTGACGGGCCGCGGCCCGGAAACATCTGTGGTGCGGAGGATCCGCGACCACCTCTTGTTCCTCCTTCGGGGGCAGGCCCCTTTCTCTTCTCACTTCCACCTCGTCGTTCACAAGACGACGGCGGATGGGAGTTAGCTGGTGGGCAGGTCGGGTCCGCTTGGGAACCCACACCTGTTTAAACTTCCTCGGCCTGGTTGCCGGGCTTTCCTGGACATAGTGGCCGGCTTCTTCTATTTCTGCCCTCCTTCCGGCGAGGGCCTGATAGGCATTGTGGACACGAATGTTGGGGATGACTCGGTCCGGGGTCACCCGTGCAGTGCGTTCGTTGAGGAAGACGCGCATACCTCCAACTAGCATAGATTTCCCAGACTGAGACAGAGTTCCGGTGATTACAGCAGCATTCTTGCGGGCCTGGTGACGCTGGCGTCCTCCAAGGTGTTTGTTGATGACATTGGGGTGGGTCCCACATATGACGTGGTGCACCAGACAGTTAGCGGCCGGGGCCAGACTTTCGAACAAGTCTTTGCAGCAGGGAACCTTCAGAGGCTCCATTTTCTCTACATCTTCCTTGACAGGTTCTGGGGCTTCGACCTCCAGCATATCTACAAAGGCTAACCCCAAAAAGTTGGGGAAGCCCACAGCGGCAGGGAAGCTGCCGAATTCCATGGGTACCGCCAGGTACCCTTGCGTGTGTCCAGCGACTATCGACAGATCGAAGTCAACGCCAGCTATCCCGTTGATCGTCATTGATCTGCCTGCAAAGACAAACGAAGCAATAATCAGTAGCCTTTGAGAGGGCTTCGAAGCCCGAATATCCCGGCAAAGAGATGAAAGGTGACACTGGTCCCACCGGGCGTGCCAGACTTGTTTGCGACCTTTTCTTTCTTTCGCGGGTCGATCGACCAACTGACTAACTGGTAGTCAAATGATCGATTGACGACGCAGGCGTGCCAGTCACATGAGTGACGATTTTATGATGCACTCATTCTGACCCATGTCAGGCGAATGTGAGGTTCGGTCGGGACCAGCAGTCCGCCATACCATAAAGGCTATGGCGTTAATTACATCTCCCACGAAGAGGGAACACCTTTGATTAATTGCCGAGATAACGGGCTGTCGAAACCGAATTAAAAAGAGCTACATGATGATCATGATGAAAGCATGCAGGATGCATACATTTATCGTGCAGAAGGTGCATAATTCATGGGATTATGGATCCTCGGTATGTGGCGGAGGACATAGGTCCGAAGACCACCGTCGCGCATAGCGAAGACTTCCGACCAGACGTAATCCGGTTTTCTGTCGACGCCGTTTGATATACCCGAGGATCTATGCATGCATGCGCACATGGCGTTCATGACTATATTAAGCATGATAATGAAATTCATGGAAGCAAATGGTAATCGACCACATTTATTACTCCCCATCGAGAATAGGGAAGGCAACACAAGTGTGATAGCGAAAGCACAATGCTAACGGACATGGTGATGAAGATATAATAAAAGTATAGTTTAGGCCCGTTCGGCCCTTCCTTTATTCAATTTATTGACGCTAACCCCAAGGGACGGGAATCACCCAGGGGCAAGTAAGCGATTGGGGTAGCAGGAGGCTTCAAAACCAGCGCGAGCGTGCAAGGTAGCCTATACGGCGCGATAAAACATAGGTGTAAGCTTTTAATCCGGCGCAGCCATCATGGATATTAACACGGCGCGAAGGCTTGAGGGCGCGCCGGTTTAGGGCGCCGGAAAGGCGCAAAGGGAAAAAAATTGAATATGAGTCTAACGTTAATCCGGCGCGGGGGGGGGGGGGGGTACCGCGCCGGATTAGGGCGCGCCAGCTAAGGCCGCGCCGTTCAACCCACCCTTTTTTATGAATTTCGCAACTATTGAGTTTGTTAAGTTTTTGGTGAGGAATCTGATGTTATTTGGGGCCAATTGCTTATTGAATTGAAGTCCAGAACCCTCCAAGAATGACGTGATCAGCCAGTGTGAGGTTCCTACTCGAGCACCGGGATAATTGGCTCCAGAATGAGTATTTCGTTATGGTTTATTCATTATTAATCTGTCCAAAATTGGACAGCATCTCCCCTGAACCTGAAGAGTTGCAGGGGAGAAGCGGGGTCATGCTCACCTATGGAACAAGCCCCTAAACCGCCGATCTACATGAAGGTAGCCAGCAAACCCCATTGGATAGGATACCCCGAAGACTAGCCTACTAGAGGCACCAAGGTTCCATAAGGGAAAAGACAGAGAGATGAAGCCATTGATGATGGGAGCATCACCCGTGGACTAGCCTGCGAGGGGTGGACATCCCACAGATTATTGCACATCCGCTGAAGGGACCGGCCGTTAGGAGAGTGGAGCTCCGAGGGCTAGCCTACGAGGAGCGTACATCCCTTGGCCTTGATCGGACCTCCGATTGTCGGGGCTAAGCTCGTTGGGCTAAGGCCCCTGTCATTGTCCGCTATGGCCCCGAGGAAGCATCTACCATTGAGAGATAGAGCCCCCGGTCACCTAGCAATTCCACGAAGTGATAAGGGAATGTCCCCCTCCCCGGGTGATTAAAACGATGAGAACAATTCAAATGATCATGATGCGTAGAGGTAGTAAATGCATAAATGAGATGGGCCCATCGCAGGAGCATATGCTCGAACAGTTAAAAAGTGACATTCAGGGGATGGACCCTGCAATCCCAAAGAAAATCCTCACTTCACGAGCGATAGGGCGGCACGAAGAGAGAGATTAATGGGAGTTAAGCCCTTGACAGCACGGCGGAGAGAGGCATGCGCAGAAGCACAGCTCTGTCCATGAAAAAGGGGGGGTACGAAGACCCTTGAATCAAACATGAGAGTGATCGAAGGAAAAGCCCCCGGGGAGGGGTGTTTCTGTAGCCCACGATGATTCGGGGCATGATAGAGACTTCGGAGAAACCGGAATCAGAGAACTACGTAGAGAAGAACTCAGACACACGCATTGGCATAGATAGAGAAGGGGGGCTGAAGATCATTCATTCGATCTATTCATTTGAGCATTCACACGCGCACAGATATTACCATCCCAGTAACGGGAATGGTTTAGCATTTACATGGTGAGAGTACAGCACCGGCACCATTGCTCGGTCGCCGTTCTACAATATCATAGGCAGAGGACGCTCGGAGCGCAACAACAGGGAAAGAACAAAGAAATCACGTAGAGGGGGGAGGAGAATCGACTCATATCATCGTCACTCCTCCCCCCCTCGCTTACATTCGATGGGTGGAAGTCTCAGAAGAAGGAATCCACGGAAAGCAGAGGGAAGACCGGCACCGGCGCCCACCTGTTCCTAAAACAGGGTATCGTAGAGAAAGGAAGACGGCCGGCGGAAGATCCTCCGAAGAAGCCCTACTCCCTCTCTTATGTTCTCTTTTTTTTTCTCCTCTGTGTCCTCCCTCTTTTTTCTTCTCAAGTCTCGATCTGTCTCTCCCCCTTTTTTTCTTCAATCGAACCTCACCCATATATATAACAGGTTGGAGGCTCTTCATCCGGCGTGGGCTTTGGCGCGTCGGGAGGAAGCTTCATCAACTTCTCACGTTGGTTTAAGGCGCCATCAGATAGGGTAGCTTGCGCGCCGGGATGAGGGCGGAAGGTAGGGGGGCACGCCGGGCTAGTGCTCTTTACGACCTTCGAGCCAGTCGATGAGTCCGGGGATGATTCCGGGAGTCACCGTGAGCATTATCTCACCGATGCTCACTGAAACCTCGACGAGATATCTTGTCGAAGCTCCCGGGTTGGCGTACGGCCATTCTCGAGGTTCTAGATAGCTTTGGGTTGATCATACGGGCCTGCCGCTGACACTGCCTTCGGCTCTATAATTCGTGCCGCTGGCTCGGCCTGGCCCATGCCCGAAGCTCCTTGGAAGGCGAGATAACACCAGGGATAGTTCCGCCTGAGTTGGGCGGTCATTCGGCCACTAATGGGCCCATCTTGGCAGGAAGACGTACCCGTGCCGGGTGATCGTGGTCTTCTGCCGACAGAACCTTCGGTCCCCCCTTGTTGTGAATGGCCGAGGACGTTCTTCCTCCTCAGGAGAGTCACCGGGTAGACCGTCGTCCTTGGTCGGGTGACGGATGTAGGGTAGCGGCATGACGGGGTCGATGCCGGATCATTGGGCAGGCTTGGTCGCACTGCCGGTTGGTTGTGGATTCATCTCGACTCTCCTGAGGTGAAGTCCCCGGTATTCACTTCAAGGTGACTCGGGGCCCTGGCAGCTTGAGGAGCCTTTAGTAAGTTGATCTTCATCGACTTCTGTGCTTCAGCGGGCCGGGTCCTTCGTCTTTGTGGCTTGGTCGCCGACGATCATATTTTGGGTGCCAACAACACTACAAAGATGCTCATATGCAATGTGTAGACTTCAGAAGGCGTGCAACTAATCAATGTGTAGACTATGTAACGTGCAGACAAGACACTGTATGAACTTAGCAGAACAAACGTTGCACAAACAATGTATGGACTTATGAGTGATGCATAATGAATGTTTAGACTTGAAGAGCTAGCCAACGAGTGTATAGACTTGCTGACCAATGCAACAGAGTGTATAGACTTTAGGTAATGCATGCGATGCAACACAGTGAATAGACTGACTGTGGCTGTATAGACTTCAGAAATGCATCTGAGGGGGGTCGACCCATCTAAGAAGGGGGTCGACCCATCTAAGTGCACTGATGCAGTATATGCACAGAAGAAGCAATACACCGATCTTAAAGCAAGCACAAAACACTTTATGCACTTAGTATTGAACACTGCATGATTTAGCACACTCATGCATTCTTCACAAATCAGACATGGCACTGTCATGCAATCTCCACAGACTTTATCAGATATAACACACTCAAGCATTCTCCAAATAATATATCAGTCATATACATTCATGTTGCTGTCATTCAATGTGATTTTCTTAGCAAAGCAATATGGTGACTCATTCATGTTGCTTTCATTAAAACACCACATAATCATCAAAGCACAAGGGGCACAACAAAAGAGGAAGTTGACAAACTACATAAAGCCAAGTTTATTAGGGTAGGTCTGTATCCTTAATGGGTAGCTAACATCATCCCCATCATGAAAAAGGACGGCAGAGTTTGTATTTGCATAGTTTTCATGATCTCAACCTGGCTTGCCCTAAGGATGAATTCCCTCTTCCACACATAGATGTCCTGGTAGACAATATCGCCGGCTGTGAAATGTTGTCATTTATGGATGGCTTTTTGGGGTACAATCAGATCCTCCCCGCTGAGGGAGACCAGGATAAAACATCATTCATCACCCCGTGGGGGACTTACTACTACGTCGTCAGGCCCTTCGGACTCAAGAATGCAGGAGTTACTTATCAAAGAGCCATGATGGTGATTTTCCATGACATGATGCATGTGTATATGGAAGTCTATGTGGATGACATTCTAGTAAAGTCTAAAACCAGGGGTTGTCATGCAGAAGTCCTCCGCGCGATTCTCCAACAGTCTCGGGAGCATCAGCTCAAGATGAACCCCAAGAAGTGCATATTTGGGGTATCCTCGGGAAAGCTCTTAGGGTTCATCATCAGTAAGAGAGGGATTGAGATCAATCCCAATAAAGCCAAGGCCATTGTCGAGATGCCTCCTCCTAAAAATATTAAAGAAGTTCAAGGATTGATTGGGTGCTTGCAATTTATTAGGCAATTCATTTCCCATCATTCTCAGAGATGCGAGCCCTTCTACGACACACTCAAAGGAGAGGTGAAGTTTTATTGGAATGATAAATGTCAAAAGGCCTTTGATGACTTGAAGTGCTATCTCCTTAAACCTCCTATCTTGGCACCTGCAGTCCCGGGTCAGCCTCTATTGCTCTATGTATCCACCACGGAAGAGTCTGTTATAGCAGTTCTGGCCTAATATGAAAATGAGAAAAGAGAACAAGCAATTTACTACTTATCTAAACTATTCAATGATGCTGAGAAGATGTAAACTGCTATGGAAATAACTTGCACAACCGTTGTCTGGGTGGCCTAGAAGTTGAAACATTACTTTCTAGCCCATGAAGTTAAGCTTTTGGCCTGAATGGACCCGATCAAGTACTTGCTCTAAAAGTCCATGCGGACAGATCGTTTGATGAGATGGAAAAGTTTCTTTAATCAATTTGACATCACCTACGTGAGTCAGAAGGCTATCAAAGGGCACACCATTGCTGAGCACCTTGCTCACCACCCACTTCCTACATATTCTCCCGTCGACAAAGATTTCCCAGACGAAGAGTTAGAAGCCATAATCGATGGTGAACCTTCGTGGGTCCTCTACTTCGACGAAGCACTAAATTCCAATGGATGTGGTATAGCAACCATCCTTCTCTCACCGAAGGGGGTGATCATTCCATGTGCCTACCAATTGTCCTTTCCCACCACCCACAATGTGGTTGAGTATGAGGCACTCGTTACTGGTCTCAAGATGGCGTTAATTCTCGGAGTCAAAGAGCTAAGGTTAATTGGAGACTCCCAACTGATACTCTGACAATCCCTCAGCAAGTACCAAACCTGGGACCCAAAGCTGAAGCCATATCAAGATTTGGTCAGCAAAGTAGTCCGGCGATTTAGGAAGCTCACCCTGTGCACGCTCCTAGGGCCCAGTACATTCTAGCCAATTCTTTTACTTCTCTATCTGGTGTGTCCCCTGGTTTTAATGATAACAAACCATGAATCAGTATTGGATATTCTGGTTTGTCTAACAAATTTGTTGAAAATCCTTTTTGGACAAGTACAGGTGAGAGACGGTCAAAGTGTCGACCTGCAAGCAAGATGTGCCGGCACTACAAGAACAAATGCACAAATCCCTCATTTCTGTCTGAGTTCTATTTTGTTCAGTGTGTCGACACTCCATACAGAGCGTGTCGTCACTTCAGTTCAGCACGATAGGCTAACGGTTCTGTCTGGTGCACATGACTCGACACTTCCAGCGTGATGCCCCGACACGGCGGTTCGAGTCGCACGCGATTGTGGCACCCGTGTCGACCTGTGGACATTGAAGTGTCGACCTGTTGATGAAGAAAGCTACTTTTTCTCAAGCCAACAAAGGAAGTTTCGACACTTTAGCTGAATGTGTCGACACATCAACTGGACCCAGAATGGATCTTAGTTCGATAGCGTTCCGCTTTCCATGATCCGCACCCATTCGTACTCAAATATGCTTCTGGAAGGTCACCTTTTTAGAGGAAATCATTGGCAGTCATAGGAATCTTCCAGAGGTGGGGCCCACAGCAGATTTGGTTCCCTCATCTGCTTACGCTTCTAGCGCGCATGGCAGAACAAGACAAGAAGGTTGGAAGCAAATAGAAAAGAGGGATAGCAACGTCCGGCCGTGCTAAACATGGGAAAAGATAACTTGGAGAAGAAGCATTTTTGCAGCCCTCCTCTCCGAGGAGAAGCTGAAGAACTGGGAGAGAATAGATTACAATGCGGAAGATGTTGTGAGAAGATTTGGCCATCCCTCTGCTACAGGCATGAAAGCATCGTACATCTCCTCTTCTTCACATTCTGGAGCCTAGATTGCAAGGAAGAGAGCATCTTCAGTTGCCCGTGCAGCAACTGGAAAGACTGTCCAGCGTTTCTCTTGAGTTCACAGTGAAGAGCCCAAGAGAGTAGAAGCCGCGTCCAGGATTCATCCAGTTTCTATACAAGATAATTTCTCCCATTGATCTTCATCGTCATACCCTGTCTGTTTGAGTTGTTTCTATTTTATTTTTTGTTTCAAAACTTATACCCACACAGTGATCCCTACCTGTGTGTAGGAAGACAAACTGAGAGAGCTCAGTTTTATGGTATTTTGGGTAGTGTGTCCGCAAGCTGTTGGACAGTGGTTGGAGAGAGTTTCTCTCTTGGTGAGCAGCTATGAATCAGCGGTAGTGCCTTGGCACTAGTGAAGTCTTACTCAGTTGAGTGAGGGGTGGACGTAGGTCTCTAGATAGAGACCGAACCACCTTAAAATCTTGTGTCTCTGTGGTTTGTTTGTTTTCACGCTTTGACGCTAGATGTTTATGTAGGAGCGCTGATCCTTCCTCTTTCATGCATTTTGCTCAATAGTTTGTGGTCATACTCACTTTATTGCTACATAGCTTTTAACTTTAGATCATTCTCGTAAAGAAGGCGCTGATCTATTCACCCTTCCCCTCTGGATCTGCCTATCACTATCTATCACGTGATATTAGAGCTAGTCTCTCTGTATGTGGTCTAACAACCTTGAGAGAAGTGGTTATATGGCGGCAAAGGGTCATATGCCCGAAGGGCGTTCCATAAATAGACCTGCCTTTTTCACTGGGACAAACTATCCTTACTGGAAAAACCGTATGCATGGTTTTATTAGAGCCCAGGATGATGAGATTTGGAGAGTGGTGAGCAACGGTCCATATGAGCTGCCTGAAGATGAAGAGACATGAACCAAAGAGTAGATCAGAAGATCAACCTTGAACTGGGGTGCAAAGCACATTATGCAGTGCTCCCTTCATCCGGTGGAGTTCTCGAGAGTATCGACGTGTGCCACTGGAAAGGAAATGTGGGACCGTCTCGAGGTAATATATGAAGGGACATCATAGGCACGTGAGACTAAGGCTAATATGCTAATTTCTGAATATGAGAAATTCAGAATGAAACCTGATGAGTCAATTTCAGATATGTATGCTAGGCTGACAATGCTCACTAATAGCTTGATAGAGTTAGGAAAGAGCTATTCCGAGAAGGAGATTGTGAGAAAGATTCTTAGATCTTTAACTCCTGCGTGGCATACCAAGGCCACAGTAGTTGAAGAATCCAAGGATTTGGCCACTACCAAAGTAGAAGAGCTCATAGGGTCCCTGATGACCTATGAGATGAATTTGAAGAACAAAGAAGCTAAGGTGAGTAAGAAGAAACCCTTGGCTCTCAAGGCTGGTGATGGGGACATCAGCGACAACCAGCTCACTTTGTGTTTGCATTTATGTCCTTTTGTATTTGTATGTACGCCCTTGTGATATATGCGTACACAATAGTAGGTCTTAGTGGGTTTATTTGCAAAAGGCCATTGGGTTTCTTTGCAAATATGCTTGTAGGCCCTGCAGGGGCCCCCTCCCTCCTCCTTATTGGTCCACATGGACTCTTGGGTCCAAGGTGGCTGGTCCATGGTCCAAATTTGGACTTGGACCATGAATTAAATAAAGAAGACAATTCCAAATTGTCCTCTTTAAGGGGGGGGCGGACCTATTAGTTTATTTGGGTTTAATGTGGTGTTCACACCACATCTCAACCCTCCATTCTTCAACCCTTGATCCAAGGGCTCATATTAGATTAGAACCCTTTCATATAAATACTTGTATTTTCTTATGGAAAGAATTAATGAAGAAGAAATTAGCATTTTGCCTCCTTGAAGCTTGTGCCCCTCTCCCCTCTCTCCCTGGTGTTCTTCCACCTCCAGCCCAGTTATAGAGTGAGATCCCTCCCCTCTTGATCCCCTCCAACTTCTGAAGCAGCTCCGGTGATCGCCGCCGCCGCCGTCTCGCCGCCGACGCGTCTTCACCAACGAATTCGGTTTTCTGTCCACTCTGGACAGACCTCTCTTCTCCGAATTGTCCCTCTCTCTTCCCTAATCTTCTGAAGCTCCAATTTTCAGGGTTGGTTCCCCTCTTGAACCCTTACCTCCACAAAAAATTTCAGGCAACAATTCGTCCTTTAGATATTTTTAGATTTTCGTCCAAGTTCAAATTTCAGTTCTGTCCAGGTTCTGTATACTGTTCATCAGTTCTGAGTCTACCTTGTTCGACCCATGTTTTGAATTTTGTTGGGGCTATAAAAATTAATGAGACTTATGTCCACATATATCTACCACCATGAATTTTCTTAATTTTTGATAAGGTCTCTAGGTATTTTTCAAAATTCGTACCAGTTCCTGTGAGCAATTTTTCCACAGTGTCCCAGATCCGACCCAGGTCCACTAAAAAAATCCCATAAAATCCATTTCCTATACAAATCAAAAACCAAAAATATTCCCGGTTTTCTATCTCAGAGATCTTCAACTTTTCTGAAGAACTCATCTCCATATTCCAAGGTCCTCCCACCGGTCAACGGTGATTTTCAGAGAAGTCAGAACCTGCCCCTGCAGTTCTGGCCTGTTTACAGCAAGGGTGTAAATTCCATAAGTCAGATATACGAATCTGATTATTTTTTCTGAAGGCCCCTACGTCGAAGTATTTGGAGTCCTCTTTCCAACGGCGCCGAGCTCGTTGCATTCCGACGACGGGGTTGATCACACCAGCCGATCTCGCCGGACAGCGCGTGAGAAGACAGCAAGTGCAGACTTGTGGCCGGTTTCCCGCGAGCGTCGTCCGAGGGCCGCCCGGCGTCCGGCGGTCGTTCCAGCAACTCGCCATCCTAGGGGAGCACTTCCCAAGTGTACCCACACCAGAGGA
This sequence comes from Amorphophallus konjac, assembly GCA_022559845.1. Classification (NCBI taxonomy): domain Eukaryota; kingdom Viridiplantae; phylum Streptophyta; class Magnoliopsida; order Alismatales; family Araceae; genus Amorphophallus; species Amorphophallus konjac. The sequence goes on from CM040117.1 coordinate 47,284,453, forward strand.
GGCATCAGGTCCCACACGACCCCTCCGGTCCACACGTGGGCCCCACTAGCACGAGTACGCGCGAAGCCGTGCCCGGAAACCGCCCGTCAACCCGGAATTGGTCCTCCCGGGTCCCCTTGTGTCGCCCGTTACCTCCCTGCGTGGAGTGGGCTTACTTGTATTGCTGTAATCTTAATGTATTAAGTTCCCGGGAGTACGAGTTTCGGCCGGGTGCCATCTTCGCCACGCCGAGCGCGTGGAGGTATCGTATTCGCTCCTTGCTTGGCATTCCGCTTATTTCTATATATGCTCGTTTATGCCGCTGCTAGAGAGCATGTGTAGGGTTACCTAGCTCGCTTTTAATTTATCATATCACTGCTGCGAGTGAGAGAGTGACCATCCCGTGACCCGATCCGGGCACAATTGAGAGCCGACCACCCTAGCTCACTGCCGGTTGTTCAACCGCGCACATCCGACGCTTCCCTCGCTAAGGGACGACCGCTAGCTTATCGTGTCCGTGGTCCCGTCCCGCATCAATTTGGTATCAGAGCGAGTTGAGTCTAGGGTGTCAAAAAAAAAAAAGAGTGTCATTTACGTCTAGTCATCAGTCGGTCTAAGTCGTGTTTAGGGTCATCATTGTTTTAAAACACAAAAAAGAGTGTCTTTTCGCATACATCCCTTTATTCGGTATATAGAAAGGTGTTGTCCGACCGTTAGGTTACGCCTATCGGGAAGGCCGCACACTTGTGCGAGTGACCTTCGGGTCGATTATCTCCGCCGCGTACCGAGTTTTGGTTAAGTCTAGGCGCATCATTTTGCATTAGTGTGTTTTGCTCTAGTCGGTGTGTTTGCATGCCCACTCGTCGGGGTACTCAGTACTCACCCCCACCCCCACCTATGGCCAACCCACGGGATACCTCGGGAGACTTCCACTCCCTACAAGAGGCGATGATGGCCATTATGGCTAGGTTGGACCAATCCGATGCTAACTTTCGGACCTTCTCCGAGAATATGGATGGTCGCCTTAGGGCCATGGAAGGACGCATGGAGAACTCCGATAGGTCGGTCCAAGACCTCGTTGGGCGGTTAGATAGGATGTCACACGGGGACCCTCCTGGGGCAGCCCAAGGTCCACCCGCACCTCCTCCCGCGGGGGCCCAAGTCCAACCCGCTCCCATGGCCCAAGTCCAGGCCGCTCCCGCGGCCCAAAACCAGCCACCACTGGTTCCTCCACCCGCCCCTCCTCGGGTTCCCCAACTATCACACCGTGACCTTGGTCTCGAGGACTATGGGTCCGACAATGCCTACGAGGGGTATGGTCAACGCCGTCGTGGTTTTCAGCCACAACGAGATGAGGATGATGATCGGGTCCTTAAGACCGTGGGAGCGGATCCTCCCGCTTTTTACGGGTCTTTGGATCCGAAAGTCTACCTAGATTGGGAGTTTGGCATGGACCGTTATTTTGAATGGTATGATATGTCGGAGCGTCGAAGGGTCCGATTTGCCACCATGAAACTCATGGGGCAGGCACAAACCTATTGGAAGAATGTGGAGAGCCTGCTACTTCAGCGGCTAGAACCCCCGATTGACACATGGGCCGAGATGAAGAATAAACTTCGGCAAAAGTACCTCCCTCCCACATACCGCCAGCGACTCATCGATAGATGGCAAAGTCTTAGCCAGGGAGACCGGTCTGTCTCCGAATACATCGCGGAGTTTGATGAGTACTTTCTACGATGTGGTGTCACGGAGGAGAGTACCATGCCCGTGTCCCGCTTTCGACGTGGTTTGCGGCCACACTACCAGTATGAGCTTTTCCGCCGCAATGCCAAGACGTTGGAAGAGGCATATCAGGTTGCTCTCGAGATGGAGCAATTTGAGGGAGAGTTCGAGTCTAGCCATCGGTTGGGCCCCACCCCTCTCCGTAGTACCGAGCCCCGTCACTCTATAGGCCCACATCAGCGGCCTCCCATGGCTCGACCTCAGGAGCCCACCCGTCAGGAGCACTTCGCTCCACGGCCTCGCCCTCCTCCACCCCGGGATCTATTTCCATCCCAACCACCGGCACCCTTTGCCCGTCCCCCAGCTCCTATAGCCCGTCCTCTGGCACCGGCACCCCCGCCACTCTTGTCCAAGGCACCTACACCTCCCCCATTGTTGCCTACACCCCCTACCCGGCGGGATGATAAGGGTAAGGCCCCTCTTATCGGGGAGAGTAGTCGATCGCGAATACAGTGTTTCCACTGTCACGGGTATGGCCACATTGCTAGTGAGTGTCCCGCTCGCACCACCCTAGCCTTAGGTGTTGGAGGATCCGCACCTCCCGAGCTTGAGCATGTCGATTACGAGGCCGACGAGGCACTGGCCGATGAATACTATGCCATGGGGGAAGAGCTGGGCGACCCTTCTGCCGCCCAGGATGTCGCCACCTAGTGGGTTTGATGCTACCACCTTAGTCTAGAGTCGTGCATGAGTCAGTGTGCTTTCTTTGTGTGGTTTGTTTGTGTGGTGATTTTGAGTCGATTGTTTGCATGGTTTGCATTCGTGTGTCAGTGCATGGTGAGTCTGCATGTGTCTTGTGCAAGCTCGTGTCGTTCCCGAATGAGTGTGAAGCGAGTCGATTCACTTGACGAGTATGGGATCGGTTTACTTCTATACCCGGATCAGTCACCTATAGGGACTCAGCAGTGATTCCTAGTGAGTCTTTGAGCTGTTTCCTTCCGTTGAGAGTGCCCCTTCGGAGTGACCACCTTTGACCATAGCAGTACGCGTATCGAGTATATGTGGAATGAGCAGGTGCCGATCACTTGGAGTGGAGCATACCCGCGCTACTTGGCACGGTGACGGATCCGCCGGAGACCTGAGCAGCCGCACCCTTTACTCGACGGGGTCGAGTTCCTCCCACCCGGGGAGAATTGATGGGGACATCAGCGACAACCAGCTCACTTTGTGTTTGCATTTATGTCCTTTTGTATTTGTATGTACGCCCTTGTGATATATGCGTACACAATAGTAGGTCTTAGTGGGTTTATTTGCAAAATGCCATTGGGTTTCTTTGCAAATATACTTGTAGGCCCTGCAGGGGCCCCCTCCCTCCTCCTTATTGGTCCACATGGACTCTTGGGTCCAAGGTGGCTGGTCCATGGTCCGAATTTGGACTTGGACCATGAATTAAATAAAGAAGACAATTCCAAATTGTCCTCTTTAAGGGGGGGGGGCGGACCTATTAGTTTATTTGGGTTTAATGTGGTGTTCACACCACATCTCAACCCTCCATTCTTCAACCCTTGATCCAAGGGCTCATATTAGATTAGAACCCTTTCATATAAATACTTGTATTTTCTTATGGAAAGAATTAATGAAGAAGAAATTAGCATTTTGCCTCCTTGAAGCTTGTGCCCCTCTCCCCTCTCTCCCTGGTGTTCTTCCACCTCCAGCCCAGTTATAGAGTGAGATCCCTCCCCTCTTGATCCCCTCCAACTTCTGAAGCAGCTCCGGTGATCGCCGCCGCCGCCGTCTCGCCGCCGACGCGTCTTCACCAACGAATTCGGTTTTCTGTCCACTCTGGACAGACCTCTCTTCTCCGAATTGTCCCTCTCTCTTACCTCATCTTATGAAGCTCCAATTTTCAGGGTTGGTTCCCTTCTTGAACCCTTACCTCCACAAAAAATTTCAGGCAACAATTCGTCCTTTAGATATTTTTAGATTTTCGTCCAAGTTCAAATTTCAGTTCTGTCCAGGTTCTGTATACTGTTCATCAGTTCTGAGTCTACCTTGTTCGACCCATGTTTTGAATTTTGTTGGGGCTCTAAAAATTACTGAGACTTCTGTCCACATATATCCACCACCATGAATTTTCTTAATTTTTGATAAGGTCTCTAGGTATTTTTCAAAATTCGTACCAGTTCTTGTGAGTAATTTTTCCACAGTGTCCCAGATCCGACCCAGGTCCACTAAAAAAATCCCATAAAATCCATTTCCTATCGAAATCAAAAACCAAAAATATTCCCGGTTTTCTATCTCAGAGATCTTCAACTTTTCTGAAGAACTCATCTCCATATTCCAAGGTCCTCCCACTGGTCAACGGTGATTTTCAGAGAAGTCAGAACCTGCCCCTGCAGTTCTGGCCTGTTTACAGCAAGGGTGTAAATTCCATAAGTCAGATATACGTATCTGATTATTTTTTCTGAAGGCCCCTACGTCGAAGTATTTGGAGTCCTCTTTCCAACGGCGCTGAGCTCGTTGCATTCCGACGACGGGGTTGATAACACCAGCCGATCTCGCCGGACAGCGCGCGAGAAGACAGCAAGTGCAGATTTGTGGCCGGTTTCCCGCGAGCGTCGTCCGAGGGCCGCCCGGCGTCCGGCGGTCGTTCCAGCAACTCGCCATCCTAGGGGAGCGCTTCCCAAGTGTACCCACACCAGAGGAGGCATCAGGTCCCACACGACCCCTCCGGTCCACACGTGGGCCCCACTAGCACGAGTACGCGCGAAGCCGAAGCCGTGCCCGGAAACCGCCCGTCAACCCGGAATTGGTCCTCCCGGGTCCCCTTGTGTCACCCGTTACCTCCCTGCGTGAAGTGGGCTTACTTGTATTGCTGTAATCTTAATGTATTAAGTTCCCGAGAGTACGAGTTTCGGCCGGGTGCCATCTTCGCCACGCCGAGCGCGTGGAGGTATCGTATTCGCTCCTTGCTTGGCATTCCGCTTATTTCTATATATGCTTGTTTATGCCGCTGCTAGAGAGCATGTGTAGGGTTACCTAGCTCGCTTTTAATTTATCATATCACTACTGCGAGTGAGAGAGTGACCGTCCCGTGACCCGATCCGGGCACAATTGAGAGCCGACCACCCTAGCTCACTGCCGGTTGTTCAACCGCGCACATCCGACGCTTCCCTCGCTAAGGGACGACCGCTAGCTTATCGTGTCCATGGTCCCGTCCCGCATCAGCTGGACCAAGTACCAAGGACACCTCTGATAAAGATGAACCTTCGAGTAGCAACCCAGACGAGGATGAGGTTGCCATGCGAACTTGAAAATTCAAAAGGTTCTTAAGAAAGGAAGGTAAAGGCTTCACAAAGAGGAAGCCTCAGGTAAAGAAGGGTTTCAGGTCAAAACTTGAAAATGTTAAGAGATATGAAAAACTCGTTTGTTATTCTTGCAGGAAACCTGAACACATCAAGTCTGAATGTCCAGAAGGAGCTAAGAAGACAATGCCCAAGTGGAAGGGCAAGAAGAAACAGGCCATGATCTGCACGTGGAGCGATGAAGAGGAGGAAGAAGAAAAAAGCAGCTCCACTGAAGAGGAGAAAGAAAATCTATGCTTGATGGCCAATGGAGACAAGGAAAGTGAGGTAAGCTCTCCATTTGAACATTTTTCAACTGATGATTGGGAATAAGCTTACTTTGAACTAATGGATAAGTATGAAGTGTACAAGAAGGAAAATAAGATTTTAAAGAAGAAAATTAACACCTCTGTTCATGATCAAAGCCTAATTGAGAAAACTGTTTCCCTAGATTCTGAAAACGAAGATCTTAGAAAAATGATTGAAAACTTAGAAGAGGGAAGAAAAGAAATGAAGGATTTGAAAGATGAGAATGAAAGCCTAAGAAATGAAATTGATGAGTTGAAGTTAAAAATGCAAAGCTATGTCAAAGACAATAAACTGCGCAATGTGAAATATGATGCAATTAAACAAGTGAACTCTCAACTCATAAAGATATTGAAAAACTCCAAAAAGACATGGAGGACAAACAAAAGTGTTTAGAAAAGTTTGTGGACGGAAGTGAAAACCTCAATGCCTTGCTGGGCACTAAGATGAATTTCAACAAGGAAGGGCTGGGATATAATCCCACCGAGAAAAAGTTAATTGGTATGAAAACCACAACCTTTGTCTCATCTTCTAAAGCATCAACTTCTAAAACAAAACCTAGCCAAAACCAAGAAAAAGTTAAAAACAAAGGAAAAGAAAAAATGGAAGAGCCAATGGAGAAAAACCCCAAAAAGGTTCACCAAAGACACCAAACAGGCCGAAATCAATCCCACTTTAGGTCTGCACATTCTCAGGGTAGAAATGGTCCAAACCACAGGACAGGTCGACACTACCCTCAGGACAGGTCGACACATTCATGGTCATCCCCCCGTCAGTTTGCTAGGTACACTCCATCAGGTCGACACGTAGGTCACAGGGAGTCGACACGTTCAACAAACAGAGACCGTTATAGATGGTCAGAACAGTCGACAGGTCGACACCTTCATCATCCAGAGGCCATTATGAGTGGATAAAAAAGGGGAGAGGTCGACACTTCACTGCATATAGGTCGACACCATCATATACCTAGGGTAGTTATGAGTCTTACTTCCATAGGCCTACCCAACCTCAATACCCCGGGAATTATAACACCTTCTACCACACCAAGCCTAATCACAAGAATAAATGGACTAAGAATCAATCCTTCTCTAATTTCCATCAAACGTCAAAGGTTCAAGGGGCCTATAGGCAAAAATGGAATGTGAAGAAAGAAAATAAGAACCAAAACTCTCCACCAAGCAAGGAAACCAAGAATGCTAAGAAAATCTGGATTCCCAAATCCATGTTATCTTGTTTTGCTGAAATAAAAAGTTTACTGGGACCCAATTGTCCTTGGGTTCCAAACATTGTCACTTAATTCCTTGTGCAGGAGTGTCTTGCAGCCGTGCATAATCATTGATACCTTGATAGTGACTACTCAAGACACATGACTGGGGACAGAATCAAATTCTATCTCTTGGTAGAGAAGGAAGCTGGTCATGTTACGTTTGGAGGAAACAACAAGGAAAAGATCATTGGTATAGGTAAAGTTGGTAAAAATCCCTCCAACTCTATTGAGAGTGTCTTGCTTGTTGAAGGTCTAGAATATAATCTGTTGAGCATAAGTCAGTTATGTGATAAAGGTCACATTGTAGTGTTTGACTCTAATGAATGTAGGATATTGCACCCTAATTCAAAAGAAACTAAATTTTCTGGCAAAAGAGTCAATAATGTGTACATGATTAACTTAGATGACCCTGCTCACATAAATCTTTGTTATGCTGCACCTAAGTCAGATTTGGCATGTTTGTGACATCGTAGACTAGGTCATGCTAGCTACAGTGCACTTCATAAACTAGTGAAGCATTCTATTGTAAAAGGACTGCCTGAACTCAAATTCAAACAAAATAATAAAATCTGTGATGCATGTGCACAAGGAAAACAAACTAGGAAGTCATTTAAAAGTAGAACTTAAAGCTTAGCGTCCAAACCACTAGAACTAATCTGATGGGAATCAACACCGGACACTAACATTTTGTTTTTTGCATTTGTACCCTTTTGTTTGCATTTATATCCTTGGGTTAATTGGGTTGCAAATATATGGCAAGTAAAAGCCAATGGGTTACTTGGCCTAAGTCAATGGGTTTCTTTGCAAAAAGGCCGTGTAGGCCTAGCGGGACCACCACCCTCTCTCCCATTGGGCCACCTAGACTCTCTAGGGCCCAAAGGGACGGTCCATGGTCCAAGGTGGACCAGTGACCCTTGTTGACTCCAAGAGGGGGGCGCCCCCGCTTTTGTCCCCATATGGCGGATTAAACAATTCCCCCATTCCCCCCCCCCCCTTTTTAGTTTTTTATTATGTGTTATTTTGACCACATGGGAGAAGAATTTCATATCCTATAATTGCCCCTCCCTAACCCTAGATCTGAGGGTAGCAATGCTCATTAAGCTAGGTCTATAAAACACTTGTATTTTCATTATTTTGGGAGATTAATGCAAAGAAAATTTGGAATTTCAACAAGATAGCCCAAGGGCACCCCTCTCTCCTCTACCTTTGTAGCAGTGATTGCTGCCCCTTTCTAGGGTGTGAAGCCCTAATCTTGGTGTGACTCCAAGATCTACCACCTCTGCTGGATGCGACTTCCATCCACCGCCGCCGCTGCCTCCGTTCGTGCCGTCGTCGAGCCGCCACAGCCCGTTCTTTGAAGTGCTGTCTAGGATTCCGAGATCCAGGATATAAGCTCAAAGAAAATGTTGATCCACCCAATCCGTATATCTGATGATCTTTAAATTTTGATAGATCATCCCCCTTGTTGTTACCTCCTCCTAGTTTAATTTTTGTGTCAATCAGACGTCGTTTGCTATTTTTCCCAATCTTTTAGTTCCACCCTGACAGTCTGCCAATCAGCAGTTCTGCGGGATAGTGTCTTATTCTTATATTTTTCCCGCCCCCTTAATCATCTCCAAAATATCCCAAACAATTTGCGCAAGTCCCACACATCCCCCTCTATCCACCATAAAATCCCTAAGATCCCGTTCTACCATTCCCTTATTGTTCAAAATATATTTTTAGGCAGATCCTATTCAATCCTAACGGTCTGTAATCCAAACCAGTAGAAATACTTGGGGAACAGTGATTTTCATTTTAATCTGCTTGTTGGATGGTCATGAAATTAATTTATGTTGTAGCCCTTTGAGTCCTCTATCCAACGGCGCCAATCTCGCCTCGATCTGTCTCCGGATCTGGGCGCAATAATTATTTTCGTGGAGGCGCGCAATTTTGTCCTAGAACAGGCCAGCAGAGCAGTCTGCCGGTTAATTCTGGTAAAATACGCCGGCTCATATTCGCGATCGCTGCTCCCGGAGATCGACCAGAAACCCCTCAGCAGTGTCCCAGCCTGCCATCGCAGCAAGGAGACGCCCGGGCACTGCCGTCCCAACAGTCGGACCCGCCTGCTGTCCCGCTTGCCCCGTCGAACCGAGCCTGACCAGCAGCCCATCTCTGGCCCGAGAGCCTTCCGGCTTGCTGCCCGTCAACTCGAGCTCGCTACTCCCAGGTCCCATGTGTAGCCCTTTACCTCCCTGCGTCAAGTGGGCAATTAAAATCACTGCTGTAATTATTTGTTTACTATACACTAGGAGTACGAGTCTTGGCCGGGGTCGTCTTCCCACGCCCGGAAGCGTGGAGGTATCGTTCCGCTCCCCACTTGGCATTTGCTTTACTCGTATATATTTCTATATGCCTCTGCTTGCATGTGATAGTTCCTAGCGCGTTAAAATATTTTAAATCACCGCTGCGAGAGAGAGCGAAACCCGTCCCGTGACCCAATCCAGGTTCGAGAGAGAGTTGACCACCCTAGCTCATTGCTGGTTTCTCAACCACGCACATCCGCACGTTTCCCTCGCTAGGGACGAGTCGTGAGCTAGAGTCCCAGGTTTGCATCAAATTGGTCGAGTCGTGTCCTGTCCTGCATCAAATTGGTATCAGAGCGGGTTAGAGTCTAGGGTAGTCGGTCCAATGTTTGCATTTCACTCCTATACCCGGTATATCAAAAGGTCTTTCCGGAACGATAGGTTACGCCTATTGGGAAGGTTGCACACTTGCGTGAGTGCGACCTTCGGATCAAACTTTCGCCACGTACCGGATACTGGTTGAGTCTAGGTTTGTAGTCGAGTCCGCATTCCAACTTTGCATCGTTGTTTAGGGTCGTGTCTAGTCCATTGTCTAGTCCCTTAGAGAGTCAGTTTGTTTTATCATCGAGTGTCTACATGGCCATCCTATAGCTCCCCCTATCCCATGGATCCCCAAAAGCCCATGTCATAAGAATGGTGGCGACACACCCAACGATGGGGAATCCAACCCTTCCACCTCTGTAGGCCCGAAGCCTCAGACTTCTGTGGCTCCAAAGTCCTGAGTGACTACCTAAGGTGGGAAGCCGCTATGGACAAGTATTTCGAGTGTTACACTATGTCCGATGCCATGGAAGTTGATTTTGCCACAAAGCGGCTTTTTTACGAAGCCGCCGAGAACTGGAGAGACATCGAATGCTTGAGGGAGATTAGGAGGCAATGGCCTATCGAGACATGGCGTGAGATGAAGGGCGAGCTTAGAAGGGTCTACCTACCCAGGCCCAGTCACCTCCAACCGACCCCACGTAGTCACCTCCAACCAAGTGGGTCAAAGTCGGAGGCAAAGAGTCTCGCACGTAGATGAGCCTAGACCCAAGATTAGGCCAATTGAATATAAGAAAACCCACCATGATGCCCCTAATCCAAACCGCACCTTAGATGACCTCTTGCAAATGTTTATGGACCAGCTGGATAGGAGGGATAGGATGTGGGCACGACTCCTGCTCGAGCCTAAGGACGTAGTAGCCGACAGTCTGAACCCGGTGTTGTCTACGGAGTCCCCAATTCCTCTCTCCATCATGGAGGAAGTCCCTTCCCCAACCGAGGGAGATGCCGTGCTAGAACCTTCACCCTTCGAACTTTAGCCGAAGCCATACCTACGTACTAAGGGTGAGATTGTCATTGTAGAGCCACTTTTTAGCTAGCTCAAGTAAGGCTTGGTCCCTAAACCCTTTTTCTACCCATCCATGGACCCCGCACTACAAATAGTGCCTGTCAACTCATTTCACACCATTTTCCGGTCATGTCACCATGTTGATACATTGGAAGACCTTATTATGGGATTAGACTCGCAAATGAAGTTGATGTATATGTTGACCCGAGGCTTCGACCAACCCACAAGTCGTAGCTTCACCCATCCCACCTTAGGGTCCATTACCTCCGTGTGCACCGTGGGTCGTGTCACCACAGAGATTCTCTTATTCCTCCACATGTCGGCCGAGCCAAACTTCATTCCCTTTATCCCAAGGGAGGAACCATACCTTCTACATATGACCACTGTCTCACCTACCACAATAAGTGAAGGTGATCATTTACACCTTCAAGAATTTCAAACTTGGGACCGTGTCATGAGGGAACCCATATCGAGGGGTCACACATTCTTTGATCCCTTCTATCCCTTCCTTAGTGAGCCTCGTGACCCACAACCACCATTCCACATTGTTAGGGAAGTCCCCTATCACACCTCTACCCCGCAGGCCAGTCCACCTACACTCTGCAAGGAGCCCATTCATTGGGGTACGGAAGAAAGTGACTTTGGCTCTCCTGGCCCACCCAAACCCCCCAAATCCAAAGGACCATCAGTGTATGAATGGTGCATGTTAAGATGTCTAGGATTCCATTCCACCAATATCAGGTTGCGTCGTGTGTATGCAAGGCACACATTCAGATGTCCTGGTCCACCATTGCATATGTATGGGTCGGTCTAACAGTAGGTTTGTTTAGGGTCTTGTGTGAGTCTGTGTTTTTTTTTAATTTGTTCAGAGTCAGTATATGCATGTGTCGAGCATATTAGGAGTTGCATAGTCGGTCTAATGCAAGCTCGCAATGTCAGTCCCTTTCGAGTGTGAGGCAAGTTGGGTCTAATGCATGCATTGTAGAACTTGCCGGAATTTGGGATCAGCTCTACCTCAATGTCTCAGATCTAGTCACATATAGCGACTCTGCGGTGATTCCTAGTGAGTCATTGAGCCGTCTCCTTCCTTTGAGAGTGACCCCACCCCGGAGTGTCCACCACTTCCCTCATTCCCACAGTAGCATGTGCATATCGAATATATACGGGATGAGTAGGTGACGATTATTTGGAGTTGAGCGCACTCTGCGCTACCTGGTACGGTGATAGATCCGTAGGAGCCACACGAGCAGCCGCACCCCTTACTCGACGGGGTCGAGTTTTTCCCACGCAGGGAGAATTGATGGGAATCAACACCGGGCACTAACATTTTATTTTTGCATTAGTATCCTTTTATTTATATTTATATCATTAGGTTAATTGGGTTGCAAATGTATGGCAAGTATAAGCCAATGGGTTACTTGGCTAAGTCAATGGGTTTGTTTGCAAAAAGGTCGCGTTGGCCCGGCGAGACCCCCACCCTCGCTCCAATTGGGCCACCTAGACTCTCTAGGGCCCAAAGGGATGGTCCATGGTCCAATGTGGACCAGCCACCCTTGTTGACTCCAAGAGGGGGGCGCCCCCTCTTTTATCCCCATATGGGGAATTAAACAATTCCCCCATTTCCCCCCTTTTTAGTTATTTATTATGTGTTATTTTGACCACATGGGAGAAGAATTTCATATCCTATAATTGCCCCTCCCTAACCCTAGATCTGAGGGTAGCAATGCTCAATTAGCTAGGTCTATAAAACACTTGTATTTTCATTATTTTGGGAGATTAATGCAAAGAAAATTTGGAATTTCTCCTAGAGAGCCCAAGGGCGCCCCTCTCTCCTCTCCCCTTGCAGTAGTGATTGCTGCCCCTTTCTAGGGTGTGAAGTCCTAATCTTGGTGTGACTACAAGATCTACCACCTCTGCTAGTTGCGACTTCGAGCCACCGCCGCCCCCACCTCCGTTCGTGTCGCCGTCGAGCCGCCACAGCCCATTCTTTGAAGTGCTATCCAGGATTCCGAGATCCAGGACAAAAGCTCAAAGAAAATGTTGGTCCTCCCAATCCGTGTATCTGATGATCTTGAAATTTAGCTAGATCATCCCCATGTTGTTATCTCCTCCCAGTTTAAATTTCGTGTCAATCAGACGTTGTTTGCTATTTTTCCCAATCTTTTAGTTCCACCCCTGACTGTCTGCCAATCAGCAGTTCTGCGGGACAGTGTCTTGTTCTTATATTTTTCCCACCCCCTTAACCATCTCCAAAAAATCTCAAAAAAATTGAGCACGTCCCGCACATCCCCCTCTATCCACCATAAAATCCCCATGATCCAGTTCTACCATTCCCCTGTCGGTCAAAATCCATTTTCAGGTAGATCTTGTTCTGTCCTAACTATCTGTAATCGGAACCAGCAAAAATACTTGGGGAACAGTGGTTTAAATTTCCAATCCGTTTGCTGGATGGTCATGAAATTAATTTATGTTGTATCCCATTGAGTCCTCTGTCCAACGGTTCCAATCTCGCCTCGATCTACCTCCGAATCTGGGCGCAACAATTATTTTTGTGGAGGCACGCAATTCTATCCCGAGAACAGGCCAGCAGAGCAGTCCGCCGGTTAATTTTGGTAAAATATGTCGGTTCACATTCGGTGACTGACGCTCCTGGCGATCGACCAGCAACCCCACAGCAGCGTCCCAGCTGGCCGCCGCAGCATGGAGACGCCCAGGCACCGCCGTCCCAACAGCCAAACCCGCCTGCTATCCCGCGAGCCCTGCAGAACCGAGCCGGACCAGCAGCCTGTCTCCGGCCCTAGAGCCTTCTGGCTTACTACCCGTCAACCCGAGCTCGCTACTCCCAGGTCCCACGCGTAGCCCTTTACCTCCTTGCGTGGAGTGGGCAATTAAAATCACTGCTGTAATTATTTATTTACTGTACACCGGGAGTACGAGTCTTGGCCGGGATCGTCTTCCCACGCCCAGAAGCGTGGAGGTATCGTTTCGCTCCCCACTTGGCATTTGCTTTACTCGTATATAGTTCTATATGCCGCTGCTTGCATGTGATAGGTCCTAGCTCGTTAAAATATTTTTAATCACTGCTACGAGAGAGAGCAAAACCTGTCCCGTGACCCGATCCGGGTTCGAGAGAGAGTTGACCACCCTAGCTCATTGCGGTTTCTCAACCACGCACATCCACACGTTTCCCTCGCTAGGGACGAGTCGTGAGCTAGAGTCCCAGGTTTGCATCAAATCGGTAGAGTCGTGTCCCGTCCCGCATCATAATCCATATGGATTTGTTTGTTCCAACCAAAACTGCTAGCTTAAGTGGTAAAAGGTATGGCTATGTTCTAGTAGATGACTTTTCTACGTTCACATGGGTGTTTTACCTTGCACATAAGAATGATGCTTTTGATGAGTTTCAGGCACTTTACATGAAGGTGAAGCAAGAGGGTGAGTTCAGAATTTCCAATATTCTTTCAGATCATGGTGGTGAATTCGATAATGCTGACTTTGACAATTTGTGCAGTATTGAAGGTATAACTCATAAGTTTTCATCACCAAGAACCCCTGAGCAAAATGGGGTAGTTGAGAGGAGGAACACAACGCTTATAGAGATGGCACGGACAATACTTGCTGAAAGGCAGCTCCCAAGGAGGTATTGGGCAAAGGCGGTTAACACTGCATGTTACATCATAAACCGCTCCCTGGTAAGGCCCTTCACTAAGAAAACTCCTTACGAGCTGCTAAAAGGTAAAAATCCATCCCTCTCTCATATGAAAGTCTTTGGTTCAAAATGTTTCATTCATAATAATAACAAAAGAGAGCTAGATAAGTTTGAGCCCAAAAGTGATGAAGAAATCTTTCTAGGATATTCAGATAGGTCTAGGGCTTATAGAGTCTATAATCTCAAGACTCTATGTGTAGAAGAGTCACCCCACATCTCTTTTGATGAAACTAATGATGAAAACTCTTGTAGGAAGAATGATGATGGGGAGTTTTCGAACGTGAAAGAAAAAGAAGATCTTCCACAAGGGGAGACACAAATAAATGATGACCAAGGAGAGTCAAGCAATGCAAGGGTCACTGATGCAGAAGGAGGTAACACTCTCACTAATATTAGAGTGCTTAAAGACCATCCACTAGAAAATATCTTGGGTAGTCTACATGACCCACCTAGAACTAGGTCTCATTTCAGAATAATGGATGAACTTGAACAACTTGCACTAGTCTCCCAAACTGAACCTAAGAACATTGAAGAAGCTTTAAAGGATGAAAATTGGATAAACTCTATGCATGATGAATTAAACCAGTTTGAAAGAAATAGTGTGTGGCATCTTGTTCCTAGGCCCTAAGAAAGATCTGTCATAGGTACTAAATGGGTCTTTAGGAACAAATTCAGTGAAGATGGTAGGATAATAAGAAATAAAGCTAGATTAGTGGCTCAGGGTTATAATCAAGAGTTTGGCATAGATTTTGAAGAGTCTTTTACCCCTGTAGCCAGTTTAGAGGCAATTAGAATCCTGCTTGCATTTGCATGTTCATATAAAATCAAGTTGCAACAAATGGATGTTAAAAGTGCCTTTTTGAGTGGGTTAATAAAAGAAGAAGTATATGTTTAACAACCCCCTGGTTGTGAATGTTCTCATCATAAAGATCACATTTATAAGTTGGTCAGGGCTCTTTATGGACTGAAGCAGGCACCCAGAGCTTGGTATGATAGGCTAAGCTCATTCCTCACTGAACAAGGTTACATAAGAGGTAATGTAGACCAGACACTATTCACCAAGAGACAAGGTAAGGATATCTTGTTAGTTCAGATTTACGTAGATGATATAGTGTTTGGATCCACTAAATCTCAAATGTGTGAAGATTTTGCTAAACTCATGACTAATGAATTTGAGATGAGCCTTATGGGTGAGCTTCAATTTTTCCTTGGCTTGCAGATAAATCAAAGCAGTGAAGGATGCTTTATTAGCCAAGCCAAGTATGTGAAGGAGCTACTGAAGAGGTTTGACATGACCAACTACAAATCAATTGGAACTCCTATGGGGACTGTCACATCATTGGATGATGAAAAGGTATACTTGTGGATGCCAAGAAATATAGAGATATGATAGGATCATTACTCTATTTAACTGCATCTAGACCAGACATCCAGTTTAGTGTTTGCCTTTGTGCTAGATTTCAGTCTAGTCCTAGAAAATCCCACTTGATTGCCATCAAGCGTATCTTTAGATATCTTGCTGGCACTCAAGCTTTGGGGCTGCATCTTGTGAACTGTCACTTATTTCATATTCAGATGCAGACTATGCAAGATGCAAGCTGGATTGTAAGAGCACTAGTGGCTATTGCCAATTTTTGGGTGGGTGTTTCGTTTCTTGGGCTTCCAAGAAACAACATTCGGTTGCCCTCACTACTGCAGAGGCAGAATATATCGTTGCAGGGAGTTGTGGCACCCAAGTGTTGTAGATCAAACACCAACTCCAAGACTATCTAATAGATCTTGGATGTGTCCCTATCTTGTGTGATAACACAAGTGCTATTAACCTTACAAAAAATCTAGTCTTGCACTCTAGCATTAAGCATATAGAAATTAGGCATCATTTTATCAGAGATGAAGTCTCAAAAAACACTTTGAGCTCCATTTTGTTGATTCAGAAAATTAGGTTGCAGATATTTTCACCAAGCCGTTAAGCAATGACAAGTTCTCAACCTTAAGAAGAGAGATAGGTCTATGTAGACCTCAATCAACTCAGGTTTGAGCTGCTGTTAAGGTTTTACTGCTTAAATTTCTTGTCATTGCATTGATGGTTACAATAATGCCTGATTTGTTTTGATGTGGTCTGTTGAATGATTGAACTATTCATTTAATGATGGTTACATTCAGGTGGAGATTGTGTGTGCATATGCTATCATGTTTGCATTTTGAATGTTTTGCATGGCACATCATCTTTTGACTTAATTGTATATCAAATGGCGAGTGTGGAAAGATAGGTTAAGCCTGTCCGGAAACTCTCCTATTGCGTGAGGACTGACCTCCGCCAAGTACCATGAGTCAAAGTTGCATATTAGGAATTGCATGTTAATCTTCAATGCATAAGCATATTTTAAGCTTTAGCATCAAATAACACATCTCTCAGGCAGAACGCAGGTGGAATCTTTTTGAATGTTTGAAACCAGAATGTCTGAGAGTGCCACATTTTAGATGTGGTCAGACTAGATCAAAAATTGAAGCAGAAAAAGAAGGATCAAAGTCAGTGTTATTGGCTGAAATAGTTCAACTGCACAGGTCGACACGGTCTGTAGAAGTGTCGACACTACCGTTGAAGGTGCTCAAAAATTGGTTTCTGTTTTCCATCAGGAGGTCAACACCACTTGCAGGAGTGTCGACACTACTATCCAGCTTCTCTACGTTCTGGTGCATGGAGAGCCTTTCTATCCATCCTTCCTGGCTTATTTTGACTTCTTGATTGAAGAATCCTCTTCATACTCTCTATCCAATCTCTCACATTTGAACCTTGTTTAGTCACCGGTCATTAATTAAGGGGGACTTGAGAAGGATTCCATCCTTAATACATCCTTGGTTAAGTCATTTCTGTTCTACCCCTATTAAGAAAATGGTTTAATGTTTACAACCCTCAATTTTGTTGCTAATTGTTTTAGAATGCACCCATCTTGCATTTGTAATAGCGTTAAAACATTCATCAAGGTTTTTGTTCACAACCATGTCCTAGGATTTTGAAAGTTAATTGTAAAAGGGCTTGGTTGGTTGGAGAATCCTTACCTTGTATTGATCTTAAACATACCACCTAAATTGAAGCTAGCTAGAGAATATGCCTCTAAATTAAATAATAATAACTTTAGAGCAATGGCATTATCTTTGGAGAAACTGGATCCTGCATCAATGAAGTGCAGTAAATCAAGTCATGATGAAGAATGATATCTCTATTCAAAAAGAAACAGAATGATAAGGTACACTGAGTAACCAGGGACTCTGACGTCTAATCAACGTGTTTCCTTGTGTCAAAAGGTATATGCTATATCAGACTGTTTAATTTAAAAAAAATTGGGGCTAACTCTTAGTTCTACTTCAAACGGATTATATTGTTTATTTTCAACACTTGCTTATTTTTCTCCCAAACTAGCCTAATGAACTTGATAAGTAAGATAAATAGGCTTGGTTAAGACAAATGGCTTTAATTAAATATTTTAATTCTATTATTTTAACATAAATGGTTTTCTTAAACTATTATTCTTCAAAATTGAACTTATGAGCTTTAAACCATTTAAGACTTAATAAGAGGGGTATTTTAGACTTTTCCTAACTAAAGGGTGCTTCACAAATAATATCTCATCTTTTTTACCCTTTTTATTGACCGGTGTGTAACTTTTTTCATTTCACTCTTTCATCTTTCTCTCTCCGCATCGCCTTTCTCTAGAGCCCCTGTCGCAGGTTCACCCGCAAGAGGTCGACACTCGTACCTCTTCACTCTGTCGCCCTCCGCAAGTGCTTCTTCGCACTCTCATCAGCTCCGCAGCTAGCTCAGGTCATCCAACACCCTCCTTCTATTCCAACCTTAGCTCCCCTCTTCTTCTCATCTCTCCGCTCCAAAAATGACTCCGCCGGTCACCCACGGAAAGGGAAAAGCTAAGGCACCAGAGAAGCGAGCTCCCATCCAAGTTGACAAAGGGATTGAACCTCGCTCAAAGAACGCTCATGACCGACCAACCGCTACTGGGAAGAGGAAAGAGGCACCTACAAAGGCTTCAGTCAGTGAAAAAGGAAAAACCCCAGAACGGCCAGCAAAGAAGAAGAGGTTGTCTGCAGCAGAAAAAGGGAAAGGGAAAGAAGAAAATGTTCAGCCACAGCCAGTTATTGCTTCAACTCCAAGAGAAGAAGACAGTTATCCAACATGAAAATTATTTCCAAGGTTTGTGGATTTTCACGACCACAAGATGCTTGAAACATTTCCTGAACTACTTCCTCTAATTGAATTCCAAGGATGGAAAAAGTTCCTGTCCAGACAAAGAGTCTATTACCCTTTTCTGGTTCAGCAATTCAATAAGAATCTCTACTATGACTAGAACCAAAAGGCACTCTAGACTGAAGTGAAGGGAGTGAGAATCAAATTGCAACCAAAGCTTCTTTACAAAGCTTTGCGTATACCCCTGGATGGGTTATTAGAATCTGAATTTCAATTTGATTTGTCTGTTGCTTACACCATATTGACTGGCAAGCCCAGTAACCCAGAGGATAACACTCAACTCCATGTCACCAATTTTAACACAAATCGATTTCCTCCCTTGCAACAATTGTTGCACCACATTTTCACCATTATCATTACCCCTCAAGGTGGTGGCAGAAGCCGAATAACAGAAACACAAGATTCATTTTCTATTGCATGTTCAACAACTTGCAAATCTGCCTTCCAGAGATAATATTGCAACTAATGGGGAGTTGCACTAGACAAAGGAGAAACCTGCCTTATGCTGCACATCGAACATCTGTTTTTCAAAGAGTTGGAATCCCCTTAGAAAATGAGAAGATGAAAGAAATTCCACAGAGCAACGTCTACACTTTACGATTTATTGAAAAATTTATGAAATTCAAGAAGAGAGGGGATACAGTAATAAGAGATTTGCTTGGTCATCAATCTGAACAGTCACCAACTACTCCTGAACAAACAATAGCATCTGAGCAGCAAGAACAGCCAGCACAGCATGAGGCACTAGAACAGCTAGATGAACAATTTCACATGGATGCACAGTTTGAGATAGATCAGCAGCAACAACCTGTTCATGTAGCACAGGAAACTCACTTTGGTCCTATAATGCCTTTTGGAATTTTTCCACCTCACTCTCCTCATGATGTATTCCATACTGATGATGAGCCAAGAATTTTTGATGAATCTGATGCTCCTCCAGAGTTCCAGGCTGAAGCTTCTACATCACGAGGAACAAGGAATGAGGCAGAAGAAGGCCCGATAGGTATCCATCCCACTTTGATCAGATTCTTGACAGCTCAGTTTGCAAACATCAACTCCTCCATTATGCAGCTGAATATGAATGTTGAGAGGCTAGAAGTGAGACTTGCTCATGTTGAGCAACACTCAAACAGCCGATGGGAAAAATTTGTCAGAGATAAGTTAAATCTGATGCACAATTGAACGCCTTCATGACTTCACTGATGCATGTTTGTGAAAAAGTAGGAACGGTGATGAAGAGGCTAAAAGAAGTACACACTAAAACACAAGAGAAAACTACACAAATGCTTATTCATGCTTATGATATTCGAGAGGAGCAAAATAGGCTGTCTCTCAAGTATGCCACCCTCTTTAATACAACCAAAAGGGTTGAAGGAAAGGTGACTGCTGATTCTGCAAAAATCATTGATGCCATGACAAGACTTAAAGGAACAGTTAATGCTAACTCTACTAAGATCATCGATGCCTCTGCCAAACGTGAAGAAAGAGTTAATGCTGACACTGCACAGATGATTAATATCTCTTCCAGAATTGAAGAGAGAGTGGATGTTATATTTAACAAACTGGATATGGTGGGAGATGAAATACTTGAATGATTCATCTGCACAAAGCTTAATTTCCACCTAACCTTGAAGACACGGGTGAGGCATGGTACCCTCGTCCATCTGAAGTCACCTCATCCTATGTATCAGAAAAGGCCTCCTAGCAGAAAGCCCAAACAGAATACATCTGTGAGATGTTGCACAATTGGCTGGACGACATCAATGAAAACATCAAGTCCCTCCATCGATTTGTGAAACAATGAGACGAGCACCTTACCCAGAAGGTGGATTCCCTAGCAGCAACAGTCCAACACCTACTGCAACAAGTTCCTGAGGCTCAGACATTCCAATTTCCTGGAAGCTCCAGCTCCATGCCTCCACCTCGTTCACCCCCTCCTTTCTGGTGTCAAAGGGGGAGAGACTACTGAGATTTTTTTAATAGAAAAGCCTAGCCTAGGGCTCAATGGGAGAGTGCACCCCTTACCAGAGGTAAGGAGAAAGCCACTCCACCATTAGACCACTAGGAGGCAAATTATATATCACTTGCAAAGAATAAATAGTTACATCAATCTGACACTAGGCAAGCCTAGAAAGTCCAGCCGAGCAGCACCTTTTATAATGGAAGGTAGCTCACTGTAAGAATAAACAGAATTACATTTAGTGGTGCAAGCTAGAGAAGCAAGTAGATCAGCTACAGTCTTCTCTGAAGATATGAGAAATCAAGTCATTCTGAGAGAGGGTGCTCCAGATAACCCTGACATAGCTGAGAATGGACCAGGGGCAGTGAGTTTCTTTTTTGATAATCCGGACAAGGGTGAGAGAATCACATTCTATAAGAGCTGGATTAGTATCCATAGTCTTTAAATATTTAATCCCATCTATGAGGGCTCGGGCTTCTGCAATCAAACTGTTTGAGTGACCATAAAAGTGAGAGAAAGCAAGGAAAACCTTGCCTCTGGAATCTCTGATAATTCCGCCTCCTCCAGTGTCTGTAGATAGCTTGCAAGCACCATCTGTATTTAGTTTTAGAAACGGCCAAGGAGGGCAAATCCATCTCACTATCTTCAGTTGATCTCTGCAGGGGGTTTTATGTGTAATTCCCAGTTGATCCAGGATATTTCTGAAGGTGGACTTAGGTTCCTTAAGTGAAGCTGCCGAACAAGCCCTCTTGATCTGGAAAAAAATTTGATGGATGCTACTGTTTTTAGAGAATGGTTTATCCTCGTATTTGGCATTGTTCCTGGCTTTCCAGATTTCCCACATACCATAGCCAATGGAGGCAAGAGTGAAAACTACGAAAGCCGTACCTTGCTGAGCATTACAGATTGAATTCAGAATGAATTCCTTTGTAGTGCGGCCTTGAAAGTTTAACCCTGCTGCTTTGAAAGCAGTCCAGACAGAACCAGCAATATCACTGTTGATAAATAAGTGAGTTAGGTCTTCAACCTGCGGTGTTCCACAGCAATAGCATTTTGAGCAGAGGACAATGCCCACTCTTTGAATATTAACATCAGTCGGCAAACAGTTAGTCATGATCTTCCAGAGATGAACTAAAATTTTATTAGGAATCCAATTTGACCACAAACGGCTCCAAGGGATATCAGCTGGTGGCTGATAGTTGGCCATAGAATTGTGAGTTGATGCAACTGAGCACTGACCAGATGATGAAATACTCCAAACACCCAAGTCCGAGATCATCATTTGTCATTGGCATCTAGTTTCATTTAGAGTTAGAGGTCACTTAGAGTTCATGCATACTTGTGTATACACTTGAATGACACTTGCATGATGTGTATGAAACCTTTATTGTGTTTGATCAATGGATCTCCTATTTTGTTATTGATCAATGGATCTGTATGGAAACTTTTTGTTTGATGTATAAAGATAGTTTCTTCTTGTATGGCAAAACTTCAATCTCTTGTTGTTCTACAAATGAAATGCCATATGGATGCTTGTGAAATAATGACTCATGGTTATCATCATCAAAAAGGGGGAGAATGTTGTGTCCCCTGGTTTTGATGATAACAAACCATGAATCATTATTGGATATTTTGGTTTGTCTAACAAATTTGTTGAAAAACTTTTTTGGACAAGTACAGGTGAGGGGCGTTCAAAGTGTTGACCTGCAAGCAGGATGTGCCAACACTACAAGAACAAATGCACAAATCCCTCGTTTCTATTTGAGTTCTATTCTGCTTAGTGTGTCTACACTCCATACAGAGCGTGTCAACACTTCAGTTCAGCACGATAGGCTAGTAGCTCTGTCTGGCGCTCATGCCTCGACACTTCCAGCGTGATGGCCCGACACGGCGGTTCGAGCCCCACGCGATTGTGGCACCCATGTCAACCTGTGGACATTGAAGTGTCGACCTATTGATGAAGAAAGTTACTTTTTTTCAAGCCAACAAAGGAAGTGCTGACACTTCAGCTGAATGTGTCGACACATCAACTAGACCCAAAATGGATCTGAGTTCGATAGCATTCCGCTTTCCATGATCCGCACCCATTCGTTGAGGATCCATTCGTACTCAAATATGCTTCTGGAAGGTCACCTTTTCAAAGGAAATCATTGGCAGTCAGAGTAATCTTCTAGAGGTGGGGCCCATAGTAGATTTGGTTCTCCTATCTGCTTATGCTTCTGGCACGCACGGCAGAACAAGACAAGAAGGTTGGAAGCAAATAGAAAAGGGGGAGAGCAACGTCCGGCCGGCTAAACGTGGGAAAAGATAACTTGGAGAAGAAGCATTTTTGCAGCCCTCCTCTCCGAGGAGAAGTTGAAGAATTGGGAGATAATAGATAGCAGCGCGGAAGAGCTCGTGAGGAGATTTGGTCATCCCTCTGCTACCGGTGTGGAAGCATCATGCATCTCCTCTTCTTCACATTATGGAGCCTGGATTGCAAGGAAGAGAGCGTCTTCAGTCGCCTGTGTAGTAGCTGGAAAGACTGTCCAACGTTTCTCTTGAGTTCACAATGAGAGCCCAAGAGAGTAGAAGCCGCATCCAGGATTCGTCCGGTTTCCAGACAGGATAATTTTTCCCATTGATCTTCATCATCATACCCTGTCTATTTAAGTTGTTTCTATTTTATTTTTCATCTCAAAACTTATACCCACACAATGATCCCTACCTGCGTGTAGGAAGACAAACTAAGAGAGCTCAGTTTTGTGGTAGTTTAGGTTGTGTACCCGCAAGCTGCTGGACATCGGTTGGAGAGAGTTTCTCTCTCGGTGAGAAGCTGTGAATCAGCGGTAGTGCCTTGGCACTAGTGAAGCCTCACTCAGTTGAGTGAGGGGTAGATGTAGGTCTTTAGATAGAGACCAAACCACATTAAAATCTTGTGTCTCTGTGGTTTTTTTTTTTCACGCTTTGACGCTAGATGTTTGTGTAGGAGCGTTGATCCTTCCTCTTTCATGCATTTAGCTCAATAGTTTGTGGTCATACTCGCTTTATTGCTACATAGCTTTTAACTTTAGATCATTCTTGTAAAGAAGGGGCTGATCTATTCACCCCTCCCCTCTAGATCCGCCTATCACTATCTATCACTATCCTCTTCACTCACAATTCCGTTAGGGCAGTCCTTGGAAACCATCATTGTGCAGAAAATGCATGTCCCTTCACATTCTGATCCCTAGTTCTAGCAGTTCCAAGAACCTATTCTTCAAGTGCATTCCCTCTCCCATGAGCCTGAAGGCAATCTCGATGACGACAATCCATGGTTCTTTGGCATCAAGAACTACCTCCGTGATAGATCCTTCCTCGAATATGCTACTGCCCCTGACAGGCGGGCTATTTGCCATGCCTTTGAGCACTTCACAATCATAGGTGGCGTCTTGCATAGAAGGTCCCTTAGTGGGGTCTACCTTAGATGCTGATTAAATTTAATCTTGTGTAGTTGTCGAAGCTGCACACTCTAGTGAATGTGGTGGGCATGTCAATGGTCGCATGCTAGCTCAAAAACTCCTCAAGCATTACTATTGGGCCACCATGGAGGAGGACTACACTTTATTTGTCCATCACTGCGTGCCAAATGTCAACTTCATGCAGACAAAATCCATCCTCCTTCATCTTCACTTAACCCTCTCATCGCTCCTTGGCCCTTTGCCATGTGGACGTTTAATGTGGTCGGCCCTCTGGAGGATAGAACTACAAGTTCGAAGAAAGTCCTTCATTCTTATTGCCACAAAATATTTCACGAAATGGGTGGAATCTGAAGGATTCACGGAAGTCAAGGCATCCACAATGATAAAGTTCATCAAGCATAATATCCTTTCCAGGTTCGGCATCCCACGGGATCTCATCACCAACAACAGGCCGTAGTTCACTTTGTAAGAGCTACACGACACGTGCAGTAAATATTGCATTACTTTGCATCATTCTTCTCCATACTACCAACAAGGTAATGGTCAAGCGAAAGCTACAAACAAAACTCTCATAAGAATCATAAAGAAAACATGCAAATCTCATCACTATTCCGACTGACTAGATTGCCTCGTCGAGCCTCTCTGGGTTTATCGTACCTCTATCCGCACTCCCACGGGGCAAACCCCCTATGCCTTAACTTTTGGAACGGAGGTACTACCATATGAAATATTCATCCCTTCACTAAAAGTGCAGTTGGATCCTGAGCTCGATCCCAAGTAGTGCCGAGAAAATTTGTTGGCCTAGCTGTAACTATTAGATGAAAGGCGAATGATCACGGCCGATCACGTGCAAGTTTGTCGTCAGAGAATTGCACATTTTTATGCCAAGAAAGTGCTTGAGAGGAGGTTCAAAGAAGGTGAACTGGTCCTAAAGAAGAAACTCACTAAAACCACTGGTCCCAAAAGTAAACTGCAAGAAAACTAGGAAGGTCCCTATGTTGTCAAAAAAGTCTTTTCGGGAAATGCCTATTGGTTGGTGGACACTAAAGGGTTGAACTACAGCACTCCTAGAATGGAGTCCATTTGAAGAAATTCTACCCGTAGGACTTGTACATAAAAAAAAATAGAAAAACAATGACAAAAATAAAAAATAAAAAAATATTGTCAATCCCCTGGCACCCGTCATGCATTTCGAGTCATGCATTTGCCCTACATGGTAGGATAGGGTGCATCAAAGTCCCAGTAGGTTATTGGATTTGGTCTACCCGGGGAGACTTTTGTCCGGCCAAGTCGACCTATGCTTTAAAAGAAAAGACAACATGCAGGACAACATGCACACACGCATGTGCTTTGAAACTTCGGTAGCAACGCCAAAACAGGTCTTCCCCTCGAAGGCATCCTAAGGCCTTAGTTCTCCTTTTCTTCTTCTACTCAACCAACCAAGATAGTTGGCGTCCTTGAAACGCCAAGCAGGGTAGCTGAAATATGAATCCTCTATGGTGAGATTAGGATCCATTCCTCAAGTGTGGCCAGAGCACGAGGGCACATAAGAGGGAATCAAATTAAATGTCATCTCAAATCAAAAGCTCCCTCGAAAAAAAAGAGAGAAAAAACTTGTTCGAGACCGTGCCTGGCTAGAGATAAGTAAAGCCCTACAAGCAAACAAAAGAAAGAAAAAAATATATCCAAAGGGGCAATATGTTGAAGTCAGGAATTTTAAGGATGATCTGAAGTTGCGAAAAAGGTAGGAGTAGAGTAAGCTTACTCTCTCACTCCCCATTTTAACGGTTTTTCCAGGTCCTCTTGTGAGGTTTATCCCCATTTTTCTTCCTTCTCCCCCGAGGACAAAGTTCCAATGGGATCTCTAAAGGGTAGATTCCCATCATGGTTTGCAACCTATTTTACAAAACACATCATATGGTTGTCTCACTTTGAAAGGCAAAAGCCATCATCGTGAATAGGTCTCGACGTTTCTGGTAGGCCAAGATCCTTGTCTACCACTTTGATGTTTTCTCCATTAGCCTCGGGCTTAGGCCAATGCAAGCACGTCACCAGTTGGTGCGACGACGTCTGATTCTAGGTCACCGTCGCACGATTGGCAATTAGAGGTCCAAGGTGTTCCATTTTATATCGTCTATGGTTGTGAGAAAATAGACCCGGGTCAGGGAAATCATTTATCTTGAACATGTTTTGGGTGCATCCTTGTGGACAGAAGACACTGGGAGCCTAAGCTTGGCATGACAGTATTGTCATCAAGATAAGTCTTAACTAGAGGGACTATCATTCGAGGAGTCTAGAGGCCCAAATCAATCTAGATGCATGCTTAGGATGCTTGGGAGGCAATGGGAAATCCCAATCCCCATTTAGGTTAGGTGCCATATGGATGGTTGCTTGGCGATTACACCACAACAAAAAAAACCATAAACTAAGAAAAAAGACAAAAAAAGAAGAAAAGAAAGGAAAAAAGAGAGAAAAAGAAAAATGTTGCATTTGTCTTAGCATTCACATGATTCACATTTAATTTCCCATTTGCATTTTCTTTTGCTTGCATGTGCATGCGCATTCACGTTTGTTTTCAGTTTAAATCTGGTTAATAAGATTTAGCCCCCTGACCTTGCATCAAGAAAGGTATGAATCTCTTTAGGCAAGGGGCTAAAATCAAAACTACACTAACCCTTTCCTTTGTTTAGTGTGGTTAAAACAAGGTTAAAAGGGAATCAAGATGGTGACGTCGCAAGCAACTACAAGTGCACTGGAAATCATTCATTCATTTGACAAATTGCCCATAAAGTTCACTGTTTACGACATTTCTAGGGGCATACTATAACACCTGGGATTTTTCGGATCAGAATCTGTGGGTTTCAGAGCACTTTCATGGGTTGCAGATCATGTTTTACGATTAAATCAGAGTTTTGACTGTTGGGCCTTCGGATACCCGTGTAGGGTGAACCGACATGTTTTCAAGCTCCGGGACGTTGCAGGCGTGTAGTACATTTTCTGAGGATCGTGGGGATGATTTTTTTCCTATTTTTCTATTTTTTGAATTTTTAAAATCCCAAATTTTTTTTTATAAATATAGCACTTTCACCCCCCCCCTCTTCCTCATTCTCTCATTCTCTTCCTCTCTCCTCTCGTTTCTCTCTTTCTCTCCCCCCCTTCTCCGGACGGTCGACGGAGGATGGTGTGGGCAAGGCAGTGAGGAGGGTGGGGCGACGATCGGTGAGGATGGAGCGAGGAATGGGGCGGTGATGGGAATCGACGCCGAACTAGTACTTCTCATATTGCATTTATATCCTTTAGTTTATTTTTTTATCCATGGGAAAGTATACGCACAATTGTACGGCTTTATCGGCCAATGCGTCACTCCCGTAGATTATGTGGGTTTCTATGTAATTTGCCCATGGGACCAGGAAGGGGGCCCTCAGCCCTTTCCCATTGGTCCACCTAGACCATGTGGGGCTGGTCAACCAGCATAGGTGGCCTTCTAGATGAGTGGACTAGTCATATGCCACATGGGTAGACAAAGGGTTAAGAATGTCAACATTCTACACCCATCCCACCTACCCCCATTCAACCTTCCATTCAAAACCTACCCATAGTCAATAGGCCGCCCCCCCCCCCCCTTCATTTTTTAATGTTTTTTTTGTGTTTGTGGCATGCAATCCCAGCCCTTCAATCCCCATCCCTAGATCTAAGGGTGGACAATTGATTTGGTTGGAATCATATAAAAGATTGTATTTTTATGTGAAAATGAATGAAAATCAGAATTTTGTTGAATGAGCAAGAGCTAGCTGCGCCCCCAGCCCTCTCTCCTCTGGTTCTCCCCTTCCCAAGCCTCCATTCTAGAGTGGTATCTCCTTTCCCCACCCTCTGGTGATCATCGGTGCCGCCGCCGCCGCCGTTCGTGCCGCCATCGAGCCACCGCTGCAGTTCTGTCCGCGCAGTACCATAGCAACTTCCACGAAATTGCCACCTCAGCCATGAGCTCAGATCGAGCTGGGAATTTTACTGGGTGTTTAAGAGGTGTCAAGAACATCCCCTAAATTTTGGTGTGTCATTCAGATCCCGTTTAGTATTTTTAGATTTTCGTCCACTCTTCCACTTCTGTTCTGTCTGCTGTCTGTTTCCATTTTCACCCGCCCTAATTTTTAGGTCTTAGGCCCACTTTTTGATTTTTGTTCATCCCACAAATGTTAATGGCGTTTTCTTCCATCCACCCCTTCATCCACAATTTTTCTTAATTTTTGGTTCGTCCATCTCATATTTTCTAAAAATCATCCTCAGTCCCATCTACAGTTCTGTCCACCTGTTCCCAGATCCGAACACCAGTCACTCCAAAAATCATATCAAATCACCCCCACCTCCAACTCCAATTCCCAAAATTGTCCCCGTTCCGTGGTTTTATTATCTACAACTTTTAAGAAGAGCTCAAAGTCCGAATCCCACTGTAAGTAGGCGGTCAATGGCCTTTTACAGGGATCTGATATGCTGATCTGAGATTTCTGGAGCAGTGGAGCAGAAGATTGAAAAATATCTAAGGCCCTGGTCCGCATAGGTTCAAAGGAATCCACTGGTCCTACGTTTGAGGATTTTGAGTCCTCTTTCCAACGGCACTGGTTTCGTCGCATTCCGGTGACGGGGCTGATCACAGCGGCCATTTTCGTCCGAGCGCGTGCTGCAAAACAGCAGCAACCAGCCCGTGGGCAGCAATTCCGACGGGTACCGAACGGAGCCGCCCGGCCTCCGATCGCCGTTCCAGCGTGCCGCCAGCCCGGGGATCGCTTCTACCAGTGTCCCCACCACAGCGGTGACACCGGGTCCCACACGGCCCCTCCGGACAGCACGTGGGCCCCACCGTAATTAGTTCGGGTGCTGCCGAAGCTACGCGGAAAGCCGCCCGTCAACCCGAAATCGGCCCTCCCGGGCTCCATTGTGTCGCCCTTTACCTCCCTGCGTGGAGTGGGCTTTACATCATTGCTGTAATCTTTATATAATAACTGTCCCGGGAGTACGAGATCGGCCGGGTCCGTCGTCCCTACGCCGAGCGCGTGGAGGTATCGTATTCGCTCCTTGCTTGGCATTTCGCTTATTTCTATATATGCTTGTTTATGCCGCTGCTAGAGAGCATGTGTAGGGATATCTAGCTCGCTTTATTTTCATATCACTGCTGCTGCAAGAGAGTGCGAGACCGTCCCGTGACCCGATCCGGGCACGAGAGTGCAAATCGACCACCCTAGCTCTTGCCGGTTTCTCAACCGTGCACGTCCGACGCTTCCCTCATCAAGGGACGATCGCGAGCTTGTCGTGTCCGTGTCTCGTCCCGCATCAATTTGGTATCAGAGCGAGGTTGAGTCTAGGGTGTCAAAAAGAAAAAAAAAGAGTGTCATTTACGTCTAGTCATTAGTCGGTCTAAGTCGTGTTTAGGATCATCATTGTTTTAAAACACAAAAAGAGTGTCTTTTCGCATTGCATCCCTTTAGTCGGTATATCAAAAGGTGTTGTCTGAACGTTAGGCTACGCCTATCGGGAAGGCCGCACACTTGCGCGAGTGATCTTCGGATCGCTTATCTCCGCCACGTACCGAGTCTTGGTTGTGTCTAGGTTGTCATCGAGTCACATTCCAACTTTGCATTACTTAGGGTCGCGTCTAGTGTTTTGTCCAAAATGGCCTTGCATATTCATTCCTAGGGGACCAACCCCCTCTTAGCCACCATGGCCATACCCCGAACCTATAGTCCCGATGAAGTGGGCGCAATGTTCCAAGCCTTGATGGGGCAAGTGCAAAGGTTTAGTACAAGCCTAGATCGGTTTAGTACTAGCCTAGATCGGTGTATCGGGGTAGATTGGTTGTTCCCGGAGCCACCCCAAGGACCCCTTCACCATGAGAAGGACATTCCTTCCTCATCCATGAGAGCTCCAATGACATCACTCTCTATTTCCGAACTTGATTCGGAACCATCTCATTTGGAACCACCCAAGCCCGATCTACCCATATTTCTAACGGGTACACTATACATCGCCGAGCCGCTTTTTAGTTGGCTCAAGGATGGCTTGGTCCCACATCCCTTCCCATCCATGGACCCCATTCTACCTCTTGTGTCGGTCAACTCATTCCATACCACATTTCGATCTCATCACCATGTTGATACATTGGACGATCTTATCATGGGATTAGATTCACAATGGGAGTTGACGCATCTTTTGGCCCGAGGCTTTGACCAACCCGCTAGTCTTAGCTTCACCCATCCGGCCTTCGGGTCCATTACCTCCGAGTGCACCGTGGGTTGTGTCACCACGGAGGTCCTCTTACTCCTCCCCTTACCGGACGAGCCCCAATTCATACCCTTTTGTTCGAGGGAGGAATCATACTTCTTGCCTACGATCCCCGTCCCACCCGTTACAATTCAAGAAGATGGCTACCCACATCTTCAAACCTTCTACACGTGGGACCGTGACTTGTGGGAACCCATCACAAGGGGTCATACCTTCTTTGACCCTTTTGACCCCTTCACTATTAGGCTTCCCGAGTTACCACCCGTATTCCCCTTCTTCGAGGAAGCCCACTTTTATGCCCCTTCCCCTCGGAATGGGCCATCTACATCCACCAACCCCGACCCACCAACACTCGGCCCTTCTAAACCACCCGAGTCGCCCACATTCAAAAGACCATCCACGCATAACCACACCCGACGTATAGGTGTTCCCCATACCACCCATCTCCGGTTACATAACATGCATGCATGGCACACATTCGGGTGTCCTGATCCGCCGTCACCTATGTACGGGTCGGACTAACATTAGGTGTGTCTAGGGTCATATATGAGTCGGTGTGTTTTCCTTGTGTGGTTTGTTTTGTGTGGTGTGTTTTGAGTCGATTGTTTGTGTGGTTTGCATACGTGTGTTAGTGCATGGTGAGTCTGCATGTGTCTTGTGCAAGCTCGTTGTCGTTCTCTTATGAGTAAGAGGTGATTGGACTCAATTGATGAGTATGGGATCGGTTCTACTTCTATACCCGGATCAGTCACCTATAGGGACTCAGTGGTGATTCCTAGTGAGTCTTCGAGCTGCTTCCTTCCTTTTTGAGAGTGCCCCTTCGGAGTGACCACCTTTAGCCCATAGCAGTTCGCATATCGAGTATATATGGAATGAGCAGGTGCCGATCATTTGGAGTGGAGCGTACCCGCGTTACTTGGCACGGTGACAGATCCGCCGGAGTACTCGAGCATTCCTACCCCTACTCGACGGGGTCGAGTTCCTCCCACTCGGGGAGAGTTGATGGGAATCGACGCCGAACTCGTACTTCTCATATTGCATTTATATCCTTTAGTTTATTTTTTTATCCATGGGAAAGTATACACACAATTGTACGGCTTTATCGGCCAATCCGTCACTCCCGTAGATTATGTGGGTTTCTATGTAATTTGCCCATGGACCAGCAAGGGGGCCCTCAGCCCTTTCCCATTGGTCCACCTAGACCATGTGGGGCTGGTCAACCAGCATAGGTGGCCTTCTAGATGAGTGGACTAGTCATATGCCACATGGGTAGACAAAGGGTTAAGAATGTCAACATTCTACACCCATCCCACCTACCCCCATTCAACCTTCCATTCAAAACCTACCCATAGTCAATAGGCCGCCCCCCCCCTTCATTTTTTAATGTTTTTTTTGTGTTTGTGGCATGCAATCCCAGCCCTTCAATCCCCATCCCTAGATCTAAGGGTGGACAATTGATTTGGTTGGAATCATATAAAAGATTGTATTTTTATGTGAAAATGATTGAAAATCAGAATTTTGTTGAATGAGCAAGAGCTAGCTGCGCCCCCAGCCCTCTCTCCACTGGTTCTCCCCTTCCCAAGCCTCCATTCTAGAGTGGTATCTCCTTTCCCCACCCTCCGGTGATCATCGGTGCCGCCGCCGCCGCCTTTCGTGCCGCCATCGAGCCGCCGCTGCAGTTCTGTCCGCGCATTACCATAGCAACTTCCACGAAATTCCCACCTCAGCCATGAGCTCAGATCGAGCTGGGAATTTTACTGGGTGTTTAAGAGGTGTCAAGAACATCCCCTAAATTTTGGTGTGTCATTCAGATCCCGTTTAGTATTTTTAGATTTTCGTCCACTCTTCCACTTCTGTTCTGTCTGCTGTCTGTTTCCATTTTCACCCGCCCTAAGTTTTAGGTCTTAGGCCCACTTTTTGATTTTTGTTCATCCCACAAATTTTACTGGCGTTTTCTTCCATCCATCCCTTCATCCACCATTTTTCTTAATTTTTGGTTTGTCCATCTCATATTTTCTAAAAATCATCCTCAGTCCCATCTACAGTTCTGTCCACCTGTTCCCAGATCCGACCACCAGTCACTCCAAAAATCATATCAAATCACCCCCACCTCCAACTCCAATTCCCAAAATTGTCCCAGTTCCGTGGTTTTATTATCTACAACTTTTAAGAAGAGCTCAAAGTCCGAATCCCACTGTAAGTAGGCGGTCAACGGCCTTTTACAGGGATCTGATATGCTGATCTGAGATTTCTGGAGCAGTGGAGCAGAAGATTGAAAAATATCTAAGGCCCTGGTCCGCATAGGTTCAGAGGAATCCACTGGTCCTACGTTTGAGGATTTTGAGTCCTCTTTCCAACGGCACTGGTTTCGTCGCATTCCGGCGACGGGGCTGATCACAGCGGCCATTTTCGTCCGAGCGCGCGCTGCAAAACAGCAGCAACCAGCCCGTGGGCAGCAATTCCGACGGGTACCGAACGGAGCCGCCCGGCCTCCGATCGCCGTTCCAGCGTGCCGCCAGCCCGGGGATCGCTTCTACCAGTGTCCCCACCACAGCGGTGACACCGGGTCCCACACGGCCCCTCCGGACAGCACGTGGGCCCCACCGTCATTAGTTCGGGTGCTGCCGAAGCTACGCGAAAAGCCGCCCGTCAACCCGAAATTGGCCCTCCCGGGCTCCATTGTGTCGCCCTTTACCTCCCTGCGTGGAGTGGGCTTTACATCATTGCTGTAATCTTTATATAATAACTGTCTCGGGAGTACGAGATCGGCCGGGTCCGTCGTCCCCACGCCGAGCGCGTGGAGGTATCGTATTCGCTCCTTGCTTGGCATTTCGCTTATTTCTATATATGCTTGTTTATGCCGCTGCTAGAGAGCATGTGTAGGGATATCTAGCTCACTTTATTTTCATATCACTGCTGCTGCGAGAGAGTGCGAGACCGTCCCGTGACCCGATCCGGGCACGAGAGTGCAAATCGACCACCCTAGCTCTTGCCGGTTTCTCAACCGTGCACGTCCGATGCTTCCCTCATCAAGGGACGATCGCGAGCTTGTCGTGTCCGTGTCTCGTCCCGCATCAAGCGGTGGCGTGGTGAAGCATATTTGCGAGTTCGCGTTCTCGGCGGCGGTTCGAGGCTCATTTTCGCGTGGAATCGGCATCCTCGGGGTGGGAAATCGTCGGTGGAGGTAGGGGGGTGGATCCCTAGCCCGTGCATTCTCTTTTCCCATGTTTTATAGGCCGTGGTGAAGCCGAGAGCAGTTTTCTTTCCATGCTAGAGTTAGTATGCATGTTTTCAAGGTGAGAGACGGTTTCATCGATTCGGCGAGGTTTTTATGGGTTGTGTCACGCCCCGAGATATACAGTGGAAACAAGTCGGGAACATGAACAGTCGACAAAGTAAGTCTCTAGCTAGCAAGACAATCAAAGTGCCATATTCAAAAATAATGTACACATCATCATAGATAAAAACCTTCAACTTTATTGAACCAATAATCAAGGTTTACAACCTGACAATTGACTCATATGACATCAGGACTCACTAGTGTTGACACCCATTTTCAGCCTGCATGTGTGTTTTTCTTATCCATCTTTGTGATGTCCCGAATTACCCCCTATTTTGGAGCCTTCCTTGACCATTCTTGAGCCTAGATCTTTAGTATTTCTTCTAGGCCATTGAGCCTTGAAACCCCTAGCGGTTTACCCTTGACTGAGCCTCGATCGGAGGATTTTCTGAAGCCCAGTCAAGTGGCGGCCATCCATATGGACGCATCTTCCCTCTTCTGCCTAGCTGGGTCTCCCTCTGTCCACTTGTTGTGCCATAGTAAGTGGCGGCCTTCTATATGACCGCAACTATCAAGTTGCGGCCATATGCTAGACTGCCACTTACCTACTTTGTCCGGCGCTGTGTCGACCCCATGGTGTGTGCGTCGACTCCTTATTATGCTATGATCAAGTTGCGGTCATCCCATGACCATTTTCTTCAAGTTGCGGTCGCCCGATAGACCGTTTTATCAGTGCAGAGTCCAGATCATTTTGAACTCCGATTTCTTCGCTACAGGACTCTTTGGACTCATTGTGGGCATCAATTTTGAAGAGAATATTCCTCCAGCTCGACTATTATCCCTCCTGGGGTATTATCCCCACTATTTACTTGAGAATTATCAAGCTATATCCATGAAATTGGGTGATTATCTCATAATTCTAACCCTAGGGTTTCTACATCTCTATATAATCCTGCCCAGTTTGCATGTGCGAAGGGGGGCTCTTTCTCGGTTCGAGGCGAAGCCATGCCGCATCTTCGAGTCTTCTCTTCGACCTCAACCTAAAGAGGGAAGTATTGGCTTTAATTTCTACCCTCAAGGGCTTATTTTCGTTGTCTCTCCTCTTAGTTCCTCTTCATCTATTTTCATAAATCATCACAATCTGCACTTTTCTGCACTCTGTTGCACTTTTCTCCATATTGCATGGCATATTCCCGTAGTTATACTGCATGTTAATTCATGTTCTTCATACACGTGCATTCACAATGCACACACCTATCTTTTGCACCCATTTACAGGGGTTAAAAACCCTCCCCTGGTGCGTTCTCACTGAATCTTTGCACCTCTTTTATTCATTTCGGGATTGATATTACATGCATGTTTCTTATGGGTTTTTCCTCTTGTGTTTGAGTTTTATTTTGTCGGAGAGCAAGAGAACGTGAGGCCCTCGTCTTCTAGCCGACTGGAAGGTGAGGAGGTTGATCCATACATCGTTTCCTGAATCCCTTTCATCAAGTGCAATCATGCTTTAGCGGTGTTCCCCAACCGCGCCTTCATCCTTCTTTTCCAAGGTACGTCGTAGGTTTTCTATTCTTTGTAGCATCTTTTTCCTACTGCCAACCCTTGGTGGCGATCATGGTTAGTCTCTATATCTTCATCGCCCTTTTCCTTCATGCTTATTGCACATATGCATATATTTGTCTAGTTTGGGTGGGTGGATATAATCATCTACAACCTTATTTTTTGGCGATCACAGTGGGACACCTAGTGCCCATCACATTATTTTTGCTCCTCTGAAGTTTTGGTGTGTGTATCTCTCTGTTTGGGTAGCGTTTCCTAGTGTTTTTTATAGTTCTGTCACATTTTCAGGTTATGGGATCATCAGGCGGTCTTCCAGGAGACCTCTACTTGCAAGAGGCGTTCTTCTAGGAGACCTCCTTTTATTTCTGGCAGACTCTGCACACAGGCTCTCAGGCGCATTTTTCGTTGACGATTTAATTCGCCTCCCGGGGTCGGATCGCTCTGTTTATGGTCCCATATTGTAGTCCTTTGTATTTTCTTTCACTGCATATATCATTTGCATCCATTGGGTCATGTTTGGATAATTAAATGTTGTCTTGACTTTTGAGTTTTGTGCAAGAAATCTATAGGTAGACTCGGGACAGACTCTCAGGTACATTTTGCATTGATGATTTAATTGGCTTTCCAGGGTCTGATTGTGCATTTTTTGCTCTGATCTTGCTATCCTTTATATTGTCTTCGCTTCCATACACCATTTGCATCCATATTGTATTGTTTTCATAATTTAATGTTGCCTTGATTTTTCACTTTTATACTAGAATTCTGCATGCACTCCGGTGCACATAGGGCCATGCATTGCATATCATAGTCACATTCCTACCTTGGTAAGTGACCCTCTCGTCTCCATATTCCTTAGAGTCGACTAGGTGATCCTATCCAGGACCTCCGTAAGCCCCCGTGAGCCATGGATTCCCATACGGATGCCGGGCCGATTGTACCTTTCCACCCCTTAGGCTTGCATTTTGCATACGCATGGGGGAGTCAACCTTAGTAAACCCAAAGTTTGGACCTTCCCGATAGGATTCCTATCTTGAGGGAAGTGTGCTTAATTTAAAACATTAAAAGGCCTACCAAAACATTGGAGAATAAAATTTTTTCCATCATATTAACTTGTTTGACTTGGGTGAAATCCTTCACATTGTTTGTGTTATTTGGGCTTGTCCAAGCCCATTTGTGGTGGTTTGTGTTGCATCCCCCATCATCCATATAGGCTTTTGTTGATAGGCCCATTTAGGTTAGCCCATTTTGTGTGTCCATTGTCCAGTTCCATTGTCCTGGGTCAATCTTGCATTGGTCCTAGTGAGTCAGCCCTCTCCTTTCTTTAGCCCTTCACGCCCTTACTTTCCTGACTGTATCCCATTGATATCCCTGTATTAAGTCTCCATCTGCCCTCATGGAGCACTGCTTCAATCCCTTGTACCCTTCTCCTTCCCAATATTATTCCTATTCCCATGTAGAATCCTCTTCCCACGCGGGCCCATCTTCCCATGGTCCCTCCGACCCATCTAAGGAGCAAGCTAATCTCATGGCCTACCTATCAGGCCTTGTTCGTCAGATGGACCCGGCCCAGGCTCAAAGACTAATTTTAAATCATCTTAATGGGCCTTCTTCTCTTAATGGGACTTCTGCTCATCTCAATGGGCCTTCTTCCTTTAATGGGCCCTATTCTCTTAATGTGCCTCTTCCTTCTGCCCATGTTGCTATTGGCTCAATGTGCCTGCACGTAGTCCTTCCACTAGCCATGTGCTTTTACCTTCACAACCTCCACAACCCTCTCCACCATCTCATACCCCTGGACATCCGCCTTACCCAAAGTGGGCTCCTAATTATCCATTTCTATAATCTTTCATAGATATTTTCAAGGCTTTGATGGCCACTCACGCGTTGCAGCTCCCTCCGGTTGTGCCTTGCTGACCCGCGGTCGAGAGTTTGCTTCAGTTTTGTGATTATCATCGCCAGCAAGGGTATTGGGTCGAGGATTACCCTGAGTTCAGGGATTATGTTTACGGCTTGGAAGATCAGAAAAGGATCGATTGGGCCACCATTCACAAGGTTGTTCTACATCTCTACAGCAACCAGTAGCAAGCGCCGCCCAGGCAGTCATCTCCATCTCTACATGACCAGGGGCACCCCTGTGATTCATCGTCTAGAGTTTCACCCGCTCCATTACCCGTCCCGTCACCTACACTATCGCCTACCCCATTTCCCACTCCATCTCCATCTGCCCCATTGTCTTCACCATCTCCTACCTCAGCTTTGTCTCCTCCACAAACCCAGGCCTCTGCTCAGGCTAGTGCTTCCACTTCTTATGTTACCTCCACTATCACTTCTGCTCCCGACGCCGCCCAACACATCATGTCGACACGCCGGCGATGGGCCCCGTGGCCTTCCTCTTCCTCTCCATCTCCTTCTCCTTCTCCAATATTTTCATTGCCTTTGTCACCATCGCCTTCATCTCCACCACCTTTGCCTTCTCCATTGTCTCCTTCATCCCCATAACCTCTACTATCTCCACCATCTCCTTCATCCCCACCACCTTTGCCTTCTCCACACTCTCCTCCGTGTTCCTTACCCAGGCCTGAGCAAGCTCCGCCTTCACCTTTACCCCCACCCACGTCTGAGCCTATCCTTACCACCTTGTCTTTGCCGCCGTTACCTTCATCTTTACCTTCACCTGAGATTGCCATTGCCACTATCCCTCTACCACCCGAGGCCTCTACACCTTCTAAACCTTTGCCATCAGAGCCTATTCCTTCTGCTTCTCTATCCACTTCCACCCCACAGAGTGGGTGTGCGCTGCCTTTGGTGCCCCTTGGGTCTGGTCCCCAGGGTGGAAATGAGCCGAGTCAGGATGATTCAGTGCCGATTCTGCATTTCAAGCTTCAAGATTTCATCTACCGAATGTCGATACGTGTACTGGTCCCTAGCTATTTTGGGGATGATGAGCGTATACTTCCCATGATGGTTGTCAGAAAGAGTTCCCTCGCCCTAGTGCCAGTTTATTCTCAAGCGAGACCGGTGGCAATCTCTTTGCTCACCAGAGGTCTTACCAATGATGCTATTATTTCCTCTCGCTCTGTTGCCATTCAGATGACTGGCCAAGAAGGGTTCTCCACCCGCATTGTGCTCACTCATACGGCCGCCAAGAGTTTGATGCGTTCTATATTCAAGGGGAAGTTTGCCGTATCTTCTACATTTTTGAAGGACATTCTACGCATTCTATGCAATCTCCCTCGATTTATCAAGCCGTCCACGTCAATGCCGAGTATTACTCTCCCTCAGTTTTATCCTTCTCTTCTAGCAAGGGAGTTATGCTTCAAGGCTAATTACTGAGTGGAGTTGCCGAACCTCATGCTTCTAGTGCCGAGGGATAAAACTCCATGGTTTTCTGATACTCATCACTCTGAGGACTCATCTGTTCAAGAATGTCCACATGATGTTAGCACGGGTGTCTAGGGGCAACCACCCCGACGTAGCCGCATGTTCACAATTGGGCTCGGCCGTCTGCCAGGTGGGCCCGTTATTTGAGAAGACATTGCAAATCAAGAAGCCCAAAGGTTCGAGTCCATGCCAGGTGGGTTCATTTTCGACATGTTGGGTCGGGGCAACGGCAATCAAGAGGGGGGGTGAATTGATTGGCCCTCTAAAAATTAATCTCCAACAATGATTAAGACCAATTTTGATATTCGATAGATAGATGAGCCTTTAGAACCTAAAAGACTAAACGAACAATGAAGATAAGATTAAACAAGTTGGAACACGCACTTAAAACTCACTCACTTGTGATTAACAAAGATGAGAATATGAACGTGTGCAATTGTGTCGAGGCGTCGAATAATGAAGAACTAGAACAAAGGAAGCACAACCACAATTATGCCACAAGTAAACCACAAGGCACAGAGAACTTTTAATGGTTCGGCCACACACCTTGTGCACCTACGTCCAGCCCCCACCGAACACGGTGAGGATTCCACTATCTTGTAAAGACTCTTACAAGACAACACACATGGAGCGATGCTCCAACACACACGCAGGTAGAACCTGCACACACACGGGAGTCAACTCCCAACCATACATGGGGATTAATACCTAAACACACACGCAGAGTTCCTCCACCCAAAATGGCGCACACGCGTCAACACACACACTCGGAGATCAAATCTCCAAACACACACATAAAGTATTTGTTCAAAAATTAATGAAACATGGACAAATAGATACAATAAACTCCAAACAAACTCTAGAGACTGAATCAAAGAAGATATAGCATGTATGAAGCTCCCCCTTCTAGAAATACTCTGACTCTTCTTGGCTCGTTGTCAGATGGTCATGATTTCGGCGTCCTCACATTCCTCTCTTCAAGCTGATCCCTTTTCTCTTCTATCACGAGCTCCAAAAATTTCTCCAAGTAGATTAAAACCTCCTTACAAGAGCTCCTTCATTGCTTTCCCCCTTTCCTTCACCTACAAGATAGAAACATGAACACATTATGTTGTTTTTTACAAATTCGGAGTTAAGGTATATATACCCATTGGAGTGGGGAAAAGACTCATAAAACCCTCCTAGAACATGTTAGAAACACCCTCATATGTCTAGAAAACTTTTGGTAGTAATTTGGTAATGTTTCGAGGCCAAAATAATGAGTTTCGGACGTTTTAGCGAAGCCCAACCGGAAAGGGTCGACCCCTGAGTTTTCTGCACCTCGGGACACCGAAACAGAACCCAGTCCCAAGGACCCCTAGGGTCGACCCCCTTCATGAAGGGGGGTCGACCCCCCTTCAGGGGTCGACCCATGCAGTTTTCTGCCTCCCAACTGCCCTAGCAGCAGGAGAACCTAAGAGTGTCGACCCTATGGGTCGACCCCTGCCTATTTCGGTTATAAATCAACATCAAACCTCATTCAAGTCAAGCAAAAAAAATGGTTAGATGTTACCATCATCCACTTGACATGTGAGGGTTTAAAAATCATCCTTGAACCTGCAAAAGCACACAAACATCAAGTTAGTTTATGTATCAAAAATTAATTTCTCCTTAACTTGATTCTTCCACATCCAACTCCATATCTTTACACATCCAAATGCACATTGCATCAAGTAAATGTTTCCTTAAAAACATGAGCCACAAGCTTTGGCATAAATATAAAGGCATGGAAGCTCAAACATTCAAATAGCATTCGTGTATCTACCAAATCTTCAACACTCAAATGCATCAACACACACATGTAGACAATCATGCCAAATGCAAAGGCATGTACAATAGCATGGGAACTCATTCATTAAAATAGCATGAGCTAAGTCATTCATGATGATTTTATCATTCATGGAGCATTGATTTCACGAGTAGCATTGTTATAAACACGGGACCTTCAAGTCGCATGCATCGCATGCATCACACACATTTGTAAATATGCATTCATGCAAACATGTTTTCTCATGAAAACTCACATGCATCTCACACATATACAGATATGCATTCATTTAAGCATATTTTCACAGATTCATTCTTCACAAATTCATTCTCATCTAGTACAGAGCATATGCATTCTTGCAAGCATGTTTCCACAAATTCATTCTCATTAATTACAAAGCATTCTCAATTAAAGTTACTCACACAGCATGAAGTTTTGTTGTCACCAATACATAAAGTTTTGTTGTCATAAAAATCACACACATAGAACAACATGACAAATTCCTGCTAAGAAGAGGCAGCGACGCAAGTTCAAGGGCCGTCAGTTGTGCACTCATGGGTCCACTGCTTCTTCCCCTCCTTTCCATTTATCCTTTCTTCTGCTCAGCTCCCACCCTTGGGTGGTGTACTTGCCCTCTTCTCATCCAGTTTCCAGGCCCATGAACCCACATTCCTCTTCTCATCCAGATTCTCTAGATTTTCCTTACTTCACAATTCTAGGCCTCGGCCTATGCCCTCTTTTCATCTCAATGTCAGGACGACTTCTGATTCTCCTCCGAATTTCCAGATTTTACTCTGATTCCTCTCCAACCCTATCGGATGTCTGTCATTATTCTCCTTCTCCAACCTTGTCGGATGGCTACAATTCTCCTTCTCCGACCTTGTCAGATGGCTACAATTCTCCTTCTCCGACCTTATCGGATGATTACTATTCTTCTTCTCCGACTACGTCAGATGATCATTCTTCTTCACCTTTACAACAATCTTCTCATTATTTTTCTATTCTTTCTTCCTCACCCTTTCAGGGTCATTGCCATTTTTCATGCTATTTTCGAGGCTTTAGCCCACCTTGATCTCAGCTGATCTAGTTTCTTCTATATCTGGTTCCTTGTTATCAGGGTCTCTATGCCCTAGCGAGGGAGTTCTAGCCCTCGTCTCTCTTCCTTTTTATCCTTCTTCATCCAGGGAGATATCTGTCGCTCCTCCGTGTCGAGGAATCTTGAAACTTTGCTATCCTCTCCATTTTGTCCTGTCAAGCAAGGAATACAAAGCTCGTGCTACTCAAAGCTCGATGATCATGATCGCTTCAAGACACTGATTTTCACTCCATGGATTTACAAGGTATCTTTATTTTGTGCAATAATATGCTGTCATTTCTATTATTTACTCTTGTGCATGGTTATAATGTTGATTCCCTCAACACGGTTGAGTGGCTTTAAGAAGTTTGCTTAGTTAGTTAAAAATGAGTTCGCTTCTGTAGCATCCTTAGGCTGGTAATAGCTCCGCGCTGGGAGTCTAAGTTCTTTCCCCAATCATTGAGGGTGACCTTGAGCATGATTTTTCACACACTTCACGGCAAGCCATAGTCGATCCCTCTGAGGCACATCGTTGCTGCTTTGACCATACCATGGGTATGCACAAAGGTCTTTTATTTTCTCTGCTCGACCAAGTACAGGGGCAAAAGATTGATGGATGAGATGCCCAACCTAGGCGCTCCCTAATACGAGGGAGGTCTCAAATAGGGGCAGTCTTGACCCTCGAAAATGAGCTTTCATGCAAAATCTAGCCAATGAGGGCTGTCGAAAATGAAGAAAATTCAAGGAATGTCAAAATTATGAAAAATAAAGGCATGGCAAGAGTGGCAGTACAGTTCCTCGCGGACGTCATGAGCTCGGTCGCATGCGTGCCTGATAAGATGGGTCCAAAATCAGAGACACAAAGCCCCAGCGCAACAGACTGTATCTTAGAGGGGTAGTGCCCTGGAAGGAATTCAAGTCCTGATATCTCCCATCCTGCATTAAGCTTATCTCCAGTTTTTCTTCTGCTTCTCCCTCTTAGACTGGGTTGTATCCCGGGTATGGCCTTAGTAGGGGCACCGTTCTTTAGAGGCGGTTGGTTGTGGCGAGCCACCCTCACATGCACGCCCTGCTCAAGGGAAGTCTTTAATGAGAGGGGAGGAACGACGATCCCTAGCTAGTAGTTTGAGCCCATCTTTGGGTACTACAGATTGCTATTCTCAAAACTCAAAATAATAAAAATACAGATATTTCAAAAATCCAAAAAAATCAGATATTGTCAAAATTCTAAAAAAGTCAAATATTTCAAAAATCTAAAAAAAATCAAATATTGCCAAAATCCAAAAAATCAAATATTTTAAAAATTTGAAAGAAAATCAGAAAATAAAAAATCCAAAATATGTGTCTTTTGTTTCTCTTTTTCATGTGTTTTTTGTCTATTTTGTCTTGAGGACAGATATGTAATGTGTTTGTTCAGTGTGCAGGTTGTAGGTGTTCAAAGCTCCTTTGCTCTATCTTTCGCTCTGTCTCCTGTTCACATTCTTCTGATATGTTCTCCTTCAATCTTCTCTCTCGATCTTTCTAAAGCTCATATCCTTCTCAGCTTTTGCTTACCTCGCTTCGCTTATCATGTTTTCATGAGAGGACTTTGCCTCACGATTATAAACCTGGCGGTTCTGCTTCATCTGATTTTGGGCTTTGGTTGAAGAGCGTATTTGTCATGTCTTTTGTCCCACCGTGTCCTAGTTACACATGTCTATGTCCCTCCGTGTCGTCTCACATGTGTTGTTTTGTCCCTCCGTGTCTGACATGTTTTCGTCCCACTATATTTTTCCCACACGTGTCTTTTATCCCTCAGTGTTGTCACGTATCTTTTATCCCCCGTGGTTTGTCATCCCACGTGTCCTTGTCCCACCATGTTCTTGTTCCATCATGTCCTTGTCCCACCACGTATGCTGTCCCACCGCGTTGTGTTGTTTTTGTTGGATATATGTTGTTTTGATGATATTTGACTATGACTCATTGATGAGTATAATGTGTATATGATGATGTCAACACTCTTGTATTTCAGGTCATTGTAAGTAAAGTGAAAGAAATCAAGAATAGCACGCAAATCAAGGTAATTGACTACATAAAAATCAAGACAAGTGATATTATTGATAAGTGCACAGTAAACGAGACAACTGGCAGCATAGAAATCGAGGTAGTTGGCAGCACAGAAATCAATCTGAAAACTTCATGTTGATTAGGTCGATGCATATTACTATTCATGAAGAAGTAAGGTCGATGCACATTCCAGTCTGCTGCGTATCAAGGTCGAGGCACATTGGCTACTTCTGACGATAAGGTCGATGCACATGCCCAAGCTGAAGGACTAAGGTCAATGCACATTCAGCCTTTGAAGCAGTAAGGTTGATGCACCTTCTGCCTAGCACAAGCCTAGGTCGGTGCACATCTCGCTAGCTCAAAACAAAGGTCGACGCACGTTGTTAGGTCTGTGCATATGTGACTATCAAGGTCGGTGCATATATCTTCTACTTGCCAGGTCGGTGCACACTTCCCTTCAACACTACAAAGGTCGATCACATCAAACTACACAGAACACAGGTCAATGCACATCAATGTTCATGAAGAAGCAAGGTCGATGCACATTTGTACTTGCACCCAGAAAGGTCGATGCACATTTGTACTTTGCAGACCAAGGTCGATGCACATACTCTTCACACAAGAACAAAGGTCGATGCATGTTACTGTTCATGAAGCGGCAAGGTCGATGCACATTCTGCCAGCACAAGACTAAGGTCGATGCACATGCTGAACACTGAAGACTAAGGTCGATGCACATGCTGAAGACTAAGGTCGGTGCACTTTTGCTCGATAGCCTTACCAGGTCGGTGCACCTTTGCACCTAAGCTATACAAGGTCGGTGAACATATGCATCTTAGCCATAAAAGGTATGTGCATATTTGTCTTCAACGTATATAGGTCTGTGCATGGTTACCTTCAACACATCTGAGTCTATGCATGTGTCACATATCCAAGTCTGTGCACATTTGCCTAACCAAGTCCATGCACATTCAAGTCCAAGCTTGTCCAGGGTCTGTGCACATTTGGAATTCAGGTCTACGCACATGTATAAGTCCATGCACATTCAAGTCCAAGCTTGTCCAGGGTCTGTGCACATTTAGAATTCAGGTCTATGCACATGTATAAGTGCATGCACATTGAAGTCCAAGCTTGTCCAGGGTCTGTGCACATTTGGAATTCAGGTCTACGCACATGTATAAGTCCATGCACATTCAAGTCCAAGCTTGTCCAGGGTATGTGCACATTTGGAATTCAGGTCTATGCACATGTATAAGTCCATGCACATTGAAGTCCAAGCTTGTCCAGGGTCTGTGCCCATGTGGAAACCAAAGTCTATGCATATACATACTGTTTGATGAAATGCCTCAGTGAGCCCAATTCAACTGCACTGACCTCACTTGCTCAAGTCCTCTTATGCATCGACCTCAACAATGAAGCAACAGAACTTGTTTGATGAAATGCCTCAGTGAGTGGCTCCCAAGGCTCCTTTTAGAAAACTTGCAGTCTTTTCAGAAAAGAATCCATAGAGCAAAAATAGGAACCGCAAATGCCCAAAACACGTCTTTTGAGGTCTGAAAGGTGTCCTTGGTCAATCAACCA
This sequence comes from Amorphophallus konjac, assembly GCA_022559845.1. Lineage (NCBI taxonomy): Eukaryota > Viridiplantae > Streptophyta > Magnoliopsida > Alismatales > Araceae > Amorphophallus > Amorphophallus konjac. The sequence goes on from CM040117.1 coordinate 47,329,119, forward strand.
TCCTTGTCATCATTGGCTTGCGAAATCAGTCCTTTTGGTCAATGGAAAAGTAGGTTACCATATTCGGGAATAGTCACCTATCTGCTACCCAGCCTTTTTGCCTCCGCCCAATCAAATGCTCTGTCACTGAGATGGCACAGGACCAAAAGACGTCCTTGACTGTCCTGCCAGCAGAAGAAATAGATGTTGCAGATCTACTTGGAAAGCTTCTACTCACATACTCTCTGGTCAACCCAAGTAACAAGAAAGCATAAAAGTATTTTTGCTGCCTCCTGCCAAGACAAAAGCACCCTCAAGACAAATATTTGTTTACAAAGAGCCAATCTCATCCTGCCAAAGATCTTCTTCTGAAAGGATTTTCTTGTGTCTATAAAAGGAGTAGCCCATGGATGATGAGCTGTGGCTATTCAGCTGAGAGAGAGCCAAAGCTGCTGTCGCCTAGAGAAAGTGCCAAGCAATTGTGCATTCAAGAAGTAGCCCATGGATGATGAGCTGCGGCTGTTTAGCAGAGAGAGAGAGAGCAGACCAGCTCTAGTTCGAGCTAAACCAGTGGTGAAAAAGGAAGAGGAAGTTGATGGGAGTGCAGCCCCTCCTTGCAGCCAGCCCCAAGCTTGGTAGTGCTTCATCATAGTGATCAGAAGCTATAGTGCATTCTTCCTGCCTTGCGTTAGACTTTCATTTTACTTTTCTGAATCAATGTTTCAAGTGTGTGTTCGGTGCTCTATTTAGAGATCGGAAGTGAGTCCTTGACTGTGTTCAGCCGTGTGTGTTCTTCGGAGACTGTCCCAAGTGTCATTGTTGCACTTGAAGCTTGTGATTGTTTCTTTTTCTCTGTGTGTATGTGTGGGGGGGGGGGGTGTCGTCCCCAAGTGGTGCTGCACTCGCAGCGCGTGTGGAAAAATCATCCCTACCGGTTTCTGTGTAGGAAGTGGAGTTGCATTCGCAGCGTGTGGTAAAGCCTCATCGGTTTGGAGAGGGGTTGACGTAGGTCTGCGGGTTTGCAGACTGAACCACCTCAAAAATGTACTATGCAGTGGTTGTTCTTTGTGAGATCGATCAATCTTCTCAATCCCCATTCACAGGTTGGTGCGCGTGTTTCAACGCATGAAATCTTGGTTATCTCTAGCGCACACTCAAGCTCGTAGGACCGTGCTTTGCCGTTTTCACTTGAGCCATCTACTTATTCGCTGTGCTTTACCTCTAAGTGCCCCTTGTGCACTCTAGATGTTGTTTATGATTTAATTAGCTTAAGTTTCCAGTTGATCATAGTCTTTCAGTAGGATCTATTCAACCCCCCCTTCTAGATCCGGTTGCACCTATCGGACCCAACAATTGGTATTAGAGCCTAGCTCTGTTATTCTCAGATCCAATGATCTGCAGAGAGGATCCTAGTGCAACTCAATCATGTATTCCCCGGTTGATCAATTTCCAGTGCCTTCCCTTCTGATTTTCGATGGTTCTAATTTCAGTGACTGGCTAGGAAAAATGTGCAGGTTTATAACCTCATGTGATCCTAACCTCTGGAGGATTATTACCAATGATCCTTCCAGCCTGCCAGACAAATGAAGCCAAATGGACTAATGAACACAAGTCCAGACATGCTGACAATCTCACTACGTTGAACTTGATGAAAGAAGCAGTAGACACCAACGCAGCTCCATTTGTTTTCAGTTGCAGCTCAGCCAAAGAAATCATGGATGGCTTGATCAGCATCAACAAAAAGCAAGAGAAGCTCAACTGCTTGATGGGTGACAATGATGACCTACCAGGCACCCCATCATCTCAGGTAAGCTCTGAACCTGAAGATTTTACATTTGATGAGTGCATGGATGCTTATGAGAATTTAGCAGAACAGTATAAGAAAACCATATCATAAAATAAAAAACTGAGAAAGAGTCTTAAGAGCAATGTTCATGAATCTTCTTGTGAAGTATGTGCCAAACTTGAAAAAGCAAATGATTGTATGATGTTTGATGTGGACATACATAAGGAACAAATTACTTCCTCGAGAGAGGAAAATGAAGCTCTTGTGACTAAAATCTCTAAACTTGAAGAAGACGGAAAAGAGCTTAGAAAAGAGATGGACTCAATGTCTGATGATCAGAAGTTCTTTGATGAACTGGTTGACAATGACAAGCTCATTGAAGAAAATGAGGAACTCAGGAGACAAATCAAAGTTCTAAAAGACAGGTTATCCATTCATGAAAAAGGAAAGCACATCGATGAAAATGAATCTGAAAAACCACATGTGCTAGAACTTGAAATAGAAGATCACAAGAAATGAATGGCCTATTGAAAAACACTATCAATGCCTACGAGGCAGAGCTTGCTAGCTCTAAACTGCACATCTCATCCTTAAAAGAAGAGATCGCGAATTTGAATAAATCCTTATCTAAATTTGTGGATGGTACTGAAAATCTGGACAGACTTCTAGGAACTAAAGTAAACTATCAGAGAGAGGGACTTGGGTATGCTCCAATAAACAAGAAATCCTTTGGAAATAAGATCACTACTTCTTTTGTTTCAGTTCCAATGTGGCCAGCACCTCCAATATTCCTTCAACACAACCTGCCAATTCTGAAGCTCAACAACAGCCCTCTGCTCAGAAAAACCAAAAACAAATTGGTAAAAAGAAAAGGAAGGCTCCCAAGCAAAAACAGAAAAATGATTTTGTTAATGTTAGCATGCATGCTAGGAAACCCAATGCCAAGTACCATGCTCCTCATAAAAAGAATGTCCATTATTTTTATTGTGGTAGACATGGTCACATTATGCATAACTGTCTCATCTTGAAGAATGATGAACTTAGAGCAGGTAAGAGCAAAGGAAACAATGCAGAAGGCTATGCTAAAGGGAAGGTCAACACTGGGAGAAAGCATTCTCTACACACTCATGTTCACAAGCCCAGGTATGACCCCGTGCTAGTCACAAACCCGTCGTTGAAAAGCCGTGTCACAATTTCAAAATATTCACACTCACTCACTTTTAAAGATTGGAAAAATCAAATATAGTGGTAAGTGGAGTCGATCCCACGAGGAGAAAAAATCCTTATTTAACCAAGTTGGGAAAATATCCTTATGCTTTGAAAAATCGAATCTTGAGTGTAATTAATCTAAGGAAAAATAAATTGTAAGAAAACTAATTAAAGAATATGAGAGGATTTAAGAAGATAATTTGGAAAGAGAGGAAGAAAGAACACAATTGCACAAAATATGAATTTTATTGCTAATGAAAGTGAGAATTACAATATATGAAAATCAAACATTATAACTTGTAAATAAAAGAGAAAGTGGAAGAATAGGAGCCAAGATAATGGATGAATAGCCGCCGTCTCCGTCGTGCCGAGTCTTGGAATTTCACCCCGCCGTGAAAGTAGATGCCGCCGAGATGACCAGAGAAAGAAGATCCGCCAAAGGGAGGTGTGAAGAAATATGGAAGAGGGAGATAGATAAATTGAAGAAAGGAAAAACACTTAAAACTATATGTATGCATGAGTGTGTTGTGAATAGAGAGAGGGAAGAAGGGAAGCTACGGTGGGTGATGAATAAAAATAGTAAAATCACAGTGAAAATAGAGTGAAAATAGAGGGTGGATAGAAGAGATATAAGTTAAAATCTAGAGAGAATTAGAAGAAGTGGAAGAAGAGAGAGTTGTAGAGGGCGCAGAGAGGAAGAAGATTGGTGAAGCACTCAGAGATAGAAAACGAGAGGAAGACAGTGAAAAAATATGAAAAACCAGGATCTATCGGCGCGGATGAACAAATAAATCTTAAAAAACTTAACTTTATAAAATTGATTATAACTTTAAAACGAGCAAGATTTACAAGAAGAGGTAGAAGAAGAAGATGAAGAACACTTAACAATGAACAACTTTTGTGAAGACAGTAAGAGGGAAAGACGATCAGAAGGGGAAGAAAATTGAGAAAGATCAGAGTTTTTAAAATTCAGATGAATAGTAAAAATGGAAGAATAGTGCTTTGAAAAAGGAAGAATAACTTAAAAGCGGGGAAGAATTAGGGGAAGAATTTGTAGAAGACTTAAAAACGCACAACGTTGAAGAAGAAAGCAATTTAAAACGGGGACTAGATGTGCATGAAAAAGAGGCTAGAAGAAGGGCTAAAAAAGCTAAGCGGTTAACTTCTTCCCATGGCACTCTCGGGTGCTTTATATAGTTTCCATAATCGTTGCTTCCCAAATCAACCCAAATTCGAGTTTCCAGCAATAAGAATTGATCAAATTAGGACTCTTGCTCAGATTAGAGTCCTCCTTTCTCTCAATCAACCAAAGATAAGCTCAAACTTGGAAGATAGCTTCGATCGAAACGGTTCGGTTCTGTCTCTGCATCATACTGAAAATAGCAACCGCCATATGGGCGTCCAATTAGTAATAGGTGACAGCTTCAACGGGTGCTCATTCTTTATTTCCTTATTTTACCATTTTCCTTTTTCCATAAATCAAAAAATGGTGACTTTGCAGAAAGCCGCTAATTCTTTTTGACATGCACTAAATAGCGACCGAGGTTTGGTCGCTGATTCCAAATAGCGACTAAACGTTGGTCGCTAATTCCTATGATTCCAAATAGCGATCGAACGCTGGTCGCTAATTCCTGAAAATTCACAAAATATAAAAATATTTAATATTCCTCTTCAGAAAATAAATTACAATAATTGTGCATTTTTCTAACTATTTCTCACATTGCCATTTTGACTCAAAATTGATGATAAAATCATGCAAACTTAGAAAAATTGTGAGAATGAGATTTTGGCCTTATTAATGCACAACTATGCTTATTAAATGCTCAAAAATGATGAATGTGATGCAAATTATAACATAAAATATGATACTCGTCACACCCCCCAACTTACTCATTGCTAGTCCCTTAGCAATGCAAATAAATTAAAATTTAAGATAAACAAGAGTTTGCAAAATCTACACTCTCATATCTAGCTCTCCTTTCATAGAATTAACCAAAGATTAGGAATCCGGAATCATTAATGCACACTAGCCTTATATTTAAAAATTAAGAGACATGATCAAGAATTCAAATCAAAGTTCAATAATACTTGTGCATGTGTCATACTAAATCTACAGCGTAGACAATTGCATCCCCCATTTCGCTATTCCGAACAAGCGCATTTCAACCCTGCACCTCTTAATTCAGAGCGTTAAGCATACTAACTTTTTATCTACCTTATTGATTTATCCCTTTGGGATCTTTTATTTATTTATTCTCTACACACATGATGCTGCACTACCCTTCACTGCTCAACATGAACCTCGACTCTTGCCTTAGGAGAAGCAGGCCCAGTTACCCAGATCAAAGTTCCCTTTTTAATTTTACGTGAACCTCAACACGTCTTAGGTGAAGTAGGCCTGGTTAATAAGATTCGGGGTATTTTTCATGATATTCATTTTTTCATTGTGCTTTTGCACTTATTTGACAGATAACTTGGCAAAAAGCTTATAAAAGACCTCTTCCTTAAGAAGTGCAGAATATCAGACAACATACCCAAAATAATAGAGGGCTTGTCCTGCTTGTTTCATTAGTGTCCAATGTGATTTTTATTTTTTTCTAAAGTGCACATGAACTTTAAAAAGGCTCTTATATCAGTTTTCCATAGCTAGATCGAATAAATTCTCCATCATCCTTCTCCCTAGTCTTATCTATTCAAGAATCACTTTCAATTTTAAGCATGAATAAATAAAACTCAATTGGGGATTTCATATTTTTACTTTGTATGAAACGATGATATGCAAGATAGAGCTCCTATTAGGTTGTACTATATGTATCAAAAAAAAATTTCTCTCACCCCTAACTTGAATGACATTATCCTCAATGGCATGTAGAATTGTAATAACAGAACAATGTAATAATGAAGATTGCTGAGTAGGAAAGAGACGACCTGATATGCGGGATAAAAACTCCATCAATGGACGGTGACAGCTTCTTCTCCTCGACCTATCTACTAAAACACACTTAAACAAAAACGTCAAACAACAAAAAAAAATCTTGAGATGTCTCCCAGAAGTGCTAAGTTTTTCCGTCTTCAGCTAGATGCATGAAACCTCAATAGTGTTCATTCCAGAGCACACAATGCTATGGATTCTTTTTGTGTTAACTGCTCATTCTCTAAGTAAGGTTTCAACCTTTGACCATTAACAGTAAAGATATGACCATTTTACGGACTTTAAGATTTTAACAGCTCCATGGTCGAATGCTTTCACAACAATAAATGGCCCATCCCATCTGGACTTTAACTTACCAGGGAACAAACGTAGCCTTGAATTAAATAGCCAAACCTTTTGAGTTTCTTGAAAACTCTTCCTGTGAATGTGCTTATCATGAAATGCTTTGGTTTTAGCTTTGTAAATCTTTGCATTTTCATAAGTTTCGTTCCTTAGTTCCTCCAGTTCATTAATTTGCAGAGCTCGTTGGGATCCAGCTTGAGTTAAATCAAAATTGACATGCTTTATGGCCCAATATGCTCTATGTTCTAATTCGACTGGCAAGTGGCAAGCTTTACCAAAGATAAGGCGATATGGAGACATACCAATGGGTGTTTTGAATGCAGTTCTATAGGCCCATAATGCATCATCTAGTCTTTCAGATCAGTCTTTCCTATCCGGCCTAATTGTCTTATGCAAGATGTTTTTAATCTCCCTATTAGAAACTTCAACCTGGTCACTAGTTTGGGGATGATAGGGGGTAGCGAGCTTGTGAGTGATACCATATTTGTGAAACAGAGCTCGAAACTGAAAATGAGTGATGGGAGAACCCCCATCACTAATCAAAGCTCTAGGACAACCAAACCTAGAAATGATATTCTTCTTCACAAACTTCATCACAACCTTATGATCATTGGTCCTAGTAGCAATGGCTTCAATCTATTTTGACACATAGTCGATCGCCACCAAGATGTATTCATTACCAAAGGAAGGTGGAAACGGTCCAATGAAATCGATTCCCCAAACATAAAAATTTTCAACTACCAGAATGGGATTTAGCGACATCATATCTTTCCTTGAATTATTACCCACAGCATGACATCTCAAACATGTTTTAGAAAATTCATAAGCATCCTTAAATAATGTGGGCCAATAAAATCCACTTTGTAATACTTTCGACGTAGTCCTTTTTCCAGAAAAGTGTCCCCCACAAGCAAGGTTATGACAGAAGTTCAAAATAGATTGGTGTTCTTCTTCTGGGACACATCGTCTTATAATCTGATCGGGACCCATATGAAATAGCTCCGGGTCCTCCCAAAAATAGTGTTTAACCTTTGCAAAGAATCGATCCTTCTCCTGCTTAGTCCATCCTCCTAGAATCTGACCTACCACCAAGTAGTTGACAATGTTAGCATACCAAGGAGTTGAAAAATGAGAGATGGAAAGAATATCCTCATCAGGAAAAGAATCAGACATTGGAGCACTCTCAGGTATCACTATCCTGGACAGATGATCAGCTATAACATTCTCGAACCCCTTTTTGTCTCTTATCTCTAAATCAAATTCTTGCAGTAGCAATATCAGTGGATGAGACGGGGTTTAGCATCCTTCTTGGAGAGCAAGTATCTCAAAGCAGTGTGATCAGAATAAACAACTTTAGCCCTAAAAGATATGATCAAAATTTCTCTAGGGTGAACACAACAACTAAAAGTTCCTTCTCCGTGGTGGTGTAATTCAATTGTGCATCATCGAGGGTGCGACTCGCGTAGTAGATTACCAGGGGCTTCTTATCTATCCTTTGACCTAAGACAGCTCCTACGGCATAATCTGAGGCATCATACATAATCTCGAAAGGAAGTGACCAATCTGGAGATTGAAGAATCAGAGCTTGAGTGAGCACCACTTTCAAAGAATTAAATGCCTCTAGACAAAAATCATCAAAATGGAATGGAGTGCCCTTAGCAAGCAATTGTGTGTGAGGACGAGCAATGGTAGAGAAGTTTTGGATAAACCTGCGATAGAATCCAGCATGGCCAAGGAAAGATCGAATTTGTTTGACAGATGTAGGGGGAGGAAGATTGAAAATCAAGTCTACTTTGGCTTTATCAACCTCTATTCCCCTTTCCAAAATTACATGGCCTAAAACTATACCTTCTCTCACCATAAAGTGGCTCTTCTCCCAACTTAATACCAAATTGGATTCAATGCACCTTTTTAAAACCTGAGTCAAATGTTCCAAGCACCGTTCAAATGAAGAACCAAAAATTGAGAAATCATCCATAAATACTTCCAAAGTGTCCCCCACCATGTCAGAAAATATAGACATCATGCAGCGCTGAAAAGTGGCAGGGGCATTACATAGTCCAAAAGGCATTCTTCTAAAAGCAAACGTGTCATAAGGGCACGTGAATGTAGTTTTTTCTTGATCCTCTGGATACATAGCAACTTGATTGTATCTGGAATAGCCATCCAAAAAGTAAAAATATTATTGCCCAGCTAGTTTCTCAAGAATTTGATCAACAAACGGGAGTGAAAAATGATCTTTCTTAGTTACTGAATTCATTTTCCTATAGTCTATACAAACTCTCCACCCTGTCTGCAATCGCATGGGTACCTCTTCTCCCTTCTCATTTGTGACCACAGTCAATCCCGACTTCTTAGGAACCACTTGTGTCGGGCTGACCCATTTACTATCAGAAATGGGATATATGATCCCAGCATCTAACCACTTTACAACTTCCTTTTTAACCACCTCTTACATATTAGGATTCAGCCGGCGCTGCATTTCCCTGCTCGGCTTGGCATTATCCTCCAAATAGATATAATGCATGCAAACATCGGGACTTATGCCCTTCAAATCTGCTATTGACCACCCTATCGCCCCCCTATGCTCCTTGAGAACTTCTAAGAGTTTAGATTCCTGAGTAGAGGTAAGATTAGAAGTAATGGTTACGGACAAAGTATGGTCCTGGCCTAGATAAGCATATTTTAAAGATTCTGGCAGAGGTTTTAGTTCCAAAATGGGCGGCTGCTCTAGAGATGGAAGAATGGGTTCAGCTTGAAGCGGCGAGAGTGGCTCTACTCTAGAATAGGGTGTGGGAGAGAATAGAGAATCATGCAGCATGCTACCCTCTTCTATAAAATTCTCACTAACATCTACACATTCTTCAATCAATTCTTCAAACATATCAATGGCATTACATTCCTCCTCATGGTCCGGATATTGTGATGCTTTAAAAGCATTTAAAGAGACCTTCTCACCTCGAAAGAAATATCCATCATCCCAGTGGCACAGTTTATGTTGGCCTTCGCCGTAGCTAAGAACGGACGTCCAAAAATAATAGGTGTATGTTTTAACTCTTGGGATGAGGCCATGTCCAAGATTAAGAAATCGACTAGAAAATAACACTCATGAACTTTTACTATCACATTCTCTAGCAAACCCCTTGGCGTCTTTACAAATCGATCCGCCAGTTGAAGGATTATAGAAGTGGGCTTCAATTCTCCTAGATCAAATTGCTCATAAATACAAGTGAGTAATAAATTAACACTAGCTCCAAGATCTAGCAAATCTTTATCAAATGTAACCTCACCTATATCACATGAAATCAATGGAGCTCCGAGGTCCTTCAATTTTTTAGGTAGATGATTCATCAAAACAGCACTAACATCTTTTGATAAGCGGATTTTTTGTGTCACCGCCTTCAATTCCCTTTTTGGTGTGCAAAGCTCTTTCCAAAACTTGGCATACACCGGCACATGCTTGATCGTGTCCAAAAGTGGAATAGTGATATTGACTTGCTTGAACAATTCCATTAACTCCTCTTGCTGAACTGGTGTTTTATTTTGAGCTTTTGGCTTCAACGCGTCCGGGAAAGGGACCTTAGGCACATATTCTTGTAGACCTTCATCAACCTTTAATTTACCTTTGTCAGTTTTCTTCTCCCCCCCTTCCGGCTCCTCATCTTCACTATCACACTCCACATGGGCTTCTTGGCCCGAATTGCTACCAACATCCTTCTCTAGAATCTTCCAACTCCTAAGGGTAGATATAGCCTTGGCGTTCTCAAATTGAGGGCCCATAGGAGGAGGAGGCTGAGGTTGGGTTGGTTGAGGAAGAATAGGAGGAGCTCTCTGAGGGAAACCTGGGGGTTGATTTCTAGGGTTAGCCACTGGTTGACTGGGAAGCTGGCCAGCCTCTCTCCTCATATTATTTGTGGCAATTTGCCCTATTTGATTCTCCAACTTAGCAATAGACTAATGCTGAGTAAGGATAAGTTGTTGGAGTTGTTCAAATTTATCATCAAAAGTGGGCTGAGGAGGTTGAGGAGGGGGAGGTTGTTATTGGGGTTGATGAAACCGATTAGAAGAATATTGATTATATGGGCCCTGAGAAGATTGATTTTGATGATATTGGGCCTAAGCATGATGGAACGATGGTTGTTGAAATGGAAGTTGTTGTTGATGATTATGTTGAAAAGGAGTTTGAAAATGTTGGTGAGACTGGTTCGGAACTTGAAAGGATTACTTTGGAATTGAGGGATTGGCTTGATTAGATGGGCCTTGTTGCGATTTTCAAGAAAAATTTGGGTGATTTCTCCAGCCTGGGTGTAGTGCCCCGAAATTTATTTGAGAATTTTCTGGCATTATTAGCAATTAAATGGACTAATTTAAATTTATTAATCAATATAAGGCCAAATGGTGTTAATCAATTAACCCAACTCACTTAATTAGAGTCCAAAAAGGTTTTAAGACCAGGCCCATTAAGTTTGGCCCATATTCTAGAAGGTTATTAAGCTTATCCACGAATTTTTAAGGATAAATACTAATTATATAGATAAATATATGGATAGGTAAATAAAAGAGTTTTAATAATTAGAAACTCTAGCTACGACGACTGTAACGGTCTATCGTAAGACCGCCACAGCCGTGTAACGCGGTAGGGTTCGACCGTTACACTCTGCGTATTCCGTGAGTAGAAGAAGTTGTAAAAAGATTGGAACTTGATGTTCCTATCCACAAGAGACCTAAGTGGAACAATGTATAAAGACTCTAAGAACTCTTAGAGATTAGGTTTTGATAGATTAAGGACTCTAAACTCGATCTAATCTTCAAACCCTAGCTAGAACCCTATAAATAAGACCTAGTTCTGAACTGTGCGACCCTTACTTTTTGGACGTAAAGAATCAAGGTAAGGAGTCACTATCTCAAGTAAGTTCTTTAGAGGCATTTGTTTACAATATTTTAGACTAACTCCCCTCCAAATTTCACATCTTTAGGTCAATAGGTCGTGGAGATAGAACCTAAAGAAGTCGCTGAAAAAGTCACAGAAGAAGGGAACTAGGGCTCGGTGTTCAGACCAAAATTGGAAGTTAAAGCTTAAGGAAAGAGGTAGGTTATCTCATGAATGGCAAAAACAACCTGATAGGACTAAAAGCCCCTCTGGTTTGATTGAATTTCATGCATAGTAGAGCATTAATTTCATGTTTTACTAGTTATTATACATGTCATGCATCTCTTAGCCCTAATAGAGAAATTAAAGCATGTTATTCATCTAATCCACTGATACCCATGCATATAGATAGCCTATACTTCGTCATCATGCCTAGAATAGATATGATGTTTGATTTACAGACATGATGTGAGTTGATCTCTTAGTGTTTTACATGTTTTCTGTTAGCAGACTCTCTGACGCATCAGCGTAGGACCGTCACACTCATATAACGGCCCTACGACAGACCGTCACACACCCTGTTGTTTTTGGATTTTCACTGTTGTCTCTAACGCACTAGGACAGGCGCGTTACGTTCATGTAACGGCTGGTTCCTGACCGTCACAATCACTGTGACGCCCCATCTCTAGACCGTCAGAGTCTATGATCTGTCAACCCTAGATAGAATATAACTTGCCAATATTATTTATTGTTAAGCCTAGTTACCTAAGTTTTAACCTGATCATGTGATTTTAAGGTTATTTGATTGTTCATGATAGGTATTGCATGATTTGGTGTCTCATTGTTATTTTAAGTAATGTTAGTTTAATGAGCCCAATTCTATAGTTTGTATTATAAAGCATGACTTTTCTTTTTAACCTTGTATTGACGGAGTTTTCATCATGATTTTCACATTGATTATACATATCTCTCTCTGTCAATAGAGTCATTTCTATAAGTGCATGGCACATATTCCGGTATGTTGTCATTAGTTCACACTTTGCACTATAGGAACACAATCTTGGACTTGAGGACCTCTCTATTGGATACCCCTTCCAATGGACTAGGAAATCTTATTTCAAGGCCTCCGTAATTCTCCGCGAGCCTGGGATTCCCACTTGGACGCTGAGTTGGTTGTACCATTAAAAGCCTATTAAATAGAATACACTATCATTGTTTCTGATTCTAGTAATGTAACGGCCTTGCACTGGACCGTCAGGCTCACGTAACGGCCCAATGAACGACCGTCACATTCCTCTGAGTCTATTTTCATCTTTCTGGACTCGGATCACTGTAACGGCCCATTACTGGCGCATCACATTATGTAACGGCCCGGTAAACGACCGTCACACTACTGGCATATGTTAACCCAAGGTTTGACCAAGGGTTGATATTTCAATGATTCTAGATAACCCTTGATGATCTAGAACTTATCATATTACTTAATAGACTTAATGTAATGAATGAAAGATAAGAAAAATACCGTTATGCTGTCGATTTATTTCTAAGAGCATGACATTGTTTAAGTCATTTTCTTGACTCATTCTTGCATCGAAGCATTCATTCATTGATTCTAGTTATCATGAAATTATTGGAAGTACCACATTCTTGGCCATACTTTACTGTTATATTGCGTGGAAGTAGCTTAATTTATAACTGAAGATGCGATCGAGCACTAATTGTGTTCAAGGGCTCTATGCTAGTCCCCTCGGCAGATTGTCGGAAACATACTATTTTATAAACCATGGGGTATGATGCTACTGGCGTCGCATTACGCTGGGAGTACTATTTCTATAAATAAGTGAAGATCCACGATACGACACGACATGACATTCTTGCTTGATATTCCACAGAAATTCACGAAGCACTTGCTCATAAGCATAAGATGCTAAAGTGATGAATATGTGGCTTGCTAGTACATTCTCGATATATTCTTGCTCATGAAAGGCCAAATATCATGTTCATGTTATATTCTTGCTAGTTCATTCTTGATCATTCTATCTTATCTTGTTACTTTGGTTTGATCGCATGATTGATTCGCATTCGCATGATTTTACCTTATTCTTTAGAGCTAAAATGTTAACTATTTTAATAGTGCCTTCATGTTGATGCGAAGATACCTACTGGGCAAGTGTGCTCATTACCTATTTCCAATGTTTTACAGGAGGTGGAAGTAGTTCGGATTCGGATTCAGGCTATACTAGTAGCAGGTCCGGAAGTGAGTGAAAGTCTTGTAAAGCTACGAGTGAAGACTTAGGAAGTTTATCATGTTTAGATTGAGTCAATGTAATTTTCCTATTTCTTGAGTCTAGTAGAAGGAAAAGATGATGAAAAGTGGTTGTATTATGAATATTGATCATTTATGAAATAAAGTTGAAGTTTGATTAAATCCTGTGCAATTGCATTTATGTGCGTGATTGTCTTGCGCTCTGATTGTTCTTGCTTGCAAGAGGCTTACCATGCCGGCTGTTCGCAGCTCCCCGAGCGAGTCTTTCGCTGTAAATAAGGCTCGGGGCGTGACAGTTAAGTTGGTATCAGAGCCTAAGTCTCAGGACTTAGGGAAAAGAATCATGTCATAGGATAAGTCCAAGGGTTAAGGACCCCCACCTACGAACCAAGGAAGGAATTTTCATGCCCATGTGAGAATTGGGTAGAGCCGGGATGAGATAGTTATTAGCTTTAAGATTGATTTTCTTTCGATCTCACGAGAAATAACAAGCTGTTATATTTCTCTCAGGTACCTTATTATTCTTATCATGGCTCATCGCGTAGACTGGAATGGCATGCAACAAACCGTTGCCGGCCTTACGCAGGCATTGCAAACCATGGCCCAGGCAGGGGCAGGAGCACGGGCTGGCGACCTTCATCGCAATTTTCGGAGTCTAAATCCTCCGCATTTTTATGGATCTTCCAATCCAGACGAAGCAGAAAATTGGATCGATGAAATGAATCGTATCTTTGATGTCATTCAATGCACTGATCAGGAGAAGGTCCGTCTAGCAACATTCCAATTAAATAAGGATGCCCGTACTTGGTGGAAATCGGTCCCGGCACCTCCGGCCGATGCACCTCACACGTGGGATGGTTTTCTCACTTTATTTCATGCCAAGTATTTCTCCGAACATGTGAAGGAAAGGAAGGCCATGGAGTTTGCCTCCCTTCGTCAAGGGATGATGTCAGTAGCAGAGTATGAGCTGCAGTTTTCAAGACTAGCACCATATGCACCACACCTTATTAGCACGGAATTATTAAAGGCAAATCGATTTATGGACGGGTTACGGCCCGGGTTCATTCAGTAACTTGGGACACAAAATATCCGCACTTACGTAGAGATGGTTCAGAGGGCATATCTATGCGAGAGGACCTTAGAGAAGGTCGAAAAGTTGAAAGGAAAGGGAGAGGAATCCAGCCGACGCTCAGATCGGCATTATAAGAAGGAGAAGTTTAGCATCACGGAACCCTACAAAAGCCGTGATAACAAGAAAAGATCAAGGAGCGGGAACGGTGGAAGTTCCCAAAAGAATAATAAAAGGGTTAAGGAAGAGAAGGAGCAAGTTGCCGCGGCGTGCACTTTTTACGAGAAATTCGGCCATTCGGCGGAAGAATGCTGGAAGCACCTCGGTGCTTGTTTGCATTGTGGAAGTAGGGAGCATCGTGTGCCAGATTGCCCCCTTATGAAAGAGCAATCAGCTAATGGGGGACGCAGGAGGCAAGCTCGCCTCAATGCGGTTATAGATGAAGATGAAGCACCCAGGGATTTAAATGATGGGCTTATGGAAGGTACTCTTCAAATCTGTTCTCGCCCTGCATTCGTGCTATTCGATACTGGTGCTTCTTATTCTTTTATCTCTACCACTTTTGCAAAAACCTTATCAATTGCAGCAGTTTCCTTACCTTTAGATCTTGCTATTACTACACCTTTAGGATATGGAACTAAGCTTACCAAGCATTATCCTGATTGCGAGGTAGTGGTAGAAGGACACAATCTCCCCGCAAACTTAGTATGCCTTGATATGAAAGGTTATGACGCCATTTTAGGGGTAGATTGGCTTGTAGACCATGATGCTTATATCAATTGCCGAAATAGGATAATATCTTTTCGAAAGCCCAGTCTTCCAAGATTTTCTTTTCTTGGCATCAAATACAAAAAGCATCCTACCATTATATCTTCTCTTCACGCTTGCAAGCTTATCTCGCAAGGATGAGAAGCTTTCCTTGCTTCAGTCATTATTACCGAATCTAAGGAGATTGTCCTAGCCAATATTCCTATTGCAAATGAGTTCCCAGATGTGTTCCCATCTGAACTACCTAATTTACCGCCCGAAAGGGAAGTAAACTTTACCATTGAACTCATTCCTGGTGCGGCACCTGTTTCTATAGCCCCTTACAGGATGTCCCCCACAGAACTCAAGGAACTAAAGAAGCAGTTACAAGAACTTCTAGACAAGGGTTTCATTAGACCCAGCACATCCCCTTGGGGTGCGCCTGTTCTATTTGTCAAGAAGAAAGATGGTTCCCTCAGGCTATGTATCGATTACCGGTGACTGAATCAGCTTACAATTAAGAATAAGTATCCGTTGCCGCGTATTGATGAGCTCTTCGACCAGCTTTCGGGAGCTGAGTACTTCTCTAAGATTGACCTCAGATCTGGTTATCATCAACTTAGAATTAAAGAAGAAGATATTTATAAATCGGCTTTTTGAAGTCGTTATGGCCACTATGAATTCGTGGTGATGCCGTTCGGGTTAACTAATGCCCCAGCAGCATTCATGCAACTTATGAACAGTGTCTTCCAGCCATACCTGGATCGATTCATTGTCATCTTCATCGATGATATCATGATATACTCAAAGACAAAAGAAGAACATGAAGAACATTTGAAAATAACTTTGCAAACACTTAGAGAACACAAGCTATATGCCAAACTCAATAAGTGTGAATTCTGGCTCGAGGAAGTCTCATTCCTAGGCCACATTATTTCAAAAGAAGGTATTGTTGTGGATCCTTCTAAGGTAGAAGCTGTCAAGAATTGGAGTCGGCCTACGACTGTGTCTGAAGTAAGGAGCTTCCTGGTTCTAGCTGGTTATTATAGAAGATTCATTAAGGACTTCTCAAAGATAGCAGTCCCTTTAACAAGACTCACCAGAAAATAAAATCCTTTTTTCTGGTCAGAGGAATGTGAGAAGAATTTCCAAATTCTTAAGAATCATCTTACCACAGCCCCTATTTTATCACTACCAATGGAGGGTGGTGGATTTGAAGTGTATACGGATGCGTCTGGAATTGGCTTAGGATGTGTCCTTATGCAGAATGGAAAAGTGATTTGCTATTCTTCAAGACAATTGAAGCGTCACGAAGAAAATTATCCTGTACATGATTTAGAATTGGCAGCAGTTATCTTTGCCTTGAAAATTTGGCATTATTATCTTTATGGAGAAAAGTTTACGATCTACTCAGACCACAAGAGCTTGAAGTATTTATTCTCTCAAAAGGAGCTTAATATGAGGCAGAGGAGGTGGTTAGAACATCTCAAGGACTTTGACTTTGCTATTCAATATCATCCTGGCAAGGCAAATGCTGTAGCAGATGCACTCAGCAGAAAACCAATGGGTATGTTATCAAGTCTCATGATTAGTGTGACTAACCTTATTCCTCAATTTGCTCAGT
Source organism: Amorphophallus konjac (assembly GCA_022559845.1). Taxonomy (NCBI): domain Eukaryota; kingdom Viridiplantae; phylum Streptophyta; class Magnoliopsida; order Alismatales; family Araceae; genus Amorphophallus; species Amorphophallus konjac. The sequence goes on from CM040117.1 coordinate 47,345,943, forward strand.
TGAATTTAGATGTTGATATTAAGGACGAAGATTGCTTCATAGCTAATATCCGAGCTCAACCTACATTAATAGAGGATTTGGCCAAATTACAAGAGGATGATCCAGTTTTACTGGAAATTAAGGCCAATATTGAACAAAGGCCGGATTTTTCTATCTCTAATGATGGAAGATTGCTATTCAAGGGCCGAATGTGTATACCGGATCATGAGGATACAAAGAAATTGATCCTAGAAGAAGCACATAAATCAAAGTACACCATTCATCCAGGAGGTACAAAAATGTATCAGGACCTCAAAGGAAACTTTTGGTGGCCCAATATGAAGAGGGAAATAGCTGACTTCGTGTCTCGTTGTCTAACCTGCCAACAAGTTAAAGTTGAACATTTTAGACCCGCAGGTAAATTACATCCCTTAAATATTCCCGAATGAAAATGGGATAGCATAGGAATGGATTTCATCATGGGATTACCTAAGACAAGAGGTGGACACGATGGCATATGGGTAATCATAGATCGATTGACTAAATCTGCACATTTCATACCAATAAAGAGTCGATGGTCTGTGGATATCCTGGCAGCATTATACATGAAAGAAATTGTTAAACTACATGGTGTCCCTGTCTCTATTGTATCAGATAGAGATCCTCGATTTACATCACAGTTCTGGAAAGGTCTACAACATTCACTAGGGACCAGATTAAATTTTAGCACAGCCTTTCATCCACAAACTGATGGTCAGACGGAAAGAACAAATCAGGTGGTAGAAGACATGCTCAGAGCTTGTATCATTGACTTTGGAGGAAGTTGACATGATCACTTGCCTCTGGTGGAATTTGCATATAATAACAGCTATCAAGCAAGCATACAAATGGCACCTTTTGAAGCTCTATATGGGAAAAGTTGTCGATCCCCAATATGTTGGAATGAGATAGGGGAAAGGCAATTTCTAGGCCCTGACCTTATCAGAGATTCTACAGAAAAAATAAAGTTCATCCAGGAAAGAATGAAGATGGCACAAGATAGGCAGAAATCTTATGCCGACAATCGAAGGCGCGACTTGGAGTTTCAAGTAGGAGAACATGTATATCTGAAGGTTTCTCCGGGTCGTGGTATTCGAAGATTTGGCATTAAAGGAAAGCTAACTCCTAGATTCATTGGCCCGTTTGAAATTCTTGAAATGGTCGGTGAAGTGGCTTATAGATTAGCTTTACCTCCACAGTTAGCAGAAGTTCATGACGTATTTCACGTCTCTATGCTAAAGAAGTATGTATATGATCCAGATCATATTTTCACATTTGATAATCTAGAGATACAGAAAGACTTAACATACGAACAAACACCAATAAAGATTTTGGATCGGGAAGTGCGTCAATTAAGGAATAAAGTTATTCCTATGGTCAAGATCCAATGGAAGAAAACATGGCCTTATGAAGCGACATGGGAAACCGAATCAGCTATGAAGGAAAGATTCCCATAATTGTTTGACTGTAAGTACACTCTCCACAATCCATGTATTGAATTTGGGGACCAAATTCTTCTAAGTGGGGGAGGGTGTAGTGCCCCAGAATTTATTTGAGAATTTTCTGGCATTATTAGCAATTAAATGGACTAATTTAAATTTATTAATCAATATAAGGCCAAATGGTGTTAATCAAGTAACCCAACTCACTTAATTAGAGTCCAAAAAGGTTTTAAGACCAGGCCCATTAAGTTTGGCCCATATTCTAGAAGGTTATTAAGCCTATCCACGAATTTTTAAGGATAAATACTAATTATATAGATAAATATATGGATAGGTAAATAAAAGAGTTTTAATAATTAGAAACTCTAGCTACGACGACTGTAACGGTCTATCGTAAGACCGCCACAGCCGTGTAACGCGGTAGGGTTCGACCGTTACACTCTGCGTATTCCGTGAGTAGAAGAAGTTGTAAAAAGATTGGAACTTGATGTTCCTATCCACAAGAGACCTAAGTGGAACAATGTATAAAGACTCTAAGAACTCTTAGAGATTAGGTTTTGATAGATTAAGTACTCTAAACTCGATCTAATCTTCAAACCCTAGCTAGAACCCGATAAAGAAGACCTAGTTCTGAACTGTACGACCCTTACTTTTTGGACGTAAAGAATCAAGGTAAGGAGTCACTATCTCAGGTAAGTTCTTTAGAGGCATTTGTTTACAATATTTTAGACTAACTCCCTCCAAATTTCACATCTTTAGGTCAAGAGGTCGTGGAGATAGAACCTAAAGAAGTCGCTGAAAAAGTCACAGAAGAAGGGAACTAGGGCTCGGTGTTCAGACCAAAATTGGAAGTTAAAGCTTAAGGAAAGAGGTAGGTTATCTCATGAATGGCAAAAACAACCTGATAGGACTAAAAGCCCTCTGGTTTGATTGAATTTCATGCATAGTAGAGCATTACTTTCATGTTTTACTAGTTATTATACATGTCATGCATCTCTTAGCCCTAATAGAGAAATTAAAGCATGTTATTCATCTAATCCACTGATACCCATGCATATAGATAGCCTATACTTCGTCATCATGCCTAGAATAGATATGATGTTTGATTTACAGACATGATGTGAGTTGATCTCTTAGTGTTTTACATGTTTTCTGTTAGCAGACTCTCTGACGCATCAGCGTAGGACCGTCACACTCATATAACGGCCCTACGACAGACCGTCACACACCCTGTTGTTTTTGGATTTTCACTGTTGTCTCTAACGCACTAGGACAGGCGCGTTACGTTCATGTAACGGCTGGTTCCTGACCGTCACAATCACTGTGACGCCCTTTCTCTAGACCGTCAGAGTCTATGATCTGTCAACCCTAGACAGAATATAACTTGCCAATATTATTTATTGTTAAGCCTAGTTACCTAAGTTTTAACCTGATCATGTGATTTTAAGGTTATTTGATTGTTCATGATAGGTATTGCATGATTTGGTGTCTCCTTGTTATTTTAAGTAATGTTAGTTTAATGAGCCCAATTCTATAGTTTGTATTATAAAGCATGACTTTTCTTTTTAACCTTGTATTGACAGAGTTTTCATCATGATTTTCACATTGATTATACATATCTCTCTCTGTCAATAGAGTCATTTCTATAAGTGTATGGCACATATTCCGGTATGTTGTCATTAGTTCACACATTGCACTATAGGAACACAATCTTGGACTTGAGGACCTCTCTATTGGATACTCCTTCCAATGGACCAGGAAATCTTGTTTCAAGGCCTCCGTAATTCTCCGCGAGCCTGGGATTCCCACTAGGATGCCGAGTTGGTTGTACCATTAAAAGCCTATTAAATAGAATACACTATCGTTGTTTCTGATTCTAGTAATGTAACGGCCTTGCACTGGATCATCAGGCTCACGTAACGGCCCAATGAACGACCGTCACATTCCTCTGAGTCTATTTTCATCTTTCTGGACTCGGATCACTGTAACGGCCCATTACTGGCGCGTCACATTATGTAACGGCCCGGTAAACGACTGTCACACTGCTGGCATATGTTAACCCAAGGTTTGACCAAGGGTTGATATTTCAATGATTCTAGATAACCCTTGATGATCTAGAACTTATCATATTACTTAATAGACTTAATGTAATGAATGGAAGATAAGAAAAATACCGTTATGCTGTCGATTTATTTCTAAGAGCATGACATTGTTTAAGTCATTTTCTTGACTCATTCTTGCATCGAAGCATTCATTCATTGATTCTAGTTATCATGAAATTATTGGAAGTACCATATTCTTGGCCATACTTTACTGTTATATTGCGTGGAAGTAGCTTAATTTATAACTGAAGTTGCGATCGAGCACTGATTGTGTTCAAGGGCTCTATGCTAGTCCCCTCGGCTGATTACCGGAAACATACTATTTTATAAACCATGGGGTATGATGCTACTGGCGTCGCATTGCGCTGGGAGTACTATTTCTATAAATAAGTGAAGATCCACGATACGACACGACATGACATTCTTGCTTGATATTCCATAGAAATTCACGAAGCACTTGCTCATAAGCATAAGATGCTAAAGTGATGAATATGTGGCTCGCTAGTACATTCTCGATATATTCTTACTCATGAAAGGACAAATATCATGTTCATGTTATATTCTTGCTAGTTCATTCTTGATCATTCTATCTTATCTTGTTACTTTGGTTTGATCGCATGATTGATTCGCATGATTTTACCTTATTCTTTAGAGCTAAAATGTTAACTACTTTAATAGTGCCTTCATGTTGATGTGAAGATACCTACTGGGCAAGTGTGCTCATTACCTATTTCCAATGTTTTACAGGAGGTGGAAGTAGTTCGGATTCGGATTCAGGCTATACTAGTAGCGGGTCCGGAAGTGAGTGAAAGTCTTGTAAAGCTACGAGTGAAGACTTACGAAGTTTATCATGTTTAGATTGAGTCAATGTAATTTTCCTATTTCTTGAGTCTAGTAGAAGGAAAAGATGATGAAAAGTGGTTGTATTATGAATATTGATCATTTATGAAATAAAGTTGAAGTTTGATTAAATCCTGTGCAATTGCATTTATGTATGTGATTGTCTTGCGCTCTGATTGTTCTTGCTTGCAAGAGGCTTACCATGTCGGCTGTTCGCGCTCCCCGAGCGAGTCTTCCGCTGTAAATAAGGCTCGGGGCGTGACACTGGGTTATAGATATTACAATATGGATCATAAGTGGGCTTATAGACACCCTGAGCAGCAAAGACTTGCTCTTAGATAAACGGGGGAAGTTGGGCCGTCGTGGGACAATCAATTACGACATGATTTGGGCTAGAACATAGAGCATAAAGTTCTTGAAGGTTGGAATATGAGAAAGGTTGAAATTGGTGGGCAGAAGAGAAAGAAGGTTCCTATCTATTCATGGACAATAATTGATCTAGCTTTTGTGCTACCAAATCTACCTTCCCCATCTTTTGCGCCAACATGTCCACTTTATTCAACTTTTGAGCAAGCACATTAATATCCATCCCATTCTCAAATTCTCCTTGACTTTTGACTTCATAGAGCCCACCCTTCTTAGAAGGTCCTATCATTCTCTCATACGATGAAAGTGAGGCATGGCTAATACAGTTTTCGCTTAACATTTCAAACAAATCATAGGCTTCATCCTCACTTTTACTCATGAAAGCCCCCCCACATGAGGCATCCACTATTTGTCTATAGTTTTTTGTTAATACATCATAAAATGCTTGCACAATTTGCCATCTAGATAGGCCATGATGGGGACATTTTCTCAATAAATCTTTCAACCAGTCCCAGGCCTCATGAATTTGTTCCCCAGGATTTTGTGTAAATCCAGTGATGGCCCTTCTCATGGTATTAGTCCTACCAATGGGGTAGAATTTCTTCAAGAACTTTTTTTGTATCTCTCCTCATGTGTCAATCGTTCTACCCAAGGCTCCCAACCAATATTTTACTTTATCCTTATGGGAGAATAGGAAGAGAGTAAGCTTAAGAGCATCATCAGAGAAGTTTTAGATTTTGACAGTTGAATATATCTGGAGGAACTCATCTAGATGCTTGTAAGGGTCTTCATTAGGATTTCCATAGAATAATGGCAACATCTGAATGGTGCTAGATTTAATCTCATATTGAACCACCTGGTTCTGAGGTGCTTGAACATAGAAGGATGGTTGATATTAGTTTGGCATGAAATAATTCTTCATCTGTTTACGAGCATGGTTTTGATTTTGGTCAGCCATGAGGTTAGGTTGCTGATGAGATCTAGAATGCACTAACCTCTCAATTTCACTAATGGGCCCTAATAAATGTGGGTGTAGGGATCTACTACCTTGCATGCAATGCAAAGGGCCCAAAGAAGAGTGATGATTTATTTTTTTTCAGAATAAATGCAAATGCAACTATATGAATTAAGTATGCAACAAAAAGAATAATGGTTTTTTTAAAGATTTTTATGCAAATGAGTTTGGAAAATAATGCAATGAATCAACCACTATATGAATGCAAAGTGATGATGTTTTATTTTTTATTTTTTTGAAAAGAAGAATTGGTACTCACTACTAAATTGGTTAACTGACCAGGTAAGAGGTGGAGTTGTGGGAGGCTCCCCCTACTTTCGTAGGGTCCTAATTAATTAACCACAATCTCACTTGGGCGTTCGCCACAAAACCTCTAGTCTTAGACACCAACTTTTCAAAATATCAATAAATTCTAACACTCTTTTTTTATGTGAAACCTTCTAAGGGCAATATACCTTCAAGGTGCTTCTTGGTATAACCTGTCCGACATCCGTGAGGGAATCCACGGGTGCGGAGACTTATAGAGGTCTTGGAGATGAAATGTCAAGTCCAAAGAGATGGAGTGCTCAATGGAGTGTCCTTCCAAATCCAAGAGGGGTGTAAAGATCCTAGTACCCTTAAGAAGGGAAAATAGAAGTGAAGAGAATTTTTTTTTTCAAAAATTGATGCAAGTAAAAATGAGAGATAAGTGATATGAATGCAAGAAAATTAATCAACTAAATGCACAAGACAAGATACTAGATGTAACTAGATGGAGATAACAATGATGGCATGTTAACATGAAAATTTTGTTTTCTGTTTTTTTTCTTTTTTTGAAATTTTTGTAAAAAAAAGATGGAAGAGAAAGATTATCAACTAAAAATAACAACTAACATGCAGTTCTACTGAAAAATAAAACCTAAAACATGATTTCGGTGTTTTCAGGTTTTTCAGATTTTTTGTGAAATTTTTTTGGAATTGTTTTGAAAATTTTCAGAAGTAAACAAAACTGGACATGTACCTACGTTTCTGACCTTTCAGCGACGCTTGATTTTCTTAGATTTTTCTGAATTTCTACTTTCTGTGACAGATTTGGCCTTTAGGGACGCTTCTTGTTACAGATTTTTTTCTAGAATTTTCATGTCCAAATTTCTCCCTCTTTTTTTTATTTTCTGATTTTTTTTCTTTTTTCTGTAAAATAAAAACAGAAAAATTAGTATACAACTATATACATCAAACACAAGGAATTCCCGACATAAAAATTAATCTCCCCCGGTAACGGCGCCAAAAATTGCTAGTCACAAACCCATCGTTGAAAAGCCGTGCCATAATTTCAAAATATTCGCACTCACTCACTTTTAAAGATTGGAAAAATCAAATATAGTGGTAAGTAGAGTCGATCCCACGAGGAGAAAAAATCCTTATTTAACCAAGTTGGAAAAATATTCTTATGCTTTAAAAAATCGAATCTTGAGTGAGATTAATCTAAGGAAAAAAAATTACAAGAAAATTAATTAAAGAATATGAGAGGATTTAAGAAGATAATTTGGAAAAGAGGAAGAAAGAACACAATTGCACAAAATTTGAATTTTATTACTAATGAAAGTGAGAATTACAATCTATGAAAATCAAATATTACAACTTGTAAATAAAAGAGAAAGAGGAAGAATAGGAACCAAGATAATGGATGAATAGCCACCGTCTCCGCCGTGCCGAGTCTTGGAATTTCACCCCGCCGTAGAAGTAGACACCGCCGAGAGGACCAAAGGAAGAAGATCCGTCAAAGGGATGTGTGAAGAAATATGGAAGAGGGAGATAGATAGATGGAAGAAAGGAAAAATACTTAAAAACAGAGAGAGGGAAGAAGGGAAGCTACGGTGGGTGATGAATAAAAATAGTAACATCGTATAAAAAATAGAGTGAAAACAGAGGGTGATTAGAAGAGATATACGTTAACATCTAGTGAGAATTAGAAGAAGTGGAAGACGAGAAAGTTGTAGAGGGTGCAGAGAGGAAGAAGATTGGTGAAGAACTTAGAGATAGAAAATGAGAGGAAGAGAGTGAAAAAACATGAAAAACCAGGATCTATCGGTGCGGATGAAGAAATAAATTTTGAAAAACTGAACTTTATAAAACTGATTATAACTTTAAAACGAGGGAGATTTAGAAGAAGAGGTAGAATAAGAAGATGAAGAACACTTAAAATGAACAACTTTTATGAAGACGGTAAGAGGGAAAGAGGATCAGAAGGGGAAGAAAAAGGAGAAAGATCAGAGTTTTTAAAATTTAGATGAACAATAAAATGGAAGAACTATGCTTTGAAAAAGGAAGAATAACTTAAAAACAGGGAAGAATTAGGGGAAAATGAAGAAGAAGAATTTGTAGAAGACTTAAAAACGCACAACGTTGAAGAAGAAAGAAATTTAAAACGGGGACTAGATGTGCATGAAAAAGAGGCTAGAAGAAGGGCTAAAAAAGCTAAGTGGTTAACTTCTTCCCATGGCACTCTCAGGTGCTTTATATAGTTTCCACAATCGTTGCTTCCCAAATCAACCCAAATTCGAGTTTCCCACAATAAGAATTGATCAAATTAGGACTCTTGCTCAGATTAGAGTCCTCCTTTCTCTCAATCAATCAAAGATAAGCTCAAATTTGGAAGATAGCTTCGATCGGAACGGTTCGGTTCCGTTTCTGCATCATACTGAAAATAGCAACCGTCATATGGGCGTCCAATTAGTAATAGGCGACAGCTTCAATGGGCGCTCATTCTTTATTTCCTTATTTTGCCATTTTCCTTTTTCCATAAATCAGAAAATGGGGACTTTGCAGAAAGCCGCTAATTCTTTTTGACATGCACTAAATAGCGACCGAGGTTTGGTCGCTGATTCCAAATAGCGACTGAACGTTGGTCGCTAATTCCTCTGATTCCAAATAGCGATCGAACGTTGGTCGCTAATTCCTGAAAATTCACAAAATATAAAAGTATTCAATATTCCTCGTCAGAAAATAAATTACAATAATTGTGCATTTTTCTAACTATTTCTCACATTGCCATTTTGACTCAAAATTGATGATAAAATCATGCAAACTTAGAAAAATGGTGAGAATGAGATTTTGGCCTTATTAATGCACAACTATGCTTATTAAATGCTCAAAAATGATGAATGTGATGCAAATTATAACATGAAATGTGATACTCATCACCCCGCGCGTCAATACACCCATCTAGACAGGTCGACACCTTCAAGGGCTATCAGAAGAAGCCCTCTTCCCTACTACTTCCACTGTGGCAAAATTGGCCACACTGTCCGTGACTGTTGGCATCTACAAGGTAGGACTCAATCTTATGCTCAACACGTTGGCATCCATACTCACCCACAAAAACTTGATGCACATGCACATAGGAAGAATATCAAACCATCTGTGTGCTGTTTTCACTATGGAAAGATTGGTCATACAGTCAAAGACTGTTGGCATTTGAAAGGTAGAACCTCTGCTCATGCCAAAAGGGGTAATTTCTTTGCTCACCCACAAAGGCCTAATGCACATGCACATGCACATAAAAGAAACACCAAATCTTTTGTGCACTATTTTTACTGTGGGAAAATTGGGCATGAAACGTATGACTGCCATACTATGAGGGAAGATCACTTGATAGCATTAAGGGAGAGAGATCCGAATGCCACACGTAGTGCTAACCCTCAAGGACCCAAGCAAGCTTGGGTACCACAAAATTCAAACTGAGAAATGTGGCTGCAGGTGCCTTGGAGCTGAGCGAGGTTCAATCTCAAAATAAATGCTCAAGGCACATGTATGTAAATAGACCTTTTAATTTATGTTCAACCTTTTACATGGTAAGCTTGCATTGTAGTCACTGCATTATAGGTCTGTTGTGTCTTCAATAAGTCCTGCAAGCTGATTGTGCCTCACTGAACTGCTGAACCATGATCCTTGAAAATGAACATCTGAATGTTTGAATAGTATGTTCAATTAACACTTGGTCTAAAGTTTTGGTATATCAAAAGTTGTATGTTGTATTGATGGGCCAAGCCTATCTGGAAGACTACGCCTTGTGTGAGGTGATCCTCGGATCTACGTTCTCCACCTAGTACCAGAACTTCTGATTTTGATATGCCTTAATCTGTTATATGAGTGATTTGATATAATGTTAAGTTGCTTGCAAACCTGTACTTCCACTTTGGTAGCCATATGAACGTCCTGCTTAGCATCAATTGACTATTGTTTTGGATGATATCTTGCCATGACTGCATTTTTATGGAAACACATCACATTGTTTATCTGTCTTCATCTCCTTAGCATTGGACAAAGGGGGAGACCATGAGTTTGCATCTTAGTCTACAGTGTAGTGGCATTCCAATGCATATCATGGTTAAGGGACGCAAGAATGCTTAATCAATTGGCAGCATTTACAGTGCCGTGTGTAGTCATATAAGTCATAGGCCACCTACTCATTGTAAACCCATGCACGTGCTGAGGGGGAGTCAACATCAATACTTCTTTGTTTGAAAACCGCCTTCTGGCTGAGCTCAAGGTGTCGACACCAACCAGTGTAAGTGTCGACACTTTCATGCATCCGATGGTCATATCTCACCCATTCCCATGTGAGCTCTTTGCCTAACCTCGGGGGGAGTGTTCACTGTCAATTCTCTACCCCTCTACCTATCAGCACTCTCTGCTTAAGCCAGTCCAATGCACCATATGTTGATAATTCTATGCGGTTCATCTTGAATCCGAATTGCCTTGTACTTCTTGGAGGATCTTCTAACTATAGTTGAGTTGCTTATAAGAGTATTTCATCAAGAAGAATCTTCCTTTATGGAGATTTATGACTGACTTAAACATGGAAGCCTTTGGTTTAAAATTAATGATTTCGTGAGCTTTTGAGTTTAACTATCTTGAAATTGGCTACACTCAGACTTAATAGATTTAAACCAGCTTTTCATGTTTTTAACTTACTTTACCTTCTTGAATCTGAAAGTTTGTCTCTTGATTAAAGGCATCCTTGATTGAGCAACTTCATTGCAAGTATTATTCTTAAACATTTATCAAATCTGTAGATTTCAAAAGGAGGCTACAATGAAAGCAATGAGCTTCAGTTATACTGAGTAACTAGGGATATTGGCGTCTGATAAACGTATGTCCTTACGTAAAAAGGTGTGTGCTGAATTTAGTGCTCTAAGACAGAGCAATGGTATTGGATTCACCGAGAAACTAAGTCCCTTCACCAAAGAAGTGGAAAGGACAACGTCATGAAGTGGCATGCTACCTCTGTTCTGGCTAAGGTAGAATGGTGAGCTACACTGAGTAACTGGGAGTGCTGGTGTCTAATCAATGTGCACTCTCACGTCAAGAGGTGCATGCTACATGTGACTGCTCGTAACAGGTTTAACAATTGGTTTCCAACAATGATCTCCATAGACAAATCTGTATTTGTGGTCCTCCTAGTTAAAATTAGATTTGTCTAATTATTTATCCTCAATACTTCTTGCAAAATCTCTCAAGGGGGCTAATGGTTTTTGAATGAGTAAGGTGAGAGGAGGTTAACCTGGTTTAAGCATGAATTTCTGGTTCATCTCTATTAATTTCAAATGCACATGCTTTCAAGTGTCTTTTATTGAAAAATTCAGAATTCATCAGTATTAAACCAATCTGAATTTAAGGGCATTGTCACTAGAGTTCAATGATTGGATTTTTTGAAAAATCTATAACTCTATATTTGTGAACTTGGCTTCTGGTTGAGGAACCCTCATCTTATCTGTTCTTGGATTCTATCCCTCAAAATTTCCAAGTATCGACCCTTAGTGTCGACCCTTTGCAACTAGACTACGGTCTACCGTTCTGGCATCTGCCATCAGAACAATTGGTCTCTTGCTGCTTCCTGCTCAATGATTTCTACCTTCTCGTCAATTGGCATCATGGCTCCAATGCAATTGGTTTCAGTTTGTCATGCACTTGGGTGGTTTGCATTTTCCCTCTTCAATGCATTGCATAGAAAACATCAAAAATCTGAAAACCAGAAAAGCATTAAAATTTATGAAACACCTGAAAACCAAATCTATTTTTATGGGTGTAGAATTGCCTTCAAATCACATCATCTTGCTATATTTAAATCTCTTGCATATAATTGTTCCCCATGTCTATGTTGCCTTGCTATAACTGCATGATCTTTTATCAGGGTAAGAGAATTGTTGTGAAGGTCTGTACATCCTATGCTAATAATTTCCTACTTTACTCTCTTCCTTCCTAACTGTGCCCTATATTCTCTCTTTTATGCTAGTTTGATGATGTCAAAGGGGGAGAGAATTATATTGTGTCATTAACTAAGAGGGAGAGCCTTGGATGCATAAAGGGGAGAGCCTTGAATGCCATTCATGATTATATTTCTTTGTATCTTGACTTACAATGTATTCATAATGACTCATAGTTGCCATCATCAAAAAGGGGGAGAATGTTGGATATATGATGTTTTGATGATGTTTGACTATGACTCATTGATGAGTCTTATGTGCATTTGATGATGTCAACACTCTTGTATTTTAGGTCATTCTAAGTAAAGTGAAAGAAATCAAGAATGGCACGTAAATCAAGGCAATTGGTTGCATAAAAATCAAGGTAGGTGATATTACTGATAAGTGCACAGTAAACGAGATAACTGGCAGCATAGAAATCAAGGCAGTTGGCAACACAGAAATCAAGATGAAAACTTCATGTTGATCAGGTTGATGAACATTACTATTCATGAAGAAGTAAGGTCGATGCACATTCCAGTCTGTTGCGTATCAAGGTAGAGGCATATTGGCCACTTCTGAAGGTAAGGTCGATGCACATGCCCAAGCTGAAGGACTAAGGTCAACGCACATTCAGCCTTTGAAGTAGTATGGTCGATGCACCTTCAGCCTAGCACAAGCCTAGGTCGGTGCACATCTCGCTAGCTCAAAACAAAGGTCGACGCACGTTGTTAGGTCTGTGCATATGTGACTATCAAGGTCGATGCATATATCTTCTACTTGCCATGTTGATGCACACTTCCCTTCAACACTACAAAGGTCGATGCACATCAAGCTGCACAGAACACATGTCAATGCACATCATTGTTCATGAAGAAGCAAGGTCGATGCACATACTGTTCACACAAGAACAAAGGTCGGTGGACATCAGGCCAATGCAGACCAAGGTTGATGCACATACTCTTCACACAAGAACAAAGGTCGATGCATGTTACTCTTCATGAAGCGTCAAAGTCGATGCACATTCTGCCAGTACAAGACTAAGGTCGATGCACATGCTGAAGACTGAAGACTAAGGTCGATGCACATGCTGCAGACTGAAGACTAAGGTTGATGCACTTTTGATCGATAGCCTTACCACGTCGGTGCACATTTGCACCTAAGCTATACAAGGTCGGAGCACATATGCATCTTAGCCATAAAAGGTATGTGCATGTTTGTCTTCAACATATATAGGTCTGTGCATAGTTGCCTTCAACACATCAGAGTCTATGCATGTGTCACATATGCAAGTCTTTGCACATTTGCCTAACCAAGTCCATGCACATTCAAGTCCAAGCTTGTCTAGGGTCTATGCACATTTGGAATTCAGGTCTACGCACATGTATAACTCCATGCACATTCAAGTCCAAGCTTGTCCAGGGTCTATGCACATTTGGAATTCAGGTCTATGCACATGTATAAGTCCATGCACATTAAAGTCCAAGCATGTCCAGGGTCTGCGCACATTTGGAATTCATGTCTACGCACATGTATAAGTCCATGCACATTCAAGTCCAAGCTTGTCTAGGGTCTGTGCACATTTGGAATTCAGGTCTATGAACATGTATAAGTCCATGCACATTGAAGTCCAAGCTTGTCCAGGGTCTGTGCACATGTAGAGACCAAAGTCTATGCATATACATACTATTTGATGAAATGCCTCGGTGAGCCCAATTCAACTACACTGACCTCACTTGCTCAAGTCCTCTTATGCATCGACCTCAACAATGAAGCAATAGAACCTGTTTGATGAAATGCCTTAGCGAGCGGCTCCCAAGGCCACTTTTAGCAAACCTACGGTCTTTTCAGAAAAGAATTCAGAGAGCAAAAATAGGAACCGAAAATGCCCAAAAACACGTCTTTTGAGGCCTGGAAGGTGTCCTTGGTCAGTCAACCATCCTTGTCATCATTGGCTTGCTAAATCAGTCCTTTTAGTCAATGGAAAAGTAGGTTACCATATTCGGGAACAGTCACCTGTCTGCTACCTAGCCTTTTTACCTCCGCCCAATCAAATACTCTGTCACTAAAATGGCACAAGACAAAAAGGACGTCCTTGACTGTCCTGCCAGCAGAAGAAATAGATGATGCAAATCTACTTGGAAAGCTTCTACTCACATACTCTCTGGTCAACCCAAGTAACAAGAAAGCTTAAAAGTATTTTTGCTGCCTTCTGCCAAGACCAAAGCACCCTCAAGATAAATATTTGTTTACAAAGAGCCAATCTCATGCTACCTAAGATCTTCTTCTGAAAGGATTTTCTTGCGTCTATAAAAGGAGTAGCCCATGGATGATGAGCTGCAGCTGTTCAGTAGAGAGAGAGCTGAAGCTGCTGCCGCCCAGAGAAAGTGCCAAGCCATTGTGCATTCAAGAAGAATATCAGTGAGAAGGTAGAAAAGAAAGAGAGAGAGATAGAGCAGACCAGCTCTGGTTCGAGCTAAACCAGTGGTGAAAAAGGAAGAGGAAGTTGATTGGAGTGCAGCCCCTCCTTGCAGCCAGCCCCGAGCTTAGTAGTTCTTCATCATAGTGATCAGAAGCTATAGTGCATTCTTCCTGCCTTGCGTTAGACTTTCATTTTTCTTTTCTGAATCAATGTTTCAAGTGTGTCCGGTGCTCTGTTTAGAGATCGGAAGTGAGTCCTTGACGGTTTTCAGCCTTGTGTGTTCTTCGGAGACTGTCCCAAGTGTCATTGTTGCACTTGCAGCTTGTGTTTGTTTCTTTTCTCTCTGTGTGTGTGTGAAAAACCTTGTCCTTGTGTGTGTGTGTGTGGGGCATCGTCCCCGTGTGGTGCTGCACTCGTAGCGCGTGTGGAAAAATCGTCCCTACCGATTTCTGTGTAGGAAGTGGAGTTGCATTCGCAGCGTGTGGTAAAGCCTCACCGGTTTGGAGAGGGGTGGATGTAGGTCTGCGGATTTGCAGACTGAAGCACCTTAAAAATGCACTGTGCAGTGGGTTGTTCTTTGTGAGATTGATCAATCTTCTCTATCCCCGTTCACAGGTTGGTGGGCATGTTTCAATGCATGAAATCTTGGTAATCTCCATCGCACACTCAAGCTCGTCGGACCATGCTTTGCCATTTTCACTTGAGCCATCTACTTATTCCGTTGTGCTTTATCTTTAAGTGCCTCTTGTGCACTCTAATTGTTGTTTATTATTTAATTAGCTAAAGTTTCCAATTGGTCATAGTCTTTTAGTAGGATCTATTCAACCCCCCCTTCTAGATCCGGTTGCACCTATCGGACCCAACAGTCTTGTCCCACCGTCCCACGCTTATTGTTTGATCGTGCGATGTTTTGTCTATATCATGATGTGGTCTTATGTCTCATTCATCTTTGTTATGTTATATTTCGTTCATTATGTTATGTTATGTTCATCTCCGTGCATGTTTTGTTATTATTGGGAAATCCAAAAAAATCAAAAAATTCAAAAATCCAAAAAATGCCATTTCGCTTGGCAGGTAAGTCAGGTATGGCTCCCTATCCCTGCTCGTTGTTGCATTACTATATGGTATTTATGTTATTATAGCCTCTCAAGGATCGGCTGGTTGTCCGTGTGTTCTGGGATCTGATGTTCCCCTTTAACAAAAATGATGATGATCTAGGAGCATACGGTTAATCGTTGGATAGGTTGTTAGTTTGAGTCGGGTGGGGGACGATGGACTCTATCTCGTACACCGTGGTTGCAAGAAGACTCTTGCTTACTTGATCTAGCAATATTATCCTTGAGTACTTTCTATTTTTTACTTTCTTTGCATTCGTTTTGATGATTTCTTTATTTTAGCCCAGCATGCATCATGTCATTTTTGAGCACTCACGTCTCATGTTCCTTTCAAGGTTTCTCCTCAGCAATGGTTGCTTATGCTTATTTCTCTTGGATAAGAGATCCTCATTCCACTCTTAGTTTGAACGTCTTCTCTGATCTGTCCGCTTGGTCTGGTTGGCCCGCGTGATTCCTGTCTGGATTTTTATCTCAGTTTCAATTCTCCTTTTCCAGCTTTTCAGTTGTGTTCTTTTGATCCCCTCATTGGTCACGGATTGTGTCCCCGATGAGATTGGTCATGTTTCCTTTTCCTCCTGTTAGTTAGTTCTCCAGACATGTCTCATCCTTGTCATCCGTTCCTCGTGACTAGTTCGGAGTTTTCGGGAGAATTCATGTCGCTTGTTGGTTATGATGGGTGTCTTTTGCCTTGATGCCCGCTTTTAGTTCTCTCCGCTTCATCTCTGCTTCATGTCCAATTCTCGTCACTTTTACTTTTACTCCATCTCCATTCCATTTCACCTCCGCGCCGCTTTCGCTTGCTCCCTTGCAAAGCAGACATCAAGGAGGGGCATCTGTTGACACCCGTTTTAAGCCTGCAAGTGAGTTTTTCTTATCCATCTTTGTGATGTCCTGAATTATCCACTATTTTGGAGCCTTCCTTGAGCATTCTCGAGCCTATCTCTTTGGTCTTTCTTCTAGCCCATTGAGCTTTGAAACCCCTGGAGGTTTTCCCTTGACTAAGCCTCGATCGGATGATTTTTTGAAGCCCAGTCAAGTGGCGGCCATATAGATGACCACCACTAGCAAGTGGCGGCCATCCATATGGCCGCCTCTTCCCTCCTCTGCCCAGCTGGGTCGCCCTCTGTCCACTTGCTGTGCCACAGCAAGTGGTGGCCTTCTATATGACCGCAACTATCAAGTTGGGGCCATATGCTAGACCGCCACTTACCTGCTTTGTCTGGAGCTGCGTCGACCCCGTGGCATGTGCGTCGACTCCTTATTATGCTATGATCAAGTTGCGGTCATCCCATGACCGTTTTCTTCAAGTTGCGGTCACCCGATACACCGTTTTATCAGTGCAGAGTCCAGATCATTCTGAACTCTGATTTCTTCGCCATAGGACTCTTTGGACTCCTTGTGGGCATCGATTTCGAGGAGAATATTCCTCCAGCTCAACTATTATCCCTCTTGGGGTATTATCCCAACCATTTACTTGAGATTTATCAAGCTATATCCGTGAAATTGGGTGATTATCTTGAATTCTAACCCTAGGGTTTCTGCATCTCTATATAAACCTACCTAGCTCGCATGCGCGAAGGGGGGCTCTTTCTCGGTTCGAGGCGAAGCCATGCCGCATCTCCTATTGGATTTTCTAGCGTCTCCCTTGGGGATTTGCTATTCCACGTGGATAATGGGGTCCACGTGGGGCATCAGTGCGTTGGCAGCCCATCCCGTCGCATGGATTATGGGGTCCATGTGCAAAGCCCCTCATGCCTGCCCACAGCACAGATAGACGTGGGGTTCCGCAATGCCATAAGGAAATACGGTCCGCCTTCACTACTAGCTTGAGCTTTTAGTGCAACGGTTGGGGCATGATCCTGTAAACTGGTATCAGAGCGAGGTCGCGGGTTCAAATCCCCCAGGTGCCGCTGGGGGGGAGACTGTTGGATTTTCCAACGTCTCCCTTAGGGATCTGCTGTTCCACGTGGATTATAAGGTCCATGTGGGGCATCGATGCATTGGCATCCCATCCCGCCGCATGGATTATGGGGTCCATGTGCGAAGCCTCTCATGCCCGCCCACAGCACGGATAGACATGGGGTTCTGCAATGCCATAAGAAAATATAGTCCACCTTCACTACCCGCTCGAGCTTTTATCGCAACGGTTGGGGCATGATCCTGTAAACAGACGCGACCAGCGATGACACGAACAACTCGACACCAAAGAGCTTCAGAAGAGGAGTATGTGTCCTCAACAAGAAGTGTAAGCTCACTATCGTCCCATGCGAGGGAAACGAGCAGATCTACGCGGTTGAGAAACCAGTAGTGAGTCAAGGGTGGTCAACTCACACTCGTGCTCGGATCGAGTCACGGGACGGGTCACGCTCTCGCTCGCATCGGTGATTGAATTTGAGCGGGCTAGATCCCTATCTCACGCTAGCAGCGGCATTTAAACATATACTAAATAAGCAAATGCGATAAAGAGAGGAGTGAGAACGTACCTCCACACTCGGGGCATGGGGAAGACTTTCCGGCCAAGATGCATAACTCCCGGTACAGTAAATATAAATAACTACAACATTGAATTTACGGCCCACTCCACACAGGGAGGTAAAGGGCTATAACAGTAATACAAGAGTGCCGATCTTGGGTTGACGGGTGGCAAGCCGGAGGGGCTCTTCGTGTGGAGACGGGCTGCTGGTCTGGATTTGTACTGTTCCGATCTGTGGGATAGCAAGAACGTTCGGCACATGGGATGGCAGCTTCCGGTCAACTTGTAGCAGCGGCGGTTGGATGGGACGTCGGCAGGAGGTTCCTCTTCCATCCCTGAGGTCTGCGGCGGCTGGATCGCAGCTGAAGGACCGACGGGGATTGTAAATCCCAGACTTGTCCCGCAGTCATGTGACTGGGTAGATCTGCACGACCCAGCGAGAACACTTGCTGTGCTCAGATTCGAAGACGGATCGGAGCGAAACCAATGCCATTGTAAAGTAGACTTAAAGAGATACAACATATGTGAAATTCACATCCATCCAACGGTCGTATTTGAAATGAAAAACTCTGTACCACTGTGATTTTTCTGACTTGGGTTACAGAACAGACAGGGCAGATAGAGATCTGCCTGAAAAAGGGGTTTAACCGAAGGAGAAATGATGGATATGGGTGATGGGATTAATTTGGTGAAAGAGGGGGATGTGAGGGACATGCATAATTTTTTTGGTGATTTTATGAGATGGTTTAAGGGTTGGGAAAAATGAGTTTGAAGGATACTGTCTCGCAGATCTATAGAAAGGCAGATTGCGTAGGTGAAAAGAATTAACTGGGAGGAGGGACAAACGGCGTCTGATCGACATGAAATTTAAACTGGAGAGGGGTAACAACACTGGGAATGATCTATCAAAAATTAAGATCATCAGGTGGCCGGATTTGGTGTACCAACATGTTCTTTGAGCCTCTATCCTAGATCTCATATTTCTGGACAGCAAGGTAAAGAAGAGGTTGTGGCGGCGCGATGGCGGCTCGGATGGCGGCGGAGGTGGCGGTGGCGGTGGCTGAGATTCACACCTAGCAGAGGTGGTAGACCTTGGAATCACTCCAAGAACAAGGCTTCACACCTTGGAAGAAGGCAACCTTCACAGCTGTAAGGAGAGAGGAGAGAGGGGCGCCCTTGGCCCTTTGGAGAATATCTGATTTTTCTTCATCAATTCTCATTAAAATAATTAAATACAAAAGTTTTATATGAAAGGGAAACCCTAGCTAAATGACCTTAACTATCCTCAGATCTAGGGTTAGGAGGGGCACTTAGGGGATAGAATATTATTTCTCCCATGTGGTCAAATTAAATGAAAAATACAAAAAGGGGGGGGGGGAAGAAGGGGGCGCCCTCTTTCATGGTCAAAGAGGGGGGGCTTGGTCAATTTTTAACCATTCCACCTTGGACCATAGACTAGCCCATATGGGCCCTAGAAGCTAGGAAGCCCAATGAGAGAGAGGGGCCCAATTGGGCCTAAGTGACCTTAAAGGCCCAATATGAGAATAAACCCCATTGGACTCTTTTAAGGAAAGAAACCCACTAATTCCTAATGACTAGCCCATTGGCTTATAATTGCCTTAAAACCCAATGACTCAATGATAAAATATGCAAACTCAAAAAATGTTAGATGCCTTGCTTCGATGTCTCCATCAATTCTCCCGGGTGAGAAGAACTCGACCCCGTCGAGTAAGGGGTGTGGCTGCTCATGTATCGCTTCTGCGGATCTGGATCCATCCTCTGTAGCTCTGCTCGGGTGATCCACGTGTCATTAGATGTGGACCGTGCTCTCCACCGTACCAGATAGCGTGGGTACGCTCCACTCCTAGTAATCGTCACATGCCCATCCCGTATATATTTTATATGCTCACGCTGCTGTGGGAATGCGGCTAGTGGTGGACACTCAAGGGCGGGGTCACTCTCAAAGGGAGGAGACGGCTCGAAAGGCTCACTAAAAATCACCACTTGGTCCCTATAGGTGACTAGATTTGAGATGTTTGATCGTGGAGCTAATCCCAAATTCTTCCGGCAAGTCTACAACGTACGCATTAGACCCGACTTGCCTCACACTCGAAAGGGACTGGCACTGCGAGTTTGCAATTTTTTACGGTTCCCGAGGGTAACCATTCAAGTTTGACCCTGATCATGACATATTCATCCTCTCGGAACTCACGGTGGTGCCTTGAGCATAAAGCAACTCATTGCATCGTGCATTGTTGGCATTTGACACGACTATGTAACTCCCTATGCACTCGACACATGCATGTACAAACTCCTAACAAACTGTACAAATAAAGAAATCAGACTCACACTAGACCCTAAACCCCTACATGATGTAGTGGTGGTCTAGGACACCCATACACACGACGTAACCAAGTGTTGGTGGGATCATGGAATCCTAGACATGTTATGCACCATTCATGCAATGACTTCCTATTGGACTGGAGAGGTTTGGGAGGGCCAGGAGAGCCAAAGTCACCTTCTTCATTACCCTTATACGATGGTGATGCACGCATCTCTTTCCAATGAACATGCTCGATGAGTGTAGATGAACCGGCCCGTGGGGAAGGGGGGTGATAGTGGACTCCCATGACAGAGTGGAGTAGATATGGTGGGTCAAGAGGCTCACTAGGGAAGGGATCAAAGGGATCAAAGAATGTGTGACCCCTTGCGATAGGTTCCCTCACTACACAGTCCCATGTTTGGAATTCTTGAAGGTGTAGATGGTCACCTTCATTCACCGTGGTAGATGGGACAATGGTCTCGTGTGGAAGACATGGTTCTTCCCTCGAGATAAGTGGAATGGAGTTAAGCTCATCCGGAGTGAGGAGGAAATAAAGAACCTCCTTGGTGACATGACCCACGGTGCACATGGAGGTAATGGACCCCAATGCAGGGTGCATGAAGCTACGACTTTTGGGTTGGTCGAAGCCTGGGGACAACATGTACGTCCACGTCAACTGCCAATCTAATCCTCTGATAAGATCTTCCAAGGTATCGACAAAGTCAAATGACTGGAAGGTTGTGTGGAATGAGTTGATGGGCACAATTTGAAGTGCGGGGTCCATGGATGGATAGCATGGTGCTTTATGGACCAAGCCCTTCTTTAGCTAGCTAAGTAGTGGCTCTTCGATGATTAGCTCACCCTTTAGAAGCACGGGTGGCTCTGGATGAAGTTTGAAGGGTGAAGGCTATAGTAAAACATCTCCCACTAGTGGGGAAGGGACATCCTCTAAGAGGGGGAGAGGACCCTGGGACTCTGTAGATGGCACCGGGTTGAGACTACTGGCTACGACCTCCTTAGGCTCGGGCAGGAGTTCGTCCTATCTCGGAGGTGGGCTGGGGGAGATCGGTGGCCAAGAATGAGAACACATCCGATTCACCCGATCCAAAAAGATCTTCACGAGTTCGGAAAAGGTGGGGTTTGGAATAGGGGCATCATGGTGGATTGGCCCACAGTCAACTGGCCTAGTTGATCCTAGGCTCATCTACAAGCGGGACCCTTTGTCTCCAATTATGACATTCTTGGTTGGAGATGATTGGGCGGGGCAGGTAGATTTTCCTAAGCTCATCTTTCTTTTGGCGCCATGTCTCGATGGGCCATTGCCTCCTAATATCCCTCATGCATTCAATGCTTCTCCACTTCTCGGCAGCTTTGTGAAAAAGCATCTCCTTAGCAAAACTGACTTCCATGGCTTCAGACATAGAGTAACACTCAAAATATTTGTCCATGGCGGCTTCCCAGTTTAGGTAGTCGCTCGGGACTTTGGAGTCATAAAATTCTGAGGCTTTGGGCCTACAGAAGAATAGGGGATGGTTTCCATGCTCATGGGTGCTACACCACCATCATATGGCCTGGGTGACTCGTAATCCATGGGAAACTGGGGAACTACAAGTTGGGCATGCAGACACAAAGATTGGCGTGCATGGACCAATGTGAAATGATGAACCTAGACTTAACCAATATCTAGTACGTGGCAGAGATATGATCCGAAGATCGAACTCACGCAAGTGTGCTACCTTCCCAATAGACGTAACCTATCGTTCCAAAAACACCTTTTAATATACCGGATATAGGGATGAATTGCACATCTAGGACAAGATGACCCTAGACTCAAACCATGCTCTGATGACTACCCTAGACTCAACCATGCTCTGATACCAATTTGATGCGGGACGAGATGAGACTCGACACCGATTAGATGTAAATCTGGGACTCTAGGCGACGATGCGGCTAAATTGACGACGCGACCAGCGACGACGCGAACAACTCGACACCAAAGAGCTTCAGAAGAGGAGTATGTATCCTCAACAAGAAATGCAAGCTCACTATCATCCCAGCGAGGGAAACGTGCGGATCTGTGCGGTTGAGAAATCGGCAGTGAGTCAAGGGTGGTCAGCTCACACTCGAGCTCGAATTGAGTTACGGGACGGGTCACGCTCTCTCGCTCGCAGCGGTGATTGAATTTGAGCGGGCTAGATCCCTATCTCACGCTAGCAGCAGCATTCAAACATACACTAAATAAGCAAATGCGATAAAGAGAGGAGCAAGAACGTACCTCCACGCTCGGGGCGTGGGGAAGACTTTCCGGCCAAGATGCGTAACTCCCGGTACAGTAAATATAAATAATTACAACATTAAATTTACGGCCCACTCCACGCAGGGAGGTAAAGGGCTACAACAGTAATCCAGGAGCACCGATCTTGGGTTGACGGGTGGCAACCCGAAGGGGCTCTTCAGGCGAAGATGGGCTACTGGTCCGGATTTGTACTGTTCCGATCTGCTGGACAGCAAGCACGTTCGGCACGTGGGATGGTGGCTTCCGGTCGACTTCTGGCAGTGGCGGTTGGCTGGGACGTCGGCGGGAGGTTCCTCTTTGATCCCTGAGGTTGGCGGCGGCTGGATCACAGCTGAAGGACCGACAGGGATTTTAGATCCCAGACCAATCCCGTAGTCCTGTGACTGGCAGATCTGCGCGACTCAACGAGAACGCTTGCTGTGCTCAGATCCGGAGGCGGATCAGAGCGAAACCAATGCCGTTGCAAAGTAGACTTAAAGAGATACAACATATGTGAAATTCACATCCATCCAATGGTCAGATTTGAAATGAAAAATTCTGTACCACTGTGATTTTTCTGGCTCGAGTTACAGAATAGACAGGATAGACAGAGATCTGCCTAAAAAAGGGGTTTGACCGAAGGAGAAATGATGGATATGGGTGATGGGATTAATTTGGGTGAAAGAGGGGGATGTGAGGGACGTGCAAAAAATTTTTGGTGATTTTCTGAGATGGTTTAGGGGGTGGGAAAAATGATTGTGAAGGATACTATCTCGCAGATCTGCAGAAAGGCAGATTGCACGGGTGAATAGAATTAACTGGGAGGAGGACAAACGGCGTCTGATCGACATGAAATTTAAACTAGAGAGGGGTAACAACGTGGGGAATGATCTATCAAAAATTGAAGATCATCAGGTGGCCGGATTTGGCATACCAACCTGTTCTTTGAGCCTCTGTCCTGGATCTCAAATTTCTGGACAGCAAGGTAAAGAAGAGGTTGTGGCGGCGCGATGGCGGCGGCGGTGGCTGAGAGTCACACCCAGCAGAGGTGGTAGACCTTGGAATCACTTCAAGAACAAGGCTTCACACCTTGGAAGAAGGCAACCTTCACAGCTGCAATGAGAGAGGAGAGAGGGGCGCCCTTGGCCCTTTGGAGAAAATCTGATTTTTCTTCATTAATTCTCATGAAAATAATTGAATACAAGAGTTTTATATGAAAGGAAAACCCTAGCTAAATCACCTTAACTATCCTCAGATCTAGGGTTGGGGGGGCACTTAGGGGATAGAAGATTCTTTCTCCCATGTGGTCAAATTAAATGAAAAATACAAAAAAGGGGGGAGAAGGGGGGCGCCCTCTTTCATGGTCAAAGAGGGGGGGCTTGGTCAATTTTCCACCATTCCACCTTGGACCATAGACCAGCCCATATGGGCCCTAGAAGCTAGGAAGCCCAATGAGAGAGAGGGGCCCAATTGGGCCTAAGTGGCCTTAAAGGCCCAATATGAGAATAAACCCCATTGGACTCTTTTAAGGAAAGAAACTCACTAATTCCTAATGACTAGCCCATTGGCTTATAATTGCCTTACAAATGAAAACCCAATGACTCAATGATAAAATATGCAAACTAAAAAAATGTTAGATGCCCTACTTTGATGTTCCCATCTTGAAGCAATTAGCATGAACACGCTCAAGAATAGATCAAACAGAGTTGATAGATGAAAAAGAAGGTTTGTGGAAGAAGAAAAGTCGACTTCCAAGTCAATTGGAGCCGACTTGGCAACATGCCACAGAAGAGTTTGGGAAAAGGTCACCCGCTAGCTGAAAGGCAATTGCTACGAATTAGTGGTGAAAAATAGATGGCTAGTGGTGAATAATAGGCAATAAGGCTGATATATACCACGGTATGGGTGAGAAATAGACATCAAAGCTGAAGACAAAGCAACCATGAAGAAATCACGTGGCAACGTTGACGCAGCATTCGCACAGCGTTGACGCAGCCTAAGGAAGACTTCACACAAACTAGAATTCTTCAGAAGGATCTTCCAATGAACAACATAAAAGGTGAGAACCATCAAGGCAAAAAGCTGAAGCTGTGAAGAAACACCCAAATAACTAATAAGTGAAAAACTCCATGCAACGTCAATGCGGCCTCATAGTAGCGTTGACGCAGCCAAGTCTTGGACAAGCTTTGAAGCTCACACATAATACAAGGCTGACAAATGAAAGGCTAAGTGTGATAAATGGATGTTATGGCTGACAAATAGACTGGCAAGGATGAATAATAGCTTATGCCAGTGACATATGAATAACATAGGTGAAAAAGAACAAGCAGCTATGGCACTTGAGCATCAACGATGAAAAACCTCTCTTAAGGAAGACAAATGTGGAAGATCTGTGAAGAATGTCTCACAAAGATGAAAGATGGGAATCAGAGTTGACTAAAAGTTAACAACGATGAAGAACAGTCAACAAGAATGAAGAAGAATTCATGCTGGGAACAAAGGGCCTTAGCAGTGACAAATGAAGCCTTAGCAGTGACAAATAAAGCCTCAACGGTCTATAATATACACCTAAGGCTGACAAATAGATTTCGGCGACGACTCAAGGCTAAACTGGAAAAAGCGAAGGCGATGGCTATTCAGCACAAGGGTGACAAATAGCCAATATGTCTGACAAATAGCCGTTAAGGGTATAAAATAGGTTCCGAAGGGAAATAAATGGCTGGGCACATGGAAGACTTAAGGAAGTCACGTGCCTTCGACCTCCAATCTTTGGCACATGATCCTAGGCACCTGACAGGTTCCGTACAAGGTTGAATTGTCAAAATATTCCCTCCAAAGGTTTTGGACAAACGAAAATTCAAATTAAAGCAAGGCCAAAATTCAAATGTTCTGCAATACATATAAAAACACCAGGGTTCGAAAGATTGAGAAGAAGAATCGAAGGCAGGAAAAGCTAAAGTGTGTATCTGCTGTGAGTGAGAAGTTGTTCTTCGAAAAAAGAAAGAGTGAGAGCAGATCAGGAAGAAAGAGAGAGCCATCTTCGTGAGCTATAGAAAAAGAAAGAGAGAGTGAGGAGCTGTCCTTCGAGATAAAGTAGTGAAGAGTTGTATCAGAGAATTTGAGAGGAAGTACTAGAGTGAGAAGAAGAAGAAAGAGATCTAGTCCGTGAGCTAGTAAAAGAGAAAGAGAGTGAGAAGAAGAAAGAGAGAGAGTTCGAGAGAGAGTTCAGATAGAAAGAGCCCAGCTCGTGAGAGAAGCCATAGAGTGAAGCCAGGAGTTCTATTTGAAGATTTGTTGAGTTCATCAGTTCGTGGATCAAATCCAAAACTGCCCTGCTCCTTGGAGCTACATTCCTTTTATTTTTTCATTTGTCTTTTTAGTTTGTTCATTTTTCATATCTAGCCTTTGTGTTTGCCTTGTTGTGCTCTGTGCACGCAAGGTGGTTGCACATTGCTCGGGGAAACCTGAGTGTAGAGGTTGTTCCTCCGGTGTTCCCTCTGTGTGTTCAGAGGAAGAGAGGATTGTTCCTCTAGGTTGTGAGCAGTGGGTTGCTGTTCACAGGTCCCTCTGTGTCTTCAGAGGAAGGGAGGATTGGTTCCTCCGGTCACTACCAGTGGTAGTGGGCCTGGTATTGCGGGTTGTAAGATCAGGGAGAAAGATTTGTTTCCCTTGGTTCAAGCTGTTAGTCAGCGTTTGTTGTAGACTGAGTCAGTGTTCTTCCTCGTTGCAAGGGAAGCCTCACTCGGGTTGAGTGAGGGGTGGATGTAGGTCTTGTTGTGCCCCTTAGGCACAAGCATATGATAGTTTGTTTTGATGATAGCAACATAGTGATTGTGCTTAGTATACATTGCCCTGCTGCATTGCATGCGTTCAGAGTCAGTACATTGCTTAAGTCTGTACAGGGTATTTCATGCATGCTATCAAGCCAGCACAAGTCCATACATCCGCATGCTATCAAGTCCACACATTCTATACATTCAAATGGCATGTTTGCACGCTATAAAGTCTATAGAGAGTCTTTGTAGTGTCTGGCTAGCAAGTATGCACATCGGCTGCACAGCACAAACAAAGTCTATACATTCTGTTGCATCGCATGCTTGCCTTATGCATGCAGAGTCTATACATTCTCTGCTGATGTGTTTATGCCGCAGCTCATTAAGTCTGTACATTCTTCAGGTGCATCATCTCAGCAAGTCTATACATTGGACTTGAGCATATAGGAAGTCTATACAGCCCATGAATTAACGCTAGGTCGCAAAGTCTGTACATTGGGCTATCACATAAAGTCTATACATCCCTTAGCTAGAACTGTGCAAGTCTATACATCGCTGCATTGGCCAAGTCTATACATCGCCACTTGTTCATGCATGTTAGCAAGTCTATACATTGACTGTGCATTCATTTGTCTGGCTGCAGAACACTAAGTCTATACATTAGCACTGTAGCATGCACGAACTCTAAGTCTGTACATTGAGTGTCTCTGGTTGCGTCTCATGCTAAGTCTGTACATCCATCCGTCTCATTCAGCGTCTCATGTGCATACGCAAAGTCTGTACAGCCAGTGCATCCTGCGTCTCACCTAGCGTCTCATGCAAGTATGTACAGCCATGTGAGCATCAAGTCAATGCTTGTTAAGCTGCATCTCATTTATCGTCAATGTACATACCTCACTATATGCATACTGCAGCATGTGCTATCAAGTCTATACACTCATAACTCTAGCCTGTGCATTCTGTGCTTCAAGCATTTCCAAGTATGTACATGCTTTGTCTTCGCATTGCAAAGTCCATACATTGCAAAGTCTACACACTGCATTACACACATCAGGTGACAAGTATGTACATTGTTCAGAATGCTAAGTCCATACAGCCATTGTGCATTCATTCTTAATGTACATAATTTGCTTACTCAAACTGAAAATAATCTTCATCTGACAGGACTGCTGCTCATGAAGCTTAAGAATGGCACGTGATCCGAGACTGGAAGGGCTGACAGGATGATGACACGTGGCCAAAATATTTGGGCGGGAACTGTGGAAGACACACGCCCAGTGCTGCTCCTACTGTTATAAAAGCAAGCCTTTTTCCTCAGAAGAAGACTGATCATGATAAAAGGAGCAGAGGCAGAGTGAGAGCTTCCACGATCCAGCAGAAGAGAAAAGAAAGAGAAGAAGGAGAGAGTTGAGAGAGAGAGTTGAGAGAGATGTTCCTTAGATCTTTGGTTCAAAACCAGATCTGAGTATTGCTCACTTGTTTGAGCTACATTCCCTGCAGGGATACATTTTATCTTTCGTTTATTTTTGTTTTATTTTTCGAAACTCTTGTGTTCAAGCTGTTAGTCAGCGTTTGCAGTGGAGGATTCCACTGGATGTCTAAGCTGTATTGCCCAGCGGTTTTGCAGAGGAGGATTCCTCTGGACAGCAAGCTGTGAGGCTCAGCAGGCGAGGTGGATACCTCGGACAGCAAGCTGTGAGGCTCAGTGGGTTGTAGGCAAGCTGTGAGGCCCAGCGGTTCAAGCTGTGAGTCAACAGTAATCCACACTCGGGTTGAGTGTGGGGTGGATGTAGGTCTGGAGGATCGAACCACCTAAAAATATCTTATCTACTGTGTGATTATTTTATGGTCTGCATCGCTTCTATATTTCTGTTCTTTACGCAGTAGATGTTTGCTTAGGACGGTTCTTCAGTTATGGCTAGTATTTGCTTTGTGCCCTCTATCTGTTCAGCAGAAGTTTCATTCCGCAT
Organism: Amorphophallus konjac; assembly: GCA_022559845.1. Classification (NCBI taxonomy): domain Eukaryota; kingdom Viridiplantae; phylum Streptophyta; class Magnoliopsida; order Alismatales; family Araceae; genus Amorphophallus; species Amorphophallus konjac. The sequence goes on from CM040117.1 coordinate 47,374,304, forward strand.
TTGAATCTGCTGCAGTAGTTTTTAACGGGTGACTGATCTATTCACCCCCCTCTAGATCACCTTTAGCGTCCCAACCATTGGTATCAGAGCCTAACTCTTTGTGCAGGACTAACATCCTAAAGAGGAACGGCCATGGATGCTAGACGGTTAACAGCAGAGGGACAGTCCACTACAAAGCCACCATTCTTCGACAGATCCAACTACCCATATTGGAAGAACCGGATGCAGGTCTTCCTCAGAGCCAAAGACTACGAGATCTGGAAGATTATAAGCAAAGGTCCCTATGAGCTACATGAGAATGAGGAATTGTGGACCAGAGAAAAAATCCAGAAATCTACTCTGAATTGGAGCGCCATCAACGCCATTCAGTGTGCACTCCATCCCACTGAATTTGATAGAGTGTCATCCTGCAAGACGGCAAAGGAGATGTGGGATACCCTTGAGGTCATTTATGAGGGAACGTCTCAAGTGAGAGAGACACGGGATAATATGTTAGTGACAAATTATGAAGCATTTCGGATGAAGCCCGGTGAGACAGTGACCGAAATGTATGCTCGTCTGACCATCATAACAAATGGTCTTAGAAATCTAGGAAGAAGTTATACTAATCATGAAGTTGTGAGGAAGATCCTTCGATCGTTGACTCCGATATGGCATACCAAAGCAACTGTCGTTGAGGAGTCAAAAGATCTAAAAAGATGAAACCTAATGAGCTGATAGGCTCTTTGATGGCGTACGAGATGAATCTTCTACAAGCTGAAGAGCTCGAATACAAGAAGCCTATTGCTCTGAAGGCCAAGCATAGCTGTTCAAAACAGTCCAGATGCAATGGATCATCCAGTGATCGGAGCCTATCTGGATCGGAGTTTGAAAAGGATGAACTAGCTATGATTACAAGAGAGTTCAGAAGATTTCTTAGAACAGAAGGAAAAATGTCTACAGAAAACACCACAGCAGGAAGCAAAATAGGTATAAATTTAACCCTGCTGAAAAATCTGACGATAATACTTGTTATCATTGCAGGAAGACTAGCCATATAAAGGTTGATTGTCCAGAGTTACAGAAAATCAAAGGAAGACCATGGAAGAAAGTGCCAAACGGAAAGGCCATGGTCAGTACATGGAGTGATGAGGAAGAAGGTACGCTGAGCACTTCCTCAGATAGTGAGAAACAAGAAAAGGACATCTGCTTGATGGCCAGGAATGGAGAAGAAGAAGAAGAGTCTGATCAGGTATCATCCCCTTTCGAACATTATACTATTTCTGATTGGGAAGATGCTTATGGAGAACTGTTAGATAAAGCGAATGATATTAAGAAGGAAAACAGACTCTTGAAGAAGAAAATGAATTCTCTGGTTAATGATAAAACACTTTCTGATAAAGTTGCATGTTTACAATCAGAGAATGACAAATTAAAAAGTGCATGTTCTGATTTTGATGAATTAAAGCATGTTTTGATTGATTGTAGGAAAGAAAATGAGTTGCTGAAAAATGTCATTGATGAGTTGAAATTGTCAATTCAGAAATTTGAAAATGAAATAAAGATTTCCACTGAAAAATATGAAGCTATCTTATAAGTGAATGCTGAATTGAAGAAAACTATTGAAAATCTGGAAAATGAAAATTCTGACAAAAAGAAAATCATTGAAAGCATGACCCAAGGAACAAAAAATCTTAATGCCTTGCTAGGGTCAAAAGTCAACTTCAGAAAGGAGGGTCTCGGTTTTAATCCCTCAGCTAAAAAGAGTTTTGAACTGAAAACCATTTCATTAGTGGGAGAAAAGAATAAAGGACCACTCATAAAAATGGTCAGTGAAAAATCTACTTTCAAAAATGAAAAATCAAAATTGTGCAGTGCTAAGGATAAGGGAAAGCAGAAAGTTGTAGAGCCTAGAGCTGCTTGCTCTTCTCCCAAGGGTAAGTCCAAGGCTAGGGGTCATCCATCTAGCACATTAAAACCTCAGTCCAAGGTTGCTAAGTCTCCACCACCATCAACTGCTCAGAAAAAGACTCAATATAAGTCAGTGCAGAAACCTAGAGGGTCAAAGGTGGCAGGGAGACCAAGTGTAGCTAGGAACCAGTTTGCACATCCCTATTTCCTCGAGCCCAAGTCTATCATCGCAATCACTCACAACTACTTAATAGGTTTGGGTGGAACCCTGTATACATGAGGTCTAAGTATCAGAATTTCCACATTCAGCCCTATAGATCTCAGCTAGCTAGGAGATGGGATAGTCACTTTAGGACATGGAGTCCTAGTCAACAGGTGTTCTATGGTCAGCCTAGGACCAATTTGGGCCACAACTTCCAGTACACTCATTGGCCAAGGCACTGGCAGAAAAACAACAATGTTTCTAATAAAATGAATGCCAGGACTACACAAAAACCATCACAGCACTAGAAAAAGAAAGCTAAACTGTTGGTGCTGAGAAAAAGAAAAATAACAAAAAGAACTCTCAAGCTGTAGAATCCACCAAACCATCCACTTTCACACAAGTGTGCATCCCTAAACAGCTTTTATCATGTTTTCACTCTCACATGTCTGTTTCTGTCTTGGGGCCCAAACTATCTTGGGTTCCAAAATCTGCTCCCTAAGTGTGTTTGCAGGTATGCCTGGTAGCCGGGAACAAAATGATGAAACAGGATTAGCTACTCCAGGCATATGACACGAGGCAGGGCCAAAAATTCTAAAAAGCTGAAAGAGATTAGAGGCCTTGTCAACACTCTGATGCAACAACAAGGGTAAAAATAAATCAGTCAGGTAAAGCAGGTAAGTGATTTACCTTCATGAAATAAATTCTCTGAAGAAAGGATAAAATGTTCATGACTTAGATGCATAAACTTGAATTGATTGCTTACTTGCTGTATGTATCATTGTTGCATAGTCTGCACAAATTTGATGCTCTTCTCTTGCCATTTATTGCACTGAGTTTGAATGGTTCATTTAGTTCATATAGTCAATGCATGTGTCTAATGTCTACATATATCATTTGCATGACTATTAAGGAAGTTGTTCAACGCATATAGGATTGCTTTGCACTACATATATCATTTGCATAACCCTGGTATATTAAATGGTAAGCTACTAAAAGGCAGAGAAATCTACCTGGAGGTTCTTACTATGTGAGAGATGGTCATTAAGACCAGGTTCTCCGCCAAGTACTAAGAGTCTAGTCTTCATATAGAGCAGTGTACTGCATATCATCTATTTTGAAAAAAAAATCTGAAAAGAAATAACTCATTGCATAGCATATTATTACATCTTGGTGTCAGGGGGAGCTGAGAGTTCTGTTCAATACATTGAATCCTTTTCACTTCTCATTGTCCCCATTCAATTCTTTCATATTCTTTGACATCAGATGCTATTGAACCATATTGCCAATTGCTATCATTTCTCTTCACCTTCACTGAACAACAGCATTGCTTCTGGTTTAGTACATTGAGTTGTGATTATTGTAATTGTTCATTTATAAGAATCACACTTACAAATTGAAAGGAACCAAAGGTTTAACCTTTATAAATTGAAGAGTTAAGTGTCTGCACTTCAGAACTTGAGATAAAAGAAAATTGTTATAGCTCTTAATCTCTATCTCATTGTTAGAATAGAAAAGGTTTTTTTATATACCTGAACGTGTTAAACTGGTAATGTCAAAGAAAGGTGAATAAGAGTGTGTACTGTTTTAAACAATCACTCTAAAAGAAATAAGGGCAGCAGTAAATAAGATCATCAATGTAAAGAGCTGAACACAGTGACAGAGCAATGGCTGAATTGCACTGAGAAACTGTGATCTCCTCCAAAGAAGTAGGAGAATTCATAAGTCATGAAGTGCTTTAGACTATCTCTGTTCATAGGGTCAAATCTATAGGGGGAGTCTTCACCAAGTAACTTGGGGTACTGGCCTCTGATCAAGGTGTGCCCTTAATGTCAAAGGTAAAAATTGTTCCTTGTACGTCTTGATCTGAAATATATCTAGTAGTTTATGCCTAGTAACTGGGGGTACCTGCCTCTGATCAAGGTGTACACCTAATGTCAACAGTATAAATACCACTGGTCTATTCACTTAGCTCAGTTTCTGAAAAATTAAAAAAAAAGGTGAAAAACAAACTGCTGTAACCCTTTGAAATCAAAAGTCATTGAGTGTAAATTATTTTTTCTCAATACATATTCATGTTACCTTTCTTAAACTTCCATGTTTAATCACCAAGGGTATTGTTTCTGACTTATCTATTAAAGCCATGTGCCCTAGATTCATTGCTATAAATGGAGTCTATAACTCTTTTTCAGTAGTCAGCTGCTTTACTCTATATTTATCACTGTTAAACCTGAACTCTTTCAAGACCGTAAATCACTAATTCTTATGCTTTAACAGTTGTCTATAATCATGCTCACTTTCTGAACCAATGCATCAACTGTTGTCTGTTGACCCTCCTACCTTCTCTACCTTTTGATTATCTGTTTCATCCATCCATATTCCTTCTCAAAGGGGGAGAAATAATTTCAGGGGGAGTTATTCATTCAGGGGGAGTTTGAGCTATTCTAAGGGAAATCTGCAATGTATTCTGCATGTTCCACTCATGTTTTTCTTTCTTTTTGATCATGTCAAAGGGGGAGAAAATTTAGTTGGTGACTCACTGTCACTTTGTTGCCATCATCAAAAAGGGGGAGAATGTTGTGCCCCTTAGGCACAAGCATATGATATTTTGTTTTGATGATAGCAACACAGTGATTGTGCTTAGTATACATTGCCCTGCTGCATTGCATGCGTTCAGAGTCAGTACATTGCTTAAGTCTGTACAGGTTGGTGACTCACTGTCACTTTGTTGCCATCATCAAAAAGGGGGAGAATGTTGTGCCCCTTAGGCACAAGCATATGATATTTTGTTTGGATGATAGCAACACAGTGATTGTGCTTAGTATACATTGCCCTACTGCATTGCATGCGTTCAGAGTCAGTACATTGCTTAAGTCTGTACAGGGTATTTCATGCATGCTATCAAGCCAGCACAAGTCCATACATCCGCATGCTATCAAGTCCACACAGTCTATACATTCAAATGGCATGTTTGCACGCTATAAAGTCTATACAAAGTCTTTGTAGTGTCTGGCTAGCGAGTATGCACATCGGCTGCACAGCACAAACAAAGTCTATACATTCTGTTGCATCGCATGCTTGCCTTATGCATGCAGAGTCTATACATTCTCTGTTGATGTGTTTATGCTGCAGCTCATTAAGTCTGTACATTCTTCAAGTGCATCATCTCAGCAAGTCTATACATTGGACTTGAGCATATAGGAAGTCTGTACAGCCCATGAATTAACGTTAGGTCGCAAAGTCTGTACATTGGGCTATAACATAAAGTCTATACATCCCTTAGCTAGAACTGTGCAAGTCTATACATCGCTGCATTGGCCAAGTCTATACATCGCCACTTGTTCATGCATGTTAGCAAGTCTATACATTGACTATGCATTCATTTGTCTGGCTACAGAACACTAAGTCTATACATTAGCACTGTAGCATGCACGAACTCTAAGTCTGTACATTGAGTGTCTCATGTTGCATCTCATGCTAAGTTTGTACATCCATCCGTCTCATTCAGCGTCTCATGTGCATATGTAAAGTCTGTACAGCCAGTGCATCCTGCGTCTCACCCAGCGTCTCATGCAAGTATGTACAGCCGTGTGAGCATCAAGTCAGTGCTTGTTAAGCTGCATCTCATTTATCGTCAATGTACATCCTTCACCATAGGCATATTGCAGCATGTGCTATCAAGTCTATACACTCGTAACTCTAGCCTATGCATTCTGTGCTTCAAGCATTTCCAAGTCTGTACATGCTTTGTCTTCGCATTGCAAAGTCCATACATTGCAAAGTCTACTCACTGCATTACACACTTCAGGTGGCAAGTATGTACATTGTTCAGAACGCTAAGTCCATATAGCCATTGTGCATTCATTCTTAATGTACATACTTTGCTTACTCAAACTGAAAATAATCTTCATCTGACAGGACTGCTACTCGTGAAGCTTAAGAATGGCACGTGGTCCGAGACTGGAAGGGCTGAGAGGATGATGACACGTGGCCAAAATATTTGGGTGGGAACTATGGAAGACACACGCCAGTGTTGCTCCTGCTATTATAAAAGCAAGCCTTCTTCCTCAGAAGAAGACTGATTGTGATAAAAGGAGCAGAGGCAGAGTGAGAGCTTCCACGATCCAGCAGAAGAGAAAAGAAAGAGAAGAAGGAGAGAGTTAAGAGAGAGAGTTGAGAGATAGAAGAGTTGAGAGAGATGTTCCTCAGATCTTTGGTTCAAAACTAGATCTGAGTATTGCTCACTTATTTGAGCTACATTCCCTGCAGGGATACATTTTATCTTTTGTTTATTTTTGTTTTGTTTTTCAAAACTCTTGTGTTCAAGCTGTTAGTCAGCGTTTGCAGTGGAGGATTCCACTAGACGGCTAAGCTGTATTGCCCAGCGGTATTATAGAGGAGGATTCCTCTGGACAGCAAGCTGTGAGGCTCAGCAGGCGAGGTGGATACCTCGGACAGCAAGCTGTGAGGCTCAGTGGGTTGTAGGCAAGCTGTGAGGCCCAGCGGTTCAAGCTGTGAGTCAGCAGTAATCCACACTCGGGTTGAGTGTGGGGTGGATGTAGGTCTGGAGGACCGAACCACCTAAAAATATCTTGTCTACTGTGTGATTGTTTTATGGTCTGCATCGCTTCTATATTTCTGTTCTTTGCGTAGTAGATGTTTGCATAGGACGATTCTTCAGTTCTGGCTAGTATTTGCTTTGTGCCCTCTATCTGTTCAGCAGAAGTTTTCATTCTGCATTTGAATCTGCTGCAGTAGTTTTTAAGGGGTGACTGATCTATTCACCCCCCTCTAGATCACCTTTAGCGTCCCAACAGGTATATGGGTTACAGACTGAACCACCTTAAAAAGTCTTTGTCTATCGTGGTTTGATTTGTGCTCATACTCCTTATCCTCGACCCCCTTCGCAGGTTGTGTTGTACCCCTGTGGTTTTGATGATGTCAGCACTATGACTAATCTGGTGTTCCATTAGTATAACTTTGTGGTTTTTATGATGTCACACTATGGATCATTTGCATTAGTTATACTTGTAAGGCAGGTCGGTGCAACCTCCGCTGAGGTCGGTGCATACATTCATTACATTGTTACCTATTAACGTTGGGGCATTACATTGTTGAAGTCAGTGCATTTCATTGCTTAAAGTCAGTGCATGTCACTGTTCATGTGCATATAGGTCTGAGCATTTCAAGGTCAATGCATTCACTTACGTTCAGCACATTATGTCGATGCATACTCATGGTTCAGCAGGCTAAGCCAGTGCACTTCAGTGTTTAAGTCTGTGCAGGGTCATTTGTCCAAGGCCAAAGTTCGTGCACATCTTAGTTAGACTGCATAGCAAAGTCAGGGCATGTCACTGTACATGAGCATTTAGGTCTATGCATTCTAGTCCGTGCACTGCCTTGGCAGATGTAAGTTGGTGCAATCCGTGTATCCAGCTGGCATCATGTCGGTGCAACTCGTGTGCAGCACGGTAGCCAAGTTGGTGCAAGATCGCACTGCGAAGATTACATTCGATGCATATCTGGCGTGTGCAACACTGTACTCAGTGCAATTTGCATTGTATGCATTCACAAGGTCGGTGCAACTCTTGCCGCTGCACGCAGGCCTAGTTAGTGCATGGTCTGTTGATCGCGTAATAGAGTTGGTGCACATCTTGTGTGATCGAGCATAAGGTCGGTGAAACCTGTGTTGCTGCATGCAGAACAGATCGGTGCAACACTCACTGTTGTATATCCGAGTTAGTGCATCTTACATATTAGAATATGTGCATGTGTCTATATCATTACCTATGAAGTATGTGCATGTCATGCAGTGTATGTGCATGTCTCATAATAAGTTCCCCAAGGTCCGTGCACATTAGTTATTATATTTCATCAAGTCTGTGCACATTTCATTCTTGTGCGATGCTAACTCAGTGCATATATCATCTTGTGTATACCCTACGTCTATGCATACGGTCTGTGCACACTTTCACGCTAGTTGTTACAAGGTCCGTGCACATTTCGTTCTCCTGTATACATAGTCCATGCTGGTTGCACCTTGTGCATAATGGGGTCAGTGCACATCTCATCTTTGCATATAGTAGGACCGTGCATGTTTTTATAAGGTCTGAGCATATGAAGGATGAATCTCATGGCTATAACATGCTTGACAAACTGCTTTGTAACCTATTGACAGGAGTCTAAGTCACAACTAGAGCATGAGTTCGTGAGGACAGTAGAACAAATAATTGGCACGTGATCTAAGGCGGATCATCCCTGGAAGAAGCTGCCATGTGGATAGCTAAAGCACCAAGATTCTGACACATGGCTATGGGATTCCTGAATTCTCTTGGGGGGAGTGCTCCCTCCACGTGCCCAACCTGTTAGCTCATGGGTCCCAGGCTTGAAGTTATATAAATCCCTTCTTCTGTGATCAAAGGAGAAGATGATAAATATAAGAGATCTGAGGAGGGACGCAGACAAAAGAGAGAGTAGAGCTAAAAGAGAAAGAGCCAAAGAGAGAGAGAGATCAGAGACAGTCCGAAGGAAGAGCACGAGAGCAGTGAGAAGAAGGAAAGAGGAAGAGACTGAGAGTTCGAGGAAGAGGAAGGAAAAAGGAGAGAGAGAGAGAGCTCAAGGAGAGGAGGTTGAAGCCTTTGCTGAAAATCCAATTCTACTGGTCTTTGGATTAGATCCAAGCCAGTCAGCTCCTGCGAAAGCCACATTTGTGTTAAGATCATTTTCAGCTTTTTGGTGCTGTGATTTTCCATCTTTTGTTCTTTTTATTTTTAAACCTTTGTTCTGAAAGCAAGCTGTGTTGCTCAGCGTTGCAGAGGATCGGTTCCTCTGGATAGCAAGCTGTGATTGCTCAGCGGAAGAAAGCTGTGTTGCTCAGCGGCTATAGGCAAGCTGTAATGCCCAGCAGTTTAAGCAGTGTATCAATGGGAAGCCTCACTCTGGTTTGAGTGGGGGATGGATGTAGGTCTGCGGACAGCAGACTGAACCATCTAAAGCTACATGTGCTCTGTGGTTTGCGAGTGTGTATGATTCCCTATCTTCTACCTCCTTCACAGGGTAATTGATTTTGATCAATTTGCCTCTACTGCGAAAACGTTTCTGAATTGTGTACTTAATATAGAGGCAGTGGGTTTCATAGCAGTATATCTTAGTACCAGTCTTCTGCTGCATTTAGAGTTCATATAGTGCTTGATGCATGTTCAGTGTTCGAAGTTGAACCTCAATAATTTATCCGTTTAGCTGAGCCATCCAGTTCTATCTCGGCGTGATTTACATCAAGAGTTTTTTAATCTAAGCAAAATTTTAAAGGGAAGATTCATTCACTTCCCCTCTGAATCTGTGTCTAGCACCCCAACACTTGGTATCAGAGCGGATCTCTGACTATCCAGATCCAACGATCTACAGAGGATCCTGCCATCTTTTGGTGCAATTTTGTGAGACTTGGTTTATCGGTTTGAATTCACTACTTTGAATTGGTATTGATCTGTGTTAATGGCTCATCCTCCAGTACTTGGTGGTTCAAGTATTAAATTCTGGCTATATCTAATGCGCAAGCATGTTAACTCTGTTAATCCACAACTGTGGAAGGTTATCTCTCACGGTCCACATAAAACCTCTAAGGATGAGTCCAAGTGGACTTATGATTACAAGATGAAAAATGATGATAATGTGAGAGCTCTAAATCTAATGAAGGCTACAATTAATTCTGATGATTTTTCTTTTATCTCAGGCTGTAGCACTGCAAAGGAAATTTTGGATGAACTGCTTCGTATCCAAAAAGGAAAGGAAGAAGAATGTTTGATGGCCAGCCGGAGTGATCACAACAGTGATCAACGGGAGGAGACATCAACACATGTAAGTACCGAATCCGATGAACTCACTTTTGATGATTTAATGATTCTATACAATCGTCTCTTAGGCAAGTATAAGTCTGTCAAGTCTGAAAAGAAGAAAATGAGGAAGGTCATGACTTCTAACATAAAGTCTTTGAAGTCTGAAAATGAACACTTGAAATCTGAAATAAAAAGGATTGAAAATTCTTGTGATAAGTGTATCTCTGTAAAGAATTTGAATGATGACCTTCAATCTGAACTGAAAATGCAAGAAGAATTAATTGACTCTTGAAGAAAAGAAAATGAGAAACTGGAACAAGAAATTGAAAAGCGCAAACTGTAAACAAAGTATTGAGTGAATGTCTTAATTGTAGTGAACAAGAGATTGCTAGCTATGAGATACACATCGCATCTTTAGAAAATAAATTTAAAAAGCTTGAAAGACTACAAGAAGAAAATGAAGTAATCTCTGAGAAACTTGATGCTATTAAAGCTGAAAATGAAAAACTCCAAAAGAATCTGGATGAGGCCAAAATAGATCTGAAACAAGGAATGAATGAACATGATCAAATTCTCATAAATGAACTTGTGCAAAATGAAAAGCTGATGAAAGAAAATGAAGAATGGAAGCATCTGAATACTACCATATCAGATAAGCTTCTAATGCTTGAAAAGGGAGAGTGCACATCTGATGATGAGTCTGAGAGAGTGAGTGCATTAATGGAAGAGAATAAAAATTTGAAGGAACAAAACAAGAAGCTCATGGTATTAAATACTATCATGGGAGATAAATGGTTGACTTTGGAAAAAGGAAAATGTGTGCTAATGGAAGAATAAGTTAATAAGGAACATGAGCTCAAACAGGAAATTTCTACTTTGAAGAGCTTGAATGATGCTTTGCATCAGCAGGTTATTTCCTGTGAAACTGAGATTACTGGTTACGAAGCTAACACTGTTGATTTGAATTCTGAGATTCAGGATCTGGAAAACTTATTATCTGAATTTATTAAGAGAAAGGACAATCTGAATACACTTTTCGGAACAAATGCTAACTTTTAGAAAGAGGGACTGGGTTACAGTCCAGTCAATAAAAGGACAGATAGAACTAAAATGACTAATGTGTTCGTGAAGAGTTCTGAGCAAAATAAAATTTATGTTCTATCTATATTTCAATTTACTGAACAGAAAATTGAAAAGTAAGGTAAAAATCTGAAAGCTGATTTCAAAAAGAAAAGGTTTAATAACAAGAAAGGCAGCAAGCAAGAAATGAGAAATAAACTATACACAACTTTTGTGAGTAGCTCAAACATAGCTAGTGCTTCTGCCTTCTCCTCCTCAAAACAAGTTGCCATTCAAGAGAATCAGAAAACAAATCAGAAAAGGAAAATATTGAAAAAGATTGATGAGAATAACCATGCTGAGAAAGCTCAGGCCAACAAATTTCTTATCAAGAATGTCTAATGCTTTTATTGTGGAAAGGTTGGTCATGAGATGGGTGATTGCTTTATTATAAAGAAGGATGATCTGAAATTTGATAGAATTCATGCTAGAAATTCTCATGCTAAGAAACCTTATTTTGTTCAAAAGAAAAGAATTCACTGCTTTTACTGTCATGAGATAGGTCATCTCATGCATGAGTGTAGACACATGAAATTAGATGACCTAGCTGATGTAGGAATGCATGACAAACTACTCCATGCTAAATAGCATGCAATTCCTAAAAGAAAACTTCATTGCTTTCATTGTGGCAAATTAGGCCACATTGCTGCAAAGTGTTGGCATGTTAAGGGAAGAACACTTAACTCCAAACCTGCTAAAATCCCTACAAAAGACATGCATTTTATGAGAATTTTAACAGAATGAATTCTTCATGTTTTAAATGTGAAAAACCTGGCCATAGAGCAAATCAGTGCCAGTTGGCAGGTTTCAAAAATCGGAACTTTCATGTGCATAATAATAAAAACTTTAATGTTCATGCACATAGATTCAATGATCACAATAATGTGCATAAAAAGAGCTTGAAATCTATTACTTGCTATTACTGTGGTCAGTTTGGACATTCAATGTCCAACTGTAAGCTGATGGATCTTGATGATCTTAATGCTCAAAAAATGTGGAGAGCACCCTTCAAAGGTGCCACTATCACTTCAGGACCCAAGACTGCTTGGGTACCGACCTGTGCAAAATAGTTTGATGTTTTGCAGGTGTGCCTTGGAAGGAAATAAACAAGGGGTTAATAAACCAAGGCACTCAAGTGTGAAAACACCACGTCTGTAATTTTAAGGTCAGCTCTGTGAATTCTGTTTAAGGTTTGTCATCTGCGTTTTCTTCTCTGTTTTAGATGGTTGCATAAAAATGTTAATTCGTTTGTGCATATTCTAACTGAACTTTTTTGAAAATATGGAATGCACATGATAATAGAATGCACTGCATATTTGTTTTATGAGTATAAGTCATGAGTTTTCTTGCACAATGATCTATGTGTTTGTGGCACTTAAATGTCAGCTTCTTAATGCATTTTGTCAGGGGGAGTTTGGTTGCCCATGTAGGATGACTCATGCCACTCATTGCATACGCATACATGTAGTGAATTGCATAGCACTCCATCAATGTTGAAAATTTCAAAAAAAGGAGAATTGCATTGCATTAATTGAAAACACCAAAAAGAATGTTGAGCGCATGCATTCAGGGGGAGCTCACGAGTACTCATGCTTCATACTTGTCATTTTCCTCATTATGACATATACAATGCGCTTGATATCTCTTGCATTTACTCAGGAGGAGCCTTTGTATTTGATGGGGACATCATCAGTAGCTCAAGTTCCCACTACTCGCCACATCACCCCAGCAGTAATTAGCTTCATTTTACGGCTTATTTCTCAAGTAGTATCTTGTATTTTCCACTTTATTTGAGTCTCTTTATATGTAATTTTTCCTTTTTGAGTCACTTAGTAAGTTAATGGGTCATTAGAGTGGTTAGTGGAGATAATTGGGCCCAACTAGTGGGCTAGGCCCATGGGCGCCCCCTTCAGGACTTGTCTAGTCATTTGTCTAAAAGTCAGAGTTAGTTTGGTCATAAGGAATTATGTAAGCCTATAAATAGGCCCCCACTCCCCTCATATGTAACAACTTTGAATAGAAAGAAAACCCATTTGAGAAATTCTCCCCCCTCTTTTGGAGTGAGACTCTCCACCTATATCTCATCTCCCTCTCTCTCTTGTTGGGTTAGATGGACGCAGTCTATCTCCACTAAGTGTGGATCTAGAGGGGGGTGAATAGATCAACTTGCCTAATTTAAAACTATTGTAAGTTCTAGAGCGGAATTTAGGCAAGCATCAATAAATCTAAATGAAAAGTGCTAAGCAAAAGGTAGAAAGCTAGACATGATCATAAGCGATGCAATCAAACAAGCTAAGCAAGAAATCCCATCGCACACAGATCACACAAAAACACAAACACACTGCACACACAATTTTTAGGTGGTTCGGTCAACGACCTACGTCCACCCCACACTCAACCGAGTAAGGCTTCCTGCTGCGCAGCACAGCTTGCGTCCGCTGGGCTTTACAGCTTGGCCAAACAACCCGCTGATACACAGCTTCGCTGGGCACTATAGCTTGCCGACCAGAGGATCTGATCCTCTGCAACCGCTGGGGAAATACAGCTTAACCCGTCCAGTGGAGACCACCACTGCAAGACAGCTGACACACAGCTTGAAGAAATATCATTCGGAAATGAAAGACAGAATCAAAACGAAAAACAAAAACCCAAAAGCAATGTAGCTCTTAAAGAGCCAAAACTCAGCTCTGGTTTTGAACCACGAGACTGAGATACAAACACTCTCACTCTCACTCTCGATCAGCTCTCTCTCACCTCACTCTCTCTCTTTTCTCCTTCTTCTCTATTTCTTCTTCTTCTTCTCTGTATCTTTTTCTTCTCTCTTTTCTCTCTGTGGATCGAAGGCTCACTGCTACTGAGTGTATAGACTTTTTCTTCTTCTGCGTCGATCAGCTTTCTTCTGTGGAAGAAGGCTTATATATATAGCAGCGACAGCAGCAGGCATGTGCTCTCCACGTTTCCCGCCCAGCAATTTGGACCACGTGGCAGCATGCAATGGAGTGTCAGTACACGTGTCCTCATCTGGATACCTAGTCCTTTTCGGATCACGAGCCAGGTACCTGGGGTCACGTGCCCCTCATTAGCTTCTTCAGTCCGATGTATAGAGTTCTCCGTTCACGTGCTCAAAGACATCAATCTGACTTGCTGCGTCGACGCTTTCACTTAATGGCGTTAACGCAGTGAGGCATTCCAGTAGCCATTTGCCACGTTTCTTTAGCTGCTACGTCGACGCTGCTTGCTTGTGGCGTTGACGCAGTGGAATGGCTTGTGAAGATGAATGCTTCTTCAACTGTTGCGTCGACGCTGCTTTCATGTGGCGTTGACGCAATAGAAGACATCGTGAAAGCTTCGTCTACTGATGCGTGGATGCTTTAAGCTCCAGGCGTCGACCCTGTCCCTTCAGCAGCAAGAATGAAGACATAAGAGTTAAGTATGTACATTGCATTATATATACATCGTTGTATAGACTTGTAAAGGCAGAATGCAACGTACAGACTTGCCCAAAGTGTTGACTTCAACAAGGGAGGCAACGGCTGTATAGACTTTAAATCCTAGTGGCATTGTATAGACATAATGCACTTAAAGGCTTCATGCGAAGAAAAGCATTGTATATACTTGAGGAGTTGACGCAGCATGAAGGATGAGTTGACGCTGCATGAAGCATCGACAGTGTACAGACTTTGCCCACTTATGGACTTCATGTTATGCACGTGAATGTGAAGACTTCAGTGTATAGACTTTAGAAGATGAGTGCAATGTATAGACTTAATGAGACTCTAGTGCAGACATACGATGTATAGGGTTCTTAGTTCAGCCGTCAGTGTATAGACTTGAACAGCAAGGACACAGTATAGACATCAACTCTGCACATCGAATGTATGGACTTCAAGTGTGAAGACCATTGTATAGACTTTGGATTAGAAGATTAATGTTTAGACTTTGAGTGACACTGTGGATGTACAGACTTTGCTCAAGTGTATGAGACGCTAACTGAGACGCTGGACTCTGTATAGACTTTGAGCGATGTGTGGACTTGAAGCTCCTGAAGTAGTGTACAGACTTCATGAAGCGAAGCCAATGTATAGAGTTGAGTGTAGCTAAAGCCTTGATCGTAGGACTAGGCTGGACTGTATAGAGTTCAGGCTTCAGAATCGAATGTTCAGACTTCGCCTAAGACACGTAGGGAAAAGACCCCAGTGTATAGACTTTGCCTTGAGTGAAAAGTAATTGATGAATGTATGGACTTTAATGTGTGAAGGCTACAGTGAATGAGTGTATACATTTCACTAGATCAAGGGCAATTCGGATGTACAGACTCTGAGGTTCAAAGCCAACGGTGCGTTGATGCTGTAACATTGATACGTTGACGCTGCACACATATAATCAACTTAATTGAGATGCAGTGTGTGGACTTATGCGTTGACGCTGTAACATGATGTGTTGACGCTGTGCACACATAATCAATTTAATTAAGATGCAGTGTGTGTGGACTTATGACAGTAAGAATTGCAGACAGCAGTGTATTAAAAGCAAAGAACACATAGTCAATCTGATGGAGCAATTTCATCAAATCAAACTCAGTTGCCAATCAATCAAAACAATGGTGTTGCCAAAGAATAGAGCAAGTGTCAACATCATCAACATAGAGGGGTCACAACAATCTCCCCCTTTTTGATGATGGCAACCCCATATGAAGTAGAGTAGCAACAACCTATCATAGATATATATGTTTGATGAAAGACATGATGTGTTATGCAGATGCTATGAATGCATGCAACTCACTGCCTCAAACTCTCCCTTGGAATTAATTCAGAAATGACTTCAGAATTCAGACAGATATGTATTCTCCCACTAGACATCCCCTAGACAATATTCTCCCCCTTTGCCATCAACAAAGAGGAGGGAAAAATTAAATACAATGGAGGAATCAAGAGACGAACTGACTGGCATTCTGAACAGGTGGTTCATGAATAAGCATTCTAAAACATAGAGTCTTCAGTCATATGAAATTAGAAACTGCTGTCAGAAAGAGTGCTGGTTTAAATATGATAAAATTTGGAGTTCATGCACTACAACCAATGGATAAGTTCACTGTGCATGATGAAACAAAAAACCAGAATCACATTTGCATGAAAGATTCAGTTTCATGATATCTTACTTTCATAGTCCAAAAAAAATTTTCAGAGAACCCAAGTCATGTATTGAAACTAAACAAATTGACACTCATGAACTTTTCTTTTGAGGAAGCAGCATTATCAATATTAGATCATTGTGAGCATTCAGGTACCACAAGTCTTTCTGCTTAAGGGTATACGTTTATAAGACGCCAATACCCCTAGATATTCAACAAGATGGACCATTCTGCCTATGATCAAATTCAACAGAGCTGAGTTACACTTTTTTGTGTGAGGGTACACGTTTATCAGACGCCAGTTACCCCCAGGTACTCAGTGAAACCAGCTTGCTGTTTTGAACATTTTAAACAGAGATAGCTGATACACTTCATGACATGAGTGTTGTCCACTTCTTTGATGGATCACTCAGTTTCTCAGTGATTACCAGTCATTGCTCTGCCAATATATATATTTTCAATGATTCTCAATGTTTTTCAGTATCTTTCTTAGCTGTCATTTTTATGTTTTAGAATGACTTGTTTAAGAACAATACACATACTTAATCTCTCCGACATAATTTCAGATGAGTTTTCAGATTTCAGATATGAATAACTTTGTCTGACATGAAATAAGAAAGAGGTTGAGAGTTTTATCAATTTTCAACTTACTTATATACTGATTGCAATCTTTAAACTCCAACCATTATAAGATTTAAACCATTACATCAATCTTTGAACAATTCAAATTCTTATAAATGAAGAAGTCCATTTTTTACTGCTTAGAAATCAGAACTGACCAACAGATTGCCATAATGTCAGAGACAAGTATTCAGAGTTAAAGGTTGAATGACTTCAAGAAAGTTGAAACCACTCTGATTTTTCTTAGCAATACTCCCCCTGTCTATATGCATGCAGCATGGCAAGAATTAATTGAGAGAGAGCTTATGCATAGGTCATGAATGAATGATATGCAAAGACATGCAAAGACACAACAAGCTCCCCCTGAATATATGCAATGCAGGACAGTTCTACATCCACATTCACATCCACATGATTTATCCAAGCAATCAAAAACAAGTTCACATCAGAGATTTTATTCACAGCAATTAAACAATCATTCATCATACTGAAATTTACATAAGCCAAGTTCTCTTCTAAGAAACTTAAAATTTTCATTCCCAAGAGGCTTAGTAAAAATATCAGCAATTTGTTTTTCAGTTTCTATGAAGTTCATTTCAATCTCCTTTTTATTTACAGCAACTCTAAGAAAATGATGTTTTATCTCTATATGCTTAGTCCTAGAATGGTGAACAGGATTTTTAGCAAGGCAAATAGTACTAGTATTATCACATAAAAGTGGAATACATCCCAGATTTATCTGATAGTCAGCCAGTTGGTGCTTAATCCAAAGTACTTGGGCTGCACAATTGCATGCTGCAACATACTCAGCTTCAGCTGTGGATAATGCTACAGTGTGTTGCTTCTTAGATGCCCAAGACACTAGACAGCCACCAAGGAATTGACAGTAGCCACTAGTGCTTTTTCTATCTACTCGACACCCAGCATAGTCTGGATCAGTGTAGGCTAGAAGCTCTAACTCACACTTAGCAAGATACCAGAGACCTAGTTCTTGGGTGCCTAGTAAATACCTAAAAATTCTTTTCACATCCTTAAAGTGATTTTCTTTAGGACTGGCCTGAAATCTAGAGCATAAACACACAGCAAATTGTATATCAGGCCTAGATGCTGTAAGATAGAGAAGCAATCCGATCATACCTCTGTATAGCCTTTGGTCCATAGATTTACCTTTAGAGTCTTCCTCCAAGCTGGTTGATGTACCCATTGGAGTAGCTATTTCTTTGAGGTTGTCCATTTTGTACTTCTTCAATAAGTTCTTTACATACTTGGACTGAGAGATGAAGATGCCATCTTCTGTTTGTGTAACCTGCAGTCCAAGAAATAGTTTGAGCTCACCCATTGAGCTCATTTCAAATTCATCAGTCATTATTTGAGAGAATTCCTCACACAATTTGGGGTTAGTTGACCCAAACACAATGTCATCCACATAAATCTGAATGATAAGAATATCTGTATGGCTTACCTTGGTAAATAATGTTTGATCCACTATACCTCTTGTGAAGTTCTTGTCGGTGAGAAATTTGCTCAACCTGTCATACCAAGCTCTAGGAGCTTGCTTTAACCCATAGAGAGCCTTATTGAGCTTGTAAACATGATTAGGAAAATCTAAGCATCAAATTGTGAGTTTTCAAACTCACCTCCATGATCAGACAAAATGTTTTTAATTTTCTGATTTGTTTTAACATAGAACTCCTGAAATTCTGAGAAAGCATCACTCTTATTAGATAAGAAATAAACCCAAGTATACCTAGAAAAGTCATCTACCATTACAAACCCATACCTCCTCCCTGATAGGCTGACAGATCTAGCTAGTTGGCCCAAAAAGGTCCATATGTATCAGCTCATAGGGTTTGGAAGACAGATTTTCAGTTCTAGACTTAAATGACTTTCTAGTTATCTTTGATTGAGTGCATGCATCACAGATTTTGTTTTCTTTCTTGAATGAGACTTCAGGAAGTCCTCTAACCATGCCATGCTTATTTAATTTGTGCAAAACAGTGTAGCTAGCATGACCTAACCTACGATGCCATAAAAATACTATGTCTTCTCTACTGGCAGTAAGGCAAAGGTTAGTGTGTTGAATTTCATCTAAATTTATCATGTAAGTATTATTTATTCTTTTTTCAGAAAATTTGACAATATCAGAATCAGGTTCAAAAACCTTGCAGCATTGAGAATTGAATAAAACATTGTAGCCTTTATCACATAACTGGCTAATGCTAAGTAGATTATAGACTAACCCTTCAACCAGCATAACATCATCAATGCAGCAGGTAGAACACTTACCTACCTTACCTGATCCGATAATCCTACCCTTTGTGTTGCTTCCAAAGGTGACAAGGCCTTCTACTTTCTCAGTCAGTATGCAAAATTTGGCCTTATCTCCTGTCATATGCCTGGAGCAGCCGCTATCCATGTACCACAAGTTGTTCTTGGCTGCCAGGCATACCTGCATACACAATTAGGTAAAGAAGTTTGGAACCCAAGACTGATTGGGCTCCAATGTAAATGAACTAGAAGCAAAACAGGAAAGATAATGTTTCAGAATCCACATTTGTTTAAATGTGTTTTGTTCAGTGGATCCTACAGATTTTCTTCTATTGTTCTTTTTCTTATTGGCAGCAGCATAATTATTGACAGTATTGTTATTTCTGTGCCAGTGCCATGGCCAGGGTGTGTTCACAAAATTTTGGCCATAGTAGTTCCTGGGCTGGCTATGAAAATATTGATTTCTAGATGTCCAATAACCATACCCATTGACCCAATTTCTACTGTGAGGTCTTTGATATTTAGCACCCTGGTGTGCAAGACCTGTAAACCTATCCTGAGTTCTAGACCAATTCGACCTATTGAAGTAGGTTGGCTGTGCATTGTAGTGGGTCTGAGCTCTGGGTTGATAAAAATAATTGGGTTGACTCCTAGCAGCACTTTGTCTCCCCTGTACTTTGGACCCTGCTGACCTATACACAGGTTTGTATTGGGTCTTCTTCAGAGGTGGAGGTGTTGGTGGAGACTTGGTTACCTTGACCTGGGGTTTACCAGACTGTGTAGGTTGACCCCTAACCTGAGTCTGAGCCCTAGGATTCTGCTTAGATGTGCTAGCTCTACTAGGCTCATTAACCTTTCGTTTGCCCTTCTCCTCAGCACTGGGCTTTTTCAGATTAGCAGTTTTGTTCATCAAATTTGTTGAGTTCATGCTAATTAGAGGTCCCTTTTCCTTTTGAGCAACAAATGAAATTGTTTTCATTCTGAATGTTTTTGTTGCACTGGAATTAAAACCTAGGCCCTCTTTTCTGAAATTAACCTTTGACCCTAACAAAGCATTTAAGTTATCTGTTCCTTGGGTCATTTTCTCAATGGTTTTCATTTTATCTTCATTGTCTTTCTGAAGTTCATCAATAGCCTTTTTCAGCTCATTGTTGACATTGAGGACAGCTTCATATTTTTTAGAGATAATTTTGACTTCACTTTCACATTTCTGAATCTTCAGCTTCCATTCATCAATTTCATTTTCAAGCCTTAGATTCTCTTCCTTAGAAGCTTTTAACTCATTTTTGATTTCATCTTCTTCAGAGCATGTGAGTTTCAATTCATCAATCTCAGATTCCAAACATGCAATTTTATCAATTAGTGTTTTATCATTTTGCATGGAATTGATTTTTCTTCTAAGATGCCTATTCTCTTTTCTAATATCATCAGCTCTATCAGCTATGTCATGATAAGCATCTACCCAATCAACAATTGTGAAGTTTTCAAATCTAGTGATTACCTCATCTATATCCTCCTCTCTATCTTCGGAGCTTGTTGCCATAAGGCAAATGGGCTGTTCAGATTCGGCTTCACTATCTGAGCTGTTGCTGAAAGAGCCTTCATCTTCATCACTCCATGTGGTGATCATAGCTCTTCCCTTCTTGATTTTCTTCTTTGACCTGTCCTTATGTTTCTGAATGTCTGGACAGTCAATTTTCAGATGCCCTGGTTTCCTGCATTGATAACAAACATTAGCTTCATTTTTCTTTGCAGGTTTAGATTTATACCTTTTATCCTTTCGGTCACCACTGTATTTCTTCTGACCGAACCGTCCTGCTCCCTTTCTGAGAAATCGCCTGAACTCTCTAGTCATCATGGCTATCTCAGATCGAGTCACATCTTCCTCTTCATTTAGGTTCTCTTCTGATGATGAAGAGCTGCTGGAGCTAGATCTTGTTGATTTGCTGGAACTAGCCTTCAGCGCTATCGGCTTCTTCTTCCTCTCGGCTTCATCTATGCTTGGCATGTTTATCTCATATGCCATTAGTGAGCCAATTAGCTCATCAGATTTAGTATTACGCAAGTCCCTTGACTCCTCCATCACAGTTGCTTTGGTGTGCCAATTTGGAGTCAGGGAGCGCAGAATTTTCCTCACTACATCATACTCTGCCTGAGGTTTCCCAAAACCTCTGAGGCCATTGGTTATTACAGTCAGCCGAGCGTACATTTCGCTAATGGACTCGTCCTGCTTCATCTTGAAGGCTTCATACTCAGATACAAGAAGATTGGCCTTCTGCTCTCTTACTTGAGATGTACCTTCATGAATTACTTCCAGCGCATCCCAAATTTCCTTAGCTGATTTACAAGCAGACACACGGGAGAATTCTGTAGGATGCAGAGCGCACTGGATAGCATTAATAGCACTCCAATTCAGCGTGGACCTTCTGATCTCCTCCTTGGTCCATACATCTTCATTCGGGGACAGCTCATAAGGTCCCTTGCTGACAATCTTCCAAATCTCGTAATCCTTAGCCCTGAGGAACACTTGCATATGATTCTTCCAGTATGCGTAGTTTGATCCATCAAAGAATGGGGGCTTCGTTGTTGAGTGACCTTCGGCAGTCATCCCTCGAGCATCCATCTCTGCCTATTCTCTTCGGGCGATGAGTCCCTGCAGAAGAGTTAGGCTCTGATACCAAGTGTTGGGTTAGATGGACGCAGTCTATCTCCACTAAGTGTGGATCTAGAGGGGGGTGAATAGATCAACTTGCCTAATTTAAAACTATTGTAAGTTCTAGAGCGGAATTTAGGCAAGCATCAATAAATCTAAATGAAAAGTGCTAAGCAAAAGGTAGAAAGCTAGACATGATCATAAGTGATGCAATCAAACAAGCTAAGCAAGAAATCCCATCGCACACAGATCACACAAAAACATAAACACACTGCACACACAATTTTTAGGTGGTTCGGTCAATGACCTACGTCCACCCCACACTCAACCGAGTATGGCTTCCTGCTGCACAGCACAGCTTGCGTCCGCTGGGCTTTACAGCTTGGCCAAACAACCCGCTGATACACAGCTTCACTGGGCACTACAGCTTGCCGACCAGAGGATCTGATCCTCTGCAACCGTTGGGGAAATACAGCTTAACCCGTCCAGTGGAGACCACCACTGCAAGACCGCTGACACACAGCTTGAAGAAATAGCATTCGGAAATGAAAGACAGAATCAAAACGAAAAACAAAAACCCAAAAGCACTGTAGCTCTTAAAGAGCCAAAACTCAGCTCTGGTTTTGAACCACGAGACTGAGATACAAACACTCTCACTCTCACTCTCGATTGTTAGGGTGCTTGGCCCGGATACAGAGGGGGGGTGAATGTATCCTTCTACAGAATATGGCCAAATTAAAATAAGGATGCTAGAAAACGGCACAGGATAGAGCTAATTCATTTCAACTCAAATACAACCTCATGGGTGTGCCTATCCAAGCATCTAGCGGAAGCAATCAAACAATCAAGCAAGCCACTGCACAAGATGTTTTAGGTGGTTCGGTCCACAGACCTACATCCACCCCTCACTCCCAACCGGAGTGAGGCTTCACTAGCAAACGCTAGAGCCAATCAGACTCAGTCTGCAAACAGTTGCTGCCACATAGCTTGACCAGGGAAACAGACTTCCCTCTTCCTCCCAACCGGAGGGACACCCAAGTGACTCACAGCCACTTGAAAACTAGAGGTCGAAGACCTCTCTTCCTCCAGACCAGGAGGGACACCTGGACTTGCAACCACAAGCCCAGAACCGGAGGACTAGCCTCCCTTCCTCTAACCAGAGGGAAACCCACAAGTGACAACCTGTCACTTGCAACCCGGAGATCAGATCTCCCTTCTCCTGTACCACCAGGAGAGACCCGATCCCCAACAGGGTGATCGGAAGAACAAGACTAAACAAGGTAGCAAAAGGAAAAATAAGAAAACACGAAAATGACAGCGACAGAAGCTGGAAATAAAACGCAAGATATATAGCTCTCAATGAGCATAAGTCATTCTGGATTTGATCCACGAACAGACTGAACAGATCCTCAGTAAAGCTCTCTCTCTCCTCTTCTTTTCTTCTTCTTCTTTCTCCTTCAGTTTCTGCTCTCTTTTTCTTCTCTTCTTTCTCTCGTTTTTCTGGATCGAAGGACTCTCTGCTTTTCTGCTCTTTCTTCTCTTCCTTTCTCTTTTTCGATCATCCTTCATCTGAAGACGAAGGTTTCTATTTATATCAGCAGCAGCAGCAGGTCCGGTTCAGAATGCGTGTGCCTCCCACGCTTGATCCAGAACCTTCTTGCCACGTGTCCTTATCGGATTGGTTCCTCTAGCATTGGATCACGTGCTGCTCCGACACTGAGGAGTAATCTTCCTCGGATCCCTGCAAGCAGATTAATTACATTAATGCTCAGGGTTCGCTATATGTAGCTGAGATAAGTTGGTTGGCCATAAGAACAAAGAACTGCACGAGATATATGATAACACAAAGAGGTGCACTTATACTGTGACTGACACGAGGTACGTTAGATGAGTTTAGCACGAGATAACACGAGAACGACACGAAGTACACGAGAACACAGCTAACACAACAACGAAGATGACACGAAGTCAGATGAAGACAGCATGAGGTGAGAAGAAGATAACACAGAGTAAAGCAATTGAAAGACACGCGATCAGAAGAGACCGGGACGAAAATAGAAGGAAGCAACACGGAGATACAATTTCAAAAGAAACACGAAGACACGAATACAAAGGTAACACGAAGATACGAATAAGAAGGTAACAGAAGATAAGAAGGTAACACGAAGACACGTAGTGAAACAACACTTGAAAAACATAAAAAAAACGACTCGAGTACAAAATAACTCGATAGAACGACTCGAAGACGAGGCGACATGGGCTGACCACGACACGAAGACAAATAACAGAGACCGACACGAATTGAAAACAACACGAAGGCGAAACAGAAACTGACACGAATCGAAAACAACACGAAGATGAAACAGAAACCGACACGAGTTGAAAACAACACGAAGACGAAACACAGGAATTGACACGGAGTGTGGTCAAGGCGAGAAGGACACGAAGTCTAAAGAGAAAAACAACACGAAGATGAAAACTAAACCGACACGAGGTGAAGTCACAAAGCGACAAAGACACGAGGTCTAGGAAACACGACACGAAGACATGAGATAGACACGTCTTCAACAACACGTGATGAAACAGTGGAAGCAGAAGAACAACTCGAGGAACTACAGTAATTGACACGAAGACACAAGAGCAAAACATAGAGGACTGACTCGAGATGAGCAACTAAGTGCTAACGACACGAGGTCAAACAGAACACATCTTAAAATAACACGAGGTACGAGAGGACGACACGGCGTGTTGAAAACACAAACAGTACTAAAACGAAAACGACACGAAGGCAAACAGTGCGACACGAGGTGTTATACACAAACATGACGAAGTACCAACCAACACGAAGACAGTCCCTGAAAATACCTGAAGTGAAATGAAGGTTTATTCTTCTCAGAAAAATATTCTTGGTTCACTTTCACAGAAAAAATATTTTTGTTATTTTTTATTTCACAGAGATATTTTTGAACACCACTAAGACTTATAGTGTTGTCATCATCAAAACATGTAAAGATTCAACAAGACTCAACAATCTCCCCCTTTTTGATGGATGGCAACACTATGAGTCTTGAGTCTTTGCAGAGAAAAAAGATCTCAGCCTTTCCAAGGCTAAACAAACATCAGCACCATTATAAAACATTTTTAAAGTGTCAAATAGCCATTCTCAATGAATAACAAACATTAAACATTCTCAACGAGCTAGCAAAGGCCTGATTTCTCCCCCTTTGTCATCATCAAAAAGAAGGAAACAAGAAGGATGCAACAATGCAAATGATATGAAATTTAATTAATAAGTCCAAGAGTGTGAGAGGGAAAGCCTCAAAATGGGCAACAAGATACAGAGCATTATTTTTCAAGAAAAATATCTGGCTTGTCTGCTAGAAGGGCCACGCGGCCTGCCATGTGGTGGTCTCCCCCTTGGAGAAGCAGAAGTATATTCTTGAGGTGGAGTTCTGCTAGAAGAAGCTTGACCAGGTGCTGAACCCAAGGTTGACTGAAATTCCTTTAGGTCATTTGACAGTTCAGCTAGCCAATACACCACAGCGCTTCTGACATGTGCCACTTCAGAAATGATGTCGTCTTGGCGAATATTGACAGTTTCATATCTGTCAGTCGGAATTGTCATTTCTGTTAAGAAGGCGACCAATTTATCATAGATCTGCTGAATACCTGGACCTAGGGCACTGGATGACTTCTTCAAAACTTCTAAAGATGTTCTGATCTCAAAGCAGTGATCTATAATGTTGGTAGACATTTTGAAGGAGGAAATTTGAACATCTTGTAACTCACTCAGTGCTTTTGCTATCTTTGAACAAACCTCCTGCAGACCTTGCATCAGGGATCTGTTGGCATCATCTGAAGCCTTTTTGTTGAGTAGGAACCGTTTCCATTCAGTGAGGAGAGATATCTCAAGCTTCAGTAGCCTGGAATGTACCTGATTGATGTTGAGAGTGACATATGTGAGCAGATCATCTAATTTCTTATCTTGTTTCTGCATCTGCTGAGTCAAGTTTATGAGGAGTTCCTCAATGTTGGGTGCCCGAGCAGATTCAATGTTGGGCGCCTGTGCAGATAGAAGTCTAGGTGGACCTAGAGGTGTACCAAAAAATTCTTGCACTGGCGGTTGGTTGTCTACTGCTGGAGCCTGATCTTCAACTTCAGCTTGAGTGTCTTGGACAGGAACTTCAATTTCAGGTTCCTCTTCCTCATTTGAAGATTCTGAATCCAATTCTATGACAGGAACTTTTTCTTGACTGTTATCCCCTCTATCTTCTATGAGACCATGATCTGCAGGGCTGTCAACAGATGCCTGTTCAAGACTTTCAGATGTAACCAAGTTGGTAGCCTCTTCCAAGCTTCTCTCTACAGTTTCTCTTAAAATTGCATTAACAAAATCAGCAAGTTCTTGATCAGTACTTTCTTGCTCTTTAGCTGGCTGTTCCTCAGGCAATATCACCTCTTCAGATGTCTTCCCAAAAGAGTCAAATAGACCAGCAATATTTGCATCTAGATCAGTCTGAATGCTTTCTTCAGACAACCTGATTTCTTCAGATGCAACCTCAACTAGCCTCTGAAAGGAAAAAGGTACTTCAGTGGGTGCAGCAGACGTAAAAGACTGTGGTTGTTCAGCTGGTGTATCCTGTACAGCAATCTCAGAAACTAATTGCACACCAGTTTGAGCTAAGTCTTGAGATTGTTCCAGATGCTCCCCCTGAGTCTGTGATTCCTTGACTTTTTGGGCCTTAACTTGCCCCACCACTGAAGAGCCCTCTAAGCCCAAAAACACTGAAACAAAATTCATATTAAATATGTTTCGGGCCTTAACTTCAGATGCAGCCTCTCCATCCAAGCAAATCTCTGAATGCTTGAAGATGTCTGTCAGATGGGCGGCATAGGGAAGGTGTCTCTTGGATCCAATACATCCCTTCATGACAGTAAAAATGATTTCTGGCAGACATATCTTTACATTCTGAATCAGACAAAACAGTAGAAATCTCTGTGTGTCTGTGATTCTACCCCTAGCTCCAGTCTGGGGTGTGACTATAGAAGCAATTATGTTTTGAAGGAGCTTGTGAAGAGGGGGAAATGACGAGGTTTGGAAAGCTTTCAGCTTCACTTGCCCCTTGTCAAGAATGTTACTGGGTTTACCAGTAATAACTGAAAACGCCTCGTGCAGACTGTATCTGTACCCTCTCTCCACCTCTCCCTTTTCTGGAATACTTAGAGCTTCATGGAGAGAGTTGTATGTCACCGTTATCTCAACCCCTTTAACAGTCGAAATCAATGCCGACTTATCTCGGCTCAACACCAAGTTGTTGTAAAATTCCATCACCAGGCTAGGGTAGAATACCCTGTGATCTTCCAAAAAATTTCTCCATTCCTGAAACTCGAAAATCTTCAAGAGTTCTGGAAACTTCAGGACCATGGATTCATCTCCGAAATCAACTATCCTCGGAGGAATGATTTTACCACTCTCTAAGAATACGGTAGACTGGGAAGGCCTGGTACCTTGCTCTGAAGACATTTCCGCAGCAGCTTCTGATTCTAGACAACGTTGCTGCTTGGACGGAGGCTCCTCAGCAGTTTCCTTTCCTTTCCTCTTCCTTTCAACCTGAGCGGCGGATGCTTGCTGATCCATTTGCCAAGACTCCTAGAGTATCAACTCTCTCTTGCCGGCTGCTACTGGAAGTGAAGCTAGACCCAAGAGAGGAAGAGACCTCTGTGGGGAAAGGAAGTGAGCGGGAAGAGATGGAGATGAGTTTGAAGGAACGCTCAAGGTGGAGCGGCACGAGGATGAATAGGAAGCGGCAAGGGGAAATGAGGGTTTGTGGATGAAGGCGTGTGAAACAAGAAGGGTTTTGTCGGGTTGCTTTTTACTCTTATCAAACTTTTTCTGGAAATACCCAAACTACCCTCAGTCATGATGTAACGCAGCTACTGCCTGTTAAAGTTTGCCCTTCAATATATGGACTAGTTATATTCTTCCAAAATCCATGGTCAGTTACCTCAAGATATTAAATCAGCATGATCACAAAATTAGCTGTTAAAGTTGCTTAACCAAGAGAGAGTCACGATTAAATTACTCCTTATGTTTGTCAAGCAACGAAATAACACATCGATGTCAAGCAGATTTCATTTCTTCATTTAATGGACAAGAGAAGGCATACAGGGTCAACCAATTTGTTGAGCACAAGGTAGAATAGTCCCTTTTTACACAAGGAGACATGTTTATCAGACACCAGAAACCCTGGTTACTCAGGACGGACTACCTTTATGCCAATCAAAGCCAATGAAATTTTCTTTGTTGACTTTTCCCCCTTTTTTTATTTTGACAATTCTATACAGAGATAGCTAGTTGTATCATGACAGAAACTCTGGACTTCTCAGATCTAGAGTGTCTATTTCTCCACAAAAGCCATTGCTCTGCCACAAAGAATGGCGTATTCCCTGGTGGCACTTCTCATGATTTTAGACACAAGACAGATATCTTACTTAACACAATTTTTTATCTCAGAGCTCTCTACACATAAGTTTCAGTTAAGTCGAGATCCTCAACAAGTTTTTCTCATTTAACAGGAAGTTTTATAATATGTTGACCAACACTTGAGAGGATAACTTAGAAGGATCAAGGACCAAATATAACCCCCATTCATTGAAGTTCTTTATTAACAGGTATGAGTTGTTACATTAGATATTGGGTGATTTAAGGTATACAGATCACATCTGATAAGAGCAAGAAGACTGTAAAAACAATTTCTTTGAGAGAATTTCTGAACCAAAAGTGATAGGAGAGATATAAGAAGGTGGCTGACCGAATGGGGAGAGATGAGATGAGATGAGCAGCATTCCTATCAGCAAGCCAACAAGTGAGAGATCACTCAAGACATTAAGCACCAAGGACACATCCAAATATAGTATTCTTGAAGAAGCTCTGTCTTACATCCAGAGAAGCTCTTGGGCAACAAACTGCAACCTCATGAGATGACAAATCTTTACACCACATTAACTGCATCGGCTGACAAAATTCTTCAGAAACCAAATGGCCTGTCAAGCTCCTTTTCAGCCCACTCAAGGACATCTCACACACGACTCTTGGAAGTATTAATTATTTATTGAATGCAGTGTTTGCCATGAAAATTAAACATGTATGTTTGTGAGTTATGCACATACAGGCTCCCCTGATCAGCAGAATGATCCATGGTACTAGGCGGAGCATTTGGTCTGAAAGACCACCTCACACATAGTAAGGACCTCCGGACAGATTTCCCTGCCTTTTGGTAGCTTACCATTTGATATACCATAGAGGTCATGAATACCAGGGTAAACTCAACAGTCCTATAAGCAATTCAGATTTTCAATGAATTATGCAACATACAGTTTTCAAACAGCATTCACATTCAGTTCAGATTTTCAGAAATTTCAGAGTGCATGTTCAGAAAATAATGCAACTTGCAGATGATGAATGAATATGCAAGAACAGATTCAATATGCATGCACTAGATGAAACTAAGAGCAGGATATGTAAGAATACATCAAACCAGATATGCAATAAGTTTCAAAATGGGACATGCAGAGAGATTACCTGAACAGTGTGAGAATGGGGTTTTCATTCTTGAGTGCCTTGGATCATTACCCCTTTTATTCCAGTCCCAAGGCACACCTGCAAAACAAAGTTTATTTTGCACAAACAGGTACCCAAGAAGTCTTGGGTCCTGACATGACATTATTATTTCTAGCAGGTTTTCTCAGCACATTTCCAGGAGTAGTTTTCAGATCTGATTTATGCATATTCTTATTAGCATGAATTCTATGTGCATACACATGAGATTTTCTGTTAACAGGGTAAAAATTCTGTTTACCAAAACTGGTTTGGTTTTGATATCCTGCCAGCCAACAGGTTGCAGCCCTGTGACCTGGCTTCCCACAATGATGACATGAAGGTTTTGCAAATTGTCTTACAGGGAATTTAGCATGTTTGAGATTCACATTTCTACCCTGAATATGCCAACAGTCCTTGACTGTATGGCCATGCTTTCTACAGTGAGAGCAAATGAAAGAATTTCTTCTAAAGGAACCTGACCAGCATTCAGAGGCCCTGTGACCCATTTTGTTGCAGTTAAAACAGATGATATGCTGGTTCATTGAAACAGATTTGTTTTTATTAAAAACATGTTGGTTTGTAGGGAATTTAGCATGATATGAATAAAAGGTTTTCTTACCACTAGCAAACCAGCAATGAGCAATAGAGTGACCTAATTTGCCACAATTAGAGCATGTGACATTTCTTTTCTGAGGTGATGGATTTTTATCATAAGATCTCCTAGCATTCTTATCATCCTTCTCCATCAACTTACACTCATGCATCAGATGTCCAACTTTATGACAGTAGTGACAGATATTCTTCCTTTTAGATGCATGTGAGTGTGTGTGAGGACTGTGATCAGCAAATGCTGATGGACCTTTTTCATTTATTTTCTGATTTTCAGTCCTTTTCTGATTTTTATCATGTTTTCCTATTTTCTTAGCCTTGTACTGAATAGGAGATGAAGTGGAAGGCTTTTCCTGTTCAGAAGATTTAATGAAAACAGTTCTTAGCTTGGATCCATCACCCTTTTTCAACTTTTCAGTTTGTTTCTGATTCTTCTGAACATTTGGTTGTTTACTTTCTGAGGTTGTGGCTATATCAGAAGCTTTGACAAAGGATGTCGTCAGCTTGTTTTCAAAAACCTTTTTATTGACATTGTTGTAGCCCAACCCTTCCTTTTGAGTATTTACCTTAATTCCTAACAACCTGTCCAGATTTTCTTGACCACTCACAAACTTTGACAAGGAGCTTTTCAGATCCTGAATTTCATTATCAAGAGATGCAATGTGTATTTCATAACTAGCGATCTCTTGTTCACTACAATTGACAGTTTCATTCAAAACCTTATTAGCTGTTTTGTATTCTTCAATTTCCTTTCTCAGCTCATCTACTTCATCAGTTTCGTTTGTACAGATGACTTTTCCTTTCTCCAATGTGAGAAGTCTTTCAGACATGGCACTGTTTAACAATTTTAATTTTTCAACTTCTTCTTTAAGCTTATCATTTTGAATTAACTCATTTATTAGAAGCTGATCTTCTGAGTCAACCATGCTTTCTCTCCTAGCTTCAAACTCCCTCAATTCCTTTTGTTGTTTTTCAAAATCTTTCTGTAGTTCTATGTTTACAGATTTTATGGCATTAAACTTTTCAATCAGCAAATCATTCTCTCGTTTAAGTTTCTCTAATTGTTCTTCATTTTCTTTAGAGAGCTTTCTGAGAGAGTCATTCTCATTTTTCAGCTTGTTTAAGTCAGATTTAACGCGTTCAAATTCTTTCAGCATCAGATTATCAGACATACTAGCATCAAGAGCATTTTTCAGTTCAGCACAATTTCTACAAGGAAAGCTTGAACTATCTAAACCAGTACCCTTCTTCAATTTTTTATACTGTTTTCTTAACAGTTCATGAGATTCAATTAGTTCAGCATAAGCATTCTCCCAATCTTCTAGAGAGAAATTCTCGAAGAGATTTACCTCATCATCATCATCTTCTTCAGTTTGATTGCTGCCTTGATCGCTTCTGTTGGCCATCATGCAGCTTGTTTGATTTCCTTTCCCGGCTCTCTTCATCATTTCCAACATATCCCTTGCAGATCTGCAATCAAGGAAACATGAGTGAAAAGCTTTGTCAGTGGCTGCTTTCATCAGATTTATAGCTGTCTGATTCTCCTCATACATTGATTCGTGACTGTCAGTCCATTTGGACCTTTTCTTTGGTAATTTATGAGGACCATGTGAAATCACTTTCCACAGGTCTGGATCAACGGATTTAACATAATCACGTAAAGCACTGTGCCACTGGTTGAAATCAAAACCACTGAAGACGGGTGGACAAGCCATTGAACCAAATAGCAGATAAATTCAATGCAACAGAATATTGATGCACTAAAGGCAAATAAGCACCTAAGACCGCAAGATCGAATCTGCAGGTCGCTGGACCTTATATGCAGACACCCGCTCTGATACCAACTGTTAGGGTGCTTGGCCCGGATACAGAGGGGGGTGAATGTATCCTTCTACAGAATATGGCCAAATTAAAATAAGGATGCTAGAAAACGGCACAGGATAGAGCTAATTCATTTCAACTCAAATACAACCTCATGGGCGTGCCTATCCAAGCATCTAGCGGAAGCAATCAAACAATCAAGCAAGCCACTGCACAAGATATTTTAGGTGGTTCGGTCCACAGACCTACATCCACCCCTCACTCCCAACCGGAGTGAGGCTTCACTAGCAAACGCTAGAGCCAAGCAGACTCAGTCTGCAAACAGTTGCTGCCACACAGCTTGACCAGGGAAACAGACTTCCCTCTTCCTCCCAACCGGAGGGACACCCAAGTGACTCACAGCCACTTGAAAACTAGAGGTCGAAGACCTCTCTTCCTCCAGACCAGGAGGGACACCTGGACTTGCAACCACAAGCCCAGAACCGGAGGACTAGCCTCCCTTCCTCTAACCAGAGGGAAACCCACAAGTGACAACCTGTCACTTGCAACCCGGAGATCAGATCTCCCTTCTCCTGTACCACCAGGAGAGACCCGATCCCCAACAGGGTGATCGGAAGAACAAGACTAAACAAGGTAGCAAAAGGAAAAATAAGAAAACACGAAAATGACAGCGACAGAAGCTGGAAATAAAACGCAAGATATATAGCTCTCAATGAGCATAAGTCGTTCTGGATTTGATCCACGAACAGACTGAACAGATCCTCAGTAAAGCTCTCTCTCTCCTCTTCTTTTCTTCTTCTTCTTTCTCCTTCAGTTTCTGCTCTCTTTTTCTTCTCTTCTTTCTCTCGTTTTTCTGGATCGAAGGACTCTCTGCTTTTCTGCTCTTTCTTCTCTTCCTTTCTCTTTTTCGATCATCCTTCATCTGAAGACGAAGGTTTCTATTTATATCAGCAGCAGCAGCAGGTCCGGTTCAGAATGCGTGTGCCTCCCACGCTTGATCCAGAACCTTCTTGCCACGTGTCCTTATCGGATTGGTTCCTCTAGCATTGGATCACGTGCTGCTCCGACACTGAGGAGTAATCTTCCTCGGATCCCTGCAAGCAGATTAATTACATTAATGCTCAGGGTTCGCTATATGTAGCTGAGATAAGTTGGTTGGCCATAAGAACAAAGAACTGCACGAGATATATGATAACACAAAGAGGTGCACTATACTGTGACTGACACGAGGTACGTTAGATGAGTTTAGCACGAGATAACACGAGAACGACACGAAGTACACGAGAACACAGCTAACACAACAACGAAGACGACACGAAGTCAGATGAAGACAGCATGAGGTGAGAAGAAGATAACACAGAGTGAAGCAATTGAAAGACACGCGATCAGAAGAGACCAGGACGAAAATAGAAGGAAGCAACACGGAGATACAATTTCAAAAGAAACACGAAGACACGAATACAAAGGTAACACGAAGATACGAATAAGAAGGTAACACGAAGATAAGAAGGTAACACGAAGACACGTAGTGAAACAACACTTGAAAAACATAAGAAAAATGACTCGAGTACAAAATAACTCGATAGAACGACTCGAAGACGAGGCGACACGGGCTGACCACGACACGAAGACAAATAACAGAGACCGACACGAATTGAAAACAACACGAAGATGAAACAGAAACCGACACGAGTTGAAAATAACACGAAGACGAAACACAGGAATTGACACGGAGTGTGGTCAAGGCGAGAAGGACACGAAGTCTAAAGAGAAAAACAACACGAAGATGAAAACTGAAACCGACACGAGGTGAAGTCACAAAGCGACAAAGACACGAGGTCTAGGAAACACGACACGAAGACATGAGATAGACACGTCTTCAACAACACGTGATGAAACAGTGGAAGCAGAAGAACAACTCGAGGAACTACAGTAATTGACACGAAGACACAAGAGCAAAACATAGAGAACTGACTCGAGATGAGCAACTAAGTGCTAACGACACGAGGTCAAACAGAACACATCTTAAAACAACACGAGGTACGAGAGGACGACACGGCGTGTTGAAAACACAAACAGTACTAAAACGAAAACGACACGAAGGCAAACAGTGCGACACGAGGTGTTATACACAAACATGACGAAGTACCAACCAACACGAAGACAGTCCCTGAAAATACCTGAAGTGAAATGAAGGTTTATTCTTCTCAGAAAAATATTCTTGGTTCACTTTCACAGAAAAAAATATTTTTGTTATTTTTTATTTCACAGAGATATTTTTTAACACCACTAAGACTTATAGTGTTGTCATCATCAAAACATGTAAAGATTCAACAAGACTCAACATCGATCAGCTCTCTCTCACCTCACTCTCTCTCTTTTCTCCTTCTTCTCTATTTCTTATTCTTCTTCTCTGTATCTTTTTCTTCTCTCTTTTCTCTCTGTGGATCGAAGGCTCACTGCTGCTGAGTGTATAGACTTTTTCTTCTTCTGCGTCGATCAGCTTTCTTCTGTGGAAGAAGGCTTGTATATATAGCAGTGACAGCAGCAGGCGTGTGCTCTCCACGTTTCCCGCCCAGCAATTTGGACCACGTGGCAACATGCAATGGAGTGTCAGTACACGTGTCCTCATCTAGATACCTAGTCCTTTTCGGATCACGAGCCAGGTACCTGGGGTCACGTGCCCCTCATTAGCTTCTTCAGTCCGATGTATAGAGTTCTCCGTTCACGTGCTCAAAGACATCAATATGACTTGCTGCGTCGACGCTTTCACTTAATGGCGTTAACGCAGTGAGGCATTCCAGTAGCCATTTGCCTCGTTTCTTTAGCTGTTGCGTCAACGCTGCTTGCTTGTGGCGTTGACGCAGTGGAATGGCCTGTGAAGACGAATGCTTCTTCAACTGCTGCGTCGACGCTGCTTTCATGTGGCGTTGACGTAATAGAAGACATCGTGAAAGCTTCGTCTACTGATGCGTGGACGCTTTAAGCTCCAGGCGTCGACCCTGTCCCTTCAGCAACAAGAATAAAGACATAAGAGTTAAGTATGTACATTGCATTATATATACATCGTTGTATAGACTTGTAAAGGCAGAATGCAACGTACAGACTTTCCCAAAGTGTTAACTTCAACAAGGGAGGCAACGGTTGTATAGACTTTAAATCCTAGTGGCATTGTATAGACATAATGCAGTTAAAGGCTTCATGCAAAGGAAAGCATTGTATATACTTGAGGAGTTGATGTAGCATGAAGGATGAGTTGACGCTGCATGAAGCATGGACAGTGTACAGACTTTGCCCACTTATGGACTTCATGTTATGCACGCGAATGTGAAGACTTCAGTGTATAGACTTTAGAAGACGAGTGCAATGTATAGACTCCATGAGACTCTAG
Source organism: Amorphophallus konjac (assembly GCA_022559845.1). Classification (NCBI taxonomy): domain Eukaryota; kingdom Viridiplantae; phylum Streptophyta; class Magnoliopsida; order Alismatales; family Araceae; genus Amorphophallus; species Amorphophallus konjac. Next base: position 47,409,441 of record CM040117.1, read on the forward strand.
TGCAGACAGACGATGTATAGGGTTCTTAGTTCAGCCGTCAGTGTATAGACTTGAACAGCAAGGACACAGTATAGACATCAACTCTGCACATCGAATGTATGGACTTCAAGTATGAAGACCATTGTATAGACTTTGGATTAGAAGATTAATGTTTAGACTTTGAGTGACACTGTGGATGTACAGACTTTGCTCAAGTGTATGAGACGCTAACTGAGACGCTGGACTCTGTACAGACTTTGAGCGATGTGTGGACTTGAAGCTCCTGAAGCAGTGTACAGACTTCATGAAGCGAAGCCAATGTATAGAGTTGAGTGTAGCTAAAGCCTTGATCATAGGACTAGGCTGGACTGTATAGAGTTCAGGCTTCAGAATCGAATGTTCAGACTTCGCCTAAGACACGTAGGGAAAAGACCCCAGTGTATAGACTTTGCCTTGAGTGAAAAGTAATTGATGAATGTATGGACTTTAATGTGTGAAGGCTACAGTGAATGAGTGTATACATTTCACCAGATCAAGGGCAATTCGGATGTACAGACTCTGAGGTTCAAAGCCAACGGTGCGTTGACGCTGTAACATTGATGCGTTAATGCTGCACACATATAATCAACTTAATTGAGATGCAGTGTGTGGACTTATGCGTTGACGCTGTAACATGATGCGTTGACGCTGTGCACACATAATCAATTTAATTAAGATGCAGTGTGTGTGGACTTATGACAGTAAGAATTGCAGACAGCAGTCTATTAAAAGCAAAGAATACATAGTCAATCTGATGGAGCAATTTCATCAAATCAAACTCAGTTGCCAATCAATCAAAACAATGGTGTTGCCAAAGAATAGAGCAAGTGTCAACATCATCAACATAGAGGGGTCACAACATCTCTCTCCCCCCTTCTCTCTCTCTCTCTCTAAAGGGGGCAATCCCCATTCTCTCTCTTCCCCCTCCCAAAATTCAAATTCCACTCTCTCTCATCTCTCATCCACCTAGGATACACCTCATCCACTCATCACTTGCCACATAAGCTGCCACCTAGGACCACCCCTTCACCTTCCCAAGAACATTCAATACCACCATTACGCCCACCAGCCCCAAGACATCCTTTCACCTCCCAAGGCACTCATTCACTCCCATTCACTCCCTTTCACCTGTCCCCAAGTGACCCTCCATCTCCCTAGGCCTCTCTCCAATTCCCTAGACCAACTCTTGACCTCCCCACACCAGCCCCAAGTCAAATTCGACCAGCCCCTTGGCTCGGTGCACACCCCCCCTTCCTCCACCCCCACCCTAGCAGCAGCAACCACCACCCCTCCTCTCCTCCTCCAGTCCACTCCAACCTCCTGCCCACCCCCTCTCCCGCCCACAGAAACCCTACTCCGCCCCCTTTCCATCCCCTAGCCTACCACCATCGCTAGCCCCCAACCATCCCTTGATCCCTTCTCCTTCTCCTTCAACCTCCCTCATCTGTCTTCCACCCAAGTTGAAGCAGCAGAAAGGTCCCGATTGCAGGCCCTCCATCACCATACCTGCAAGAATTCTGGTGCCAAGCTCTACATCCTTGGAAACTTCGGTCAAGGAGCTTTCCAGGCGAGGTGATCTCGCCTCCGTCCGAGCTCGGAGCTGCCCGGGAGAGCTGTTTTTCACCGACTGCGCAGAATAGGTCCGGCTAGCAACCTGAAGCAACTTTCAGAAGCTCCTCCGGCCACTCCCGTGTAGATCTGGGCATGAAACTTGGCTGAGGTGATCTTCCTCAAGCCCTCTGTCAACCCCAAGAAGGAGTACCTCGTTTGGACCCCGGAGCCTGACGTTCCAGCCATTCTCCCAGAGGTGCGCAGGTCTATCCTACCAGGGCCTGATCAGACCCCCTCTCACTCTACCGCCTCTATCTCTCTGCCCCGACCTTCTCTGGTAGTAACTCTGGTTGCTGTTCGAAGAGGACCCTCCCACGGTCGTGTCGATATCAGCTACACCATCAACAGAGCTCGGAGGTGCTCGGAGCGAGGATATCTTCCAATGTCTTCGGTTCTGGAACAGTCATAGCAGCAGCAGTCCACCCCGACTCTTGAAGCTACCCCTGCCACTCACGATCTCTGCCTGACCCACAATTTTAGCTGAGCTCTCCTAAGTCAGTTGGGAGAAATTTGGCTCCAGTCCCACCTGCAACGACGACCGGAGGAGCTCGTAGCAGCAACGTCTTTGCTCCCCTGTCCTGCTGTCCCAGTGCGGGCAGAACCGGCGCGACTTGGATAGCTGACCTTGCAACGGCCCCTCCTCAGCTCAGCGACAGCCCCGGACATCCCTCCTTACTGCTACCACGCCCCTTGATGTTCATCTATCAACCCTACTGCTTCCAGCACCTAGAGGCGCTCACATCAGCACCAAGCTCAGCTTGCTGCCCCGGCAATCAGAATTATCGGCCAAGGTTATCATAGCTTCATTTCCCCACCCCGCCCGGCCAGCTTAAAGCCCCTCCCTGTGGGAGGTAGTGTTTGTTTGTAACCCCACATTTCCCCACTCCCTAGTCCAACCCTCCTGCGTGAGGAGTAGTGAATGTAATATTATTAATAGGGAGAAGCTTCATCGACACAGTGTGCGGGGAATCCACACTTCCCCGCTCGCCCACGTCTCCGACTCGGGGCCGGTGTCTTCACGCCGGTCAGGTATATGCTGAACCCTCCTTGGATATTTGTGTTCAATTAGTATCATTTCTAAGTTCAGCCATCGAGGAAGAGAGTGCCCGGTCCCGTGACTTCCCGATTACACGTGGCCACTGCAGATTGAGTGAGGAGAGATGCCCCGTGCCCTCAAGGCATGGCGTCCGCCCCACTGATGTGGGTGCTCCGATCCTAGGGAGGGGAACACATTAGGCTAAGCAATCACCCCAACTAGCATGGTTTAGATCCTCGAACCCACCCTACCATCACTTAGTCATCACGGGAAAGGGTTGTGCTACGATATCGGTCCCCCAACATCGAGTCCGCCAAATTGTAAGTGTGCTTGCAAGTCTAGGTCCAAGGCTCACCCAGTCGGTCCCTTTGCATTCGTAGGCCGTGTCACATCAGTATTGTTTATAAAACTGTTGGTTATTCTTATGTTTTCTCTCTGTCAATTTTATAGATCTGAACTGCTCATTCAGTCAACCGATATTTCTTTTGACTAGCCACATTCTCAATTTTTCTGCAATCTCTGCTCTCCCTACAACTCATGTCTTGAACCTGAAATTTCTCTATGCTACACCTTAATTTGCTGAAGAAGAGCCTCACTTAAACCCTTGTCACTACTGTCAAACTGATCTGTCTGTATTCCAGACTCAGCTATTGGTTTCTAAGCTGAACTACTCAAGTGCATACCCCTTGCTGCATCATTGTTGTCTTCTGCTCTCTCTCTCTCTCTCTCAATTAAAATTTCTTATTGTTCCTACTGATTGGTTGCATTGTCAATGTTGATTCATTTGAAAGTTGGAAGATTTTAATCTATGTACCCTAATCATAAATCAGACATATTCTGAAAAGAAGAATCCTCTATTATATTGGCTTAAGAATGTCTGATGAATCAAATTGATTTAAGTCTAATGTATTCATTAAGTTTGGATGTAAAATACTTGAAAATATCTGAATCATTATTTTATTAAATCTTAACCAAGTGTCTCATGTAATTTCATGTAAAATCTTCTGAAATCTGAAACTTTAAAAACATGGCTTCCTTTGGATAAAATACATGTAGTAAGTATTGTTCTTAAACATTTCATTGTACTGAGCTTTGTCTGAAAAATCTGAAATCATTTGAAAGAAAACTAAAGTCAGAGCAATGACTTTGGTCACAGAGAAACTGGGTTCTCTATCAAAGAAATAGAGTCAACCCATGTCATGAAGTGTCTTAATTACCTCTGCTATAAAATGATTGAAAATCTGGCAAAGCAATGGCATGGTTATATTGAGTAACTGGGGATTCTGTCCTCTGATCAAGATGTCTCCTCATGTAAAATGACACTCTAAATTGCTAACTCTGTTCTCATTGAGAGGCAATATGGTTGTCACACTGAGTAACTGGGTCACTTCACCTAAGACGTGTTGTATCTCACGTAAAAAGGTGTTGATTTAACCAGACTTGCTCAAGAAAAATAATGTTACTAAATAAAAGAAAAATTCAAAAAACTAAAGACAAGTTCAGTCACACTCATATTTGTTTAATCTCAATACTATCTTCTGTAACTCCCAAAGGAGTCATTGAGTTTGAATGAGTAAGATAGAAGGAGGTTAAACAAGAATATCATATGTGCAATTGGTTCATCTTTATTAAAACTTGATTTCAGATATGAGTATTGTTTTTCATTGATAAACTTTGTATACATCATGATTAGATCATGCTGGTCAGCTTAGACTCATTGATAATCTATTATAATAGAAGAGTCTGAAATTTGCTTATCAAGATTTATGAATTTGGTATCCTGTTGAGAATCTTTCTGCTTTATCAATTCATTGGCAATCCAGTCAGCTCTATGCTCCACTCTTGCTCAATATTCTTAACAGAAATTGTCATGATTTGAATTTTGTTGACAACTCACCTCCAATTCAATTTCTATCTGATTACTCACTCTGAAGTCTGAATGTTGATTTATCTTGTGAAATTTTTGTACTCAGTCTCTAGCTGCTGTTCGACCTGGAAAATTCTATGACTTCACCTGTGCTTTTGTTGATATCACTTTTCATCACGATTGGTATCAGTCTACTGAGTTTATCAACTAGTGGTATCAGGCTTAATTCTGCTTGTCCGACAACAGTTTTGGAAGATTGACTCATTAGCTTTTGTCTGAGATTAAGGGGGAGTTTTGCCTGATTTTTCCATGATTAATACTATTCTTTTATTTTTGATGAAGTCAAAGGGGGAGAAGAATGGTCTGATATGAATGAGTATGACTTATAGTGTTGCCATCATCAAAAAGGGGGAGATTGTTGTACCCTTGTGGTTTTGATGATGTCAGCACTATGACTAATCTGGTGTTGCATTTGTATAACTTTGTGGTTTTTATGATGTCACACTATGGATCATCTGCATTAGTCATACTTGTAAGGCAGGTCCGTGCAACCTCCGCTGAGGTCGGTGCATACATTCATTACATTGTTACCTATTAACGTCGGTTCATTACATTGTTGAAGTCAGTGCATTTCATTGCTTAAAGTCAGTGCATGTCATTGTTCGTGTGCATATAGGTCTGAGCATTTCAAGGTCAATGCATTCACTTACGTTCAGCACATTATGTCGATGCATACTCATGGTTCAGTAGGCTAAGTCAGTGCACTTCGGTGTTATGTCTGTGCATGGTCATTTGTCCAAGGCCAAAGTTCATGCACATCTTAGTTACACTACACAGCAAAGTCAGTGCATGTCACTGTACATGAGCATTTAGGTCTGTGCATTCAAGTCCGTGCACTGCCTTGGCAGATGTAAGTCGGTGCAATCCGTGTATCCGGCTGGCATCATGTCGGTGCAACTCGTGTGCAGCACGGTAGCCAAGTTGGTATAAGATCGCACTGCGGAGATTACAGTCGATGCATATCTGGCGTGTGCAACATTGTACTCGGTGAAATTTGCATTGTATGCATTCACAAGGTCGGTGCAACTCTTGCCACTGCACGCAGGCCTAGTCGGTGCTTGGTCTGTTGATCGCGTAATAGAGTTGGTGCACATCTTGTGTGACCGAGCATAAGGTTGGTCAAACCTGTGTTGCTGCATGCAGAATAGATCGGTGCAACACTCGCTGTTGTATATCTGAGTTAGTGCATCTTACATATTAGAATATGTGCATGTGTCTATATCATTACCTATGAAGTATGTGCATGTCATGTAGTGTATGTGCATGTCTTATAATAAGTTCCCCAAGGTCCGTGCACATTACTTATTATATTTCATCAAGTCTGTGCACATTTCATTCTTGTGCGATGCTAACTCAGTGCATATATCGTCTTGTGTATACCCTACGTCTATGCATACGGTCTGTGCACGCTTTCACGCTAGTTGTTACAAGGTCCGTGCACATTTCGTTCTCCTGTATACATAGTCCATGCTGGCTACACCTTGTGCATAATGGGGTCAGTGCACATCTCATCTTTACATATAGTAGGACCGTGCATGTTTTTATAAGGTCTGAGCATATGAAGGATGAATCTCATGGCTATAACATGCTTGACAAACTGCTTTGTAACCTATTGACAAGAGTCTAAGTCACAACTGAAGAATGAGTTCGTGAGGATAGCAGAACCAATAATTGGCACGTAATCCAAGATAGATCATCCCTGGAAGAAGCTGCCACATGGATAGCTAAAGCACCAAGATTCTGACACGTGGCTAAGGGATTCCTGAATTCTCTTGGCGGGAGTGCTCCCTCCACGTGCCCAACATGTTAGCTCGTGGGTCCTAGGCTTGAAGTTATATAAAACCATTCTTTTGCGATCAAAGGAGAAGATGATGAATATAAGAGATCTGAGGAGGGATGCAGACAAAAGAGAGAGTAGAGCTAAAAGAGAAAGAGCTAGAGAGAGAGAGGGATCAGAGATAGTCTGAAGGAAGAGCATGAGAGCAGTGAGAAGAAGGAAAGAGGAAGAGACTGAGAGTTCGAGGAAGAGGAAGGAAAAAGGAGAGAGAGAGAGAGAGCTCGAGGAGAGGAGGTTGAAGCCTTTTCTGAAAATCCAATTCTACTGGTCTTTGGATCAGATCCAAGCCAGTCAGCTCTTGCGAGAGCCACATTTGTGTTAAGATCGTTTCCAGCTTTTCGGTGCTGTGATTTTCCATCTTTTGTTCTTTTTTTAACCTTTGTTCTGAAAGTAAGCTGTGCTGCTCAGCGTTACAGAGGATTGGTTCTTCTGGACAGCAAGCGGTGTTGCTCAATGTTGCTGAGGATCGGTTCCTCTGGACTGCAAGCTGTGATTGCTCAGCAGAAGCAAGCTGTGTTGCTCAATGGTTGTAGGCAAGCTGTAATGCCCAACAGTTTAAGTGGTGTATCAGCGGGAAGCCTCACTCTGGTTTGAGTGGGGGATGGACGTAGGTCTGCGGACAGCAGACTGAACCATCTAAAATTCCATGTGTTCTGTGGTTTACGAGTGTGTATGATTCCTTATCTTCTACCTCCTTCACAGGGTAATTGATTTTGATCAATTTGCCTCTACTGCAAAAATGTTTCTGAATTGTGTACTTAATATAGAGGTAGTGGGTTTCATTGCAGTATATCTTAGTACCCGTCGTCTACTGCATTTAGAGTTCATATAGTGCTTGATGCATGTTCAGTGTTCGAAGTTGAACCTCAACAGTTTATCTGTTTAGCTGAGCCATCCAGTTCTATCTCGGCGTGATTTACATCAAGAGTTTTTTAATCTAAGCAAAATTTTAAAGGGGATATTCATTCACCCCCCCTCTGAATCTGTGTCTAGCAGGTTGGTGTGTGAGCTGGTTTTGCCTTGTGAGGTCATAGTATGCTAAGTGTTTGAGTAGATGCCTTAATGTGTTTTACCTGAATTCTGAATCCGTTCAGTTCATTGCTTGGTTAATCTGTTTACAGTTAGAATTGCTAGTTGCATTTAACTTGAAGCTTACTGATGAAAGATGTCTTCATTCACTATTGTGCATAGATTTAACCATCAGTAGATAGCTTAGTCTATAGTGTTATCTTCTGTTGTGCTTGAAAATTGGGTGTGGTTTTAGTTGAGCTAAATTTTTATAGAGGGATCTATTCACCCCCCTCTAGATCCCACATTGCACCTAACATGGTCCACACAAATTGCCTAAGGAAGAGACCAAGTGGACTGATGCCCACAGATTAAAAAACAGTTGTAATCTTATAGCCTTAAATTTAATGAAGATTGTTGTTGATGTTAATAGATTTCCTTGTATTTCTGAATGCAGAACTACTAAGAAGATATTGGACAAATACATGGCCATCCAGGAGAAAAAGGAGGACAGATGTTTCATGGCAGATCGAAGTGATCACAGTAGTGATCAACTGAATGAATCATCCTCCTAGGTAAGCTCTGAATCTGAGGAACTCATGTTTGATGATCTGATGGAGCTTTTGATAGATTGCTAGATAGTTACAAGAAGGTCAAGTCTGAAAAAAGAAAATTAAAAAAAATTGAGAATACATCTTGTGAAAAATCCTTATGTGAAATATGTTCACAGTTGGAAAAATTGAAAAAAGCTTGTGAGCATGATGTTCAAATGCATAAAGAACATATTGGTCTGTTGAGAAATGAAAATCAAGAACATCTAACAAAAATTTTTGATCAGGAAGAAAAACTTAAGAAAATTGAAGAAGGGAATAATTTGATTTCAGAGAAATTTAAGGCTGTTAGAATAGTGAATTTGGAACCTCAGAAAAATCTGAAAAATGTTGAAATTAAAAATAAACAGAAATGAGAAGTCACTCCTGTTGATCAGACCTTAATTGATGAATTAATTCAAAATGCTGATCTGATAAAAGAAAATGAAAAGTTGAAGTAGATGAACACTGCTATGTCAGAGAGACTTCTTATCTTGGAAAAAGGGAAATTTGTTTATATAGATGAGCCTAAAAAAATGCACAATCTGGAAAAATAAATTGAAGATTACAAATATGAAAATGAAGCCTTGATAATTAGAGTTGTTGAGTTTGAAGAGGAGACCCTAAACTCAGAATTGAAGATTGCTTCTATGGAAAACTAGATTCAGGACTTGAAAAATTCATTGTCAAAATTTATAAGTGGCCAATAAAATTTGGACAAGCTGTTAGGAGTTAAAATCAATGTCCAAAAGGAAGGGTTGAGCTACAATAATGTTAATAAGAAAGTATTTGAAAACAAGTTGATGACATATTTTGTAAAAGCATCCAGTGTAGCCACCACCTCTCAGGTTAAACAGTCCACAATTTAGAAACAGAAAAGTAAATCTGGGAAACAAAAATTCAATAAACTAAATGCTAAGAATTCTCATATGAAAAGCCGTGATCCGAAGCAAGTTAATGTGTCATGTCATTACTGTGGTAAGCATGGTCATTTAATGCATGACTGTAGAGTGATGATACAAGATGAACAGTATGTTGGTAGGATGCAAGCTTGGAAATCCTCTGTTGTTCAGAACAAGAAAATTCATTACTTTTGATGTGGTGAGGTAGGCCACGTTGTTGCTCACTCTTGGCATACCCAGGGAAGAAATTTTAATTCTAAATCTGCCAAATTCCCAGCAAAGAAAAATATTTTTGATAGAAACAACTTTATTTTTAAAGGTAGATCTCCTATGTGTTTTGAATGTGGAAAGCGAGGCCACGGAGCTTCTGATTGCTGACTGGCTAGTCATAAAAATTACAATTTCAATGTTAAAAATAGAAACATTCATGATAATGCACAGAAATTCCATGATCATGCTCATGTGTGCACAAGAAAAACACAAAGCCCTCCATTTCATGTCATTATTGTGGAGAGTTTTATTGGGTTCGTTGCGCTCCCTCATGGTCTTTGGTAATGGTTTTGATGATAATAAAATATTGTGTGCATTGCGTGTGTGTAGAAGTGACAATCGTGTGTACAAGTGTTGTGAAAAATGTCCATTGATGCTTAAGGAGCTCATATTTTAATTACCTTGCTTCGCAGGATTGGAAACAAATGATGGACATCGCTTTGGGAGTCAAATGAATGCATGGATAAGCATCTTGCTATCCACAATTCAAAACGGGTACTAAATATCATGTATATTCTTCAGAAAATTTGGTAAGACCTTAAAATTCTCAAATTCATCATAGAAATAACTTGTGTTAAGGTCTGGTTAACAGAAACTGGGTAATGGTTGCTTCAAGTCGACTTGGGAGATGACCAAGTCGACTACTGTTCAAGCAAAGTCGACTTGGCCATCTAGCAAAGTCGACTCATGCTGCTCTTGCTCTTTGTTTTGTTTTTTTTCTACCGCAATCTTACATAGTTAAATCTTGGATTGATGGTGCATCATGCATTTTGATCTTATGGCTTCTATGTTTTCATCTGTTTAACCCATTCCATAAGTTCATAGCAATTGATTTTATTTTTTACAATGTGAAAGCATATGATTTATGTTTTCAGAGGACTCTAATGCATATTTCTCATATCATTTTGAGCTTGCATTATGTTGATTCAACTCATGAGAAACTTGGTAGAACAATGGTTAAATGAAGCTCACATCTTGTTCTTGAAGTGCCGCGATCAATGACACCCAATAGGGGGGTGAATTGGGTGTTTACCAATTTTACGAAAACTTTTGACCTTTTTGAAACATGTGATATAATGCTAGTTAAGAGATTCAAAGCTATATGATCACAAATCGGATTTATCAAACTATGTATGATAATGATATAGATTATGCAACATACACAAGGTTAAATCGGAACAAACAATTTACACTAATACTCACGGAGAATGGAGGTAGAAGAAATAGATCAAACCACACAATGCGAACCACACTGCACAACGGTTTTTAAGGTGGTTCGGATGCAACGACGGTAGTCCTACGTCCACCCCTCACCAAACCCGGTGAGGCTTCACTCGGGGATAAATCCCCAAACGGAGACGACGCTACAACCACACACGCAGGACGACGCCTGCCTACGCACATAGGGACGCACCCCAACACACACACACACACGGAGACGAGATCTCCAACACGATCCGACAAAAGGATCAACAACACACACACACACTGCAATAGATGCAGCACTCCACACACTAAAAAGACCGGATCTAAATAGATCCACACACACGTAGATCTAGGAAGCTCTACGTACACACACACAAATAGAACACAATGACCACACACGACCACGGATCCACAACGATCCACACACACATAAATGTTTCCAGATTATAAAGAACACAAACATAAAGCCCAAAACACAAAAACAATGAAGCACGGTTAAGAAGACTCCTGATTTGGATTCCACTGAGTGTATGATGGAGATTTTGAATGATGCTTCCTTCTTCACTTGAATGGAGCTTGAATGGCTTTAGATAAAGCTTGAAGAACTTGGAGATGGATGAATAAACCTTCCACGAATTTACTGTTCACGGAGCTACAGTAGTTCTTTCTTCTCCCTTGGGCAGCCTTCCCTTGAATCCTTGATTGCTTGCTTGCTTCTACTTTTGATTGGAGCTTTGTTGACTTCAAATTGAGCTTGAATGGCTTCAGATGGATGAAGGGATTGCTAGACGGAGTACTGTTCACGTAGCTCCTCTTGCTCTTGCAACAGCTCACTTTCCCCCTTTGATAGCCTCTTCTTTGATCTCTCTTTGTTGGTTGCTTGATTCTTCACTTCATAGATGCTTGTTGGCTTGAGAAGTACCTTGAATGGGTTAGAGATAGATGAATAACTTGCTGCACGAAGTACTATTCACGGAGCTACAGTACTCTCTTCTTCCTCCTTGGACAACACCCTCTTGATCTCCCTTGAAGCCCTCTTGGATGGTTAGGGTTATGGCTCAAAATGAGATGTTTTATAGCCCTTGAATGGTCCATGGACATCCCCCAGACCAGATCTACATTTTGTTGGTGATTTGGTGTTATTAGGATTAAAGAATTACAAGGAGAAAAACTCTTCTCGAAGTGGAAAACAAAGTCAACATATGTTGGCTCGGGACTGGCGGTCGACCTGTGGAAGCTGGCGGTCGACCGCTATTGAGAAAACTATAAAAATTTGATCCCTGGCATTTTCGGTCGACCTGGGGCGGTCGACCTACGGCTACAGTAAACTTCAGACTTTTAGGTTTTACCCCCGAACTCCATTGCAACCCATTTAAGTTTGAGGCTTCAAACTCCTTTGATCTTGGGGAATATATGTTGAGTGTTTTGACCTACAAAATCATAGAAAAAGGATTTTAACTTTGATCAATAATGCATGTGGTAATTGCATGAAGTACATGTATGAAACCCCTTTGGCCATTTGGCAGTTTCAATCAATTAGCAAGAGCTTATTGTAAACCGTTTGAGTACCATTATTCTAATTTTCAAGCAAGTTTCTCATGAGTTGTTTCAACATAATGCAAGCTCAAAATGATATGTGAAATATGTATTAGAGTTCAAGAAGTGATTTACATTGAGACCCAATTTCACATATAAGATTAGAACACTGTTGCTTTGACAAATGCATGTATGGTATGCGTAAAAATCAACCAAACAAGTTTCAAACTATTTGATCAGGATTTGAACAAAAGTGTTCATCAAAGCTCAAGTCCATATGTTCAATCATATAAAGGCTTGAAATCTCTTGTAGAACCAACATATGCAAACCAAGCATTAAGACCATGTAACCGTTGCCATTTGCTATCTCAAACATACATAGATTACATGAGCATGAGCAATCAACCACAAGTTTAGTTAGCATCACTTAATCACACATTAAGTTTAGTTATCATCAAAATCATAACTTAACAATCACAACAATCATCAAAACCATAACTCAACAATCTCTCCCTTTTTGATGATGACAAACTTATTGATGATGATAAATTTAATGATAAGTTTCTTAATGATGATACAACAGAAGGGCACAAAAATTCTTCTTCCCTGTCACACACACTCATCAATTTTTCTCCCCCTTTGACATAATCAAACGGCGGGATAATGTAAATCTTTCTCCTCCTGTGACATGATCAACAATAGCAACAATGCTGGAAGAAGCCAAGCAAGGAAGAACAAGCCTAACTCCCTTTGAAATAGTAATAGCCCATCATAGCTAGCAGAAGAAGCATAGCAAATCAGAGACGAGCAAAGCAATATGATGCTAATCATAAGAAACCAATTGGTGATTATTCTCACAAATCAATATGATACCATCCAAAGCAAATACAATCAAGCATGTATTGATACCAATTGAAGGTGGTGATTGGCCTCAAGGATATGAACCAGTGGAGGAAGATGGCCACAAGATGAGGTGTTCAGCATGATAGCATTCAAAATCTAGATCCCATGTCAAATTTTCACAACAAGCAAGAGCAGGAGTGCATATCAAAAGGATTTTCATTGATTTTTAAATTTTCTGATTTTTATATTTTGGTTTAAAATGCATGAAATGTAACACATGTATGAAATGCCATATGAGATGTACAATCAAACAAATACATATATGTACATGCAACACAGCTCCCCCATACTTATATAAGAAGGGAATGGGTATAAGAAAGATGCAAGAGAGTCATGACAACCGGAGTGCATATGAGTAGCACATGGGAAATTATGCAATCATATAGGAGATACATGCAATTGCTAAAGCAGTCAATCAACTTTCTGAATCCATAATGAATCAAATTTTCAGATGTGTAAGTGAGTAACATGAAAAATGATAGTTGCAATATGGATATTCAGATTTTCAGATCAACACAAGGAGATATTTTACAGACTGCACTTCAATTTTGAGAACAGCGTATTGGAGGCTACGCTCTACCTCAATGAGTTTTCACCAACAATTTTTAACTCAACCAATATCACATGATAATCAGAATTTTTTCAAGAGTGATCAGGTTCAAATAATCCCTTTTTACGCGAGTAGACGCATGGAGCTCATGTCAGAATCTCCGATTACTCAGAATACTGAACCATTTCACCTCATTTTGAACAGAGATACTAGTCAACACTTTTCAGATATGAACCACATCACATCTCAGGTGACATGTGCCCAGTTTACTCAGTGAGATCGAGCATTGCTCTATCTTTCATTATCATTTCAGATTTTTCAACAAGGATGGGTAGGCAGCTTTTTCCTCAACTGTCTCTTCAATATACATGCAGCAAGTTTAACATCTCGAGAGTGTTGAAAAGAAAATCATATATCCTTATCTTTAACACTCATTTTAACATTTTGTGCATGAAGTGTGCGAATTTGATTCAGCATGTATACTGAAAATATCATGAATACATAACAGTGCAACTCCCCCTAAATAGATGCACTTATGAAATATAAACTCTCCCAGAGTGTACGACATGAAGCACTCCAATAATGACTCAAATACAGTAATATTTATCAAGAAGACATAAAGCCATAGAAATTTCAAGGATGGTGGTGAATAACATATAATAGCAAGCAAGCACACAGAGGGAATGTATGCAACATGCAATACAAGTATGCAACTGATACCAATCAAATGGATACCAATTGAATGAACTAAATGTAGCTAAGGCATGAGTTCTATTGCAATGCAACATTTAACATGGGTGTAAAATGTGAGTTTTTGGTTTTTCATTTGAGTGAATTAAATGCACCTAATGCATTGGGTTCTGATGCATGCAACCTATAACCATGTGAGAATGGAATGCAAGATGAAAAATGACACTATATTCAAGAGAGCAGTTCAGATTTGAATGATGAGCATGGAACATTATTCATTACAAGTTGTTTATATACAAAGGTGTAGAAATCATTCGACATGCAGTGGAAACCATTTATTGTCAGAGATTGTTAAGAACAGATTTTTAAAGGTTTTGAAATCAATCACAAGTCATTCAGAAGTTGACACTCCTATTGCAGAACTCTTCACTTCAACAAGGATCGATTTTAGAAATTTTGAAGCAATTCATCATGAGCATGTTGCATGTTTCAATTGGAGATCAATCAGTCAATAGAGAATGAAATAGAATTCATTTCAACTTGTTTAGCTAGCAAGACCCACTTTGACAAAAACATGAATCACAGAAAAATTCAGTGAAAGTGCAATGTTTGTCTTATGACATGAGGCTAGCTAACAAGGAGCAAATAATAGCATCAGAAAATTCTTTCAAGGCCAAACAATCGATTTCTTCTAGTTCTGGTACAAGGCGGAGAACTTTGGTCCAAAGACCAACTCACGCATAGTGAGAGTTTCCAGGTGAAGATAATCCACCTTTTCACTACTCAGTATTTGATATACCAGATACACAATTAAGCTTAAATGTGCTCAAGCAATCAGATTGAAGGATGTTCAAAGGTCAACATAAAGTTCAAGATTTTAAGTTTCATTCAACCAATAAGCAAGTTAATCACAGCAGAATGGAGGAGCAATTATTTCAGGTATGTAGAACAATACCTGTCATCTAAAGGTGTCACCAAGTGACAAAAGGTCATTGCATGATTGTGTATTTCCATAGAAGGAGGGTTGAATTACCTTAGTTCAGGAGACAAGATTGGAGGCCTTCAATCACTAAAACTCACCAACCTCACGAAAGATGATATTTCAGCTTTTGCTTTCTTACCTTTGCCTTGAGAATCTATTTTCTTCCAAGCCTTTCACCTGCAATCCAAAGAAGAGTGAAACTCAGTTTACTCATGAGAGTATTTTAAAATCTCCTTGCATAGTCCCTGCAAAATCTTCACAAAAGGCATTATTAGTAGCTCAGAAATGATATCATCCACATGTACTTAAACTACTACGAAGTCTTTTACCTGATTTACCTTGTGAGAGGTGGTTGATCAAGGTTACCTATTGAACCCATTCTTGATTAAAAAAGATGTGCGCTTTTCATACCATGTCTTGGGTACTTACTTCAACACGTACAAGACTTTCACCACCTTGTACTTGAGTCGATCCTGGAAGTTGTTCTACACAAAGTAGCCCATCTTCTTGTAGTAACTTGAGAGGGTTCTCATCATTTTCATCCTTGCAAAGTATTTCTTTCATTTACTCAGGCTTGGCCATGACTAGCCCATCACCATTTAAATTTTGGGAGTATAATCTGCATCCAAGAACAAACAGGCTTTAGTTGTCAATTTCGATTCAAATTTACAACTAGTATGACAAATTCATTTAACAACTAAACATCCCTTTAATAACCTCCAGAGTTGATGCATGACTCAGGCATCAATGCAAGCATTAATCCCATGTGACGAATGCGGTTGCTCCCCCTTAGTATGTGCATGAATGCAAGATGTTCAATGAGATTCTAATGCTATATGTAGTCATGGATGTGGTGAAGACAAGAGAGTTGCATAGATTATGACATGAGTTCCTTCAAAATGAGAAGTAGATTCTTCAACTCTTGTGCATGAGATCATGTGAAGGTATATGTAAACATGAAGATGTATGTAAACTCAATGCATGTAATGGAATCATGATTTGAAGAATTTTCAAGCTCTCCTACAACAAGATGCTATATGACACTTGAGATGCACACAAATATGCAAGCAACCATGAATGGAATGCAAGTGAGGACATATACAGGATTACATGACTATAAGACTCAAAATGAATCAAAACCTTACACAGTCACTAGAGAGAATAGAAGGGATATCACCTGATTTTTCAAGTTCAGTTTTTTGATTTTTATTTCAAGCCGACTCATGCCAGTTGGCCCGTGTGCCTTACCTTCTTGATGAAAACAGATTTCATGCTTTACATTTCCAAGGCACACCTACAAAATAGAATTCTCAATTGGCAATCTTAGGTACCCAAATCCTTTTGGGTCCTTGTGGGTTAGGAGCAATATTGGCATGCAACTTCCAATTTTTAACAATATTCAAGTCATTATTTCTCATAAAAAGATAATCATGCTTAACATTCTTAGATTTGCCAAAATGATGGTAGAGGGCACGTGACATCATATTCCTTCTTTTCATTGGTTCTGCCAGTTCATGTGAGTGATCATGATGTGTTGAGTGAGAGTTCTTTCTCTTCGACAATAACCAACAATGTGAAGTTGTGTGTCCCCTTTTACCACAATGATTGCAATGCATGGAGGGTTTTGTGGTGAATGATTTCTTTGTATTTTTCAAACCAACTTGATTTCTACATGCTCTCAAGTTATCATTTTTCATAATGAAGTAATCATGCATGGCATGTCCATGTCTTCCACAGTAAAAGCATGAGAGTTTCTTCATTAGTGGATGTGTGTGTGAGGCAGAGGTATGCTTCACATGCATAGTGATGCTAGCAATATTTTTGGATTTTTGATGCATGTTGATTTTCTGATTTTTATTTTCTTTTTGAATCCTTTGGACATTCACACTATTTTTCTGATTTGATTGGGTTCTTGATACAGTGGGTTGTTGGGAGTGAGATGTGGAGGTGCTGGGTGCATAATTGTCATGAACAAATGAAGTATATATTTTACTTTCAAATTTCTTTTTGTTCACGGGATTAAACCCCAGCCCCTCTCTTTGAAAGTTTACTTTCATTCCTAGTAATTTGTCCAGATTATTTTGACCGTCCACAAATCTAGATAATGAAACATTCAAGTCAGAGATTTCTTTTTCAAGTGATGAAATGTATAATTCATAGAAAGCCATCTTATTTTCATAAGAATTAACTTGATCATGTAAAGTAACATCGATGATTTTATGACTTTGAATTTCTTACAACAATTCATCCACTCTTTCAGATTCATGGAGATTCACATATTTTCCTTTTTCAAAAGCACACAACTTTTCAAAAGTGGCCATGTTAAATTCCTTCAATTTCTCATTTTCTTTTCTCATACATGAACTGGTTTCTTCATGATTTTTAATATCAATCAGAAGACATTCATTTTTAGTTTTGAATCTTAAGCATTCATCACATGAAGAGGTTTCATGAATGGAATTTTCAAGCTGCTTCAATCTGCCTTCAATCAAAGAATTTTGAATTAACAATGCATCGTTTTTCTTTTTAACACTTTCAAGTTTAGAACATTTGTTACAAGAGCCACTCTCATGAAAAGCATGTTCAGATTTCTTTTTCAATTTTGTGTTTTCAGACTTAACCTTCTTGTACTTATCAACCAACTCTTCATAGGCATTCAACAACTCTTCATAGCTAAATTCATCTTCATTTTCAGAATCAGAATTTACCTTTGAGCTTGATCCACTTGGTGAGCTTGATCCACTTGGCTGATCACTCCTTTGTTCGCTCGTGCCTGTCACAAGACATTGGTCTCCGTGCTCTTCTTGGATTTTGCTTAATCCATCCAAGATGTCCTTCGCGGATCTACAATGTGAGACAAACGGGAAATAATTATGATCAACTACAGCAATAAGCAATTTTAGAGTCAAACAGTTTTGATCATGTTTAAGCTTTTGATTTGCAGTCCAGACATTTTTATCTTTAGGCAATTCATAAGGACCATGTGAGATAAGCTTCCATAGCTTAGGGTCGTATAAATTGACTAGACTACACATCCGTCCTAACCACAAATCAAAATTGCAACCATCAAACACGGGTGGAGAGTTCAAGGTGTACATCATGGTAGTTATTGATCTGGATCACTCTTAGATCGTTAGATCTATGAAAAACAGAGCCTTAGCTCTGATACCAATTGAAGTCCCGCGATCAATGACACCCAAGAGGGGGGTGAATTGGGTGTTTACCAATTTTACGAAAACTTTTGGCCTTTTTGAAACATGTGATATAATGCTAGTTAAGAGATTCAAAACTATATGATCACAAATCGGATTTATCAAACTATGTATGATAATGATATAGATTATGCAACATACACAAGGATAAATCGGAACAAACAATTTACACTAATACTCACGGAGAATGGAGGTAGAAGAAATAGACCAAACCACACAATGCGAACCACACTGCACAACGGTTTTTAAGGTGGTTCGGATGTAACGACGGTAGTCCTACGTCCAGCCCTCACCAAACCCGATGAGGCTTCACTCGGGGATAAATCCCCAAATGGAGATGACGCTCCAACCACACACGCAGGATGACGCCTACCTACACACACGGGGGCGCACCCCAACACACACACACACACATGGAGATGAGATCTCCAACACGATCCGACAAAAGGATCAACAACACACACACACACACTGCAATAGATGCAGCACTCAACACACTAAAAAGACCGGATCTAAATAGATCCACACACACGTAGATCTAGGAAGCTCTACGTACACACACACAAATAGAACACAATGACCACACACGACCATGGATCCACAACGATCCACACACACACAGATGTTTCCAGATTATAAAGAACAAAAACATAAAGCCCAAAACACAAAAATAATGAAGCACGGTTTAGAAGACTCCTGATTTGGCTTCCACTGAGTGTATGATGTAGATTTTGAATGATGCTTCCTTCTTCACTTGAATGGAGCTTGAATGGCTTTAGATAAAGCTTGAAGAACTTGGAGATGGATGAATAAACCTTCCACGAATTTACTGTTCACAGAGCTACAGTAGTTCTTTCTTCTCCCTTGGGCAGCCTTCCCTTGAATCCTTGATTGCTTGCTTGCTTCTACTCTTGATTGGAGCTTTGTTGGCTTCAAATTGAGCTTGAATGGCTTCAGATGGATGAAGGGATTGCTAGACGGAGTACTGTTCATGCAGCTCCTCTTGCTCTTGCAACAGCTCACTTTCCCCCTTTGATAGCCTCTTCTTTGATCTCTCTTTGTTGGTTGCTTGATTCTTCACTTCATAGATGCGTGTTGGCTTGAGAAGTACCTTGAATGGGTTGGAGATAGATGAAGAACTTGCTGCACGAAGTACTGTTCACGGAGCTACAGTACTCTCTTCTTCCTCCTTGGACAGCACCCTCTTGATCTCCCTTGAAGCCCTCTTGGATGGTTAGGGTTATGGCTCCAAATGAGATATTTTATAGCCCCTGAATGGTCCATGGACATCCCCCAGACCAGATCCACATTTTGTGGGTGATTTGGTGTCATTAGGATTAAAGAATTACAAGGAGAAAAGCTCTTCTCGAAGTGAAAAACAAAGTCAACATATGTTGGCTCGGGGCTGGCGGTCGACCTGTTGAAGCTGGCGGTCGACCGCTACTGAGAAAACTGTAGAAATTTGATCCCTGGCATTTTCGTTCGACCTGGGGCGGTCGACCGCTGCTGGCGGTCGACCTACAGCTACAGTAAACTTCAGACTTTTAGGTTTCACCCCCGAACTCCATTGCAACCCATTTAAGTTTGAGGCTTCAAACTCCTTTGATCTTGGGGAATATATGTTGAGTGTTTTGACCTACAAAACCATAGAAAAAGGATTAGAACTTTGATCAATAATGCATGTGGTAATTGCATGAAGTACATGTATGAAATCCCTTTGGCCATTTGGCAGTTTCAATCAATTAACAAGAGCTTATTGTAAACCGTTTGAGCAAGATATAAGTACCATTATTCTAATTTTCAAGCAAGTTTCTCATGAGTTGTTTCAACATAATGCAAGCTCAAAATGATATGTGAAATATGTATTAGAGTTCAAGAAGTGATTTACATTGAGACCCAATTTCACATATAAGATTGGAACACTTGTTGCTTTGACAAATGCATGTATGGTATGCGTAAAAATCAGCCAAACAAGTTTCAAACTATTTGATCAGGATTTGAACAAAAGTGTTCATCAAAGCTCAAGTCCATATGTTCAATCATATAAAGGCTTGAAACCTCTTGTAGAACCAACATATGCAAACCAAGCATTAAGACCATGTAACCATTGCCATTTGCCATCTCAAACATACATAGATTACAGGAGCATGAGCAATCAACCACAAGTTTAGTTATCATCACTTAATCACACATTAAGTTTAGTTATCATCAAAACTATAACTTAACAATCATAAAAATCATCAAAACCATAACTCAACAGTTCTTAAGCATAGATATAAGCTCTTGATGTTAAAGTATATGATTTGTGTTTTCAAAAGACTCTAATGGATATCTTTCATGTGTTTCTAATGGTTTTTCATGTCCATACATCATGGATTTCATAATTGGGTTGTTGGAGTTTAAACTCTCACACTTAAACATTGTTTTTCATTTCTGCACTATTTTCGGTCGACCTAAACAGGGACTTCGGTCGACCAGAATTAACAGTGCTCAAGGGTCATAAATTTTCTTAGGGTTCTGACGATCGACCGAAGGACTTCGATCGATCGAAATCTTCAGAGCCGGCCAGCCAGAACTTGTGAAATTCCGGTCGACCGACCCTCAATTCCGGTCAACCGATTACGGTGGGTGAGACCCGATTTGATGTATTTGAAACCCACTTCTAGTGATCCATTTGGGTTAAAATTTGACACTCTTACCCCTAGGGCATTCATACACATGTTAGATACATATTGAAGGGGTTTTAGCATGGATTATAATGTCTTTTGCTCTTTCTATTGTGGGTGTATAAATAAGCTACGAATTTGGGAGAAATATTCCAAGTGTTAATGTTCTATCTTTCTTGTAGGAGAAGGAAAAGGGGAAAGGAGAGAAGCTGAAGTAATTTGTGGATATCATCTACATCCGGGAGAATTTCGTGAGCGTGATAGAAGATAAAGAGGAGCGGTTCGAAGAAATGATTGCGGTGATGTTCAAATTGACAGCATTCGACAACCCTCCAACCTGTTCTTCAACAAAGATCTCCTCCGACCCTTTCACCTCTTGAGGATCTATTTCTTCAACCCTTTTTCATCTATTCCAATGATTTACATTTGGTTTATGCGCATGTATTGATCATATCTTTATTTTTCGAACACCGACTCTGTGTGTGTGTCGAAGCGTCTGCGTACGGTTATGATTTATTGTGTTGCGGTTGTAGTAGTGTGTGTGTGTGTGTGTGTGTTTTTTTTGATCTGTGGTAGGATCATGTTGGAGACCGCATCTCCGTGTGTGTGTGTTGGAGATTTTCTCCGTGTGCTTCGTTGTGAAGCAAGTGAAGCCTCACCGATTCGGTGACGGGTGGACGTAGGGAGCCTGTCGTGGTCCCGAACCACCTTAAAATCCTCGTGTCCTGTGGTTGCTTGCTTGCATATTATTTTATTCCAACACTATCGAGTGTGCTCAGAGAGATTGAAAAAACTAGAGTTATTTCTATTCAGCTTATTCTCATCAATCTTGTTAATTTTACATATTAGTCTAAAATCTATCAACTCGTTTGAGGGGACAATTCAACCCTCCCTTCTTGTCCGTGAGCTTATCTGGGCCTACAATTGGTATCAAAGCCCGGTCTCTGATTTTTTGCGGACCTTACGGTCTAGGAGATAAGATCATTTCAGGATGGCTAATGTGAATTTGCTTCCTATTTTTGATGGCTCTGATTATGCATTATGGCGAGGTAAAATCTGTGTTTACATAAACAATTTTGATCCTAAACTTTGGAAGTTAGTTGAGCATGGTCCTCATATCTTGCCTAGAGATAAATCCAAATGGACCAACGATCATAGGAAAGAGTATCATAACAATTTAGTTGTGTTGAATATTTTAAAGGCTGCAGTGAACACTGATGTATTTCCTCTAGTTTCATCTTGTAGGTCAGCCAAAGAGATTTAGGATGGGCTAATCAAAGCCCATGAAAGAAAAGATGATATTGAATGTCTAAAGGTGAACAACAGTGGTCGACAAAGCAAGGAAAGCTCTGAGGTATCTTCTACCTCTGATTCTGATGATGAGGAATTCAGTTTCAAGGAATTGATGGATGCATATGAGCTCTTAGTTGAAAAATATAAGATGGTTAAATCTGAAAATAAAAAGCTTAAAAAGAAACTTGATAATTCTTTTCATGTTAACTCTCCGTGTGCTAAGTGTCCTGAACTTGAAAACTTGAATGAAACCTTAGTACAAAATGTTGATGTTCATGCTGAAACAATTTCAAATCTAAGAAAAGAAAATGAATCTCTCCTCCAAAAAATTGCCCAGTTTGAGAAAAATGAATGGGAAATCAGAGATAAATTGAATTCCATGTCAAAGATCAATGTTTGCTTGATGAGCTACTTGTAAATGAAAAGTTTGCTGAAGAAATTGAAAAATTAAAAGATCAAAACAATTTGCTGGTTGATGAACTCAATACTTTTGAGAAAGGAAAAGGTGTGATTGTTGATGATTGTGATAAATTTCATGCTCTTGAACAAGAAATTGAAAGTCATAAAAGTGTTAATCTCTTGTTGTATGAGAAAATTGCATCTTGTGAGGAAGAATTGATTAGTTCTGAACTGCATATCTTGTGTCTAGAAAATGAAATCAAAAATTTGAATGAATTCATGTCCATATATGCAAAACAAAATCTAAAACAGAAAAATAACTCTGGTTTCTCCAGTGTGCATGCCAAATGTTCACATGACAAAAACTTTCACGCAACCAAAAGAACGAATGTCTCTTGCTTTTATTGTGACAAATTTGGCCATGAAATGCATGATTGCATTTTAATGAAATTTGATGACGATGAGGCATTAAAATCAAAAGTGAAAATGTCTGTTGGTTCCAAAAATCATGAGAAATCCACAAATAAAAACTTCAACATTCATTGTTTCTTTTGTGGATTGCATGGCCATGTAATGGAAGACTGCTTTACAAAGAAAAGAGATGATGAGTGGTCTATCAAAAAGAACTTTCTTGTCGTTACTGTGGTAGATTTGGACATGTGATGAATGATTGCTCTGTGAAGAAAAATGATGACATGTCTGACAAAAGTGGTTTTGGAAAGAATCGTGTTACTTGCTTTTACTATGGTGAAGTAGGCCACACGATGTACACATGCACCTTAATTAAAAATGATAATGATTGGTTTTACAAAAGAAATGATGCTTGTCACTACTGTGGTGAATTAGGGCATACAATGCATGACTGTTCATTGATGAAATTTGATGATTTGAATGCTTTGAAAATGAGCAGAACTTTTGGTGGAAATGTCACTAACTCACAGGGACCCAAAAAGGTTTGGGTTCCTAAATCTGTCAAATGAGCTGATTTTTGTGCAGGTGTGCCTTGGAGCAGATGAAAATAAAAAGGGGTAAATAAATCAGGACACACTCTTCCGGTATAACCCTAACATTATTTTTCTTTTCACTGTTAGATTTTGTGATTTTGATGATTAGATGACTTCCATACATTTCACTGCATATCTTGTAAAAAAAAATCTTAGTTTTTAATTGCTTGACACTGCACATAAAGTCTTTCACACTTTCACTAATCTTTTCACAAATAACAATTCAGTTTTACATTCACAGCATACATACTTAATTGCTTGATACAACATGCAGACATCTTTGCATATTTGTGAATAGGAATAATTCTTAATCGTCGTTTCATTTACATGCATATGCTTGTAAATATTCTATGTCTTTGCATGCTTGAATGCCATGATTCTTCGGTATCTAAAATGTTGAGTTATGGAAGGGTGGATTTCGTCCATCTGGAAACACTCTCCCCATGCGTGAGTTGGGTCTTGGACCCACACCTCTGTCACGTACCGAAAATCAATTTGCATGTATTTACTTTCAAATCGTTGCTTGATTGCTTGTATATATTTCTAGAAAATCCTTTTCTTGAAATCTTCTAAGACCTCACCTCCTTGATAGATAAAATACAGTGATTTTGATCATTTGTGAATAGTGATATATACAAAGGAGGAGGATTTGTTTCCAATTGTGCATACATTTAGGGGGTGTCATAGCTATGTTTTGGTAAATTCATTTTCAACATACAAAGCAATTACCCACACACATTTCGCATAGTGATGCATATGACTTTGATCGATAAAGATTTCAGAAATTCTTTTCAACACTTTAAGGGAAACAAAATTTCTACATGGAAATCTAGAGTAATCATGAGGAAAAAGCTGCCTACCCCATAAAATTCAATAAGTAGAATGTCAAATTAAGTAGCTGGGAATCCCCACTAAAATAAATGAGAAAACTTGTGTCGAAAGGTGAAATAAAAATCCACAATGTGTGATGAATCCTAGTAGCCAGAATCCCCATTGAGACACATGAGGTGGCTCATGCTGAACGGTGAAATCCAATAAAAGAAACAAAAAAGGGTTGTACGAAGCTACCAAAAGTTGAGGATCGAAATGGAATTATAGAAAGGAAATAACCCTATAGTGTTCCTTAGAAATTCTGCTAATATCTATATATTTTTGAAGTTCGTTGCTCATTTTCACATATTTCACTCTTGGGTATAATTGTGATGAATGTGTATCTTGAATTTGTTCTTATCATAGTTTATGCAGTGCCTCTAGCATATGCATGCACTACCTTTTTTGATTATGCTTCATGTCTCACATTTTCATACAAATCAAATGCTCACTTGCTATCCTTTTACCCCATTAAGGGGGAGCTATATATTACTACATCATTGCTTGATTTTCATGCTTGAGTGCTTGCTTGCCTGACTATTTTCATTCATATCATACTTCATTTCACATTGATACACCTTTGGGTCATACTGTCCATAACAAGTTTAAATAACCCTGTTGTCAATCAGTTTTTGTTTATGACAAAAAGGGGGAGAATAATGTGCTATTTAGCCATACATTTGCATATAGTTCAGAAATTGAGCATTTGCATATATTTCAGTCATCTTGCATATTGCACATCAAATTCCGTTTTCCTACTTGGTGTTCATGGTTCACACACCTTCTCTTCATGGTAGATTAATTGTAGGGTTCTTGCGCCATTGCTTTTTAATTCCATCTTATTAATGAGGAAGTTTCACATCTGTTCCCCTAGACCTCCCACTTTTCGATAATGCCAAAGGGGGAGAGCATTTTGGGGTGGCCACAATATTTTGTCATCACCAAAAGGGGGGAGATTGTTGGGTTCGTTGCACTCTCTCTTGGTCTTTGGTAATGATTTTGATGATAACAAAATATTGTGTGCATTGCGTGTGTGTAGAAGTGACAATCGTGTGTACAAGTGTCGTGGAAAATTTCTATTGATGCTTAAGGAGCTCATATTTTAATTACTTTGCTTCGCAGGATTAGAAACAAATGATGGACATCGCTTTGGGAGTCAAATGAATGCATGGATAAGCATCTTGCTATCCATAATTCAAAACGGCTACTAAATGTCATGTATATTCTTCAAAAAAATAGGTAAGACCTTACAATTCTCAAATTCATCATAGAAATGACTTGTGTTAAGGTTTGGTTAACAGAAACTGGCTAATGGTTGCTTCAAGTCGACTTGGGAGATGACCAAGTCAACTTCTGCTCAAGCCAATTTGACTTGGCCATCTAGTAAAGTCAACTTATGCTACTCTTGCTCTTTGTTTTGTTTTTGTTCTGCTGCAGTCTTACATAGTTAAATCTTGGATTGATGGTGCATCATGCATTTTGATCTTGTGGCTTTTATGTTTTCATATGTTTAACCCATTCCATAAGTTCATAGCAATTGGTTTTATTTTTATAATATGAAAGCATATGATTTGTGTTTTCAAAGGACTCTAATGCATATTTCTCATATCATTTTGAGCTTGCATTATGTTGAATCAACTCATCAGAAACTTGGTAAAACATTGGTTAAATGAAGCTCACATCTTGTTCTTAAGCATAGCTATAAGCTCTTGATGTTAAAGTATATGATTTGTGTTTTCAAAAGACTCTAATGCATATCTTTCATGTGTTTCTAATGGTTTTTCATGTTCATCCATCATGGATTTCATAATTGGGTTGTTGGAGTTTAAACTCCCACACTTAAACATTATTTTTCATTTCTGCACTATTTTCGGTCGACCTAACCAAGGACTTCGGTCGACCAGAGTTAATAGCGCTCAAGGGTCTGAAATTTTCCCAGGGTTCGGTCAACCGACCGAAGGACTTCAGTCGACCAAAATCTCCAGAGCTGGCCAGCCAGAACGTGTGAAATTCCGGTCGACCAACCCTCAATTCGGTCGACCGATTACGACGGGCGAAACCCAATTTCATGTATTTGAAACCCACTTCTAGTGATCCATTTGGGTTGAAATTTGACACTCTTAACCCTAGGGCATTCATAAACATGTTAGATACATATTGAAGGGGTTTTAGCATGGGTTTTAATGTCTTTTGCTCTTTCTATTGTGGGTGTATAAATAAGCTATGAATTTGGGTGAAATATTCGAAGTGTTAATGTTCTATCTTTCTTGTAGGAGAAGGAAAAGGGGAAAGGAGAGGAGATAAAGTAATCTATGGATATCATCTACATCTAGGAGGATTTCATGATTGTGATAGAAGATAAAGAGGAGCGGTTCGAAGAAAGGATCGCGGTGATGTTCAAATCGACAGCATTCGACAACCCTCCAACCTGTTCTTCAACAAAGATCTCCTTCGGCCCTTTCACCTCTTGAGGATCTATTTCTTCAACCCTTTTTCATCTATTCCAATGATTTACATTTGGTTTATGAGCATGTATTGATCATATCTTTATTTTCCGAACACCGACTCTGTGTGTGTGTCAAACCATCTGTGTACAGTTATGGTTTATTGTGCTGCGGTTGTAGCAGTGTGTGTGTGTGTTTTGATCCGTTGTAGGATCGTATTGGAGACCGTGTCTCCGTGTGTGTGTTGGAGATTTTCTCTGTGTGCTTCGTTGTGAAGCAAGTGAAGCCTCACCGGTTCGGTGAGGGGTGGATGTAGGGAGCCCGTCGTGGTCCCGAACCACCTTAAAATCCCCGTGTCATGTGGCTACTCGCTTGTGTATTATTTTATTCCAACACAATAGAGTGTGCTCAGAGAGATTGAGAGAACTAGAGTTATTTCTATTCAGCTTATTCTCATCAATCTTGTTAATTTCGCATATTAGTCTAAAATTTGTCAACTCATTTGAGGGGACAATTCAACCCCCCTTCTTGTCCATTCGCTTATCTGGGCCTACAAGTTTAGGCACTCCATGTCTAACTATTATTTGATGAAATTTGATGACTTACATGCTTAGAAAATGTGGAGAGCATCTATCAGAGGTGCCACTAACACTTCAGGACCCAAGAGTTCTTGGGTACCTAGAAATTCAAAATGAAGATTTGTTTTGCATGTGTGCCTTGAAGAATGAAGGAGAAATAAACAAAGGGGTTCAATAAATTCAAGGCACAGGAAGTTTGGTAAAAACCCCATTTCTGGTTTTATAGTTATATTTGTTAATTTTCATTTCCCTCTGGTCAGTTGCAGTTCTAGTTATATTTGACAAGCAAGTTTTTTTTGAAAATCTGTTGCACATGTAATCTTGTATTGTTATGCATAATTTGAAAAATCTGCATTGTATTTTTTATACATGACCCTGTGGTATATAAAATGGTATGTTGGGAGAAGGGCGGATCATTTCTATCTAGAAACCCACACTACGCGTGAGGTGATCCACTGACCTAAGTTCTTCGTCAGGTACCATGGATCAAAATTGCAAATAGAGCAGTCTAGACACTCATGAGCATAATTCAGTGATTCTCTGCATGGTCTTCATGTCAGATATGATGCATCAGTGCACTTACATAGGGGGAGTACGTGTCTCATTTGATTAGCATTTCCCTCATTCATAGTTTGCATTTAGTGATGGGGAGTCAATGCTCACACCCGGTTACTCACATGTATTTAGATTAAGTTGCATATAATTGTAGAACTCATGCATTTGCTGAGGGGGAGTCTTATCTAAAAATTCTCAACCCGACTTAAACAGCCTCCCAAGTCGACTTCATCTGTTGTCTGCTCATTGTTGTGCCTAATTTTGGTTGGAGTCACCGTTTGCTTGATGCTCAGCTATATTCCTACTGCCCTCTTGTCATGCTTGGAAATCATTATGTCTATTGATAATCCTTGAACATCCTTGAAACTGTTCAGTTGGTAAGTCACCCAAAATTTAGTAAGATTCCAATCTATGTACCATGATCATAAATTTGAATTCACTTTAGATGAGGATCTTCTTTTATGATGTCTTATGATTGTCCGGAATAAATTTGCTGGTTTCAGTTTAATGACTTCATTGAGTTTAAAAAATAAATGTCTTGAAAAGAATCTGTGTTCGATTTTAATAGATCTTAACCTTTGTTTTGCATGTGTGCCCTGATTATTTTTCTGAAATCTGAAAGTTCTAATGAAATTGCAACTTTGACTGAAGTGCTAGATTCAGTATTGTTTTTAAGCATCAGATAATTTGAAATCTTCTAAGGTAAATTTGTTAGAGCAATGACAATGGTCCATTGAGAAACCATGTCCCTTAACCTTGAAGTTTTGTGGACTATGTCATGAAGTGCCACTGTTAACTCTGCTGAAATTTATTAAAAAATCAGGTAGAGCAATGGCAGGTTCACTGAGAAATATATCCCACTCATCAATGAAGTGAGTGAAGATATGTCATGTGGTGATAAAGCTATCTCTGTTCAATTTGAGACATGATAGTCAGTTATACTGAGTTCTTAGGGACACTGGTATCTAAACAATGTGTGTCCTCTAGATACAAAGTTGTACTGGACTTGATTGCTCTTAAAAGAAAATTGTTGTTGAACATAAGAAAAATCTAAAAATGAACGCAAACAATTGAGAATGAGAAATTGTTGAAACCCATGAGTGAATTTAAAAATTCGTGCATGCTTAACCTTAATACTAGTCTTAGTAGCTCCTAGAGGTGCCGTTGACTTTGGATAAGTAAGATGGAAGAAGGATTAGCAAGGCTATAATATGCAGATTTGGTTCATCTCTATTAAATTTTCATTGTAGAAATTTTTTCAATGAAATTTAATTGCAAAACTCTGACCTCATTAGATTTGAACCATGCTATAAATAAGGAACATAGCATACGTTTCTTTTAATGGAAGACTCTGCATTTAAGCCATGTTTGATTTATGTGATTAGTATCAGATTGAGAATTGCCTCTCTGATTTTCTCGCAATTCCCTATGGCTATTTTTTTTAGAATGAGCACCCATTCCTTCTTGTCACCCCTGTTTCCCTCCATTTATGTCCATCTACATTGTGTGTCAAAGGGGGAGACAATTCCATCACTTTCATGTCTAAATCAATCTCCATATTCCATATGTGATCTCACACTACTTAATTTGATGATGTCAAAGGGGGAGAGTAGTTTGTGAGTCATAGTGTTGTCAGCATTAGAGGTGATGCATATGCATGTTCATGTGTCAAACTGATCATAATGACTCACAGTGTTGCCATCATCAAAAGGGGGGAGATTGTTGTGCCCCTGTGTTTTGATGATGTCAACACTATGACTCATCTGTTCTTGAGGATCATGCGTTTTGATGATGTCATTCATGATTGAGTTTCATATCTTTGAATCTTGAGTTTCATACGTTTTGATTCTTAAGGTTCATATGTTTTTAAGTTTTTGATACTGGCAACTTCTTATGTTAATGTTAATCCATGAATATCTATAAGTTTTGTGAAGACAGCTTCGATTTTTGATCAAAGAATGGCTAGGAGTGTGAAAATCAAGTAGCAAAGTCGACTTCGTGTTGAGCTGAAGTCGACTCTATCAAGCAGAAAGTGCCTCAAGTATATCGCTGACAAATGGCAGGACAAGGGTGAAAGATATCTGTTAAGAGTGAAAAATATCTTCTAAGGCTGACAAATAGATCCTCATCGGTGCAAAATGCCTTTTGGTGATGATGCCTTCAAATTACACTTTGTTGCGTTGACGCAAAGGGTTCTTACGTTAACGTAGTTAGCTGCAACTCTTTGTAGTGATGACCTTTGCAGAAGGGTGAAAGATGTCCGTTAGCAGTAACAAATAGGTACCTAAGGCTGTATAAGAGGTACCTAAGGGTGAAAAATAGATTTTGCTATGGGTTGCCAGTGTAAAATGGTGTGAGTGATCAAATGGCGTCGACGCCATCTGCTTATGGAGTCGACGTAGCGAGGTTGCAACAAATGAGAAAGCTGATGGAAGGCAGAGCTATAGCAACGGAATAATGGTGACAAATAGATGGCTAATGGTGAAAAATAAGCGATAAGGCTGACATATACCACGATATGGGTGAATAATAGACAACAAGGCTGTAAGAATTGAAATACATGAAGAAGAGTCGACTCTATGTGTCCTTTGAGACGACTCTAGTTACAAGCAAACTCACAAATGAATGGAGTGGCTAAGAACAAGAAGAGAAGAACATAGGAGAAAAGGATGGCTCGAACAAGAGAGAGAAGAAGTGTTAATTCCAAAGAACAAATGGAGTTAACTTTAGTCAAAGCACGTCAGTCAAGTTGACTTTAGTCAAAGTCAACTCAAATTCAAAGCAACTCCAGTCAATCTCACATGTAGTCAAGTTGACACCAGTCAAGGTGAAACTCTAGTCAAAGTCATTCGCTCAAAGTCAAGGTGCAGCCAAGGTCGTCAAAAGCTATTGCCAGCTGAAGAAGGCTAATACGGGTGAAAAATGGATAAGTGTTGAGCAAGGGAGACAAAAGGATCATAAGGCAGACAAATACCCAATATCTATATCAAATATCATTCTAAATGTGAAAAAGAAGCGGCTAGTGGTGACAAATAGGTAAGGCGGTGGTCCAAGGATAACTGGAAAATGGCTAAGGCGACGGCTCGCTAGCCTAAGGGTGACAAATGGCTGGGTAAGTCTGACATACATGTGATAAGAGTGTAAAATGTCTTATAAGGTTGAAAAATAGCCTTGAAGGGTGAACTTCTGAAAACTTGGGTCTGCCACACGCCCGAGCTCGAAGACAAATTTTGTGGGCACGTGATCCAAGGTTGCTTTAATAGAAGAACATTCTCTTCCCTGCGATGTGGACAAAATGTCAGAAAGATTTTCTCTCTCCTAACACGTGGACCAATAAGAAAAAGATGGAATCAAATCATTTTATCCAAAAGCATTTTCGGAACCCCTATTCTATTAAGTGTGCCTTCCTTCGAAGAAGAAGAGGAGCTTGTGGAAGAAGAAAGAGGAGAGCTGCTGTGAGGGCTGTCAAGCAGAGAAAAGAAAAGAGAGAGAGAACTACGTGAGAAGAGAAGAGAGCTCATAAGAAGAAAAAGAAAGAAGAATGAGCAGCCATATGTGAGAGAGACTGTGAGAAGAAGAGGAGTAAAAAGAGGAAAAGAGAGCCCGTGAGAGGGAAGCTTGAGTGTAGCCAATGGATCATTAGAGACATGTTTGTGTGTGGCCTCTAGATCAGATCCAAGCCATCTTTGCTCCTTGAGAGCTACATGTTTTTAGTTTTCTTCTATCATTTTATGTCTTATTTTTTGTTTCCTTCATCAAGCTGTTGGTCAGCGGAGCAAGCTGTGAGGCTCAACTGTTTTGAGGATTGGTTCCTCGTTAAGCTATGTATCAGCAGATAGCAAGCTGTGTTGCTCAGCGGATAGCAAGCTGTGTTGCTCAGCGGTTGTAAGTATTTGTTCCCCAAAGATGTGGATCAGTTGTTCAACTTGTTAGTCAGCGGAAGCCTCACTCTGGTTGAGTGGGGGTTGGACGTAGGTCTGGTTGATGTGGACTGAACCACCTAAAAATCTCAAGTGTTCGTGATTCGCTATGTGTGTGTGTGTAAACCTTTTCATCTATCCCCTTCAAGGGATGGGCTGTCTGCTTGATATTTGAACATTCATCTTGTGAGTGTGATATCATCGGTTTAACTAGCAGCTTTTATGTGAGACATCATCTGTTTATGCATTCAACCCGTTAAGTGTTCGAAACTTGCTTTGTGTGAGCCTTCATTTGCTTCTAGCCTTTCCTCAGTTCAGTTTAAGTAGGGCATGTTTTTAATTGTGCATAAATTTTAAAAGGGGATCTATTCACCCCCCCCCCCTCTAGATCCAATCCGTGCACACAACAATTGGTATCAGAACGGGTCTTTGATTCATCAGATTCAATAATCTACAGAGAGGATCATGCTATTTTGGTGCATTCGTTATTTTGGATTATTGCCCTTGATAGTTTCAATGGTTCATCCGCCAATGTTTGATGGTTCTAGTTTTGATTCCTGGCTAGGTAGTATGTGCAAATTTGTAGACTCGAGGAGTCCATATCTCTAGGACCTTACCTACTATGGTCCACACAAATTGCCTAAGGAAGAGTCTAAGTGGACTGATGCCCACAGATTAAAAAATAGTGATAATCTTAGAGCCTTAAATTTAATGAAGATTGTTGTTGATGTTAATAGATTTCCTTGTATTTCTGCATACAGAACTGCTAAGGAGATATTGGACAAATGCATGGACATTCATGAGAAAAAGGAGGATAGATGTTTGATGGCTGATCGAAGTGATCACAGTAGTGATCAACTGAATGAATGATCCTCCCAGGTAAGCTCTGAATCTGAGGAACTCACGTTTGATGATCTGATGGAGCTTTATGATAGATTGCTAGATAGTTACAAGAAGGTCAAGTCTGAAAATAGAAAATTGAAAAAGGAAATTGAGAATACATCTTGTGAAAAATGTTCACAGTTGGAAAAATTGAATAAAGCTTGTGAGCATGATGTTCAAATGCATAAGGAACAGATTGGTCTGTTGAGAAATGAAAATCAAGAATATCTAACAAAAAATTTTGATCTGGAAGAAAAACTTAAGAAAATTGAAGAAGAGAATAATTTGATTTCAGAGAAATTTGAGACTGTTAGAATAGTGAATTTGGAACTTCAGAAAAATCTGAAAAATGTTGAAACTGAAAATAAACAGAAACGAGAAGTCACTCCTGATGATCAGACCTTAATTGATAAATTAATTTAAAATGCTGATCTGATAAAATAAAATGAAAAGTTAAAGCAGTTGCACACTGATATGTCAGAGAGACCTTTTGCCTTGGAAAAAGGGAAATCTGTTTATATTGATGAGCCTGAAAAAATGCATAATCTGGAAAAATAAATTGAAGATTACAAATCTGAAAATGAAGCCTTGAGAATTAGAGTTGTTGAGTTTGAAGAGGAGACCCTAAACTCAGAATTGATGATTGCTTCTATGAAAAATGAGATTCATGACTTGAAAAATTCATTGTCAAAATTTGTAAGTGGCCAAGAAAATTTGGACAAGTTGCTAGGAGTTAAAATCAATGTCTAAATGGAAGGGCTGGGCTACAATAATGTTAATAAGAAAGCATTTGAAAATAAGTTGATGACGTATTTTATAAAAGCATCCAGTGTAGGCACCACCTCTCAGGTTAAACAACACACAATTCAGAAATAGAAAAGTAAATATGGGAAACAAAAATTTAATAAACTAAATGCTAAGAATTCTCACGAGAAAAACCATGCTCCGAAGCAAGTTAATGTGTCATGTCATTACTGTGGTAAGCATGGTCATTTAATGCATGACTGTAGAGTGATGAAATAAGATGAACAGTATGTTGGTAGGATGCATGCTAGGAAATCCTCTGTTGTTCAGAATAAGAAAATTCATTGCTTTTGTTGCGGTAAGGTAGGCCACATTGCTGCTCACTGTTGGCATGCCCAGGGAAGAAAATGTAATTCTAAATCTGCCAAATTCCCTGCAAATAAAAATATTTTTGATAGAAACAACTTTATTTTTAAAGGTAGGTCTCCTATGTGTTTTGAATGTGAAAAGCCAGGCCACCGAGCTTCGGATTGCTGGCTGGCTGGTCATAAAAATTATAATTTCCATGTTAAAAATAGAAACATTCATGATAATGCACAGAAATTCCAAGATCATGCTCATGTGCATAAGAAAAACACAAAGCCCTCCATTTCATGTCATTATTGTGGACAGTTTAGGCACTCCATCTCTAACTGTTATTTGATGAAATTTGATGAATTACAAGCTCAGAAAATGTCGAGAGCATCTATCAGAGGTGCTGCTAACACTTCAGGACCCAAGAGTTCTTGGGTACCTAGAAATTCAAAATGAAGATCTATTTTGTAGGTATGGCTTGAAGAATGAAGGAGAAATAAACAAAGGGGTTCAATAAATTTAAGGCACATGAAGTTTGGTAAAAACCCCATTTCTGGTTTTATAGTTATATTTGTTAATTTTTATTTCCCTCTTGTCAGTTGCAGTTCTAGTTAGATTAGATTTCTGTGCTCAATGTTTCAATTTGTTGAATGATTAAGGGGGAGTCCAGTAAACTTGATTTGACAAGCACGTTTTTTTTATTGAAAATCTGCTGCACATGTAATCTTGCATTGTTATGCATAATTTGAAAATTTTGCATTGCATTTGTTATGCATGACCTTATGGTATATAAAATGATATGTTGGGAGAAGGGCAGATCATTTCTGTCTAGAAACTCACACTACACGTAAGGTGGCCCTCTGACCTAAGTTCTCCGTCAGGTACCATGGATCAAAATTACATATAGAGCAATCTAGTCACTCATGAGCATAATTTAGTGATTCTCTACATGATCTTCATGTCAGATATGACGCATTTGTGCATTTACATAGGGGGAGTAAGTGTCTCATTTGCTTTGAATTTCCCTCCTGCATAGTTTACATTTAGTGAGGGGGAGTCAATGCTCACATCTGGTTACTCACATACATTTAGATTAAGTTGCATATAATTGTAGAACTCATTCATTTGCTGAGGGGGAGTCTTATCTGAAAATTCTCAACCCGACTTAAACAGCCTCCCAAGTCGACTTCATCTGTTGTCTGCTCATTGTTGTGCCTGATTTTGGTTGGAGTCACCGTTTGCTTGATGCTCAGCTATATTCCTGCTGCCCTCTTATCATGCTTGGTAATCATTATGTCTATTGATAATCCTTGAACATCCTTGAAACTGTTCAGTTGGTAAGTCACCCAAAATTTAGTAAGATTCCAATCTATGTACCATGATCATAAATTTGAATTCACTTTAGATGATGAATCTTCTTTTATGATGTCTTATGATTGTCCGGAATAAAGTTGCTGGTTTCAGTTTAATGACTTCATTGAGTTTAAAAAATAAATGTCTTGAAAAGAATCTGTGTTCGATTTCAATAGATCTTAACCTTTGTTTTGCATGTGTGCCCTGATTATTTTTCTGAAATCCGAAAGTTCTAATGAAATTGCAACTTTGACTAAAGTGCTTAGATTCAATATTGTTTTTAAGCATCAGATAATTTGAAATCTTCTAAGGTAAATTTGTTAGAGCAATGACAATGGTCCACTGAGAAACCATGTCCCTTGACCTTGAAGTTTTGGGGACTATGTCATGAAGTGCCAATGTTAACTCTGCTGAAATTTATTGAAAAATCAGGTAGAGCAATGGCAGGTTCACTGAGAAATATATCCCACTCATCAATGAAGTGAGTGAAGATATGTCATGAGGTGATAAAGCTATCTCTGTTCAATTTGAGACATGATAGTCAGTTATACTGAGTTCTTAGGGACACTGGTATCTAAACAATGTGTGTCCTCTAAATACAAAGTTGTACTGGACTTGATTGCTCTTAACAGAAAATTATTGTTGAACATAAGAAAAATTTGTAAATGAACTCAAACAATTGAGAATGAGAAATTTTTGAAACCCATGAGTGAATTTAGAAATTCTTGCATGCTTAACCTCAATACTAGTCTTAGTAGCTCCTAGAGGTGCCGTTGACTTTGGATAAGTAAGATGAAAGATGGATTTACAAGGCTATAATATGCAGATTTGGTTCATCTCTATTAAATTTTCATTGTAGAAACTTTTTCAATGAAATTTAATTGCTAAACTCTGACCTCATTAGATTTGAACCATGCTATAAATAAAGAACATATCATACGTTTGTTATAATGGAAGACTCTGTATTTAAGCCATGTTTGATTTATGTGATTAGTATCATATTGAGAATTGCCTTTCTGATTTTCTTGCAATTGCCTGCGGCTATTTTTTTTAGAATGAGCACCCATTCCTTCTTGTCACCCCTGTTTCCCTCTATTTATGTCCATCTACATTGTGTGTCAAAGGGGGAGATAGTTCCAGCACTTTCGTGTCTAAATCCTTCTCCATATTCCATATGTGATCTCACACTACTTAATTTGATGATGCCAAAGGGGGAGAGTAGTTTGTGAGTCATAGGGTTGTCAGCATTAGAGGTGATGCATATGCATGTTCATGTGTCAAACTGATCATAATGACTCACAGTGTTGCCATCATCAAAAAGGGGGAGATTGTTATGCCCCTGTGTTTTGATGATGTCAACACTATGACTCATCTATTCTTGAGGATCATGTGTTTTGATGATGTCATTCATCATTGAGTTTCATATATTTGAATCTTGAGTTTCATACATTTTGATTCTTAATTTTCAGATGTTTTTAAGTTTTGGATGCCGGCAACTTCTTCTATTAATGTTAATCCATGAATATCTATAAGTTTTGTGAAGACAACTTCAATTTTTGATCAAAGAATGGCTAGGAGTGTGAAAATCAAGTAGCAAAGTTGACTTCGTGTTGAGATGAAGTCGACTCTGTCAAGCAGAAAGTGCCTCAAGTATATCGCTGACAAATGGCAGGACAAGGGTGAAATATATCTGTTAAGAGTGAAAAATATCTGCTAAGACTGACAAATAAATCCTCATCGGTGCAAAATGCCTTTTGGTGATGAAGCCTTCAAATTACTCTTTGTTGCGTTGACGCAAAGGGTTCTTACGTTAACGTAGTCAGCTGCAACTCTTTGTAGTGATAACCTTTATCGAAGGGTGAAAGATGTCCGTTAGCAGTAACAAATAGGTACCTAAGGTGGAATAAGAGATACCTAAGGGTGAACAATAGCTTGTACTATGGGTTGCGAGTGTAAAATGGTGTTAGTGATCAAATGGTGTCGACGCCATCTGCTTATGGAGTCGACGCAGCGACGTTGCAACAAATGAAGAAAGTTGATGGAAGGCAGAGCTATAGTGACGAAATAAGGGTGAAAAATAGATGGCTAGTGGTGAAAAATAAGCGATAAGGCAGACATATACCACGATATGGGTGAATAATAGACAACAAGGCTGTAAGCGTTGAAAAGCATGAAGAAGAGTCGACTCTATGTGTCCTTGGAGTCGACTCCAGTTACAAGCAAACTCACAAATGAATGGAGTGGCTAAGAAAAAGAAGATAAGAACAGAGGAGAAAAGGAGGGCTCGAACAAGAGAGAGAAGAAGTGTTAATTCCAAAGAACAAATGGAGTTAACTTTAGTCAAAGCACATCAGTCAAGTTGACTTTAGTCAAAGTCAACTCAAGTTCAAAGCAACTCTAGTCAATCTCACTTGCAGTCAAGTTGACACCAGTCAAGGTCAAACTCTAGTCAAAGTCATTCATTCAAAGTCAAGGTGCAGCCAAGGTCGACAAAAGCTATTGCCAGCTGAAGAAGGCTAATACGGGTGAAAAATGGCTAAGTGTTGAGCAAGGGAGACAAAAGGATCATAAGGCAGACAAATACCCAGTATCTATATCAAATATCATTCTAAAGTGAAAAAGAAGCAGCTAGTGGTGACAAATAGGTAAGGCGGTGGTCCAAGGCTAACTGGAAAATGGCTAAGGCAACGGCTCGCTAGCCTAAGGGTGACAAATGGCTGGGTAAGTCTGACATACATGTGATAAGAGTGTAAAATGTCTTATAAGGCTGAAAAATAGCGTTGAAAGGTGAACATCTAAAAACTTGGGTCTGCCACACGCCCGAGCTCGAAGATAAATTTTGTGGGCACGTGATCCAAGGTTGCATTAATAGAAGAACAT
The DNA here is from genome assembly GCA_022559845.1 of Amorphophallus konjac. Classification (NCBI taxonomy): domain Eukaryota; kingdom Viridiplantae; phylum Streptophyta; class Magnoliopsida; order Alismatales; family Araceae; genus Amorphophallus; species Amorphophallus konjac. The sequence goes on from CM040117.1 coordinate 47,447,661, forward strand.
TCTCTTCCCTACGACGTGGACAAAATGTCAGAAAGATTTTCTCTCTCCTAACACGTGGACCAATGAGAAAAAGATGGAATCAAATCACTTTATCCAAAAGTATTTTTGGAACCCCTATTCTATTAAGTGTGCCTTCCTTCGAAGAAGAAGAGGAGCTTGTAGAAGAAGAAAGAGGAGAGCTGCTGTGAGGGCTGTCAAGCAGAGAAAAGAAAAGAGAGAGAGAACTACGTGAGAAGAGAAGAGAGCTCATAAGAAGAAAAAGAAAGAAGAATGAGCAGCCATATGTGAGAGAGACTGTGAGAAGAAGAGGAGTAAAAAGAGGAAGAGAGAGCCCGTGAGAGGGAAGCTTGAGTGCAGCCAGTGGTTCATTAGAGACCTGTTTGTGTGTGGCCTCTAGATTAGATCCAAGCCATCTTTGCTCCTTGAGAGCTACATGTTTTTTGTTTTCTTCTTTTATTTTTTGTCTTGTTTTTTGTTTCCTTCATCAAGCTGTTAGTCAGCGGAGCAAGCTGTGAGGCTCAACTATTTTGAGGATTGGTTCCTCGTTAAGCTATGTATCAGTATATAGCAAGCTGTGTTGCTCAGCGGATAGCAAGCTGTGTTGCTCAGCGGTTGTAGGTATTTGTTCCCCAAAGATGTGGATCAGTTGTTCAACTTGTTAGTCAGCGGAAGCCTCACTCTGGTTGAGTGCGGAGGGGGTGGACGTAGGTCTGGTTGGTGTGGACTGAACCACCTAAAAATCTCGGGTGTTCGTGATTCGCTATGTGTGTGTGTGTGATCCTTTTCATCTATCTCCTTCACAGGATGGGATGTCTGCTTGATATTTGAACATTCATCTTGTGAGTGTGATATCATCGGTTTAACTAGCAACTTTTGTGTGAGCCATCATCTATTTATGCATTCAACCTGTTAAGTGTTCGAAACTTGCTTTGTGTGAGCCTTCATTTGCTTCTAGCCTTTCCTCAGTTCAGTTTAAGTAGGGCATGTTTTTAATTGAGCATAAATTTTAAAAGGGGATCTATTCACCCCCCCCTCTAGATCCAGTCCGTGCACACAACAACCGCTACCTGGTTTCTGAAATCGAGTTAAACACTATTTATTCCTCATATACATCTATTGCTATGCATGCCTTAGTCTAGTTATTATATCCCTGATCATGGCGTGTTTCATACTGCATGTTTTAAGTTCAATTTCATGTTAGCATGTGTTAAACATATTTTCCTTTTATATTAGTTTCATGCTAAAACACTATAGTTTTGTACTTAAAGGAGTTTCCATGATTTGATTTCACTTTGATCTACGTTTTGGCATGTTTCTTTTCCACCTTATTTTTGTTTTATATGTTCACATATTACGCGTATTCTAGTACGATGCTATTAGTTACACATGCACTTGATAGGAACTCTTCTTGGACTTGTGATCCTCTCCGTCGGATATTCCTTTCGTCGGACTAGGTGATCATGTTTCAAGGCCTCTATAAGTGTCCGCGACCCTAGGATTCCCACAAGGACGCCGAGCTGGTTGTACCCTAAAAATCCAATAGTCTAAAAAGCACTTCGTGAAACTCATGTTTTCTAAACTTTGGACTATTTGCGGCCTTCAGGTGACCGCCACCTGACGGTAGCGGCCCTGGCGTGACCGCCTCCTACCATCAGTTCATTGCGTCAACCCCTTTTTCCTTCTGGCATCGACTCTACTTGATGACGGTCTTGGCTTCACCACGTTATCAAGGAAACGGTCCTGGCACGACTGCCTTCTTTGAAACTTGTTTCCAACCCAGGGTTTGACTCAAGGGTTGTGTTCATTCTGATCCTAGATGGTCTATTGATTATTTGGGACCCAAAACCTTATTCCATAAGTTATTAATGAATTATGAAAGTTAATGAATGTACCGTTATGCTGCCGGATTCCTTCCGTAGCATGACCTTGTCATTAATTCATCCTTGAACTCTCGTGTTCATATTTGGTGCATTCTTACCTTGATATTTGTTATCGTGGAACTTATTATTTGAACTTGTTATTATTGTCCAAACTTTATATTACTCATGGAAGTAGCTTGATTTATAACTTGAAGATACAAGAGCGGGCACAGATAGTGTCCAAGGGCTCGACGTTAGCCCCCTCGACGGATGGCCAGAAACATACTGTAAACCATGGGGTATGATGAACACTGGCGTCGTATTGTGCTGGGAGTACTTTTTTTTATAAACGGGTGCAAACCACGAGACTCATCATGAAATTATATATTCTTGTTATGTGACTTTCTACTGTATAGCCTTTATGGTTATGAAAAGTACATTCTCGTTACATTCTAGTACATTCTTATTACATGAAAGACCAAACTTATATCTTAATTTCAATCTTGCTTGATCATGATCCCATATTCTCATATCTCTATATTTGCCTTATGATTTGTGGTTACTTTGGTTTATTACGTGTTTTATCGCATTTGACATTCTTGCCTTTCATAGAGCTAAAATGTTAATTACTTAAACTTGCCTTCATGTGAATACGAAGATACCTACTGGGCAAGTGTGCTCATTCCCTACTTTCCTAATCCTTTTCATGAGACTCTAGCAGGGATTCAAACTACTTAAGTGACGAGTCCGAGAGTGATTGATGGACGAGAGAAGACATGGATAGCTGGTCTAGTCATGAGTCTTGTTATAGCTAAGTTCCTTCACTACAATAGGCAGTGAAGTTGATCATGTTATATAAATTTTTTTTTCTTGAGTCTAGCGTTTAAAGAGGCAAGTCAAGTGTCTTGTAAACTTTGATTATTACGATTCAATAAAGGTGGATTTTTTTTGAATATATGACCTTGTGCATTCCTCTTTTATGTGTGAATGTTAGCGCTCTGATCATCTTGCTAGCTTGAGGCGCATTGCTGACTATTCACGTTCTCGACCAAATTCTACTGCATATCTCGGGGCATGACAATTAAGTTGGTATCAGAGCTTAGGCATAAGTAAGTCCTAGGAAAAGGTCATGTCATAGGTTAAGTCCAAGGTTTAAGGACCAATACCTATGAATTAGGAAAGAAATTTCCAAACCCATGTGAGATTGGGTAGAGCCCGGGATGAGATAGTTATTTAGAATTAATCTTTAGGTACATCTTCCTAAATTCCAAAGAGAATAACTAATTGTTTATTTTCTCAGGCACCTCATTCTCCCGATGGCCGCAAATCGTGCAAACTGGGAAGCTATGCAACAAATTATTGTGGGTCCTACCTAGACCCTCCAAACTGTGGCTCAAGCTGGCGCAAGGGCAGGCGCTGGTGACTTACATCGCAACTTCCGAAGTATGAATCCTCTGCGGTTCTCAGGTTCCTCTAATCCGGATGAAGCTGAAAACTGGATTGATGAGATGGACCGGATCTTTAATGTCATGCAATGCTCGGACCAAGAGAATGTCTTAATCGCCTCATTTCAACTTAATAAGGATGCCCGAACATGGTGGAAGGCCACTTCATCCCATCTTCAAAATGGTCAGATTACTTAGGAGGCGTTCGTTGAGCTCTTCCGAGAGAAATATTTCTCAGAGCATGTCTGCAAGTGGAAGGCCACAGAATTTGCCTCTTTAAGACAGGGTATGATGTCTGTGGCGGAGTATGAACTTTAATTTTCTCATCTGCCACCTTATGCTCCACACTTGGTGGCTACGGAGATCTTGAAAGCAAATCGCTTTATGGACGGATTGAGGCCCGTCTTTATAAATCAACTTGGACCTCAAAATATCCGTACCTATACAGAGATGGTCCACAAGGCTCATTTATGTGAAAGGACCTTAGAAAAGGTCGAGATATTCAAAAGTAAGGGCGAGGAGTCAAGCCGGAGGTTTGACAAATGCGGACGGAAAGAAGAGAAATTTAGCATCATAGGCTCTTACAAGTCTCGTGATTACAAGAAGAGGTCTCGTAATGGAAATGACAACAACAAAAATAAGAAGGTCAAAGAGGAGGAAATGCAAGTCATGACGGCTTGCTCATTCTGTGAGAAGTTCAGTCATTCGACCGAAGAGTGCTGGAAGCATCTCAGTGCTTACTTACGCTGTGGAAGCCGAGAGCATCGCATGTCGGATTGCCCTCTCATGAAAGAACAAACTTCTAATGGCGGGCATCGGCGGCAGGCTCGTCTTAATGATGTACTAGATGAGGAAGCACCCAAGGATGATGGGTTGATGGAAGGTACCGTTCAAATTTATTCCCATCCTATATTTGTACTATTTGATACTGGTGCTTCGCATTCCTTTATATCTACTACTTTTGCTAAAACTTTACCAGTTTCACTTGTTCCTCTGCCTTTGGACCTAGCTATCACAACACCCTTAGGTCCCAGAACCAAACTTACAAACCACTACCCAGATAGTGATGTGACTATAGAAGGCCATAATCTTCCCGCAAATCTCGTATGCCTTGACATGGAAGGCTATATTGCCATTCTAGGTGTAGATTGGTTATGTGATCATTACGCCGATATAAATTATCGCAATAGGAGAATTTCTTTTCATAAACCGGATCTTCCACGATTTTCTTTCCTTGGCATCACGTATAGGAAGCATCCTATTCTCATTTCTTCTCTTCACGCCAGCAAACTCATCTCGCAAGGTTGTGAACCTTTCCTTGCTTCTGTGATTATCACCGAGTCTAAGGAAATCATTCAAGAAGAAATCCCTATTGTAAGAGAGTTTCCCAATGTCTTTCCATCCGATTTACTTGATTTACGACCTGAAAGGGAAGTAAGCTTCTCTATTGAACTCAACCCTGGAGCAGCACATGTTTCAATAGCTCCCTACAGGATGTCCCCTATAGAATTTAAAGAGTTGAAGAAGCAACTTCAGGAATTATTAGAGAAGGGCTTTATTCGACCCAGCACATCCCCTTGGGGTGGGCCGGTCTAATTCGTCAGGAAGAAGGATAGATCTCTCAGGTTATACATCGACTACCGGCAGTTGAATCAACTCACCATCAAGAATAAATATCCACTGACGTGTATCGATGAGCTATTTGATCAAATCTTTGGAGTGGAGTATTTCTCAAAGATCAACCTCAGGTCTGGTTATCATCAGCTCAGAATTAAAGATGAAGACATTTACAAAACTGCTTTCTGGAGCAGATATGGGCACTATGAGTTTGTGGTTATGTCATTTAGGTTAACCAATGCCCCTGCTACTTTTATGCAACTTATGAATAATGTTTTCAGGCTCTATCTCAACCGATTCGTGGTCGTTTTCATTGATGATATTCTCATCTATTCAAAGACCAAGGAAGAACATTTAAGAATAGCTTTGCAAACACTAAGAGAACACCAACTCTACGCAAAGCTCAGCAAATGCGAGTTCCTTGGCCACATTATCTCAAAGGAAGGTACGATGTGGATCCTTCAAAAGTTGAAGCTGTCAAGAACTGGAGTCGACCAACGACCGTATCCGAAGTCAGGAGTTTTATCGGTCTGGCTGGATATTATATGCGATTTATCAAGGATTTCTCAAATATCGCTGTCCCTTTGACTAGGCTTACAAGAAAACAGAATCCCTTTATATGGTCGAAAGACTGTGAGGAAAGTTTTCTAACTCTTAAGTGTTGGAACCCTAGTTTTGATAATGACTTTCTATGAATCATGTTTAGATTAAAGTGCTTAAAATTATTCGACTCTATTTGTTTTGTGTGGTTCACTTGCTGCATGTTATCTCATAAAAGAAATCATAGTCATTGCATGTGTTGTCCTGCTAGAGATCTAGCTCGGTGCTAGTCTAGCTTAGTTCTGCATTTCACGTGTAAGTGCTTGCCTCGGTGCAAACCTTGCCTCGGTGCAAGTCTATGTTCACACACAAACACTGTCGTTCCGTTTTCATCTTGGTGCATTACTTGTCTCACACACATAAGGGGTCAGTGTATTTCAATGCAGCATGCGCATTTAGGCTCATGCATTCCTTGTCTTTGCATCTCACCTTTCAAGGTCGGTGCAAGTCTTTAGGTCCGTGCAATACTTGCACAGCACACACTGTTTAGTCTTGTCATTTAGTGTCAGTGCTTTCTTCTCCACCATCTCGGTGCAAGTTCTGTCTTGCATTTTCCTTTTTCCGTATACTCTTCTCCATCATCTCGGTGCAACTCGTGTCAGGACTGCAAATCCAACTTGGTGCATCTACTGTGTTACGCATTTTCTTTAAGAGTCAGTGCACTGTTCACCCTAGACATCTCTAGAGTCATTGCATATCTTTGGTTCTTTTTTTTCTTTGACTCGGTGCATAGTCTTCTTCTTGTGCCTCTTGGATTCATGTCCGTGCACATCAGCTACACGGGTGGTCACTAAGATTTGTGCATATGGTGTCATGCATATTTATAAGTCAATATGGTGTCATGCATATTTGTAAGTCAATACATTTCCCACGTCTGGTTTTATCAACTCAGTGCATTCTATGTTTACTCTCTCATTACCTCGGTGTAAACTGTGCTAAGTGCTTGACTAAGTGCCTTGCATTTTCTGACAAAGTTTCCCTCCGAGGAGGGGCACGTGATCCAAGGCTGATCAACCTCCGAAAGAGTGCCACGTAGAAGGCTACAACGCTTAGATGGTGACACGTGGCTGAGAGCCTTCTGGAAGCCGTTTGGGCGGGAGTTCACCCTCCACACGCCGAGGGCGTGAGCACGGGATTCAGAGACAGAAGATATATATATATATATATATATATATATATATATATATATATGAATCCTTTCTGAAGTCCAGATAAGAAGAAGGTGTGTGAATGAACAATTGAGAGAGAACTGAGAGAATATGAGGTTACAGAGAGAAGGTAAAAAGATTAGCAGCGAGCCCAATCCAGAAAAGAAGAAGAAATTAAGAGAGAACTTGTAGGAGAAGAAAAAGAGGTAGAGAAAGAGGGAGATCGTGAAAAGAATATCTGAGAGTCTGTCCACTGGTACTTGGATCAAATCCAGACCAGTCTGCTCCTGCGTGAGCTATTTCATCAGATTTCATTGTCAGCCTTCAGTAGCTGTTTTCTAACATTTTATTTTCTTTATCTTACTCATATGTTCAAGCTGTATGGCAGCAAAGGTCAAGCTATAATCCTCAGCAGTCAGAGGAAGGATCCTCTGGATAGCAAGCTGTGTTGCTCAGCCGTTTGTATGCAAGTTGTGAGGCTCAGCGGACACAAGCTGTGTTGCACAGCGTTTTCAAACTGTAAGGCAGCAGGAAGCCTCACTCGGATTTGAGTGAGGGATGGACGTAGGTCTACAGGCAGCAGATTGAACCATCTAAAATCTCCTTGTGCTCTGTGTGGCTTTCTTGTCTTTTATGAATCGATAGATGCATGACTAGGCTCGAGTAGTTTAGCTTGGCTTTCAAAATTTACTGGTGCACAGCAGTTATTCGAGTCTTGATCTGATTTAATCAGCCCTTTTGCATTTGGATTAATTGGCTTTCAGTTGGTCAAACTTTTTATTTATAGATGGATTCATTCACCCCCCCCCCTTTGAATCCTACACGGACCATTGCTAAATCCCATCAATTGGTATCAGAGTCAGGTTGTCTGCACAAAGGGTCCCACGACTTGCAGATCAGTTCCCGGATTTGGTTTTGGTGCGTTTTCGTTTGATCTGTGTCTCTTATCTTTGCCTTCGATTTGTCCAGCATTTAGTTCAGTGATTTAATCTAAGGATGTCTTCGTTTGTTGATCTCCCGAAATATGAGGGTCTCAATTTTTATAACTGGCTAAACCAGTTCAGGGAACATGTGATGCAGTTTAATCCAAATCTGTGGATAATCATTGCACACAGCCCTTATGAAGTTCCAAATGATAGATCCTTATGGAAAGCTTCAAACAGACTGAAATCCTCTGAGAATCAGAGAGCCCCGGACCTAATAAAAGGGGCGATAAATACTGATAAATTCTCTTGCATTGCCAATTGCTGTAGTGCCTCTGAAGTGCTTGACATGTTAGCATCCAGCAGGAGCCGGGATGAAGTGAAATATCTCATGGCTTCAGATGAAGATCTGATTCAAACTGAAGAAACTTTCTCACAGGTAAACTCTAACATTGTCAACTTTACATTTGAAGATTTTGTAGAGTTGAATGAACATCTCTTGATCAAGTATGATAGAATTAAATCTGAGAAAAGGAAGTTGAAGAGAGAGCTGGATATATTAAAATATGAGAATAAGAACCTCAAAAACAATTCAATTCGAAATGAGGATTCGTGCAATGAATGTGCATTCTTAAAGGAATTGATTGAAGACTTAGATTCTGATGACAATATGCAGAAGAATATGATTAGATCCCTGAAAGAATAAAATGAGTCATTGGTGAAACAGAAAAAGGAAACAGATGAATCTCAAGATAAATTGATTGAAGAAAATTGTCACGCCCCGAGCGCGGAAGGAACTCGGAGACGCGTGATGAGTTTATATCGATCATGTCAATCAGAGCGTTAGTGTATTCAACACAAAGACAGAGTGCGCAAAAGTAAAGATAACCCAATCCTTTATTCAATCACAACCTCAAAGTACTTCTATTACAAATGAAAATGCTAAGACTCAATAAAAGAAAAAGTACAATGATTGACTCAAGGAATTAGAAAGATAAGATTAGTAGATGCTTGGATAGACGGAGAGCTCTAATCTCTTCACTCTTGACCTTCCCCATCCGATTGAGTCTCGTCATCGGACTTACCTGAAAAATAGGGGAAAACACTGGATGAGCGAACGCTCAGTAGGAATTATATCTCAAGAGCTAGCTTGCTTCAAGTAAATTACATGTTACATGAATGCAATAAAGCTATGCATGTTTACGTAAAACGACAAGAAAGAGAGAGAGTATAACAAGAGATAATTGAGTGAACTAGCATGTCTTTCAAGAACTTATATCAATAAATGTCAAGATATTTAAGCAAGTATGTTCATCATGTCATGTCGGGAATTGGCAATCACGTTTCAAGCAAGTATATAAATACCCTTTCCGGGTCACGCAAGTCATGTCATGTCAAGTCGAGTATGAGATTGTGGAATGTCTAATCAAGCTAGTCATGCACTTCGGTGCAATGCCACACCGTGATCATTACAACTCCCATGGGCACTAGTACTTTCGGGTGCTCCTCCCAGGACCAGATCGGGCCCTTATATGCGCAGGCATTGATCGTGTATTTTTTGACATCCACTATGGTTATAGCCAATATAGAGTTTCAATGGAATAAGCTTGTAGGGATCTTAAGGTAGATCTTGTGGAATAGAATTTCAAGAATTGAACATGATGTATAAAGACAATAATAATGGTACAATCACGATTAACGATAAAACTAGGTGGAATCGGATCCCTAATTGGGCGCCATGATAATAAGAATAAGCGCTCATATAGCGATGGTCGCTCGTTCTTGGACATGATAAGCTAGAAAGAATTGAGGTCCCCAGATATGGCCCCTAATTCATAAGAACACTAATGGCATGGTTTCCCATTCTTTTAATTTAGAGTATTCTCATGACATCCTCTTTAGCAAGTCATGAGGGCCGGTATACCATGTTTCTTTAGAGTGACATGGTAATCACATAGTGACATAAGTTTTAAGGGTACAACCAGCTCGGCTGTCTCGAGGGAATCCAAGGCTAGCGGAGTCTCACGGAGGTCTCTATGATAAAGTCACTGGTCCAAAGGAACGGAATGTCCTATGGAGAGTTCGTCTATCACTGAGAGATAGTGGATAATCGATAAAACAACGTGAAACATGGCACTATATTCATGGAATGAAATATAGTGCCGATAAGCATAACCAATTAACAAGGGTTATATAAAAACCACGAAAATCAGGGATTAGTCAAATGGTGCCTGAGCTTAAGTCTTCATTTTATGAATTGGCACCCTTGTCAGGGTCGTCCGTTCCATAAATGACGACTGTTCACTCAGTCGTTTCATCCAGATTAATATCTATAAACATTTTCCCATTTTGATATTTATAAAAATGACGCATTTCATGATAGCTTCAATTCAGTAAACAGCGCCCTAGTCAAGGGCATCATATAACAAATTAAAGGGTAGGGTACATGTCGTCATTTAAATATCCAGGAATATTACAATTATTTCTATAATTTCACATTTTATCCCTAAATTGACGCCCGTTTACAGGGGCGTTCATTCATTTGACGACCTAGACATGGTCGTTACTTCATGTCCAATCAAGAAACTATTAGGAATTCTGTAATATAATCATGCATTAGTTTAACATGTACGGGTTCATAATTATTGAATGTGATATTATTAACCAACTAGTCAATTGACGACTGTTAGTATGGGCGTTAAATCAAAATAACGCCTTAAGCTGGGGCGTCATTTCAAGAAATACAGAAAATAGGGAAAACGGATATATCAATATCACTGCTAACAATTCTACATGCATGCGGATGGCCTAATAACCATATTTTTTGCTTAACACTTGAGAAAACTTTCCTTGGATTGATGATGTTTGATTGAACGTGAAGAAGATGAACCACAACCGATTCAATAGATATCAGGAAGAAGATGATAGCCCCTTCAGCAATCGAAGACAAAACAGTAGCAGCAGCAGTACTAATTGGTAAGTACGTATGTCTCAGCTGCTGAGGTCTTCACGCATAGTAAAGAAAAAAAAACCCAAGGAAGACGGCGGCCTTCCTTCAGCAAGAAGAAGATGGCTTCTTGCGCCCTTCTTGTTGCAGGAGAAAGAGGAGGAAGAAGAAGTCTTCTTCTGGGTGATTTGATGAAGAAACAATAGTTGGGAAGCTGCAGCTTGGCTTCTTCGACAACCAATAAAACCTTAGAAGAATATAGTAGCAGGTAGATGGCTCCTTTGGTTCAAAGGATTTAAGTAGCAGAGGGAGCACGGCCTTCCCCTTCCCTTCAAGCCTTCATGTAGCAAGGAAGAAGAAGAAGATGACGAAGAACTCCTGCGTTCTTCAACAAGAGGACGATGAACTTCCACAGTAGGGTTTCTTTAATCACTATTGTCAACAGGAAGTTCGACGGAAGGATGGGTATTTATAGGAGAAGGAATCCTAATAGGTTCTAGGAGTTCGATTAGGATTAGAACTTCCTTCTTAGAATCCGATTAGACTTTAGGTATTCCACATATTGATCCTTTCCCTAATCCAACTTACCCAGATATCATCCTTGTTCGAACCAAACACCAACAGGTTGATTTGTAAATGACGCCTAATGTTGGGACGTTATTTCAATAAATGATGCTTGTATACACAGTCATCAAAAATTAAATGACGACTTGCTCGGAGAGTCATTCACCTTTCCCTGATTTGTTATTTTAAGGTGTAACGATCTTTCTGGATTTTTATCTTTTTTTCTTGATATGATCTTGATGGAAATTTTAGGAGTACGAGTTTTCCATTTTTCTCTATTTGTCCATATAATTAGTTTTCCAAAATTCTTTAATTCAAAAATGGGCACTATTCATTTTAGAATAAAATAACGACTTTTATTAATTCGCCACATTTGAAATACACGCCCAAGGTGATGGCGTCAATTGCATTTGGCATTTCTCCTTGACCTTCCAAAAGACTTTTATTATGTTTATATCCATATCATCTCTATAACTCTTTAGCTAAATACTTTATTTGATTTTCACTAATTTATAAATAACGACTTGTGTTAAGTCGCTTTTCACGTTGGATACGCCTGCACAAAGAGGCGTCAATTGAGTTTTGGCCATTTCTCCATCCCCTTGAAAGAATCAAAATTGCATATATACTCATTCTTTTATCTTTTACATATCTTTAATGTAATTAAATCTTATATATATATCCTTCTCCCTTGTAATAAGATTATAATGTAATAAATGTGAAATATTAAATTTTCTAAATTAGTAATAAAATATAAATTGACATTTTCTTCGAGATTTAATGATTCTTAATTCGATTAAAATTATGTTGTACATTAAATGCCTACTTAAAAATAACATGTTATTCTTAAATTTATTATCATATAATGGTAGGGTCCATGAATCCTTTTTGTAAGACTTTTTAGGACGTAAGAGGGTTATGTACAAGGTCTGGGCCTTGTTTAATTTATTATTTTTAATTTATTCAGACTTTCTAGTCCTTTAATTTACCAGGGTTACTACACCCTCCCCCACTTAAAAGAATTTGGTCCCCAAATTCAGTCGTATATAGACGTGGAGAGTGTAGAGTACATACCTTTTTAAAATAAGTCTGGAAATCGTTTCCTCATAGACTCCTCGGTCTCCCATGTGGCTTCGTGTTCTGAGCTTTTACTCCATTGCACCTTAACCATGGGAATAACTTTGTTCCTTAATGTTCGTACCTCGCGATCGAGGATCTTCATGGGCTTTTGTTCATAAGTGAGATCCCTTTGAATCACCAGGTCTCCATGATCAATGATATGTGACGGATCGTGCACATACTTCTTCAACATAGATATGTGGAATACATTATGAACTTCGGACAATTGAGGAGGTAAGGCGACACGGTAAGCAACCTCGCCAACTCTTTCTAGTATCTCAAAAGGTCCGATAAACCTTGGTGTAAGCTTGCCCTTAACACCAAATCTCCTTATTCCACGTCCAGGTGATATCTTGAGAAATACGTGATCTCTGACTTGGAATTCAAGATCTCTTCTTCTTGTGTCAGCATAAGCCTTCTGTCTAGACTGTGCAACTTGAAGTCTTTCTCTAATCAACTGAATCTTTTCAGTGGTATCCCTTACCATGGCTGGACCTAATAGTTGTTTTTAGCCAACTTCATCCCAGCACAAGGGTGACCGGCAACTCCTTCCGTATAAGGCTTCGAAAGGTGCCATTTGTATACTTGCCTGGTAGCTGTTGTTGTATGCAAACTCGACTAAGGGCAAGTGATCATGCCAGCTTCCACCAAAATCGATGATGCAAGCTCTGAGCATATCTTCTACTACCTGATTCGTTCTTTCGGTCTGACCATCCGTTTGATGATGAAAAGTTGTACTAAAGTTAAGTCCCGTCCCCAACGAATGTTGTAGACCCTTCCAAAAGTGAGAAGTAAAACGAGGGTCTCGGTCAGACACGATTGAGACAGGTACTCCATGTAACCTGACTATCTCCTTAATGTATAATGCAGCAAGAACATCAACTGACCATCGACTCTTTATTGGTAAGAAGTGTGCCGACTTGGTTAATCGGTCTATGATAACCCATATTCCATCATGTCCTCCTCTAGATTTAGACAGACCCATAATGAAGTCCATACCGATATCCTCCCACTTCCATTTGGGAATAACTAGAGGATGTAGCTTACCGGCAGGCTTTTGGTGTTCTGCCTTGACTTGTTGGCACGTGAGACAGCGAGACACAAAGTCTGCTACTTCTCTTTTCATATTGGGCCACCAGAAGGTCCTTTTCAAATATTGTGACATTTTGGTAGACCCTGGATGAATCATGTACCTTGATCTGTGAGCTTCATCTAAGATTTTCTTCTTTAGCTCTGGACAATCCGGTATACATGTTCTATTCTTGAACATCAATCTTCCATCTGAGGCTATCTTGAAATAAGGTTGTTCCTCCATTTTGCCCTTGATTTCCACTAGTACGGGGTCACTATCTTGAAGTCCTTGTATTTCGGATAGCAAGTCTGGATGTATGCTCATATGGGATAATGTGACACACCTACTGTCCTTGTCTATGCTTATATTAAGTTTAGAGAATTGTTCTAGCAACTTCCACTCTTGAATCATACAATTTGCTAAAATCGCTCTTGGCTTGCGACTGAGGGCATCAGCTACAGGATTACCCTTTCCAGGATGATATTGTATTATGAAGTCAAAATCCTTGAGATATTCTAGCCAACGTCTTTGCCTCATATTCAATTCCTTCTGTGAGAAGAGATATTTGAGACTCTTGTGATCGGTGTATACAGTGAATTATACTCCGTATAGATAATGTCTCCATATCTTCAATGCAAATACTACCGCGGCCAACTCCAAATCATGAACTGGGTAGTTTTCTTCATGCTTCTTGAGTTGTCGGGAAGAATACGCTATGACTTTTTCTTGTTGCATCAATACACATCCGAGGCCAACGCCTGAGGCATCGGTGTACCTCGAATTTCTCTCCTTCAATTGGCAAAGCTGATACTGGGGCAGTTGTTAGATGATCCTTGAGAGCTTGGAAGCTTCTTTCACATTCCTCACTCCATTCATAACGTATCTCCTTACGTGTTAGTCTAGTGAGTGGTACGGCAATCTTGGAGAAATCCTTGATGAATCGTCGGTAATAACCTTCAAGACCCAAGAAACTATGGATCTCGCTAGCGTTGGTCGGTCTTTCCCAATTCTTTACAACTTCAACCTTCGATGGATCTACGGATAAACCGTCTCTTGATATAACATGCCCCAAGAAAGATACTTCTTCTAACCAGAATTCACATTTACTGAGCTTTGCATATAACTGATTCATCCTCAATATCTGTAATGCAATCCTCAAATGCTCCTCGTGCTCTTCCTTGGTCTTTGAATAGATTAGTATATCATCAATGAAAACCACTATGAATTGATCTAGATGAGGCCTGAATATACTATTCATCAACTGCATAAAGGCAGCAGGGGCATTTGTTAGTCCAAAATGCATAACAACAAATTCATAGTGCCCATACCTGCTTCTAAATGCGGTCTTATAAATGTCCTCATCTTTGATCCTTAGTTGGTGATATCCCGACCTGAGATCAATCTTCGAGAAATACTTGGATCCAGATATTTGATCAAATAATTCATCGATTCTCGGCAGTGGATACTTGTTCTTGATAGTAAGATGATTCAACTGTCGATAGTTGATGCATAACCTCATGGATCCATCCATCTTCTTTACAAATAGCACAGGTGCTCCCCACGGGGAAGTGCTTGGTCTAATAAATCCCTTCTTTAGAAGTTCCATTAATTGTTCTTTTAACTCCTTGAGTTCGGCGGGGGACATCCTATATGGTGCCTTAGAAACTGGACCAGCACCAGGGATTAAATCGATGGTGAAGGCCACTTCTCGTTGTGGAGGTAATCCAGGCAAATCTTCCGAAATACGTCCGGAAATTCTTACACAACTGGGATTTCTTCTAGCTTAGTTTCCTTAGTCTCCTTAATAGTGACAAACGCAAGGAAAGATACACATCCTTTCCTTATTAGTTTGCTGGCTCGGAGAGCCGAAATAAGAGGTGACTTGCTCCGATTCTTAGGGCTAGTATAGACCAGTTCCGGGAAGTCTTTGAAAGTAATTTTGCTATTACGGCAATCCACAGTCGCCTGATACTTGGATAACCAATCCGCTCCCAATATGACATCATATTCCTTTAGGTCTAAACATATGAGGTCGATAGGAAGATTTCTTCCCTTTATCAATACTTCACAGTTTTGATAATGGTGAGCAAGGTCAACTTCACTTCCGAGAGGAGTTGAAAGAACTAATTTCATCCATTCCGGTTCCATGGGTAATGGATTAGCAAACTTATTAGAAATAAAAGAATGTGAGGCACCAGTATCGAATAAGACATATGCATACTTGGAACAAACTTTCAATGTACCTTCCACTAGACCGCCTTCGTCTTGTTCTGTCTCCTTAATAGCTTGGAGACGTACATTCTTTGTCACCGGGCGCTTTCCGTCACCGACTTGATCATTGAGTAGGGGACAGTCGGGAATCCGATGATCACGGCTCCCACAACAGAGACACGCTCCAAGTTTCCTCCAACATTCTTCGGCCTTATGTCCGGCCTTATCACAATGCTTACATATCACCTTAGAAGGTGTAGTGGTGATGGAGAAAGGTTTGGTCTTCTTGAACTTTTGCTCTTGGGAGGGAGTACCTCCATTACTCGGCCACTTCTTGAAATTGGGTTTGAAGGAACCCGAACTAGTGACTTGTTCCTTCTTATCCTTCCCACGGATCCTATCAGATAGCTCCGTGGCGTCTTCTAGTAACTGAGCTCGGCGTACTATCTCCGAATAGACCTGTATGTCCATCGGTACCAGCTGTGTGATATATTGGGGTCTGAGCCCATTTAGGAATCTCCTAGCTTTCATCTTCTCGGTACTAATTAGATGTTTAGCATATCGAGACAACCTAGAAAATTGTGCCTCATACTCAGCTACCGTCAAAGATCGTTGTTTAAGTGCGGCGAACTCGGCGGCCTTCTTCTCTTGGACTCAGTCTGAAAAATATTTGTTGTTGAAATGTTCAACAAACGCCTCCCAAGTAACTTGTCCTTGATCTAATGTGGCTTCCACCGACTCCCACCAGCAGCAGGCGTCCCTTTCTAATTGAAATGTTGCTAACAAGACCTTCTCTTGGTCCGTGCATTGCATAACTCGAAAGATACGTTCGGTCTCCCGGATCCAGTGCTCGGCGTCATCCGGATCAGTGGATCCCATGAACTTAGGAGGGTTCATGTTCTTGAAGCTTTGGTGGAGATTTCTTGCTCCACGATGTGCACCTCCTTGCGCCACCTGTTGAAGTGTCTGGGTCATGCCTTGCATAGTGCGTTGCATGTTGCGCCACTGGGCACGTTCGGCAGCCATTGTCCTACAATTACAATAACTATATTAATATGTGATTATGTTCAAAGGTTTTGATTCTAAGTTAACTTAACCCTTGGTTCTACCCAATCTCACCAGTTAAAGGTTTTAAACCTATCCTTGGACTTGGGTTTCCTAGGAATTGAATATCCTAGGCTCTGATACCACAAAAACTGTCACGCCCCGAGCGCGGAAGGAACTCGGAGACGCGTGACGAGTTTATATCGATCATGTCAATCAGAGCATTAGTGTATTCAACACAAAGACAGAGTACGCAAAAGTAAAGATAACCCAATCCTTTATTCAATCATAACCTCAAAGTACTTCTATTACAAATGAAAATGCTAAGACTCAATAAAAGGAAAAAGTATAATGATTGACTCAAGAAATTAGAAAGATAAGATTAATAGACGCTTGGATAGACAGGGAGCTCTAATCTCTTCACTCTTGACCTTCCCCATCCGATAGAGTCTCGTCATCGGACTTAGCTGAAAAATAGGGAAAAACACTAGATGAGCGAACGCTCAGTAGGAATTATATCTCACGAGCTAGCTTGCATTAAGTAAATTACATGTTACATGAATGCAATAAAGCTATGCATGTTTACGTAAAACGAAAAGAGAGAGAGAGAGTATAACAAGAGATAATTGAGTGAACTAGCATGTCTTTCAAAAACTTATATCAATAAATGTCAAGATATTTAAGCAAGTATATTCATCATGTCATGTCGGGAATTGGCTATCACGTTTCAAGCAAGTATATAAATATCCTTTCCAGGTCACGCAAGTCATGTCATGTCAAGTCGAGTATGAGATTGTGGAATGTCTAATCAAGCTAGTCATGCACTTTGGTACAATGCCACACCGTGATCATTACAACTCCCATGGGCACTAGTACTTTCGGGTGCTCCTCCCAGGACCAGATCGGGCCCTTATATGCGCAGGCATTGATCGTGTATTTTTCGACATCCACTATGGTTATAGCCAATATAGAGTTTCAATGGAATAAGCTTGTAGGGATCTTAAGGTAGATCTTGTGGAATAGAATTTCAAGGATTGAACATGATGTATAAACACAACAATAATGGTACAATCACGATTAACGATAAAACTAGGTGGAATCGGCTCCCTAATTGGGCGCCATGATAATAAGAATAAGCGCTCATATAGCGATGGTAGCTCGTTCTTGGACATGATAAGCTAGATAGAATTGAGGTCCCCAAGTATGACCCCTAATTCATAAGAACACTAATGGCATGGTTTCCCATTCCATTAATTTAGAGTATTCTCATGACATCCTCTTTAGCAAGTCATGAGGGCCGGTATACCATGTTTCTTTAGAGTGACATGGTAATCACATAGTGACATAGGTTTTAAGGGTACAACCAGCTAGGCTGCCTCGAGGGAATCCAAGGCTAGTGGAGTCTCATGGAGGTCTCTATGATAAAGTCACTGGTCCAAAGGAACGGAATGTCCTATGGAGAGTTCGTCTATCACTGAGAGATAGTGGGTAATCGATAAAACAATGTGAAACATGGGACTATATTCACGAATGAAATATAGTGCCGATAAGCATAACCCATTAATAAGGGTTATATAAAAACCATGAAAATCAGGGATCCGTCAAATGGCGCCTGAGCTTAAGTCTTCATTTTATGAATTGGCGCCCTTGTCAGGGTCGTCCGTTCCATAAATGACAACTGTTCACTCAGTCATTTCATCTAGATTAATATCTATAAACATTTTCCCATTTTTGATATTTATAAAAATGACACCTTTCATGATAGCTTCAATTCAGTAAACAGCGCCCTAGTCAAGGGCATCATATAACAAATTAAAGGGTAGGGTACATGTCGTCATTTCAATATCCAGGAATATTACAATTATTTCTATAATTTCACATTGTATCCCTAAATTGGCGCCTGTTTACAGGGGCGTTCATTCATTTGATGACCTAGACATGGTCGTTACTTCATGTCCAATCAAGAATCTATCAGGAATTCTGTAATATAATCATGCATTAGTTTAACATGTACGGGTTCATAATTATTGAATGCGATATTATTAACCAACTAGTCAATTGACGAATGTTCGTATGGGCGTTAAATCAAAATAACGCCTTAAGCTGGGGCGTCATTTCAAGAAATACAGAAAACAGGGAAAACGGATATATCAATATCACTGCTAACAATTCTACATGCATGCGGATGGCCTAATAACCATATGTTTTGCTTAACACTTGAGAAAACCTACCTTGGATTGATGATGTTTGATTGAACGTGAAGAAGATGAACCACAACCGATTCACTAGATATCAGGAAGAAGATGATAGCCCCTTCAGCAATCGAAGACAAAACAGTAGCAGCAGCAGTACTAATTGGTAAGTACGTATGTCTCAGCCGCTGAGGTCTTCACGCATAGTAAAGAAAAAAAACCCCAAGGAAGACGGCGGCCTTCCTTCATCAAGAAGAAGATGGCTTCTTGCGCCCTTCTTGTTGCAGGAGAAAGAGAAGGAAGAAGAAGTCTTCTTCTGGGTGATTTGATGAAGAAACAATAGCTGGGAAGCTGCAGCTTGGCTTCTTCGGCAACCAATAAAACCTTAGAAGAATATAGTAGCAGGTAGATGGCTCCTTTGGTTCAGAGGATTTAAGTAGCAGAGGGAGCATGGCCTTCCCCTTCCCTTCAAGCCTTCATGTAGCAAGGAAGAAGAAGAAGATGACGAAGAACTCCTGCGTTCTTCAACAAGAGGACGATGAACTTCCATAGTAGGGCTTCTTTGATCACTATTGTCAACAGGAAGTTCGACGGAAGGATGGGTATTTATAGGAGAAGGAATCCTAATAGGTTCTAGGAGTTCGATTAGGATTAGAACTTCCTTCTTAGAATCCGATTAGACTTTAGCTATTCCACATATTGATCATTTCCCTAATCCAACTTACCCAGATATCATCCTTGTTCGAACCAAACACCAACGGGTTGATTTGTAAATGATGCCTAATGTTGGGGCGTTATTTCAATAAATGATGCTTGTATACACAGTCGTCAAAAATTAAATGACGACTTGCTCTGAGGCGTCATTCACCTTTCCCTGATTTGTTATTTTAAGGTGTAACGATCTTTCTGGATTTTTATCTTTTTTTCTTGATATGATCTTGATGGAAAATTTTAGGGGTACGAGTTTTCCATTTTTCTCTATTTTTCATATAATTAGTTTTCCAAAATTCTTTAATTCAAAAATGGGCACTATTCATTTTAGAATAAAATAACGACTTTTATTAGTTCGTCACATTTGAAATACACGCCCAAGGTGATGGCGTCAATTGCATTTGGCATTTCTCCTTGACCTTCCAAAAGACTTTTATTATGTTTATATCCCTATCATCTCTATAACTCTGTAGCTAAATACTTTATTTGATTTTCACTAATTTATAAATAACGACTTGTGTTATGTCGCTTTTCACGTTGGATACGCCTGCACAAAGAGGCGTCAATTGAGTTTTGGCCATTTCTACATCCCCTTGAAAGAATCAAAATTGCATATATACTCATTCTTTTATCTTTTACATATCTTTAATGTAATTAAATCTTATATATATATATATCATTTTCCCTTCTAATAAGATTATAATGTAATAAATGTGAAATATTAAATTTTCTAAATTAGTAATAAAATATAAATTGACATTTTCTTCGAGATTTAATGATTCTTAATTCGATTAAAATTATGTTGTACATTAAATGCCTACTTAAAAATAACATGTTATTCTTAAATTTATTATCATATAATGGTAGGGTCCATGAATCCTTTTTGTAAGACTTTTTAGGACGTAAGAGGGTTATGTACAAGGTCTGGGCCTTGTTTAATTTATTATTTTTAATTTATTCAGACTTTCTAGTCCTTTAATTTACCAGGGTTGCTACAAAAATTGCCATTTGAAGGAACAAAATAAAAAGCTGATGGTTCTGAATGCGGTCCTTTCTGAAAAATGGCTAGCTCTTGAAAGAGGAAAATCAATCTTGGAAGAAAAAGAAGTGAATATAGAATTAAAATTAACATAGGAGAATGAGACTCTGAAAAGTCTAAATGATGGTTTGCATAATCAAGTCATTTTCTGTGAAGACTACATTGTTTCCTTGCAAACTGAAATTCAAGATCTAAAGAATTCCCTGGCAAAGTTTGTTAAGGGAAATGACAATTTGAATAAGCTCCTTGGAGCTAATGTGAATTTTCAGAGAGAGGGACTAGGTTACAGTCCAGTAATGAAGAAGGTTGATGGAAATAAATTGAAAACTGTCTTTGTTAAAAGTTCAGAACAAGGAAAATCTTCTACTTCATCTGTATTTCAGTTCACGACGAAGAGAAGTGAAGAACAAAGTAAAAATTTAAAAAACGGAAGAAAACAGAAGAAGAGTGAAAACAAACATAGAACCAAAATTTCATCTAATGCTGTTAAAGTTTCTCTTGTTTCTGAAAATCGTCCTAAACAAGTGCATGATAGAAAAAGCTTCCACATTCAGTCACATGCAAACACAAAACCCTTTTCATGTCACTACTGTGGACAGAAAGGACATGTCATGGATGATTGCATTGTATTGAAAAATGATGAGTTAAATGCATGCAAACATACCCACACAGTTCGAAATAAGTTTGTGAAAATGCCTGATAGAGTTGTCTCCGATGCATGTTATTACTGTGGCAAAAAGGGTCATTACCTGCATAATTGTTATTTAAAGAAACTGGAAGATCAAAACTACAGAAGTGGTTATGCAAAGAAACATGTGAAGAAATTTTAAAATCAGAGTGTTAGCTGCCTTAACTGTGGAAAATTTGGGCATGTTAAATCTGAATGCTAGTTTTTAAGAGACAGAAAAATATATCATGCTCACATGAACCATGTTGCATATAGGAGAATTCAGAATCCTGTATTCATGCATAAACCTCCCATTTGCAATAAGTGTGGCAGATTAGGTCATACTGCTTTTAATTGTTCCTGGAAAAGTTGGAAACCATCAATGTGGGGTGCTATTCATCCAGCTGGACCCAAGAATCCTTAGAGTCCAAGGACTTTCAAATAACTCTTTGGCTGCAGGTGTGCTCCTGAAGATAAAATAAAAAAAGGGAGCTAAATAAATTCAGAGGACTAAGGTCAGTCAAATTCCACCCTTTAGTCTCCTTGTTAAATTTTTGTTTGCATAGTAATCTCTGTGGAATGCTGCATGATTAATTGAAACAATTCTGATGATTGATGACATTCCCTTATGAGTAATACATATTGAGAATAAAATCCATGCAAACTTCCTGCAGAATGCATATTTTGTTGATACACTTTTGTGAACTTTAAGAAAAACAAAAATAATAATGTTTGATGGAAATATCTGCTCACTCAAAGGGGATGCTTAGTCTATCTAAGGCAGCTGGTCATTAGAGGTATACCCATCTGAAAAGGAGAACATGAGATTTGGTATCTCTTTTGCTGGTGAGCTTTAAGTATCTGGTCTGCTGTGAGCTGATAACTCTTTTTGTGGAGTGTCGCTGGTATTGGTTCAGTGAGCTAGATGCTACCGTGTGAATGTTTAAAATCTTGAGAGGTTGTGCTTTGCTCTAGTAAGAGTCATTTTGTGGTGTCTGATGAATTTGGAAATACTGTTGCTGGTTCTGTCACTAGTGTAAGCTGAAGTTTGTTTGAGAAGACTGTCTGAAGGCTGGATGATGATTTATTTACTGAGAGAAGTGCTGTTGGGTTGATGGCCATTCAAGCTGTGGTCTTTGGAAATGCTCTTACCCTGCTCACGTATGGCATTCATCCTTCTTACCTTGTCATTGGTCTATCTCTCCTATCATTCTCTGTCTTCTAAGTGTTTCTGGTTGTTCCAGTCAGGGGGGGTAGTATATAGATAAATACTGTCACCTTTACCCTCTTCAATAATTAAATGCCCAGATCACTCTGAACTAAAAAACAGCTTGCTGGTCTAAATTGAGATATAATTTACAGTGTATGAACATTAAATCTTATCCGAATAGTTCTCACAAATAACAGTGAATGATTTCTCAATGATTTTGAAACAGTCCAAATTGGAAGCTTCTCTGTAGAAGGTCTGATATCTGAAAATCTTTAGTAATCAGCCAATCTGTTGGAAACCTAAGGTTTATATGTTTGTTACGTTTTGATAAAGAGATTTTTCTGATAAAAGAACTGGGAATACGCCATGATATAAAATGATGAAAGAAATTTTGACAGAGCAATGGCATGACATTTGAGAAACTGACCATCTGTTTCAAAGATATTCAGAGGTTATGTCATGATAATTAATGCTAACTCTGTTCAACATATGAAGTACGAAAGTAAATTGCACTGAGTAACCAGAGATTCTGGTGTTTGATAGACATGTGTCCTTGTGTAAAAAAGGTGCAATTATACTGGAATACTCATCAGAAGTTTTTCCTAATAAAAAAAACGGAGGGAAAAAGGAGTAATGATATATATATATATATATATATGGTCGACCCAAGGGTTCTTTCAGTTAATCTCTACAGACTTAAGAAAAATATAAAATTGGGTTCTTCAATCAATTTTTGGCTAACGAAAAGGATCGGTAAGATTAATGACTTTAATGACTGAGTTGTTTCCCTGAATAAGCTGTTTTACCTTTATTGACTTCAATTCATAAGATGTCTGGTGAAGAATTACTCTGTGAGATATAATCTCATATTCCGTAAATTACTTCTCTATGAAGAAAGGCACCTTATTTTTAAGGAAAGGGTATTTTGGGTATTGTCTACTCAAGATTAGTAAAGTTGGTAATATTCCTCTATATACGAAACCCTATCTACTTTACCATTTTACCTTTTTCTTTCGAAGCTGAAGCGTCCTCCCGCTCCGTGTCTCCTTTGCGCGTGCACAACCTGCAACCCTTCGCT
Organism: Amorphophallus konjac; assembly: GCA_022559845.1. Taxonomy (NCBI): domain Eukaryota; kingdom Viridiplantae; phylum Streptophyta; class Magnoliopsida; order Alismatales; family Araceae; genus Amorphophallus; species Amorphophallus konjac. The sequence goes on from CM040117.1 coordinate 47,471,107, forward strand.
TCTCCAACCCGTCTCTCCTCCCAGTGCACTTTCTCTGTCTCCACATTTCGTCTCTCCTCCATCCCTGCTACCGCCATGTCTACTTCGTCAATTGTGAGCAAAGGGAAGAGGAAGTCAGTGAAGCAGCCGCACCCAGAAGATGCTATGTCCATGGTTGCCGCAGGACAACTTCAAGGGACGAAAAGACAAAAGAAAGCAGCTTCTACCACGAGGAAGGGAGATACGTTTACAACGTCTACAGAGAAACCTCTACTAGTGTTGGAAGCCGGGAAGATTATACCCCCTCGGTATATTGATTTTGCTAATCAAGAGATGGCTTCCGAGTTCCCTGAGGTACTTGAGTTGTTTGAATTCTAGCAATGGAAAGATTTCTTAAGCTTGCATAGGGTGTATTTCCCTACTCTGGTAGCAGAATTCTACAGCAACTTGAGGTACGATAATGCTAAGTTCGTAATATTCTCTCTGGTCAAAGGAAAAGTGATAGAGCTATCTGAGCAGTCTCTTCACAGGATTCTAAGAGTCCCTGTAGATGGAGAGGTCGAAGGAGGGTTTACTTTTAACCTATATGATGCGTTCTCCCTCTTCACTGACCTGCCTAGAAATATTCATGACAAGCGGTAGACTAAGCTCGGTTATTATAACACCGACAAACTTTCTGCATCCAAGAGACTACTCCATCACATTCTCACCTCCATGATTACTCCACAAGTAAGAGGAAGGGGTAGACTGATAGATTCTCAGCGATTCATTCTCTACTGCTTGCTAAAGAAAACTAGAATCTATTTGCCGCACGTAATGATTCAGATTATGGGAACGTGCAAAGAGTCAAGAAGATATTTTCCTTATGCTACTCAGTTGACTACATTTTTCAAAGAGGAAAACATCTCACTGGATGGTGAAGTTGTGTCAACAATCCCCAGATAAACATTTATAACATTGGTTTCATTAATACATTCATGAAAAAGAAAGGAACCAAACGAACGAGTACTCCTTCTACAAAGGATACTCTATTAGAAAAGGATACAGAAACCCGGGATGAGTCAGTGTCTGAACAACCCACACAAGCCTCATTCAAAGAAACTCTCATTCTTGAGTCGATTCAAAGTAAGAGTCAATCAGCTCAGTCACCCATGGAACCAATTCGTCAGGAGAAGGATCAACCACCAGCTCAAGTTCAAGAAACTGAAGGTTCTGATGAGCAAGAACTTCAACTGGACCCAACTGCAGTTACAGCAACTGAGGCACCTCAAATTCATGAAATAGTTGAACAGAATGTTCAGGATGAGGACATCATTCAGGAATTAGACTACAATATTCATGAGATTTTTGATGCTTTTGGACAGCAGTCACAGGAAAGACTAGTTACTAATCAAGCAGAGCTGGCACAGGAAGAGGCTCTAACAGAAGAACTACCTAATGACAGAGAAGAGGAAATCATTGTAGAGGAAGAGGAAATAGCAAAATTGGTCGACGAGGTTATGAAAGAAGCTGCTGAAATAATTTATGAAGGAACTGCCGATTCTGTAGTCAATGAACAAGAAAATGATCAATAAGGAGCTCAACCACCTACTGAAGAAGCTCAACATGAGCAACCAATTGGTTTAGCTCCAGGGGCAACTGAAGAAGTATCACAAGACTATGTCATGGGACCTGCCCCTCACCATAGGATGTATCCCAAGATGTCTTTCTCTTAGGCTCCTGAGTATGGTCCATACCTTGGAGAACTAATTAGTCTTGGCATACCACCTCCTCCACTCCCTGAACAGCATCATGAATACTTCACTGAGCTGCCAGATTCCAGTGCCTCTACTTCTAGTACACAAGGAACAAATACTAAACCCAATCTTGCTCAGATGTTATCTAAACTGACAGAGATTGTTCTAGATCAGAATGACTTGATGAACAAACAGTTCCTATTCTAGACTGTTCAAATAGACAGAATAGAGAGCCGAATGATACATTTGGAAAAAGTTGTGAAACGCTAAGGGATAGAATTTTTAACTGCTAAGCAAAAGACAGATGAAACTGTAAGAGAAATTTTAGAATCTCTTATGGGTATCAACACACGAATAGGTGACATGGTCATTAAACTTCAAGATACCCAAGTCTCCATATTCACCAATATGGGTAAAATTCTTGACCATACCTTTGATCTGAAAATTGAGTTTTAACTGTTAAAGAGCACATTAACCAAGATAGCAACCACTCAGCCAGAAATCATCACAAAGTTTGAAGCTATTGAGTCAAATTTGGAAACATTGTCAGGGACAGTTAAACAAGCTCTCAACAAACGAGAGTCAGTTACCTCTCTAGTGGAAAGGCTGGGGAACACTGTGCATCAGAAACTTGATAGACTGGCAGACTCAATTAGACATCTTCGTACTTCTTTATTGAACACAGCATATTCTACAAGAGACATGGGAGCTACCAAGGTCACTAATCTCTCCAAATTCCCCATTTTTGATAATGACAAAGGGGGAGAAGAGAATCTCATGTATGAAGAAGACCTCATGGATTCTGCTGGGTATATGCTGCAAAGAAACTCTGCAAAGATATTGTCATGTGGAATGATGAGCTGTCAAGAAGGAATATGTGATGCTTCTAATATTTTTTTTTGTGTGAAAAGAGATGTACATTCAAACACTAATGTTTGTTTTCTTAATACTCACAGAAGCATTACTCTTACATGTTGCATATTTGCATCTTGCTCATTTACACAGTTGTTTGAATGCTGAGTTCTGAATATTGTCATGGTTTAATCATACATGACTCATAGTTGTCATAATCAAAAATGGGGAGACTATTGGAACCCTAGTTTTGATAATGACTTTCTATGAATCATTTTTAGATTAAAGTGCTTAAAATTCTTCGACTCTATTTGTTTTGTGTGGTTCACTTGCTGCATGTTATCTCATAAAAGAAATCATAGTCATTGCATGTGTTGTCCTGCTAGAGATCTAGCTCGGTGCTAGTCTAGCTTAGTTCTGCATTTCACGTGTAAGTGCTTGCCTCGATGCAAACCTTGCCTCGGTGTAAGTCTATGTTCACACACAAACACTATCGTTCTGTTTTCATCTCGGTGCATTACTTGTCTCACATACATAAGGGGTCAGTGTATTTAAATGCAACATGCGCATTTAGGCTCGTGCATTCCTTGTCTTTGCATCTCACCTTTCAAGGTCAGTGCAAGTCTTTAAGTCCGTGCAATACTTGCACATCACGCACTATTTAGTCTTGTCATTTAGTGTCAGTGCTTTCTTCTCCACCATCTCGATGCAAGTTCTGTCTTGCATTTTCCTTTGTCCGTATACTCTTCTCCATCATCTCGGTGCAACTCGTGTCTGGACCGCAAATCTAACTCGGTGCATCTACTGTGTTACGCATTTTCATTAAGAGTCAGTGCACTGTTCACTCTAGACATCTCTAGAGTCATTGCATATCTTTGGTTCTTTTTTTTCTTTGACTCGGTGCATAGTCTTCTTCTTGTGCCTCTTGGATTCATGTCCGTGCACATCAGCTGCACGAGTGGTCACTAAGATTTGTGCATATGGTGTCATGCATATTTATAAGTCAATATGGTGTCATGCATATTTGTAAGTCAATACATTTCCCACGTTTGGTTTTATCAACTCAGTGCATGCTATGTTTACTCTCTCATTACCCCGGTGCAAACTGTGCTAAGTGCTTGACTAAGTGCCTTGCATTTTCTGACAGAGTTTCTCTCCGAGGAGGGGCACATGATCCAAGGCAGATCGACCTCCGAAAGAGTGCCACGTAGAAGGCTACAACGCTTAGATGGTGACACGTGGCTGAGAGCCTTCTAGAAGCCGTTTGGGCGGGAGTTCACCCTCCACACGCCCAGGGCGTGAGCACGGGATTCAGAGACAGAAGATATATATATATATATATATATATATATATATATATATATATATATATATATATATATATATATATATGAATCCTTTCTGAAGTCCAGATAAGAAGAAGGTGTGTGAATGAACAATTGAGAGAGAACTGAGAGAATACGAGGTTGCAGAGAGAAGGTAAAAATATTAGCAGGGAGCCCAATCCAGAAATAAAGAAGAAATTAAGAGAGAGCTTGTGGGAGAAGAAGAAGAGGTAGAGAAAGAGGGAGATCGTGAAAAGAATATCTGAGAGTCTGTCTACTGGTACTTGGATCAAATGCTCCTGCGTGAGCTATTTCATCGGATTTCATTGTCAGCCTTCAGTAGCTATTTTCTATCATTTTCTTTTCTTTATCTTACTCATCTGTTCAAGCTGTGTGGCAGCAGAGGTCAAGCTGTAATCCTCAGCAGTCAGAGGAAGGATCCTCTGGATAGCAAGCTGTGTTGCTCAGCCGTTTGTATGCAAGTTGTGAGGCTCAGCGGACGCAAGCTGTGTTACGCAGCGTTTTCAAGCTGTAAGGCAGCAGGAAGCCTCACTCGGATTTGAGTGAGGGATGGACGTAGGTCTACAGGCAGCAGACTGAACCATCTAAAATCTCCTTGTGCTCTGTGTAGCTTTCTTGTCTTTTATGAATCGATAGATGCATGACTAGGCTCGAGTAGTTTAGCTTGGCTTTCAAAATTTACTGGTGCACATCAGTTATTCGAGTCTTGATCTGATTTAATCAGCCTTTTGCATTTGGATTAATTGGCTTTCAGTTGGTCAAAGTTTTTATTGATAGAGGGATTCATTCACCCCCCCCCCTTTGAATCCTACACGCACCATTGCTAGATCCCATCATTAAGGAACATCTTACCACTACCCATGTACTGGCACTACCTATCGAATGTGGTGGCTTTGAAGCCTACGTGGATGCATCTGGCATTGGCCTTAGTTGTGTCCTTATGCAGAATGGCAAAGTAATCTGCTATGCTTCAAGACAATTGAAGCGTCATGAAGAGAACTATCCCGTGCAAGATCTGGAGTTAGCTACTGTTATCTTCACCTTAAAGATACGACGGCATTACCTTTATGGGGAGAAGTTCATTATATTTTCGGGCCACAAAAGTCTAAAGTATATCTTCACCCAGAGGGATTTGAATATGAGGCAAAGAAGATGGCAAGAGTACCTTAAGGATTTTGACTTCTCTATACAGTACCATCTTGGAAAGTAAATGCTGTAGCAGATGCTCTCAGCAGGAAACCTTTGGTAACTCTTGCAAGTCTTAGGAAAGGTATGACTAATCTCATAGAAGATTTTACAAATTTGAATCTAGATGTTGATGCAGAAGAAGAAAGAGGAGTTATTGCTAATATCCAGTCACAACCCATAATCATAGAAGACCAAGTCAAGTTGTAAGATAATGACCTATATTAATGGAGATGAAAACTAATATTGATCAATGGCCAGAATTTTCTGTTTCGACCGATGGAAGGCTATTATTCAACGGTCAGATTTGTGTGCCGGATCATGCCGACACTAAGAAATTTATTATGGAAGAAGCTAATAAATCAAGATATGCTATTCACCCTGGTGCTACCAAGTTGTACCAAGATTTAAAGAGGAATTTCTGGTGGCCCAACATGAAAAGAAAAATAGCGGATTTTGTATCTCGATGCCTCACTTGTCAGCAAGTTAAGGCAAAACATCTAAAGCCCATTGGAGAACTTCATCCCTTAGAAATTCTCGAATAGAAGTGAGAAAGTATAGGGATGGATTTCATCATTGGTCTGCCAAAGACAAGAGGTGGACATGATGGTATATGGGTAATCATAGACTGATTGGCTAAATCTACACATTTCTTACCTATTAAAAGTCATTGGTTTTTGGATGTACTAGCAGCTATGTATATGAAGGAAATTGTCAAGCTGCACGGTGTCCCTATCACTATTATATCGGATCGAGACCCTCGCTTTATATCACAATTCTGGAAGGGTCTGTAACATTCCTTAGGGAACCAACTCAACTTTAGCACTGCTTTCCATCCACAAACAGATGGACAAACTGAAAGAACCAATCAAGTAATAGAATATATGCTCAGGGCATGTGCTATTGATTTTGGTGGGAGTTGGCACGATCACTTGTCTCTAGTTGAATTTGCCTACAACAATAGCTACCAAGCTAGTATACAAATGGCACCACTCAAGGCATTATATGGAAGAAGTTGCCGCCTACCTATATGTTGGAATGAAGTTGGGGAAAGACAACTTCTAGGCCCTAAACTCATTTGAGATACCACCGAGAAGGTAAAGCTTATTCGAGAACGACTCCACATGGCTCAAGAAAGACAATAGTCATATGCCGATAATAGAAGGCGAGACTTGGAATTTCAAGTGGGAGACCATGTGTTTCTCAAGGTTTCTCCAGGTCAAGGTATTCAATGATTTGGCATAAAAGGCAAGCTCACTCTGAAATATATCGGCCCTTTTGAAATTCTTGATAGGGTTTGCAAGGTTGCATATCGGATTGCTTTGCCTCCTCAATTAACTGGAGTCCATGATGTGTTTCATGTCTCAATGCTAAAAAGGTACGTCTCTGATCCATTTCATGTTATAACTTATGATGATCTGGTGGTGCAAAAGGATTTGACGTACGAGCAAAAGTCAATCAAAATAATTGATCGAGAAGTATGTCAGCTTCGAAATAAAACTATTCTAATGATAAAAGTCCGATGGAATAAAAGTACAGACCAAGAAGTGACATGGAAGACGGAGGAAGCTATGCGGAAAAGATTCCTATAGCTATTTGATTGTAAGTACACTCTCCATAAATCCTATGCATTGAATTTGGGGACCAAATTCTCTTTATGTGGGGTAGGGTGTAACACCCCAAAAGTGTTCTAAGATTTTTGGGGATTAAATAAAATTATTAAGCATTTAAAAGGTTTAATGGGCTAATTAAATGAATTATGGGTAATTAAATTAATTTAAAGGACCTATATTTACCAAAGGGCTAAGCCCACTTAAACTAGGCCCATAAACCCAATTCTAAGGCTTTCAAGGCCCAAGCCCACTCTAGAAATGTAAGAGGCTATTTCTCTAAATTAGGGATAATTATTAAGAGGAATTTGAATGGAACTCAAATTTTGGCGCCATGGGAAGTGGCGTTCTATCGCAAGACCGCCATCTGCTGAAGGCGGTTCAGATAGGACCGCTACCTTTTACCGAAAAAGGGATTTTTAGAGGCGTGAAAAGCTTGGATTTTTCCCATCCTAATCATCTAGGATCGAAGTGTTTTGGCATGTAAACCTATCTAGGACTCTTGGGGGGTCGAATGGATGCCCTATAGGACTCCTATTTGATCTAATCCCTCAGCCCTAGGTCATCCCCTATAAATAGGGCCCAAGAACGACCTACGCGAACCCTCATTTTGGCTCGCGTAGTTCGATGGTAAGATGACATTATTTCATGTTAGTCTTTTAGAACCTTCCGTTCTCTTTAGTATTGTCTAATTCCCCTAAAATTTTCATGATAGGAGGTCAAGTAACCAGAGAGCTAGAGCGTCCTGAAGTAGTTGTCTCTCTGTAGAGCGCACAGGAACAAGTGTGTTCATTCAAAAAATACCCGAAGGTTAGGGACCTTAGCAAAGGTAATTTCACATCCAGCCTTTAGAGTTTATTATTCCCCTTCATGTCTTCTAACTTCCCTCCAACTTTCGTGAATTTAGATCCAACAGTTAAGGAGTAAGAAGGACGGGAAGTTGATGTTTCTACGCAGGAGAAATTCGAAGTCTAGAGCCAATCCCAGAGGTAGGTTATCTCATGTATGGCTTAAACATCAAGTTAAGAACAAAAGCCCTCTAACCTTGCTTGATTTCATACTTTATACGTTGACAATTTCATGATTTCTCATGACTGCGTAATCAGGTTTTTCACTGCATGATATCCATGTACCTTAATTAAAAGAGAATAATTATTAGCCAAATTTCATGTATTTCCATGCATTTTTCTTCATGTTAGACATGTTTCCATATTCTATCTCTTGTTCCCTTTAGTTTCTATTCATTTTTGACCCTAGATAGCCCCTGCACATCGGATTTTTGCTTCTGTTTGTAGCAGATAGAAGGCGGTTCTTCAGAGACCGTCTCCTTCAGAAGGCGGCCCTTGACTGACTGCAACCATCAAGTGGCGGCCCCGTACTAACCGCTACCTGGTTTCTGAAATCGGGTTAAACGCTGTTTATTCCTTGTATACATCTATTTCTATGCATGCCTTAGTCTAGTTATTATATCCCTGATTATGGTGTGTTTCATACTGCATGTTTTAATTTCAATTTCATGCTAGCATGTGTTAAACTTATTTTCCATGTATTTTAGTTTCATGCCAAAACAATATAGTTTTGTACTTAAAGGAGTTTCCATGATTTGATTTCACTTTGATCTACGTTTTGGCACGTTCCCTTTCCACCTTATTTCTATTTTATAAGTTCACATATAGCGTGTATTCCGGTACGTTGCTATTAGTTACACATGCACTTGATAGGAACACTTCTTGGACTTGTGATCCTCTCCGTCAGATATTCTTTCTGCCAGACTAGGTGATCATGTTTCAAGGCCTCCGTAGGTCTCCGCGAGCCTGAGATTCCCAGTAGGATGCCGAGCTAGTTGTACCCTAAAAACTCAATAGTCTAGAAAGCACTTCGTGAAACTCGCGTTTTCTGAACTTTTGACTATTTGCGGTCTTCAGGTGATCGCCACCTGACGGTAGCGGCCCTGCCATGATCGCCTCTTATCTTCAGTTCACTGCGTCAACCCCTTTTTCCTTCTGGCGTCGATTATGCTTGATGACGGTCTTGGATTGACCGCCTTATCAAAGAAACGGTCCTGGCACGACCGCCTTCTTTCAAACTTGTTTCCAACCCGGGGTTTGACTCAAGGGTTGTGTTCATTCTTATCCTAGATGGTCAATTGATTATTTGGGACCCAAAACCTTATTCAATAAGTTATTAATGAATTATGGAAGTTAATTAATGTACCGTTATGTTGCCGGATTCCTTTCATAGCATCACATTGTCATTAATTCATCCTTGAACTCTCATGTTCATATTTGGTGCATTTTTACCTTGATATTTTTTATCATGGAATTTATTATTTGAACTTGTTATTATTGGCCAAACTTTATATTACTCGTGGAAGTAGCTTGATTTATAACTTTAAGATGCAAAAGTGGGCACGGACAGTGTCTAAGGGCTCGACGCTAGCCCCCTCGGCAGATGGCCGGAAACATACTGTAAACCATGGGGTATGATGAACACTGGCATCGCATTGTGCTGGGAGTACTTGTTTTTATAAACGGGTGAAAACCACGAGGCTCATCATGAAATTATACATTCTTGTTACGTGACTTTCTAGTTCATAGCCATTATGGTTATGAAAAGTACATTCTCGTTACATTCTAGTATATTCTTGTTACATGAAAGGCCAAACTTATATCCTCATTTCAATCTTGCTTGATCATGATCTCATATTCTCATATCTCTATATTTGCCTTATGATTTATGGTTACTTTGGTTTATCACGTGTTTTATCGCATTTGACATTCTTGCCTTTCATAGAGCTAAAATGTTAATTACTAAAACTTGCGTTCATGTGGATACGAAGATACCTACTAGGTAAGTGTGCTCATTCCCTACTTTCCCAATCCGTTTCAGGAGACTCTAGTGGGGATTCAAACTACTCAAGTGACGGGTCCGAGAGTGATTGATGGACGAGAGAAGACGTAGATAGCCGGTCTAGTCATGAGTCTTGTTATAGCTAAGTTCCTTCACTGTAATAGGCGGTGAAGTTGATCATGTTTTGTATTTTTTTTCTTGAGTCTAGAGTTCAAAAAGTCAAGTAAAGTGTCTTGTAAACTTTGATTATTACGATTTAATAAAGGTGATTTTTTTTTGAATATATGACCTTGTGCATTCCTCTTTTATGTGTGAATGTTAGTGCTCAGATCATCTTGCTAGCTTGAGACGTATTACCGACTGTTCATGTTTCTGACCTAATTCCGCTACATATATCGAGACGTGACATGTGTGTTGACACCCGTTTTTAGCCTGTAAGTTGCGTTATTTCTCTTATTCATCAATTTTGGATGTCCCAAATTATCCATTATTTTGGAGCGTTCCTTGGATGGATTTCGAGCCCATTTCATTATTCAATTCCCATTGAGCCTTGGAGCTTATCTTATCAACTTCCGGCCTTCTGAGTCGACTTACGGCCCATTTTGGTCGACTTCCCTCAAGCGTTCGGCCCCTTTCGCTGTGCAGTCTTAAAAAGTGGTCATTTTTCATCCTTATCCTTTTTTCTATTCATTAAGTGTCCTTCACCAAAGTTGTTCCATTTTTAAAGCCCTACATTTTCTTCTTCTACGTCAATATCCAGTTCTCCACCGTTTTCAGGCCTCAGTATTTTTCTCTATTCTCACCCTATTTTCTCTCTCGTTTGATCGTTTTTTCATCTTGTTTTCTTCATGAAAGTTGTTCATCTCTCAGTTATCTACAATTTCTTCTTCTACCACTTTCACTAGTTCTGCATTGTTGGAGAGATACGCTTCAATTTCTAAAGTCACACGAGCTTGGCAGCCTACCCATGATAAATGGTCAACTGTTGACCGTTACTGTTCCCACGGTCCCATGTGAACCGCCCAACACCTATAAACGGTCAACAGTTGACCGTCCATGAACAGTAACTTTTTTTAATTTTATTTATTTTTTATTTATTTTTATTATTTTTAAAATGTTTAAGAACGATCTCCTTGAGACCGTTTATGTTTTTATCTATTTTTGTGCCAAAGGCTTTCCGGTCGCCCCCAGTCATTAAGTGGTCACCCCATGACCATTTATATTAAAAGGGTGGTCCTTCCTAGACCGTTTATTTCGAAAAGCGGTCTATCGTGCGACCGTCCAACTAACAGAGAGTCCACAAGTTCCTGAACTCCGTCTTCTCCGCTGCCGGATTCTAAAGTCGAACCAGTGCATCGAGGCCTCTTTGTTAGGGCTCTATCTTCTAGAATCCTCTACCAAATTGACCTCCGTTTGTTTCTATCTCTTTCCCTTTGTATTATCTTCAATTTGATCCATACGGCATGACTTTTCATGCACCGGATCTCCTGGAATCTTGGCCGCAAGTTAGGGATTTACTCATTTCGTGCAACCAAAAATCCATGCAGATTAGGTTCCAGAGCCTTCTTCCAAGAGCCATAACTTCCACAATCTTCAACCAAAAAGAGTCCTGTTTGTTCCTACCTCTCATCCTATCTATTATCTCGAGATTGATCCATAGATCTCGAGATTTGGTGGACTCTATCCTATGAAAGCGTAGCAGAAAGTTAGGGTTTTCACCTTTTTTTCTATAAATAGATGCCCAGTTCGCCTGCGCGACGGGGGGCTCTTCTTCGACCTAGGGCGAAGCCATGTCGGATCGTCCACTCAAACATTCGACCCCAGGCTATTGAGGGAAGTATAGGCTTCGTTTTGGTTCCTCATTTGCTTCATTTCATCATTATTTGCCCTCCTAACTTCGCCTCTACTTTAGCAAAATCATCACAAGTTCGTGGACCTGTGTGGTGGGGCGCCCTTCGTCGGCTTGGGACGGAGTCATCCGGTGTCCTCTTTGTCCTCCATTAGTCCCATCCTGAAGAGGGGAGTATCTTCTTCGTTTTCCATCTCTCTGGGCTCTCTATACTTGCTCCAATTTCTTATTCTTCTCCCTTACTTTTCACAAATCGTCACAGTTTTACACTTAGTTTCTGCACAGTTTCCTGCACATTTATGTAATTTTCTCCATTTTACACAACGGTTTTCTCTCTGTTCTCTCCATCAAATTCTGTGATTTCAAATCCCATGCATGCACAACACTCCCACCTTGCTTTTGCACCCACTCATAGGGGTTAAAAACCCACCCCCAGTGCGTTCTCCCCCTTTCTTTCATGCTACTTCATCATTTCGGGCATGTGCTACACTTTCATGTTTCTAATGGGTTTTCTCTTATGTTTGTGGCTTTGTTTTACAAGAGACTATTGATAGAATGTAAGGCCCTTGCTTTATAGCCGGCTAGGAGGTGAGGAGGTCCACCAACATCGGCTCCCCGCATCCCATTTCAAGCGCGATCACACGTTGTAGCGGCTTCCCGTTAGGCCACGTCTTCCTCCATATTTTCCAAGGTACACGGCGCCATCTTCATCCTTTCTTCATCATTTTGGTGCTGTAAGTCCTTGGTGGCGATCACGGTTAGTTCTCTATTCCCTGTCACCCCTTTTCGTTTCATGCAATTTCATGTTTATACGCATGCTTATATTGTTTAGTTCGGGGCGGGGTAGATTACATTTACATCCTACAATGTGGTGTGGCCTTAGAGGGGGAGGATGATGGTGGAACTGATAGGTTCCACCATAGAGAGAGATAGAGAGAGAGACAGAGACAGAGAGAGAGACAGAGACAGAGACAGAGAGAGAGAGAGAGATTTAGATGAAGCTAACATGGATAGATTAGTCATCCCCCCTCTAAACCCACACTTCACTCTAATTAAGGAAATGGAGCGGTGAGGGTAGAATTGCAATCATTCAGGATCTATCAAGAGTATATTTGATAATAAGTTTAAATGAGAGATTTATTTGTAAAGATTGTTGGGTGCGCAATAGGATCTAGAGGGGGTGGTGAATAGATCCTTTTAGAAAACTATACCCAATTTTAAAATCAATCTGACACCTAAATGAATTGCGGAGCAAGGGAACACTAATGTTTCTTTACTGGATACGTCAAACCAGACTGAGATAATACTTACAAGGAATAGAGACAGCATTCAATATAAAGATGGCTCATAGTGAGCCTGGATCGAACAGCCAGTGGGTGTGTGCGTGATCACAATGTTGAGAATGTTGAAACTTGAAGATTGTCCCTACACAAGACACCCACCAAACATTTGAGTGCGTGTGTGGAGTGATCAACTCAAGGTGTGTGTGACAATTTAAACTGGTGAATGGGGATAGGAGAAAAGGAGCAATCGCATAAGGACAAATCACTGCTCAGGATTTTTAAGGTGGTTCAGTTGCAAACTAGCAACCTACGTCCACCCCTCACCAAACTCGGTGAGGCTTTACCACAATGCAAATGTAGCAACGGGGACAAGTCCCCAACAAACACTGATACACAGCATGACACAAGGACACGGTCCTCACGAGGACACAGTCCTCAACAATCGCTGATATGCAGCTTAACGGGGATGATCCCCACACACGTTGCTGCTCACAGCACACACGGGGACAAGCCCTACACACACGTTGCTACTCAGAGCAATACATGGGGACGAGCCCCACATGCTGACACTCACAACAACACACGGGGATGAACTCCAAAGGAAAAGAAAAGGAACGCTGCAAGGATGCAGCAAAACACGGGGACAAACCCCAAAAGAAAACACATTGCAAAGGTGCAGAAAGACACTGGGACAACCCCCAAGTGTCAAAAATGCTGACTAATAGCTAGGATGAGGAGCAAGCTCCTCACGACCGCACAACAACCAAACTCAAATTTCTGTCCCTAAAATACGGTACCGGAAACAAGCTATCGAACCAGCACCACACACGAAAAAGCAGATGTAGAGTTTTGAAAGAAAAACATAAAACGAAGCTAAGAAACAAAGTTGTAGCTTTAGATTGAAGTTTTGAAGGTGAAGATATAGATCTAGAGTCAGATCAGAAATCCTCTCATATCTGAGGGCATTTCACTTAGTTCTTCTCACGCTTAGCTGCCAACACTACGGGCTCAGGGCTCTCCTTCTTCTTCTCAGCACTGGACTGGCTTAGTCCAGCTACTGTTCTGCTCACCTCCCTTCTTTTCTTCCTATTAGATCTTCTTCTAAAAAGCTCAGGGTGTCTCTGATGCCTAAGAGAAGCAATGGCCTTTTCTTCAGATAGGAGGTCCATATTTATAGAAGAGAAGCATGAAAGATTTCCATTCTCCAGAATTGCATTCTAATTGGTCCAGGATAAAATAAGGTTCTTTGTCATAGAACCTTTCCAGGTCTGTTTTTTGATTTGCCCATTTGTAGGAGACAGACATGAACACTAGCCTTTTTCTAGATCCGATCACTGACAAGTTCTTTTCACAAAAAGTAAACTAACTAGCTTATGATGAAAAGGACATATCTCTATCCTAGGACCTTTTCAGAGATGTAAGCTTATTGGTACATTGTAAAAAGGAAGGTTCTTTATCCTAGGATCTTTTCAGACTTTGAGACGCGTGTCCTGAAGGTGTGAGCATTGACTTGGATTAAGTAAACATAAGGCTAGTTGACCATGCTCGAAGTCTGCCAGAGTACGTTTATGAGTCAACTTGGTTAGAGCTTTGAGTCGACTTACTTCAGGTGTGTCGACGCACTCAGCAGGGTGTGTCGACGCAGCTCACCGCCTACCCATGCCGGACTGTAGGCCAGACCTTTGTGTCGACGCACCTAGTCAGGTGAGTCGACGCACTCTTGTAAAGTGCACTTTCAGTAGCTCCTGAAATGAATCCTATGTCGACGCACCAAGAGGGTGGTGTCGACGCAGCTGAAGAGAATTCCCAGTGTAGCTTGTACTAGAATTGAAGGTGCGTTGACACACTTAAGGTCTTGTGTCAATGCAGCTAGAAGAACATTGCTCGTATGCCTATGCTGTATTTAAAGTTGTGTCGACACAGTAAGAGACTTGTGTCGAAGCAGCTGAAGACCATTGCTTATATAACGATTGTTGGATATGAAGATGTGTCAACGCAGTGAAGGGACGGAGTCGACGCAGCCTGAAGAGAATTTTCAATATAGCTTGTACTGGAATTGAAGGTGCGTCAACGGACTAAAGATCTTGTGTCGACAAGGCTTAGTTGTTTGCTTGAGTGTTTTGCTTCTTGTAGCTATGTAGGTCAACTCACTTAAGAAGTAGGTCGACACACTCTGACCTTTGCGAACACTCTAACCTTAGATAATTCTGGCCAAGCCCTTGCAGCTTCATTTCCAACAAATTGGGAGCCCCTTACACCTTGGACTTCTTTCAGCCTGTGTTGTCATATAATTGGAGCTTGGGCTTCTTGTTCTATCTGACTTATCTACTTTCACCCAGTTACCCCAATCATCTGAGGTTGCTTAAGTCCAATAGCTTCCAAATTCATGCCCAGTTTCAAGATGCCTTGGTCTGCTGCTTTAGCATTGGATTCCCACTGCTACCTACTGCCTTTTTCTGACATTCTTCAGTTGATGTTTCTGCCTTTGTCATCTGAACCAGTTGGTCGACCGGGCCCTTCCTATCGGTCGGCTGGCCCTTCAGTTAGGTCGACACACTTAGCATATGTGTCCACACATATTCTCAATTTCTGTCGACTTTCAGAATATCTGTCGACTGAACTTGACTTCAGTCGACTGATTTTGCTTTCAGTCAATCGAGTTTGCCTTTCTCTTGTCAGCTCCTTTT
The DNA here is from genome assembly GCA_022559845.1 of Amorphophallus konjac. Classification (NCBI taxonomy): domain Eukaryota; kingdom Viridiplantae; phylum Streptophyta; class Magnoliopsida; order Alismatales; family Araceae; genus Amorphophallus; species Amorphophallus konjac. The sequence continues at coordinate 47,486,484 of CM040117.1, forward strand.
CTGATCTGTCAGCTTTTTAAAACAACTCATTTACTCATATCATAAGGTGAATAAACATCATTCAAGATGTTATGAATATCAGAGTTTAAAGCCAAATAAATTTAAACATGAAATCTTTATACTTAAGGATATCTCATGAAGATCATAGCAGCATGAGGAGTCATCAACACATAGTGAATCATAGTTGGATCATTATTAAATGTACAATAATGAATCATAGTTGTACATCATCAAAATCACATATGAACCACACTTGCACAACATTCTCTCCCTTTTTGATGATGACAACTTTAAGTCATTATGACAACTAAGCAACTGTGATCAACTGTGAGTCACCCACTTTGCAAGCTTTTCCCTTTTAACTTAACTATAAAATCTCCCCTCAATAAACTCATAATCTCTCTCCCCTTGATCAAGTGATGACACATAATCTCTCCCTAACGAACTAATCAAATAATGACTCATATAATCTCTCCCCCTTTGACATCATGAAAACAGAAGACATGGAGAGAATATATGGAACAATCATGAAGGTGGGGAGCAAAGTAATTAGGAGACATTCAGAGTAGGGATAAAACAGTGAGGGCAACTAAATTAAGATAGGGTGAAGCAGAGATTTGAAAATTAGGCATAGGTTGAACCCTTGAGCCTACAGTAGAATAACGGGTTTCAGAAATGGACATGATCAAGTCAGGCCGGACATAGGCATGAACAGGTTAGACTCAAATTGAGGCTTGCACATAGCCAAGAAAAAGATATAACATGCAATATATTTATTCAGCCATTTAACAGACTCATTTTTCTAGGTTTCAAATTTTTACTTTTTCTTTGCAATGCATGAAATTTAAAATGTGTGATCTAACTACATGCATGATGAAGACTGATACCAAATGAAGACTCATTTTTCTGATACCAATTGGGTTGATACCAGTTGTTGTACATACCAGTTATTGAACTGGTGGACACCTATATGCATATGTATGCAAGTGACTAGCTTTATGATCAAACAGACCTCAATGCAGAAATCATGCAGAAATATGAACATACGCAGCACGCAATTAGGCAAACAGACAACCATTCATTCATTCAACACGCATGTTAACAGAAAGAACTAAGACTCCCTCTTTAAGATTATCAACACACACACTCTAAATGTGGACACAGTGTCACTGAGGTGGCTGAGATGCAACATTCATGAGTTCTGGAGCAGGAATATAGACATGTAGTTGAGATGAAGGTTGAGCAGCTAGTTAGGAGGTCCGATACCAAGTGATATCTGAGTGTTGATGCAAGGATTAGGTTTTGAAGGGAGTGAACAACAGATGAAGTGGGGGTGCAGAGAAATCACAAGTCATCTGACAAAGCTTACATACCAGGGTTTTCATTTATGAAAAATTAACATTCTCCTTTTAGAGCAAAGTGATTCAAGACCAATATTTGCATTAATGGTTCAAAGTTTATAAGTCCAAAATATGAGTGTCAAAATCCTAAAAATATGTTCTAGTATATTTAATAGAGCTAATATTGATCATTTACGATCAAAGTCCTTGCCCGCCATTCCTTTTCATCTTACTTATTGATTTTAAGAGACACCCCTAGAAAGAGTTTTAACTAGTATTGAAGATATACATTTTAAGGTACAAAATTCTTTTTAGGGTCAACATTTTGAAATTCATTCTCTTTTTCATAGATTTTTCATTTTGCTCATTTTTCAAGGACAGTCAGGTTCAGTTTACTCCTTTGACATGAAGAGACGCATTGATCAGATGTCAGACTCCTCAGTTACTCAAAGTTTTACTCACCATCCTATCTCAATCATGAACAGAGGTGGCTTGTCACATCACGACACAGTCCACACCACTCCTTGGGTGAATGGACATGGTTTCTCAATAAACTTCAGCCATTGCTCTATCTTTTATTTTTATCTTTCTCAAAAAAAATCTTTAAACAAAGTTAACTAGACTTTTACTTCATGACGCAGTTCCCATCACTTCTTTGGTGAAAGGTCTATGTTTTCTCAGTTAGTCATAGTCATTGCTCTACAGATTTTAATTTTTCTAGATATTTTCCCTTTAATTTCATCAGACCATTTTTAATGTTTAAAAATAATACTCAGTGTAAAGCTCTTTAACCAAGGTGGCCTCAATACTTTCAATTTTCAGATTTCAAGAAGAGGTGAGGTCACAATTCTTTAAGCATGTTTTAAATCTATTCCATACACTGAGATGATCATTTTTGAGACCTTCAAACCCAGATTTAAGATTTATACACTCTAAACCATCAATTTATTTAAGGTTGGTCTGAAATATCAACAAGGAGCTCTAAGAAGAGAATATTGAATTTAAGCTCCCCCTGAGTATATAAACTCAGTCAGATTTAAACAAGAATACTCCCCCTAAATGAATGACTTACACGGATGTTGTTGGAGGGAATGAAGGAAATGGTGCACATGAGGAGTGAGTGATCACAATTCAATCTGAATAGAAGGATTTAAGAAATGAGTAGGAATCATCAAATATGAACCGGTGCATCGACACAGGGAGCACATGGTGTCGACACACAATCACAGATAGAGCACTGATTCCATGATGATTCAACTACTGTGTCGCCACACTCAGAAATGGTGTCGACACACTGACATCTTTCAGAGCATTAACTTTAGCACATCTTAGGAAATACATGCACACAAAATGATGTATCATGATATCGAGTGTGGTGTTTGAAAAAGGGAATGCAGGCTAAGTGAACAACAAGTTAGGTCGACACATGCAACATTGTGAGTCGACCTGTTCTTCGAACAGAGCATTAAGCATTTAGACAAAAGTCAAAGTGAGCTTTCAGGTAAGCTAGGTCGAGCTAGAGTGAGCAGTGGGTCGACCTGTTCTTCAAGCAGAATGAAGATGGTAAAGACTCTTTACAAGTCTGGGTCGACACATGATGGTCTGTGGATCGACCTGTACTATAGCCAGGAAGATTTTCAGGAACATTTTCAAAAAAAAATAGATGACATAGGTGTTGCCAAAAACTTAATTCCATTCAGCATTTTTTAATATAAATGTTGGCAAAGCTTTCATTTAGCAACTAGACAATTGAAGCTTTATTTACATATCAAGAAGGCAAATTCAAATGTGCTTTCAATTTTATTTGAAACTGAAACTCTTCCTTAATTGAACCATTTTATTCAAGAAACATAAAAATTAGGCACACAATTCCGAAGGGAACAATTTTTATCAAATAGTTCAAACTCCCCCTGACTATTTAAATAGGTGAACAGTAGAACAAGTTTTTGTGCAGACTCCCCCTCAATCAATACACATGAAAACTAGGACACACTAACAATGGAACAAGTGTCCTCATGATTGATGAATTTGATTTCAATGCAGCTAAGATAAACATCATCAATGTCAGTTGTTAACAGTCATCAACCACAAGATAACATGGCAGCCAAGAGTGAGAGAATATCAGGCTGAACCATAAGCCTTTCCAATCATTAGCAATAAGCTCATCATTTGATTAATTCCAAAAGATTCTTCATGATCCAAACATTTGAAATTTCTGATTTCTGGTACGGGGCAGAGTATAGACTCACGCATGGTGATAATTTTCAGCTGGACCTAATCCAACCTTCCACCAGTCACCATTTTATATACCAGAAAGTCATGACATGTGTATGCAGATGTAGCATCATGAGAACTTGAAAATGTGTAAGGACCAAGGTATGCATGGAAAGGAATATGAGAGGGAAGACAGTTCAGAAGGGAAATGTTAGTTTGAGCAAAACTCAGGAACAATTAACTATATCAATTCAAAGAGAACTTAACATGTAATGTTGACATGAACTAAAACTTTATTTCCAAACCTGTGCCTTGAGCAGTCATTTCTTACCATTTCTTATTTAGTCTCAAGGCATTCCTGCAACACAAGTTCTCATTTGATACTTTTAGACACCCAAGTCTTCTTGGGTCCTAGTGAGTTAGTGGCACTTCTACCATGCAAGAAATTTTTCTTTTTCATTGCATTCATATCATCAATCTTCATACAAAGATAATCATCAATCACATGTCCAAATCTTCCACAATAGAAACAGCACAAGGAAGATTTCATAGTCTTATTCTTATATATGCATGGGAGTAGTAGATTTATGTTGATGAGGAAAGGATTCTGCATGCCAGTTGTTTTTGTTTTTCTTCTCCCAACAATTTGACACTACATGTCCTTGTTTTCCACAGTGATAACAGCATTGAGAAGGATTTCTCTTAACTAAACTTTTATTTTTTGGATTATATTCTCAAGACATTCTTTTCTTATTTGAAAATGTTTTCTATTTTTCAAAAATAACTTTATTCCTGCATGCTTTCAACTCGTCTTTTCTTCTTGCATTGCAATAATCTAGAATGTGACCATGCAGACCACAGTAGAAACAAGAAACATTCATTCTTTTTGATGCAAAAACATGTCTAGTAGAATTTTTTGCATGCACAGTAGAATCAGTGGGATTTTGTTTCTATTTTTGCTTCAGCATTTTCTTTTTCTGGTTTTTCTTTTGTTCTTGAGTTTTCCGAGCATTAGGCTGTTTTACGGGTGTTTTAGAGGCACTGACCTTATCCGAACTAGAGACAAAGGAGGTATACAGTTTGTTTTCAAAGGACTTTATGTTCAGTGGAGTGTACCTAAGCCCTTCTCTCTGGAAGTTAACTTTACTCCCCAAGAGTTTGTCAAGATTTTCTTTTCCGTGAAGAAATTTTGACAGCGAACCATTCAAATCTTTAATTTCATTTTCTAATGAGGAAATGTGCAGTTTTGAGCCAACAAGCTCTTCCACATATGCAGCATGCTTGTAACACCCCGGAATTTTTTTTTTATTTTTCTGGATTAGGATCCGTGAGTTCGGAGGGTCATGGTGAGTCTCGGTGTGTGTTTTGGGCTTTACGGGTGTTTTTGCCTGTCGGACCTTTGGAACTCTGTGTAGAGTGAACCGATGCATTCTCTGACTCCGGGACGTTACCAACACATTGTGCATTTTTCGAGGATCATGGGGAGTATTGTTCCCCATTTTTTTATTTTTCGGATCACGAAATTTCCGCGTGGGTTTTCTATATAAACCCTCCCCCCTCTCTCTCCTCACAACTCTCCCTCTCTCCCTCTCTCTTCTCACGCTCTCTCTTCTCTCCCTCTCTTCTCAGACGGCCGACGGAGGCAGAGGAGGCTGACGCGGCGAGGTCCGTGGGATGAGGAGTGGCGAGGACGGGTCGAGGATTGAGGGATGGTGGCACGGTGTTCGTCGTTCGTGAGCTCGGGGCGCCGACGGTGGTTTGCAGGGTGTTTCACGACGGAACGGCATCCACGGCGTGTGAAATCTTTGGTGGAGGTAGAGGGGATGGATCCTTAACCCCTGTACTTCCTTTCCCGTTGTTTTGGTAGCCCATGGTGAGCCGAGTGGGTTTATTTCTAGCCGTCGATTTAAAATCATGTTTTGGGGCGTGCGACGGATTCGTAGGATCGAGCGAGCTTTCTCGCTTCTTTCTCCTCCCATTTTGGGTTTTGGGACCCAGGGATTGATCCCCGTTGTTTTCCCCATCACCTGGGGGTGATTGGGGCGTGGAATCGGACCCCTAGGAGGGGATCCGAGGGTTTGCTGTCATAATCGATCAACCAACTCGGGCAGTTCGGTCGATAGATCGGCGTTCGCCGACGGAGGGGTTCTCGCCTCCGTTCGGTCGACCGACCGGCCAGCGCCAGTCGACCGACCAAGGCTGCCCCCTCCCCTCTATGTGGGCGGTCGACCGCCCAGCCTGGGCCGGTCGACTGACCCTATTGGTCGACCAACCCCAGGCTGGGCGATCGACCGCCCAAGTAGAGGGGAGGGGCAGCCTAGGTCGGTCGACTGGCGCTGACCCCAGGGGTCTGGTCGACCAAACTGTAGTGGGCAAGCCCATTTTTGCCTCTGCTCGGTCCGGTTGAGACCCAATGACCGACCTTTGGCCCCGTGAGTGTCCCGAACACCCCGTGGGTACCGTGACTGTATTTTTGGGTGTCCGGAGGTACCATTTTATCTTGATTAGTGTGCCCATGGGTTTTAAGGGTTCGGGCGACCGTTTGTGTTCCGGGCTTCCGTGTTTACACTAGATCGAGTCGCCACGGGTTGGCATGAGTGCGGAGGGTTATTCCCACACGTCGTTAACCTCTTTGGAACGCGGTTTCCATGTGGGCCGTGCGTATGGCCTCTGGACTGTGAGTCCAATTACCCAGCTTGGGGCTGGAGGGTTTATTCGCTTCCCTTTGGAAGGGATTGATCTCGGCGGTCATGAGCCGCCTTGAGCATTATATTATCGAGGTTTCTGACCTAGGCATAGGCCAGATTGACAACCTAGAGATGTCCTATACAACAGTCTTGACCCTGAGTCCGGTGACTCAAGGATCATTCGTTTAATAGGTTTAGTGGACTGCTTGGAGTCTGGTGGTATGGTGCCACATGCTTTTCGAGCTGGACGTGATAGGGCCTGTGCGTGGCCGGTCTGTGTCTTGGTGGTTTCCACTGAGAGTCACTTCTGTGGTGACCCCCGCTCGTCGTAGCTTCCTGGGCACACTTGTTGTGACGACCCGGACTCCGGATACCGGATATACCCAATAGGACTACCGAGCAGACCTGATACCACTTGGCACTCGTGAAGCCTCCCAAGAGCTGTAAAGCTCCGAAGGGAAAAAGGATTGTCGTGTACTACATTGAAGCCACAAAGATATAATAGTAAACAATTAAATTTCATTAGATCGGTTTGCTAAAGCAGCAGAAATAAAATTACTTTTTAATTAACAGTTCAAGTTTAACAATTATACCAGAGTCCAGTCCAAAGGAAAGATAAGCAGTACAGTCAACAGAAAAGAAGGACGTACACTGAGGTCAGGGGAAGCCCGACGCAGGTACCGCTGGCAACTATGAACATGCCTCACCAGGAACCGCGAAAGCAGAGTGACGCCACCCACCTGAAAAGCAGGGGTGAGCCTCGTGTCACTGGCCCAGTAGGGGTCACGCAGATCCCCACTGAAAAATAACGGAGTAACACATAAAAATAGCAAGTAAACAGTAGGAGTAGTAAAGCAAGAAAATTAAACTACAAAGTTGTAAAAGAAAATCGGAAACGGAAGGAGTAGGAACAACTAAAATAAAAGAGAAGAACTGTACCTGAACGAAGACACGGCTGTCGAACTAACCTTGGCCTCCCAAACTACTCTAGACAGCAACAGGAAGGCAAACTCTAATCTAACAAAGTCAGGAGTTGTCGATCTGTTGGGCCCACAAAGATAGGCAAAAAGCCTAGAAAAGACTTAGATAGACACAGATGCCTTAAAGCATACATGACTCGATTGTCGTGCACACTCTTCTAGACACGACCACACACACACGACTAGAACGTCGTGCACACGACACGACACTGACCTCGGGCGAGACCACGAGAGGGCTAACCCAGAAAGGTCACGACGCACGAGAAATGCGAGAGTCACGTGTCACGTGACGGAAGCACCCCCTCACTAGAAGAATAGCCAGCTGTGTCCACTGACATCTTATGCTGCGCCTACAAGTGTCCCATCTACGATGTCGCCTGAGGCATGACAGAGACTAAGACACGCTCAGAACTACAACATGAACTACAGTCGCGAGTGACTAGACAGGGTAACGCCCGTCGACGTCAGTCCGAGCCCCTAACCATGTGTGCACACACAAGCTCAATACCTTGAGCCAGGCCTCTAGCTAGTTTTCTTCCCCGGCAGGACGCTACTGCAAGGCAAGGGAGCCCACGGAAACTAGCCTAAAAATTGTATCTCGAGAACAACTGTACCACCACTCCCAGGTGGGCCAATAGTGGAACGTGTCGACATGCTACGACTAGTGGAGGCTCACTAGACACAAAACTCTAAAAAAGAAGTGTTGTAGTACAAACATGCGAGGAAGCACGGTCATACGTACTATAAAGCACAGGACACGAGGTAGCATATCAGACTGCCACCGACTCAGGATAGGGCAACTAGACCTGAAAACACAACGATTCTTCAGTCTCACGACTCGGAGTGAAGATCATCGTGCATCCGAAACAAGCCACCAATCGGTCTAATTCTAAGCCAGAGGAAATGACATGACTGCGTAAAATAACACACGGGGACATGAGGGAACACCAAGACTCTCAGTACATCTGGACACATAAACCGAGGTAAGACTACAACTCAAGGCATCTAGAACCATGTCTCGGGCAGGACAGAACCGCCGAGACACACAACGTTACCTGTCAACCACTGGGTCACCCCGGGTTGACCGGAACCAGACAACGACGACTCTACAGTAGGAAAGAGAATCCTACCTCAAGCAAGAAGACTCCTGGTTGCCTTCTAATGTAGTCTTAGCCATCATAGGATGTCAGGAGACATCCACGGGATAGTGGGCATACCACAAGTTCAAGCCAAGACACAAGGAAAGTGAAACGACGGGAAACGACGCTCTGGGCATAAGCGATCCATCACTCAGCTGCTAGGGAAACCAAGCGGTAAAGGAGGAAGCCGCTATGCACATAGAGACGAAGATAATGGCGGTCGGGGTAGAGCCACGAGGTGACTGTAGCGGTCAAGGATAAACCACTAGACTCTGTCAACTCAGCTGACCTGCCCAATGAACCACCAAGCGATCTATAGAAGATCTGCGACATGGACTAACTAACCATCCTATGACACTCACACAGACAGACGGACACGGATCAGGCCATCACGGCCAACTGACACAACTATGGACTCAACTCATTGGGCGGTCACAAAGGGGCGGCTCAATGGACTGAACGGTCCGAACAGGGTCGCTCAAAGGAACAGAACGGTTATAGACTGGCCGTTCAAAACACAGGACGGCTAAGGGGTCACCGCCTCGTGAATCGCCTTAAACTGTTGACCAAAGGTCAACCAGGATGAGCGGTCAAGCTTGGCCGCCCAACCCAACGGGAAGAATAGAACGGATGGGATCCAGTCGCTCAAGGGGACTGAATGGCTCACACCTGGCCGTGCCATCCCCTGGGCGGTCTGTCGCGCGACTCCGCAGACGCCCACCGACCTACACTAAATGGTCTGAAGCCAGCCGCGCTAAGCCCTACACGGCTACTGTCAAACCGTGTAGGCGTCACGGCGGGAGAATCATGGGATCGGCCCGATCGTGGCCTTTCCACGCACCATTCGTTCCAAAACAAAGGGGATACAACGGTGAGACCATACACAACACATAGACTCCAATGGGAGCCGAATCGGCTGAGAAACAGCGAGAAATATGTGATTTCTTGAAATCGACCCAAATGGAGTCACCGGACTTCCCGGGCTCTAACGGTCCCGAATGACCGCCAATCACGACGAAATCAATGACTATAGAACGCATACGTTCCAGGGAGTCCATTGACACTAATTGATCTAGAATTCGTCACCGTTTTCCGCGAACCCTATGAACTCCACAAAATCATGGTTTTGTTAAAACGAGCCCAAACTCGCTCATTCTCACACCGAACGACGTAAAACTGTAGGGAAAACATAGAGGGGAAGTGGGTGATCCGTCTCCCTACCTCCACCGAAGAAATCGTGCGCCGAAGCGACTAAACCACGCCAAAAATCACGTCGCAAGCTCAACCGTCCGCTTTGAGTCCACCGTTCGGGATCACGCCAAAATCGATCCGATCCTCGCCCGATCGTGCACCTCATGGACCCCACTCCGTCGCCACCTCGCCCTCGAGCCTCCTCCGTCTGCAGTCGGAGCCGGGAGGGCGAGAGAGGAGAGAAAATGGGAGAGAGAGGCCACGGCGGTGAAATGAGAAGGGAGCAGGGAGGAAGGAAAGAAAAAGGAAAAAGGAAAAGAAATTAGGAATTTTTCCTAATTTCTAAAAATTTGATAATTAGACCAAAAATAGACTAATTCAGAAAAATATGTAAAAATAGTCGAAACGATCCTCTCGAGGTGTACATCGCAACTGTGGCGCCCACGAGTCGATGAACTGAGAAATAAACTAACCGTAGGGTTCCGTAACTAATACGAGAGCAAAACCTACACGGATCATAAAACTCAACTCAGGACCCACGAAAGTGATCCGAAACTCTCTGAAGAAGATCTGAAATATCCAATAAGAATCCGATAAGAATCCAGGGCATTACACTTGTGCCAAACCACTTGAGTGTAGGTGGAGAACTACAGTAGCTTGCCTGGGCACGCGTGTGCTGACCCACCTAGGGGGTAGGTTAAGAGCGACACCCGTTAGAGATGGTTTTTAAGCTGGTTGCCGTAGGGCCTCCCCTATAGCGGCTCGAGTTCAAGTGATGCGGGACGGACACGGGGACCGACTCTAAGTGATATGGACCTCAGACTCTAAATGCATACACGACCAATAACATACGATGGGAGAGACATTAGGCCCGACACTATGAGCTCCTATGGGCTATACGTCGCTAACAGAAACGCAAGCTCACTCGTCGTCCCCAAGCGAGGGAAACGCGGATCGTGCACGGTTGAGGAACCGGCAGAGTTAAGGGTAGTCCGACTCACTTCCGTGCTCGGATCGAGCCACGGGACGGGTCACTCTCTTACTCACAGCGGTGACATGGACTCACGGGCTAGAATCCTACGCTCTCACAGTGGCATATGACCATATACTAACTAAGCAAAGTAATGCCAAGAAGTTACGATCGTACCTCCACGCACCCGGCGTGGGGAAGACAACCCCGGCCAACTCCGAACTCCCGGTTAACAATTATTACCGTGGTACAATGGTTTTGACCCACTCCACGCAGGGAGGTAAAAGGTCACATGTGGGGCCCGGGAGTCACGTGAATTGGGTTGACGGGCAACATCTTGATGTCGCTCCGGCGGTGCCGAATCCGCGTTTTGGTGCTGTCTGGAAGGCGCGATCTATGGGTTCGTGGGGCCCACGGACTGCTCTGTCCTCCGAGTCTGATGGGGTGGGTCCCGCTGTGATGGAGACCCCTGGTGGCGTGCCTCCCTGGAAGGCGGTCGGGCGGGAGTGCTGGTCGGAGGCCGATCGGCTCCGATCTCCAAGCTTTGGAGTTGCTGCCCACGGACTGGTTGCTTCTGTTTTCAGGCACGCGATCTGGCGAGATCGGTTGCTGCGATCACTCCCGACATCAGATCGACACACAAGAGGTATCGTTGGAAAGCTCTCTCAAAGTCCTTCGACCCTGCAGGATTCAGAAAAATTCACCGGAGCAGTGCTTCTGCTGGACGATTTTAGAACCGGCCTACTCTCAGTTTCAGATCTAACTGGGCAGAAACTGAGTTTCCTGAGATTTGGCATTGACCGTAGGATAAACCTCCGAATCAGATCTCGAGCTCTTCATGAAGAGAGAGGAAAACGGCCATATTTTTTATGACTGATGTGGTGGAGGTTTGGGTAGGGAAACGTATTTTATACTAGAAAGTGGTCGGATCTGGGCAAGGGCAGACAGAACTGAAATGGATCTGAAAGTGATTTTTAGAAAATAGGTGTGGGCCTTTTGAAATTCCACTAAAATTCATGAGTGGAGGAGATGGTAGACAGAACCTCCAGTAAAATTGGGGGCTCTAGGAAAAATCAAAAAGTGGGTCGAAGTTGGGAAGATCAGGGTTGCTGTTACAGTAGACAGAAACCTGGAAGATCTGGAAGGAAAAGTTGGACGAAAATAGGAAAATGAAAATCGGAATCTAAAAGCAAAACCAAATTTTCTGGAACGTGGGGGGAACCTCTGGAACTCACCCTGAAAGTTTGAGCTCAAGAAGATCTCATATCCGAGAGTTAAAATTCATGGAAGGGGCTGCAATTGGATGAAGGCAGAACTTCGATACGGTGGTGGTGGCGGTGCGACGGCGGGGCGGCGGCGATAGATCTAAGCTTCGCACTCAGAAGGGACTTAAAGGAGAGGCTTCACACCTCTGGAAGTACCCTTCACAGTTGCAAGAAGGGGGAGGAGAGAGGAGAAGGGCGCACCAAGCTTGGGGCTCCAAAGAAAATCCTGAATTTTTTTTGGCATTAATTCCAATCAAATGAAAATACAAGGAATATATATGAAATACAAAATGGGAGAGAGAGGCCGCGGCGGTGAAACGAGAAGGGAGGAGGGAGGAAGGAAAGAAAAAGGAAAAGAAATTAGGAAATTTTCCTAATTTTTGAAAATTTGATAATTAGCCCGAAAATGGACTAATTCAGAAAAATACGTAAAAATTGTCGAAATGATTATCTCGAGGAGTACATCGCAACTGCTGCGTCCACAAGTCGATGAACTGAGAAATAAACTCACCGTAGGGTTTCGTAACTAATACGAGAGCAAAACCCACACGGATCGTAAAACTTAACTCAGGACCCACGAAAACGATCTGAAACTCTCCGAAGAAGATCCGAAAGACCCAATAAGAATCCGATAAGAATCCAGGGCATTACATCCTCCCCTCCTTTAAGAAATTTCATCCTTGAAATTTAAGGACTAGCAAAGGAGAAGCAGGGAAGAACAACCCCAAGCCACAACTGGAAATAGCGTGAATCTTGAGAAACACAATTCAGACGGATATAGTCAGACCATAATCACAAGTACACGCTCTGGATCGAGCACGACACAAGTGAACACAAGTCTGACACCTCCTAAACAGGGCAACGTTGCTTACATCTCGCAGGGAAGGAGACACGACCTATGCCACGATGACAGATATCGGGAAAAACAAAACGATAGACACGGTGAGTATCAGCTTAAACAAGGAGACATAGTCCTCTCAGCTGACAGCTCAACAACATCATCGGCTCCAGTGCCAAAAACCTAGCACACATGATGCCAATGACAGCACTGGACCACAACACAATCAAGTCAGTCCTCACTCAGATATTACATCCAATCGAGTCGCACGCTAACTCTACCAAGAGAGAAGAGTACAGCAAAGCTAATCGACAGGATCTGGTCCACACAGTGCCAAGATAGATGCACAAAATCATAGAGAAACAGCGATAAAATGATAATTACAGCACTTGCAAGATTTCAGCTTTGTACTGAACATAGAACCACAGAATACAACTACAAGCTGAGTCACATCAAGGCATGTCGACAGCTGAACACACGACTACGAGGGACTAGTCATGCATCGAGCAGCTCACCAAGAACAGACCCGCGACGAAAAAGAGCATCCCGTCGCATCCTGACGAGAGCAAAACCATCTCGTACAGTGCTAATACAGCACGCACAAGACCACACGTAGAAAACCAAGCGATCAAGAATCACGAAACCTAAGCCAGCGAAAGACTGTACTGGACTTTCAAGACTCTGGATACTGTATATCTTGGATTCCAATGTACTTTTACACAACAATGCTCTGATACCAGCTGTGACGACCCTGACTCCGGATACCGGATATACCCGATAGGACTACTGAGTAGACCCGATACCACTTGGAACCCGTGAAGCCTCCCAAGAGCTGTAAAGCTCCGAAGGGAAAAAGGATTGTCGTATAGTACATTGAAGTCACAGAGATATAACAGTAAGCAATTAAATTTCATTAGATCGGTTTGCTAAAGTAGTTGAAATAAAATTACTTTTTAATTAACAGTTCAAGTTTAACAATTATACCAGAGTCCAGTCAAAGGAAAGACAAGCAGTACAGTCAACAGAAAAGAAGGATGTACACTGAGGTCAGGGGAAGCCCGACACAGGTACCACTGGCAATTACGAACACGCCTCACCAGGAACTGTGGAAGCAGAGCGACGGCACCCACCTGAAAAGTAGGGGTGAGCCTCGTGTCACTGGCATAGTAGGGGTCACGCAGATCTCCACTGAAAAACAACGTAGTAACGCACAAAAATACCAGGTAAACAGCAGGAGTAGTAAAGCAGGAAAACTAAACTACAAAGTTGTAAAAGAAAACCGAAACGGAAGGAGTAGGAACAACAAAAAGAAAAGGGAAGAACCGTACCTGAACGAAGACACGGCTGCCGAACTAACCTTGGCCTCCCAAACTACTCCAGACAGCAACAGGAAGGCAAACTCTGATCTGACAAAGTCAGGAGTTGCCGATCTGTCAGGCCCACAAAGATAGGCCAAAAGCCTAGAAAAGACCTAGACAGACACATACGCCCTAAAGCATACACGACTCGATTATCGTGCACGCTCTTCTAGAGACGACCACACACACACACACGACTAGAACATCGTGCACACGACACGACATTGACCTCGGGAGAGACCACGAGAGGGTTAACCCGGAAAGGTCACAACACACGAGAAACTCGAGAGTCACGTGTCACGTGACGGAAGCACCCCCTCACTAGAAGAACAGCCAGCTGCGTCCACTGACGTCTTATGCTGCACCTACAAGTGTCTTGTCTACGATGCCACCTGAGGCACGATAGAGACTAAGACACGCTCAGAACTAGAACATGAACAATAGTCGTGAGTGACTAGACAGGGTAACGCCCGTCGGCGTCAGTCCAAGCCCATGATCACATGTGCACACACAAGCTCAATGCCTTGAGCCAGGCCGCTAGCTAGTTTTCTCCCCCAGCAGGACACTACTGCAAGGCAAGGGAGCCCACGGAAACTAGCCTAAAAACCGTATCTCGGGAACTGCCATACCACCACTCTCAGGTGGACCAACACTGGAACGTGTCAACAGGCTACGACTAGTGGAGGCTCACTAGACACAGAACTCTGAAACAGAAGTGCTATAGTACAGATAGGCGAGAAGGCACTGTCATACGTACTATAAAGCACAGGACACGAGGTAGCATACCGGACTGCCACCAGACTCAGGACAGGGCAACTATACCTGAAAACACAACGATTCTTGAGTCTCACGACTTGAAGTCAAGATCGTCGCGCATAGCGGAACAAGCCACAATTCGGTCTACTCCTAAACCAGAGGAAACGACATGACCGCGTAAAATGACACACGGGGACATGAGGGAACACTAAGACTCTCAGCACATCTGGACACGTAAATCAAGGTAAGACAACACCTCAAAGCGTTCAGAACCATGTCTCGGGCTGGACAGAACCGCCGAGGCACACAACGTTACCTGTCAACCACTGGGTCACCCCGGGTTGACCGGAACCAGACAACGACGACTCTACAGTAGGAAAGAGAATCCTACCTCAAGCAAGAAGACTCCTGGCTGCCTTCTAATGTAGTCTTAGCCCTCATAGGATGTCAGGAGACATCCACGGGACCGTGGGCAGACCACAAGGTCAAGCCAAGACACACGGAATGCGAAACGATGGGAAACGACGCTCTGGGCATAAGCGATCCATCACTCAGCTGCTAGGAAAACCAAGCAGTAAAGGAGGAAGCCGCTATGCACACATAGACGAAGATAATGGCGGTCGGGGGTAGAGCCACGAGGCGACTGTAGCTGTCTAGGATAAACCACTAGACTCAGTCAACTCCAGCTGACCTGCCCAATGAACCACCAAGCGATCTATAGAAGATCCGCGACACGGACTAACTAACCATCCTATGACACTCACACAGACAGATGGACACGGATCAGGCCATCACGGCCAACTGACACAACTACGGACTCAACTCATTAGGCAGTCACAGAGGGGGCGCTCAATGGACTGAACGGTCCAAACAGGGTTGCTCAAAGGAATAGAATGGTCAGAGACTGGTCGCTCAAAACATAGGACGGCTAAGGGGTCACCGCCCCATGAACCGCCTTAAACTGTTGACCAAAGGTCAACCAGGATGAGCGGTCAAGCCTTGGCCGCCCAACCCAACGGGAAGAATAGAACGGCTGGGAACCGCCGCTCAAGGGGACTGAACGGCTCACACCTGGCCGTGCCATCCACTGGGCAGTCTGTCACGCGACCGCGTAGACACCCACCGACCTACACTAAACGGTCTGAAGCCAGCCGCGCGAAGCCCTACACGGCTACTGTTAAACCGTGTAGGTGTCAGGGCGGGAGAATCGTGGGATTGGCCCGATCATGGCCTTTCCACGCCCCATTCGTTCCGAAATGAAAGGGATACAACGGTGATGACCATACACAACACATAGACTCCAACGGGAGCCGAATCGGCTGAGAAACAGCGAGAAACGGGCGATTTCTTGAAATCGACCCAAATGGAGTCACCGGACTTCCCGGGCTCCTAACAGTCCCGAATGACCGCTAATCGCGACGAAATCAATGACTATGGAACGCAGACGTTCCAGGGAGTCCATTGACACTAACTCATCTAGAATCTATCGCCATTTTCCAGCGAACCCTACGAACTCCACAAAACCACGGTTTTGTTAAAACGAGCCCAAACTCGCTCATTCTCGCACCGAACGATGTAAAACTGTAGGGAAAACATAGAGGGGAAGTGGGTGATCCGTCTCCCTGCCTCCACCGAAGAAACCGTGCGCCGAAGCGACTAAACCACCCCAAAAATCGCGTCGCGAGCTCGACCATCGGCTTTGAATCCACCATTCGGGACCACGCCAAAACCGATCCGATCCTCGCCCGATCGCGCACCTCATGGACCCCACGCCGTCGCCACCTCGCCCACGAGCCTCCTCCGTCTGCAGCCGGAGCCGGGAGGGCGAGAGAGGAAAGAAAATGGGAGAGAGAGAGGCCACGGCGGCGAAATGAGAAGGGAGCAGGGAGGAAGGAAAGAAAAAGGAAAAAGGAAAAGAAATTAGGAAAATTTCCTAATTTCTGAAAATTCGATAATTAGCCTAAAAAAGACTAATTCAGAAAAATACGTAAAAATAGTCGAAACGATCCTCTCGAGGAGTACATCGTAACTGTGGCATCCACGAGTCGATGAATTGATAAATAAACTCACCGTAGGGTTCCGTAACTAATACGAGAGCAAAATCCACACAGATCGTAAAACTCAACTCAGGACCCACAAAAGTGATCCGAAACTCTCCGAAGAAGATCCGAAATATCCAATAAGAATCCGATAAGAATCCAGGGCATTACACTTGTGCCAAACCACTTGAGCGTAGGTGGAGAACTACAGTAGCTTGCCTGGGCACGCGTGTGCTGACCCACCTAGGGGGTAGGTTAAGAATGACACCCATTAGATATGGTTTTTAAGTTGGTTGCCGTAGGGCCTCCCCTATAGCGGCTCGAGTTCAAGTGATACGGGATGGACACGGGGACCGACTCTAAGTGATATGGACCTCGGACTCTAAATGCATACACGACCAGTAACATACGATGGGAGAGACATTAGGCTCGACACTATGAGCTCCTATGGGCTATACGTCGCTAACAGAAATGCAAGCCCACTCGTCATCCCCAAGCGAGGGAAACGCGGATCGTGCACGGTTGAGGAACCGGCAGAGTTAAGGGTAGTCCGACTCACTTCCGTTCTCAGATCGAGCCATGGGACGGGTCACTCTCTTACTCACAGTGGTGACATAGACTCACGGGCTAGAATCCTACGCTCTCACAGCGGCATATGACCATATACTAGCTAAGCAAAATAATGCCAGGAAGTTACGATCGTACCTCCACGCACCCGGTGTGGGGAAGACAACCCCGACCAACTCCGAACTCCCGGTTAACAATTATTACCCCGGTACAATGGTTTTGACCCACTCCACGCAGGGAGGTAAAAGGTCACATGTGGGGCCCGGGAGTCACGTGAATTGGGTTGACGGGCAACATCTTGATGTCGCTCTGGCGGTGCCGAATCCACGTTTTGGTGATGTCCGGACGGCGCGATCTATGGGTTCGTGGGGCCCACGGACCGCTATGTCTCCGAGTTTGATGGGGTTGGTCCCGCTGTGATGGAGACCCCTGGTGGCGCGCCTCCCTGGAAGGCGGTCGGGCGGGAGCTCCGGTCAGAGGCCGATCGGCTCCGATCTCCAAGCTTTGGAGTCGCTGCCCACGGACTGGTTGCGTCTGTTTTCAGGCACGCGATCCGGCGAGATCGGTTGCTGTGATCACTCCCGATGTCAGATCGATGCACAAGAGGTATCGTGGGAAAGCTCTCTCAAAGTCCTTCGACCCTGCAGGATTCAAAAAAATTCACCGGAGCTGTGCTTCTGATGGACGATTTTAGAACCGGCCTACTCTCAGTTTCAGATCTAACTGGGCAGAAACTGAGTTTCCTGAGATTTGGCATTGACCGTAGGATAAACCTCCGAATCAGATCTCGAGCTCTTCATGAAGATTGTATAGGGGAGAGAGAGAAAAACGGCAATATTTTTTATGACTGATGTGGCGGAGGTTTGGGTAGGGAAACGTATTTTATACTGGAAGGTGGTCGGATCTGGGCAGGGGCAGATAGAACTGAAATGGATCTGAAAGTGATTTTTAGAAAATAGGTGTAGGCCTTTTGAAATTCCACGAAAATTCTTGATTGGAGGAGATGGTAGACAAAACCTCCAGTAAAATTGGGGGCTCCAGGAAAAATCAAAAGGTGGGTCGAAGTTGGGAAGATTAGGGTTGCTGTCACAGTATACAGAAACCTGGTAGATCTGGAAGGAAAAGTTGGACGAAAATGGGAAAATGAAAATCGGAATCTAAAGGCCAAACCAAATTTTCTGGAATGTTGGGGGAACCTCTGGAACTCACCCTGAAAGTTTGAGCTCAAGAAGATCTAAGATTCGAGAGTTAAAATTCATGGAAGGGGATGCTATTGGATGAAGGTAGAACTTCGATACGGTGGCGGTACGACGGCGGCTTGGTGGCGGCGGCGGCGATAGATCTGAGCTTCGCACTCAGAAGGGACTTGAAGGAGAGGCTTCACACCTCTAGAAGCAACCTTCACAGCTGCAAGAAGGGGGAGGAGAGAGGAGAAGGGCGCACCAAGCTTGGGCCTCAAAGAAAATCTTGAATTTTTTTTGGCATTAATTCAATCAAATGAAAATACAAGGAATTTATATGAAATACAAAAAGACTTCAACTAACCCTAGATCTAGGTTGGGGAGGGGTAAAAGAGGGAGTTCAATTTTATTTCTCCCATGTGATTTGGAATCAAATAAAATAACAATTCAAATCCTATTAAACTATAATAAGCTAGGGGCGCCCCCTTGACTTTAAGGCATCCAATTTTGAAATTTTGCTCCCTTTGTCCCCCCCTTGGTCCAACCCTTCTAGAAGCCCACCATAGAGGGTTGACTGACCCCACATGGGCCCAAGAGATGAGGTGGATCAATGGGAGAAGGGATGGGGGGCCCGCGGGACCCAGGTGGTCCCATTTTACACATAAACCCCTCTAACAATCCAAATTACAATCGAAATAAAACTCAAAATACACACAAACAAAGTCCCAATAAACTATAAATATCGAGACTCAGGGGGGAGTCTCCAAGCTGTCTCCGAGCCAGATGGAAGCCGCTGTAGCCCGGGTGGTGCTCCGCGTACGGTACCGGTGGCTCGCCGACTCGTGCCGCTCGTGTGCTCTGGTGTCCGCACCATCGAGCCGGGAGGAAAACTAGCTAGTGAGCCTAACGTGGTATAGGTGTTTAGTGTGTACACACATGGTCGGGGGCTTTGGACGAGTGTTGACGAGCACGACCCCGACTAGACCCTTATTTCTGTGGTGGTTTGTGTGTTGTCTCGATTTCTGCCTAGGGCGAGAGGGACACCTGACGCATGGAATAAGTCATCGGTGGACGCTTCCAGCTATGCTTTTCGTAGGCCGGTGCCCCCATCATGGGACGTGAGTTTCCGTGACCCGAGAGTCCATTTTCTGACTGTGAGGCGTGGTCTCCTAGACCGTTTCTATGTGTTCTCCGAGGTTAAGGCTAGGGACGCTCGGTAGGATTACCGGGGCTACAACCCTTGGCTAGGTTGGGTTCACGATGGCGAGGTCGTGACAGGTACCCGTGGACCGTGTGGTCCAGGTTATGCCCCGTCTTGGTGACAGGCCTCCAAGGCAGAGTTGCCGTATGTTTTCCCCTCGGTAGCTGTGGTGTTAGGTAGTCCGGTCCCCCGACTATGAGATCGGGGTGTGTTTCCCGATACAGTAGGAGTAGCAATAGAGCCGAGGTTTTGCCGGCCACCGTGTTTGCCACTCCTGCTTTTGTTAGTGCTTTCCGCTGTCACCGTTGTTTACGGTTGGGGTTCCGCGGGACCCCTACTGAGCCAATGAGACAAGACTCACCCCCTACTTTTTAGGTGTGGTGATTCTTCCTCGAGGTTCGAGGGTACTGCATGGGGTTCTTAGTTGCCAGCTCGCAGGGCCGAGTGTTCACTCAGCATTGGGTACGTTTTATTTTCTGTAGATTGTACTTTGTTTTTGGACTTGATTTTGTCGTAGTTTATTATTGTTATTCCTACTTTATTTCTTATATATGTGTATATTGCCACTCACACACTCCTTTTATCCCTTCGAGCCCTCCGGCTCGTGGGCAGCGGACCAGGATTCGAATGGTATCGGGTCTCTTCCCGGTATCCGGATCTTGGCTCGTTACAGATGGTATCAGAGCGAGTGTGATTGTGATATGTACATGGGAATTTTAGATAATTGCAGTGATCAGAGTCTATACGGTCTAGTACAGTCGTAGCTGGCATAGGGTTTTGCGCTTATTTTTTGCTTTGTTTCTCGCTTGAGAGCTGGATTGCGCGGCATTGGTGCTGTGAAGGCGATTGCTGCTTCGTTGGAGTGCCAGTGTGGGGCCCGAGGAATGAGATAGAGAGATTTCTTCCCGATGGGTTGTGGCCCTAGTGGTGCTGCGTTGGGCAGAGGTTGCTAGCAGGTGAGTTGCTGTGGTGCTGCGTTCGAGTGATTCGCGGCAAGGTTAGGTGGCTGGCGAGGATTGGTCATGGTTAAGTGGCCATGAGTGTGCTCTGAGGGAGTTATTGTCGTTTTGGTCACCCCAATTTGAGGTTTATCCAGCCCCTGAGGTGCCAATATCGTGGTTTGAGGTGGCAGAGCAGATGCTCTGATCGAGACAGGTGCTCAGATGAGCCGAGGATCTTTTGGATAAACTGTTGATTGTCGAGCCCGACGTTCCTGTTATGCTCTGCGGCGTCAGAAATGATGTACCGGTCCTGAATATTTTGTGGATTACGAGGTAGGATTGGGCAGAGATCTCTCCGTGCGCTCTAAGTCCTGCATTTTTGCGTGTGAATGGATTGTCTTAGTCCTGGATTGGTCCGAGATTGTGTGGCAGTGGCTTGATTTTAGCCCAGATTGTGGAATTCGGGGCCATTATGCACTACCTTGGACGCATTGTGCGAGACTGTAGGTGAGATGTGAAGGTTCTGCGACAGATTTGGGACGGAGTATGAGCATTGGCAGGTGCCAATCGTGGTTCGTGTCATGGCTCTTGGCGTGGTGTTCCGCGTAGTGGTAGCTCAAAAGATCGATATTTGGAGGATCCGAGTATCGAGAATGGATCAGTGTTAGCACGGACAAATTCGAGGGAATAATGTCTGGTGGCTAGAGATGTAGCAACCTTTGAGCGTGGCATTGTTCATGGTTTCTTCACTCCTCGGTAAGCGTTTTGGCGTATTAATGGTTCCGAGATTGGCGGCAAGCGTAGATGAGGAGCGTGTGGCAGCGACTAGCTCAACCGTTGTGGCGAAGAGTGTGGCTGGCGATCAGCGGAGTCAGTGCTCGAGGCGTGGCGAGTTGCAGTTCGTGGAAATACAGCGGTGGTGCATCGAGGGATGCTGTGATCGTGGTCTGACGAGACACTTGACGAGTGTTGTCGGAGGAGCTGACCTAATGATGGTTTTGATTTTTTTGATGCAGGAAGGTGCAGTTCCCAGCGTATGTGAGGTTCGAGGTTAGGTCGAGCGTGGAGACCTTCCGTTTGGTTGGAGGTATGTTGGTTTCTTCTTGGTTGGAGAGATCATGTTTTGCCATGTTCGTCGTCTTGCATTGTGTGTTCGTATTGGTTGGCCTTCGTGTGCCATGAAGTCCATGCGAGACCTGTTTGGTGTTTTGGCAATGAAGTTTCCTATGAGATGCGTTGCCCGTTTCCCTTGACGCTTGAGGGTGTTGGCGCTATTCCGAAAGGATGTGTGCCATTTTGGGTAGTGATCGTGAAGACTCATGGTTGGTGCAATGATTCCTGATGCGTCGTGGATCGAAGCCTATAGAATTGCATAGGATTGCCAGATTAAGAGAGAGAATCTGTGCTCTAGGTTCGAGCTAACCGTGTTTTCCTCACCCTGCTGTTCGGAGTTAGCCAGTCGAGTTGAGGATTCTCAGGATGGCGGATCCCGAGTCGTTGTTATGGTGCTGTGCATGTGGATCAGAGTGCGCAGCGGAAGCATGGTGATGCGGGACGAGACCACGGACACGACAAGCTCGTGACTGCCCCTTAACGAGGGAAGCGTCGGATGTGCGCGGTTGAGAAACCGGCAATGAGCTAGGGTGATCGGCTCTCTTTTGTGCCCGGATCGGGTCACGGGACGGTCTCGCACTCTCTCGCAGCAGCGGTAATGAATAGATAAAGCGAGCTAGATATCCCTACACATGCTCTCTAGCAGCGGCATAAACAAATATATATGAAGTAAGCAAAATGCCGAGAAGGGAGCGAAAACGATACCTCCACGCGCTCGACGTGGGGACGACGGACCCGGCCGAAAACTCGTACTCCCGGGAAACTTAACACACAATAATTACAGCAATGGGAACATGCCCACTCCACGCAGGGAGGTAAAGGGCTATACAAATGGGCCCGGGAGGACCGAATTCGGGTTGACGGGCAGCTTCGTGTGTTGATTCGGCTACACACGTGTTCACGACCGTGGGGCCCACGTGCTGTCCGGAAGGGCCGTGTGGAACTCGGTGGTACCGCTGTAGTGGAGACACTTGGAGAAGCGCTGCCCGGGCTGGCGGCACGCTGGTTCGCCGGCCGGAGGCCGGGCGGCTCCGTTCGGCACCGGTCGGAAAAACCGCACGAAAATCTGCCGGTTCTATATTTCAGCGCGCACTCCGGCGAGAACAGACGCTGCGATCAGCACCAGTGTCGGAATGCGACGAGATCAGAGCCGTTGGAAAGCCGCTTCGAAGTACTACAATATAGTGGCCTTCAGAAAAATTCACCAGAATTGTACTTTGTGTTGGCGAATTTTATATGCTGCTGTTGTACAGTAACCGAAGACTCAGATCTGCAGAGAACGTTCCTGTTGATTGCCTTAGACCGTGAAGTAGATGTCCGAATTTGAAGATGTGTTTTTCAGCAAGGTTGTGGGAAATCAAGTTATGAAACCAGGACTAATTTTGGATCTGGATTTGGAGGTGGTGGTGATTTTTTCTGATTTTGGAAGTGGAGGGTGGTCGGATCTGGGATCTGACTGACAACAATGTAGCTGAGGAAGAAAACGAATTTCTAAAAATAGATAGAAAGCTGATAAAAAATTAATAAAATTTGCGGATGTAAGTCGTGATGGACAGAACCCCCAGTAAAATTGGGAGGGTTTGGACAAATTAAAAAGATGGTCGGAGGGGGAGAACGCAGAGGTTCTATCAATGTAGATAGAAACCTGGCAGATCTGGGATGACAGGTTGGACGGAAATGTAAAAATACTAAACGATGGAATTGTGGCGTGATAATTTAGGTGAATCGTGGGTTGCAAGGCTTGAACACACCATAAAAAATTCAGATCAATCCAAGCTCGTGGCTGAGACAGAAAATTCGTGGAAGCTGCTGTGATCGGATGAAGACAGAACTGCAGAGGCGGTTCAATGGCGGCACGAACGGCGGCGACGGCGGCACAGACGATCACCGGAGGTTGAGAGGAGGGGATAGGAGATAGAAACACTCTAGATCTGGGGTTGGGGAGGGAAGAACAGCAGGGGACGAGAGAGGGGCGCACCAAGCTCCTTGCTTACACACAAAAATTCTGATTTTTCATTGAATTTCACATGAAAATACAAGCTTATATATGCTTTACATCAAATGCAATGTGGACCCTTAGATCTAGGGAAGAGGATTGAAGGGCTGGGATTGCATGCCACAAACACAAAAAAGAAGAATATAATATGCAAGGGGGGGGCCCTATTGACTAGGAGGGGAGGTTGAATGGAAGGTTGAATGGTAGGTGGCCCACCTTGGACAAAATGGGCCACTTGTCTACCCATGTGGCATATGACTAGTCCAACCTTCTAGATGTCCACCTAGGATGGTTGAGCAGCCCCACAAGATGACATGGACCAATGGGAAAGGGCTGAGGGCCCCCTTGCTGGTCCTACTGACAAATTACATAGAAACCCACACAATCTACGGGAGTGACGCATTGGCCGATAAAGCCGTACAATTGCGCGTATACTTTCCCGTGGATATAAAAATAAACTAAAGGATATAAATGCAATATGAAAAGGTACTGGCTCGGTGTCAATTCCCATCAACTCTCCCCGGGTGGGAGGAACTTGACCCCATCGAGTAGGGGTAGGGATGCTCGAATACTCTGGCGGATCCGTCATCGTGCCAAGTAATGCGGGTACGCTCCACTCCAAATGATCGTCACCTGCTCATTCTATATATACTCGATATGCGCAAACTGCTATGGCCTGAAGGTGGACACTCCGGGAGGGGCACTCTCAAAAGGAAGGGAAGTGGCTCAAAGACTCACTAGGAATCACCACTGAGTCCCTATAGGTGACTGATACGGGTATAGATGTAGAATCGACCCCATACTCATCAAGTGAGTCCACTCGCCTCTTACTCATAAGAGACCGACAACGAGCTTGCACAAGACTCATGCAGACTTACCATGCAATACACACAACAATCGACTCGAAACACACCACACAAACAAACCACACAAGAAAACACACTAACTCATGCACGACTCGAGACTAAGGTGGTAGCATCAAGCCCACTAGGTGGCGGCATCCTGGGCGGCCGGAGAGTCGCCCAGCTCTTCCCCCAAGGCATAGTATTCATCGGCTAGTGCCTCATCGGCCACGTAATTGACATACTCAAGCTCGGGAGGTACGGATTCTCCAACACCTAGGCCTAGGGTGGTGCGAGCGGGACACTCGTTGGTAATGTGGCCAAACCCGTGACAGTGGAAACACTGCACTCTCGACCGACTACTCTCTCCTATAAAAGGGGCCTTACCCTTATCATCCCGTCGGGTAGGGGGTGTAGGCAGCAAAGGGAGAGATGTAGGTGCCTTGGACAATAGTGGAGGGGGTGCCGGTGCCAGAGGATGGGCTATAGGAGCCGGGGGATGGGCAACGGGTGCCGGTGGTTGGGGTGGGAATGGATCCCGGGGTGGAGGAGGACGAGGTCGTAGAGCGAAGTGCTCCTGACGGGTGGGCTCCTAAGGTCGAGCCATGGGAGGCCGCTGATGTGGGCCTATGGATCGAGTGACGGGGCTCGGTACTACGGAGAGGGGTGGGGCCCAACCGATGGCTAGACTCGAACTCTCCCTCAAATTGCTCCATCTCGAGAGCAACCTGGTATGCCTCTTCCAACGTCTTGGCATTGCGGTGAAAAAGCGCATACTGGTAGTGTGGCCGCAAACCACGTCGAAAGCGGGACACGGGCATGGTACTCTCCTCCGTGACACCACATCGTAGAAAGTACTCATCAAACTCCGCGATGTATTCGGAGACGGACCGGTATCCCTGGCTAAGACTTTGCCATCTATCGATGAGTCGCTGGCGGTATGTGGGAGGAAGGTACTTTTGTCGAAGTTTATTCTTCATCTCGGCCCATGTGTCGATCGGGGGTTCTAGCCGCTGAAGTAGCAGGCTCTCCACATTCTTCCAATAGGTTTGTGCCTGCCCCATGAGTTTCATGGTGGCAAATCGGACCCTTCGACGCTCCGACATATCATACCACTCAAAGTAACGGTCCATGCCGAACTCCCAATCTAGGTAGACTTTCGGATCCAAAGACCCGTAAAAAGCGGGAGGGTCCGCTCGCACGGTCTTAAGGACCCGATCATCATCCTCATCTCGTTGTGGCTGAAAACCACGACGGCGTTGACCATATCCCTCGTAGGCATTGTCGGACCCATAGTCCTCGAGACCAAGGTCACGGTGTGGTAGTTGGGGAACCCGAGGAAGGGCGGGTGGAGGAGCCTGTGGTGGCTGGTTTGGGCCGCGGGAGCGGCCTGGACTTGGGCCATGGGAGCGGGTTGGACTTGGGCCACCGCGGGAGGAGGTACGGGTGGGCCTTGGGCTGCCCTTGGAGGGTCCCCGTGTGACATCCTATCTAACCGCCCAACGAGGTCTTGGACCGACCTGTCGGAGGTCTCCAAGCGCCCCTCCATGGCTCTAAGGCGACCATCCATATTATCGGAGAATGTCCGAAAGTTAGCATCGGATTGGTCCAACCTAGTCATAATGGCCATCATCGCCTCTTGTAGGGAGTGGAAGTCTCCCGAGGTATCCCGTGGGTTGGCCATAGGTGGTGGTGGGGGTGAGTACTGAGTACCCCGACGAGTGGGCATGCAAACACACCGACTAGAAGACGCCGACTAAAGCAAAACACACTAATGCAAAATGATGCGCCTAGACTTAACCAAAACGCGATACGCGGCGGAGGTAATCGACCCGAAGGTCACTTGCGCAAGTGTGCGGCCTTCCCGATAGGTGTAGCCTAACGTTCGGACAACACCTTTTGATATACCGAGTAAAGGGATGCAAAAGACACTTTTTTTTTGTTTGTTTTAAAACAATGATGACCCTAAACACGACTTAGACGTAAATGACTAATCAATGACACTTTTTTTTTTTTTTGTTTTGGACACCCTAGACTCAACTCGCTCTGATACCAAATTGATGCGGGACGAGACCACAGACACGACAAGCTCGTGACAGCCCCTTAACGAGGGAAGCGTCGGATGTGCGCGGTTGAGAAACCGGCAATGAGCTAGGGTGATCGGCTCTCTTTTGTGCCCGGATCGAGTCACGGGACGGTCTCGCACTCTCTCGCAGCAGCGGTAATGAATAGATAAAGCGAGCTAGATATCCCTACACATGCTCTCTAGCAGCGGCATAAACAAATATATATGAAGTAAGCAAAATGCCGAGAAGGGAGTGAAAACGATACCTCCACGCGCTCGGCGTGGGGACGACGGACCCGGCCGAAAACTCGTACTCCCGGGAAACTTAACACACAATAATTACAGAAATGGGAATATGTCCACTCCACGCAGGGAGGTAAAGGGCTATACAAATGGGCCCGGGAGGACCGAATTCGGGTTGATGGGCAGCTTCGTGTGTTGATTCGGCTACACGCGTGTTCACGACCGTGGGGCCCACGTGCTGTCCGGAAGGGCCGTGTGGGACCCGGTGGTACCGCTATAGTGGAGACACTTGGAAAAGAACTCCCCGGGCTGGCGGCACGCTGGTTCGCCGGCCGGAGGCTGGGCGGCTCCGTTCGGCACCGGTCGGAAAAACCGCTCAGAAATCTGCAGGTTCTGTATTTCAGCCCGCGCTCCGGCGAGAACGGACGCTGCGATCAGCACCGGTGTCGGAATGCGACGAGATCAGAGCCGTTGGAAAGCTGCTTCGAAGTAATGCAATCTAGTGGCCTTCATAAAAATTCACCAGATTTGTACTTTGTGTTGGCGAATTTTATATGCTGCTGTTGTACAGTAACCGAAGACTCAGATCTGCAGAGAACTTTCTGTTGATTGCCTTTGACCGTGAAGTAGATGTCCGAATTTGAAGATGTGTTCTTCAGAAATCTTGTGAGAAATCAAGTTACGAAACAGGACTATTTTTGGATCTGGATTTGGAGGTGGTGGTGATTTGTTCTGATTTTGGAAGTGGAGAGTGGTCGGATCTGGGATCTGACTGACAACACTGTAGCTGAGGAAGAAAAAGAATTTCTAAAAATAAATAGAAGGATGATAAAAAATTAATAAAATTTGTGGATGTAGGGTGTGATGGACAGAACTCCCAGTAAAATTGGGAGGGTTTGGACAAATCAAAAAGATGGTCGGAGGGGGAGAACGCAGAGGTTTTGTCAATGTAGATAGAAACCTGGCAGATCTAGGATGATAGGTTGGACGAAAATGTAAAAATACTAAACGATGGAATTTTGGCGTGATAATTTAGGTGGATCTTGGGATGCAAGGGCTGAACGCACCATAAAAAATTCAGATCAATCCAAGCTCGTGGCTGAGACAGACAATTCGTGGAAGATGCTGTGGTCGGATGAAGATAGAACTGCAGAGGCGGCTCGATGGCGGCACGAACGGCGGCGGCGGCGGCACAGACGATCACCGGAGGTTGAGAGGAGGGGATAGGAGATAGAAACACTCTAGATCTGGGGTTGGGGAGGGAAGAACAGCAGGGGACGAGAGAGGGGCGCACCAAGCTCCTTGCTTACACACAAAAATTCTGATTTTTCATTGAATTTCACATGAAAATACAAGCTTATATATGCTTTACATCAAATGCAATGTGGACCCTTAGATCTAGGGAAGAGGATTGAAGGCTGAGATTGCATGCGACAAACACAAAAAAGAAGAATATAATATGCAAGGGGGGGGGGGGGGCCTATTGACTAGGAGGGGAGGTTGAATGGAAGGTTGAATGGTAGGTGGCCTATCTTGGACAAAATGGGCCACTTGTCTACCCATGTGGCATATGACTAGTCCAACTTCTAGATGTCCACCTAGGATGGTTGACCAGCCCCACAAGATGACATGGACCAATGGGAAAGGGCTGAGGGCCCCCTTGCTGGTCCTACTAACAAATTACATAGAAACCCACACAATCTACGGGAGTGACGCATTGGCCAATAAAGCTGTACAATTACGCGTATACTTTCCTGTGGATATAAAAATAAACTAAAGGATATAAATGCAATATGAAAAGGTACTGGCTCGGTGTCGATTCCCATCACATGGTGGGCTCATAACCCACAGGTTCAAGATCGTAGCGTTGGTTGCTATGGGTAGATTCCTGAGGATTTGTATGGAGCATTGGAGGATTGCTTTTTGGTGTGAGAATTATCGTCGGCTGTGTGGGATGTGTTGTTGTCGTGCCGTTGCTTGAGGTATTGTGGTTGGTGGCACTGGCAGGATGGAGAGTTGGGGAAATATGTGGGCAACTGTGCCGCATAAGTACCTTATTCAATTGTTGAAAGCCGTGTCAGGCATTTGGGTTCTAGAGCTGGATAAGGTTGCTAAGGATATCGCCTGACAGTGGTCGAGGATACGAGTTTAGAGTCGGTGGCTTCGTGCCCGACTTGCGTTGGAAGTTGTGTCCTTGGATGAGATTGTGATTCTCGAGGAGTGATCTCTGAGAGATTGTGGGTCCCAGTTGGTAGCTATGAGCGGCTGGTAAGGCTAGCCGTGGGATCGGCTACGGAAGGGTCTGTATTGTCAAGAGGCCTAGTTGAGTCTGGATGTTTCAGAATGATGTAGAAGAGGACTCAGCGGTGGTAGAGTTTGCGAGGTTTGCGGTCTCATGAGCATTGGTCGCGGCGTCATCGACCAGGACGTTGTGGTGGCAGGCGGCATGTAGCAACCCTGGTAAATTGAAAGATTAGAATTCCTAAATAGATAATCAAAGCCCAAACCCCGCACATAAACAACACTCATACTCTAATGGGCATTACCCTCAAACCCAAATGGGCCAAGGGAAAGGGCGCCACTTGATAGGGCGCCATTTTCTGAAATGAAGACCCCTCATGGAGGCGCCATTTTCATGAAGGATGCCCCTAGCTTGGGCGCTATTTACTTGAGGGTGAATATGGAAAACCCCGATTGCGATGTTTTGTTCGAACTGGGAAGTAGAATGTTGTTCGGGAAGGTCTCGATCTGGAAAAGATTGATACGTAGGAAGGTTGTGCCAATAGGATTCTTACGTAGGAAACTTAACTCCGTTAGAACTCTAAACCCCAATAGGATCTCCTTCTCTATAAATATCATGCCTCCATCAACGAAGCCCGACTACTGCTTCTCTATTGCCATACTCTGCCGTTCTTTTCTTCTACCTAGTCCCTACTGCGACTGTTGCATCGTGAAGAAGCCTCTGCCATTTCTTCTTTCTCTTCGTCGCTTCCTGCACACGAGCACGGCCCCCTATTCTTGCTGTGACAATTGGAAGCTGCTAATACTCCTGCAATAGAAGTCGGTTGCTTCTATCCGACCGCATCTGCTGCCTGTGGCTGCTCTATTGTCACGTAAAGAAGCTCGTCATCCTTCATCTTCCTCCAAAGCTGCTGTTGCTGCTACTCCTTCTGATACCATCTTCTTCCTGCTGCCGTAACCACGAGCTGCTGAAGCTGCTGCTGCAGATTCACTCTTATTATCTCAATCTCTCTATTTGGTCATCCAGATCAACCCACAAGGTAGGTGCTCTCAAGTTCTAAGCTCAACCTAGCAATTTTCAGGATCATATACATGCATATAGGTCTGTAAGTGGTTGTAGAAACAATATCTGTATCGAGTTTTTTCCTGTTTTATGGCATAATAGTGAATAGCGACCCTGCCTTGGACGCTATATTGATAAAACGACCCTATGCGTAGTCGTTGTTCTTTTAGAGATTTAATAACTACATATGTTTAAAATTTAATAACCATGAATCCTAATGTCTAATCTAATGCATGTGTATACTGCTAGAATCCTACTATTTTTCTCTACATATCCACATAATCGTTCCTGTGAAATTATTTTTATTAAAAAGTGCTGCTGTTCATGACCAATTTTCACATGATGGAACAACATCTGTCACCCTGCCACCCTTCAAGATATAGCGCCTCTAACCTGGGCACTATATACTGAAATGGAGACTGGGCCCAGGGCGCCATTTACCCAGAGCACATATTCTCCAAGATTAATATGTATATATATATAATATGGAATTCTAAAATTGAACGACTTAGCAAACATACTCTATTTAGTCAAATAAAGACACAGGCAAGGGTGCTATTTAATGAAATAAAGGCCCTACTCTAGGTGCCATTTTATTGAATCCTGTTTTACCGAGTTTTCTCTTGACCCATACCGAGGGTCTATCTTCTAGGCACTATATCTCAGTTCGTAGATATAGTCCCACGTTTCGCGATGGTTTATCGATTACTTCACTATTTCTCAGTGATAGATGAGCCCTCGCGGGATATTCCTTCCTTCGGACTGATGATTTTATCTTAGAGACCTCCGTAAGTCTACGCGAAGCCTTGGATTCCCTCAAGGCCACCGAGCAGGTTGTACCACTAAAACCCATGACACTTTTTAATTGCCATGTCACTCTAAAGAAAACATGGTATACCGGCCCTCATGGTATACTATTTGGATACTGTGAGAATGTTTTCTTGAGTTAATGGAATGGGAAACCATACCATTGCTATCCCTTAAGATTATGTGCCTCTATGAAGACACATATTCTTTCTACCTTATCATGTACAAAGAATGAGCGACCATACGTATATGAGCGCTTATTCTTGATATCATGGCACCCACTAGGGAGCCAATTCCACCCAGTTTTCCATGAGTAGCGTGATTGTACCATGTTCATTGTAGTACATCCTTACGTCACAAGTTATATCCTTGAGTTTCTATTCCACAAGATCTACCTTAAAATTCCTACAAGAGCATTCCCTTGGAATTCTATATTGGCTATAACTATAGTGGATGTCGAAAATACATGACTCAATGCTTGCGCATATAGGGCCCAATCTGGTCCTGGGAGGAGCACCCGAAAGTACTTTTGCCCATGGGAGCTATTATTGATCACGGTGTGACATTGCACCGAAGTACTCGTTGTTCTAGATAAATGACATTCCACAATCTTATACTTGAACTTGACTTGACATGACATGACTTGCGTGGCCCGGAAAGGGTATTTACTTGCTTGCTTGATAACGTGATAGCCAATTCTTGACATGACTTGATAAATGTACATGCTTGCTCATCTCGACATATATTGACGTGAATTCTTGAAAGACTTGCTAGTTCACTCAATTATCTCTTGCTATATACTCTATCTTTTGTCGTTTCATGCGAACATGCATAGCTTTACTTGCATTTATACAACATGTAATTTACTTAAGATAAGCTAGCACTTGAGATGTAATTCTTACTGAGCGTTCGCTCACCTAGTGTTTTCTCCTATTTTTCAGGTAACTCTGATGACGAGACTCATTCGAATGGGGATGGACATGAGTGAAGAGCTTTGAGCTATTCCAACCTTCAAGTGTTATCTAGTCCTGTCATTTTCTATTTTCTTGAGTCATCCATTGTACTTTTTCTTTTATTGAGTTCTAGTGCGTTCATCAAGAGTTGTAATAGAAGTACTTTGAAAGTTTGTGATTAATAAAGGACTTGGTTATCATTACTTGTGTGCGCTCTGTCTACGTGTGTCGAATACACTTACGCTCTGATTGACATGATCGATATAAACTCATCACGTATCTCCAGGTTCCTTCCGCGCTCGGGGCGTGACAGTTTGTGTGGTATCAGAGCCTAGGATATTCAATTCCTAGGAAACCTAAGTCCAAGGATAGGTTATGCCTTTATCTGCTGAGATTGGGTAGAACCATTGGTATAAGTCAACTTAAGAACTCAAACCCTTGCATTAACCTTAAATATATTAATGTAGTTACTTAAATTTCTTTTAGGAAGATGGCTGCCGAACGTGCCCAGTGGCGTAATATGCAATGCACTATTCAAGACATTACACAGGCGCTACAGTAAGTGGCGCAAGGCGGAGCAAATCGTAGAGCGGGTGATCTCCACCGTAGTTTCAGAAATATGAACCCACCAAAGTTTATTGGCTCATCAGACCCCGATGATGCTGAGCACTGGCTCAAAGAAGTAGAAAGGATATTCCGTGTTATGCAATGCACGGACGAAGAGAAGGTGTTACTAGCTACTTTCCAATTGGAAAGGGATGCTCGTTCCTGGTGGGAGTCCGTAGAAGCTACATTAGAAGAAGAACCTATCACATGGGCGGAATTTTCCGAACACTTCAATAACAAATATTTCTCTGATCGTATACAAGAGAAGAAAGTCGCAGAATTCGCCACACTCAAACAAAGGACTCTATCAGTGATCGAGTATGAGGCTCAATTCTCTCGGTTATCAAGGTACGCGAAGCACTTAGTGAGTACTAAGAAGATGAAGGCGAGGAGATTCCTCAATAGGCTTCGACCTCAATATATCACCCAACTGGAACCGATGGACATTCAAGTCTATTCAGATATGGTTCGAACAGCCCAATTACTAGAAGATGCCACGGAGCTGTCGAGAGAATCTGTGGGAAGGACAAGAAAGAGCCTATTACTAGTACCGTCAATTTCAAGCCCTCCTTTAATAAAAAGAGAACCAACAATGGAAGTACTTCTTCCCAAGAGAAGAAACCCAAGAAGAGTAATAAACCTTTCTCCATTACTACCACACCTTTTAAAGAGGTGTGTAAACACTGTGACAAGACCGGCCATAGGGCCGAGGAATACTGGCGGAGATTGAGAGCTTGTCCCCGTTGCGGGAGCCACGATCATTGGATTCTCGACTGCCCCTTGCTAAAGGAACGAGCTGGAGACGAAAGGCACCCAATGAAGAAACAAGCACGTCTCCAAGCTCTTCAGGAGGCTGAACAAGATGAAGGGGGACTGGTGGAAGGTACCTTAAAGATCTGTTCCAAGTCTGCTCGCGTCTTTTTTGATACCGATGCATCACATTCTTTTATTTCCAAGAAGTTTGCTGATCCTCTATCTATGGAACCCGAGTGGTTAGACTTAGTTATCTCCACTCCGATCGGAGAAGAATCCGATATTACACATTACTACCCGAATTGTAAAGTTGTGGTAAAAGGGAAAAATCTACCTGCTGACCTAATATGCCTAGATTTGAAAGGGTATGATGTCATACTAGGAGCCGATTGGCTATCCACCCACAATGCAGTTGTAGATTGCCGTAACGGCAATGTTACTTTTAAGGAGTTCCTGAAACTTGTATACACTAACCCAAAGAGTCGGAACAAGGCACCTCTTATTTCGGCCCTCCGAGCTAGTAAGTTAATAAGGAGAGGGTGTGTATCTTTCCTTGCGTTTGTTACTGTAAAAGAGACTAAGGATTCCAAGATAGAAGACATCCTAGTTGTTTGGGATTTTCTCGATGTTTTTTCTGAGGATTTGCCTGGATTACCCCCACAAAGAGAAGTGGCCTTCACCATCGACCTTGTCCCTGGTGCTGGTCCAGTTTCTAAGGCACCCTATAGGATGTCCCCGGTCGAGCTCAAGGAATTGAAAGAACAGTTGATGGAGCTTTTGAAGAAAGGATTTATCAGACCGAGCACTTCCCCGTGGGGAGCGCCTGTGTTATTTGTAAAGAAGAAGGATGAATCCATGAGATTATGCATTGACTATCGACAGTTGAATCATCTCACTATCAAGAACAAGTATCCACTGCCGAGAATCGATGAATTATTTGATCAGATATCTGGATCCAGGTATTTCTCGAAGATTGATCTCAGGTCGGGATATCACCAACTGAGAATCAAAGATGAGGACATTCATAAGACCGCGTTCAGGAGCAGGTATGGGCACTACCAATTTTTTGTTATACCTTTTGGACTAACAAATGCCCCTATAGCCTTTATGCAGTTGATGAATAGCATATTCAGGCCTCATCTAGATCAGTTTGTAGTGGTCTTCATCGATGATATATTCATTTATTCAAAGACCAAGGAGGAACATAAAGATCATTTGAGGATTTCATTACAGATATTAAGGACAAATCAGTTATATGTAAAGCTCAGCAAGTGTGAGTTCTGGCTAGAAGAAGTATCCTTCTTAAGACATGTAATCTCCAAGGATG
Source organism: Amorphophallus konjac (assembly GCA_022559845.1). Lineage (NCBI taxonomy): Eukaryota > Viridiplantae > Streptophyta > Magnoliopsida > Alismatales > Araceae > Amorphophallus > Amorphophallus konjac. The sequence goes on from CM040117.1 coordinate 47,521,160, forward strand.
GGTTATCAGTAGATCCATCAAAGGTTGAAGCTATGAAGAATTGGGAAAGGCCAACCAATGCTAGCGAGATCAGTAGTTTCTTGGGTCTTGTAGGCTATTATCGGCGATTCATCAAGGACTTCTCAAAAATCGCCGTGCCTCTTACTAGGCTGACTCGTAAGGAGATCCGTTATAAAGCTTTCAGGCTCTAAAAGATCACTTGACTACTGCCCTAGTCTTGGCCTTACCAATTGAAGGAGAGAAATTTGAGGTATATACGGATGCGTCAGCCATTGGCCTCAGATGTGTGTTAATGCAACAAGGAAGAGTTATAGCTTACTCTTTTCGACAACTGAAGAAGCATGAAGAGAACTACCCAGTCCACGACCTAGAATTGGCTGCGGTAGTATTTGCATTAAAGATCTGGAGACATTACCTATACGGAGTACACTTCACTGTATACTCCGATCACAAGAGTCTCAAGTATCTCTTCTCTCAGAAGGAATTAAATATGAGGCAAAGGCGTTGGCTGGAGTATCTCAAGGACTTCAACTTCACCATACAATACCACCCCGGAAAGGGTAATCATGTAGCTGATGCCCTCAGTTGAAAGCCAAGAGCTTTGCTAGCCAACTGTATGATTCAAGAATGGAAATTGCTAGAGCAATTTTCTAAACTTAACATAAGTATGGACAAGGAGAATAGATGTATTACCCTATCCCACATGAGGATACAACCGGATCTACTCTCCGAAATACAAGAACTCCAAGACAATGATCCAGTACCGGTAGAAATCAAGAGTAAAATGGAAGAACGACCTAATTTCAAGCTAACATCAGATGGAAGGTTATTATTCCGAGAAAGAACTTGTGTACCAGATTGTCCAGAACTAAAGAAGAAGATATTAGAAGAAGCCCATAGGTCAAAGTACACGATTCATCCCGGATCTACCAAAATGTATCAAGACTTGAAGCGGACCTTTTGGTGGCCCAACATGAAAAGGGAGGTAGCGGACTTTGTATCTCGCTGTCTCACCTGCCAATAAGTCAAGGCGGAACACCAAAAGCATGTCGGTAAGCTACATCCTCTAGATATTCCCAAATGAAAGTGGGAGGATATCGGTATGGACTTTATAATGGGTTTGTCAAAAACTAAGGGAGGTCATGATGGAATATGGGTCATCATTGACCGATTGACCAAGTCAGCTCACTTTCTGCCAATCAAGAGCCGATGGTTCAGTTGATGTCCTTGTTGCCTTGTATATCAAGGAAATAGTCAGATTATACGGAGTACCTGATTCGATCGTGTCTGACCGAGACCCGTGCTTTACTTCACACTTTTGGAAGGGTCTACAACATTCGTTGGGGACGAAACTCAACTTTAATATAACCTTTCATCCTCAGACGGATGGTCAGACCGAAAGAACAAATCAAGTAGTAGAAGACATGCTTAGAGCTTGTATCATTGATTTCGGCGGAAGTTGGCATGATCACTTACCTTTGGTCGAGTTTGCATATAATAATAGTTACCAAGCAAGTATACAAATGGCACCTTTCGAAGCATTATACGGAAGGAGTTGTCGATCACCCTTATGCTGGGATGAAGTTGGCGAGAAACAACTACTAGGCCCAGACATGGTGAGGGACACCACAGAAAAGATCCAGCTAATTAGAGAAAGACTCCAAAGGGCTCAGTCTAGACAAAAAACTTATGCCGATACAAGGAGGAGAGATCTCAAGTTCTAAGTCGGAGATCACGTCTTTCTTAAGATTTCTCCAGGATGAAGAAGATTTGGTGTTAAGGGCAAGCTTACACCAAGATATATCGGACCTTTTGAGGTGTTGGAGACAGTTGGCAAAGTTGCTAACCGCATCGCCTTGCCTCCTCAATTGTCCGAGGTTCATAATGTGTTCCATATTTCAATGTTAAAGAAGTATGTGCACGATCCATTCCACATCATAGATCATGGCGATCTGGCAATACAAAAGGATCTCACTTATGAACAAAGACCATTGAAGATCCTTGATCGCGAGGTCCGTACCCTAAGGAACAAAACAATTCCCATGATCAAGGTTCAATGGAGCAAATGTTCGGAACAAGAAGCCACATGGGAGACCGAGGAATCTATGAAGAAGAGATTCCCAGACTTATTTCAAAATGGTATGTATTCTGCACTCTCCACATCTACATACAATTGAATTTGGGAACCAAATTCTTTTTAAGAGGGTGAGGGTGTAGCAACCCTGGTAAATTGAAGGAATAGAATTCCTAAATAGATAATCAAAGCCCAAACCCCGCACATAAACAACACTCATACTCTAATGGGCATTACCCTCAAACCCAAATGGGCCAAGGGAAAGGGCGCCCCTTGATAGGGTGCCATTTTCTGAAATGAAGACCCCTCATGGAGGCACCATTTTCATGAAGGGCGCCCTTGGCTTGGGCGCTATTTACCTGAGGGTGAATATGAAAACCCTGATTGCGATGTTCTGTTTGAACTGGTAAGTAGAATGCTGTTCGGGAAGGTCTCGATCTGGAAAAGATTGATACGTAGGAAGGTTGTGCCAATAGGATTCTTACGTAGGAAACTTAACTCCCGTTAGAACTCTAAACCCCGATAGGATCTCCTTCTCTATAAATATCCTGCCTCCATCCACGAAGCCCGACTACTACTTCGCTGTTGCAATACTCTGCTGTTCTTTTCTTCTGCCTAGTCCCTACTGCGACTACAGCATCGTGAAGAAGCCTCTGATGTTTCTTCTTTCTCTTCGTCGCTTCCTGCACACGAGCACGGCCCCCTGTTCTTGCTGTGACAATTGGAAGCTACTGATACTTCTGCAATAGAAGCTGGTTGCTTCTATCCGACCGCATCTGCTGCATGTGGCTGCTCTATTGTCACGTAAAGAAGCTCGTCATCCTTCATCTTCCTCCAAAGCTGCTGTTGTTGCTACTCCTTCCGCTACCATCTTCTTCCTGCTACCGTAACCACGAGCTGCTGAAACTACGGCTGCAGATTCACTCTTATTATCTCAATCTCTCTATTCGGTCATCCAGATCAACCCACAAGGCAGGTGTTCTCAAGTTCTAAGCCCAACCTAGCAATTTTCAGGATCATATACAATACTATAGGTCTGTAAGTGGTTGCAGAAATAGTATCTATATCGAGTTTTTTTCCGGTTTTATGGCATATTAGTGAATAGCGACCCTGCCTTCGGCGCTATATTGATAAAACGACCCTATGCGTAGTCGTTGTTCTTTTAGAGATTTAATAAATACATATGTTTAAAATTTAATAACCATGAATCCTAATGTCTAATTTAATGCATGTGTATACTGCTAGAATCCTACTATTTTTCTCTACCTATCCACATAATTGTTCCTGTGAAATTATTTTTATTGAAAAAGTGCTAATGTTCATGACCAATTTTGACATGATGGAACAACGTCTGTCACCCTGCCACCCTTCAAGATATAGCGCCTCTGACCTGGGCGCTATACACTGAAATAGAGACTGGGCCCAGGGCGCCATTTACCCTGAGCACATATTCTCCAAGATTAATATGTATATATATATAATATGGAATTCTGAAATTGAACAACTTAGCAAACAAACTCTATTTAGTCAAATAAAGACACGGGCATGGGCGCTATTTAATGAAATAAAGGCCCTACTCTAGGTGCCATTTTACTGAATCCTGTTTTACCGAGTTTTCTCTTGACCCATACCGAGGGTCTATCTTTCAGGCACTATATCTCAGTCCATAGATATAGTCCCACGTTTCACGATGGTTTATCGATTACCCTACTATTTCTCAGTGATAGATGAGCCCTCCGCGGGATATTCCTTCTTTCGGACTGGTGATTTTATCTTAGAGACCTCCATAAGTCTACGCAAAGCCTTGGATTCCCTCAAGGTCGCCGAGCAGGTTGTACCACTAAAACCCATGACACTTTTTAATTGCTATGTCACTCTAAAGAAAACATGGTATACCGGCCCTCATGGTATGCTATTTGGATACCGTGAGAATGTTTTCTTGAGTTAATGGAATGGGAAACCATATTATTGCTATCTCTTAAGGATTATGTGCCTCTATGAAGACACAGATTCTTTCTACCTTATCATGTACAAAGAACGAGTGACCATACGTATATGAGTGCTTATTCTTGATATCATGGCACCCACTAGGGAGCCAATTCCACCCAGTTTTCCAAGAGTAGCGTGATTGTACCATTTTGATCGTAGTACGTCCCTACATCACAAGTTCTATCCTTGAGTTTCTATTCCACAAGATCTATCTTAAAATTCCTACAAGAGCATTCCCTTGGAATTCTATATTGGCTATAACTATAGTGGATGTCGAAAATACATGACTCAATGCTTGCGCATATAGGGCCCGATCTGGTCTTGGGAGGAGCACCCGAAAGTACTTGTGCCCATGGGAGCTATTATTGATCACGGTGTGGCATTGCACCAAAGTACTCGTCATTCTAGATAAATGACATTCCACAATCTTATACTTGAACTTGACTTGACATGACATGACTTGCGTGGCCCAGAAAGGGTATTTACTTGCTTGCTTGATAACGTGATAGCCAATTCTTGACATGACTTGATAAATGTACATGCTTGCTCATCTCGACATATATTGACGTGAATTCTTGAAAGACTTGCTAGTTCACTCAATTATCTCTTGCTATACACTCTATCTATTGTCGTTTCATGTGAACATGTATAGCTTTACTTGCATTCATAGAACATGTAATTTACTTAAAGCAAGCTAGCATTTGAGATATAATTCCTACTGAGCGTTCGCTCACCTAGTGTTTTCCCCTATTTTTCAGGTAACTCTGATGACGAGACTCATTCGGATGGGGATGGACATGAGTGAAGAGCTTAGAGCTATTTCAACCGTCAAGTGTTATCTAGTCCTATCGTTTTCTATTTTCTTGAGTCATCCATGGTACTTTTTCTTTTATTGAGTCCTTGTGCATTCATCAAGAGTTGTAATAGAAGTACTTTGAAAGTTTATGATTAATAAAGGACTTGGTTATCATTACTTGTGCGCGCTCTGTCTACGTGTGTCGAATACACTTACGCTCTGATTGACATGATCGATATAAACTCGTCATCCATCTCCGGGTTCCTTCCGCACTCGGGGCGTGACATGGCACTTGTCTGTTCTAAAGACGTGTGTTGTGGATTGTTCAGGTGTTGTCTTGTGGCTCTATGATGAGAGCGGGGCCAAGGATTGGCAGGCGTCCATTTGGACTGATTGGGATGAAATAGGATTTGATGAGACAGGACGATGGACAGTGCCTACGTGCAAGATACCTTGAGGAAGTTGGCGTTGGATAGTGAACCTTGGTCTGGTGACCAGCATGGCAAGATTTCTCTGTAAGCCTGTGTCGAGTGAGGTGAGGACCGAGGACTCCATAATCTTGTCCTTTGGTTTCGCCGTGGTCCCCTAAGAAGGTATAGTTGGCGCGAGGATTGAGTTCGGATGCGGTGTCCGAGTGAGGATCGGCTCGTGTTGCAGCGATGGTCTGTGCGAGAGTCAGCAGATAGCCTTAAGAGTTATAATGTTCCCATCGGATCTGGTGGAAGACCAGGGAAGAAGGAAGAGGTCAAGCAAGCGGAGGCTTCCCGTTGATGAATCGCTGGTGGCCAGCGGATGGTCTTTCATAGACAGAAGATGCTGGTTGTAGCGAGCTGAGAACGGTGAGAGCCGCGTGCAAGTGAGGCCTTTGGTGGCCGTTTCCATGTTGTGCCTTTTCCGGATGGGACCGGCCTTTGTCGAAGTTTGAAGTTCTGACAGAGCTGGTCCAATGTGGTTATTGGCATTCGGCTTGCCAGGAGTGAGATGGTCCTCGGCACAAAGCTGATGAAATTTTCGCAGTCAGTAAGGATTACTGTGTAAGCTAGTTGAAGCTCAGTGATGATGGTCCCTTGTGGAAGGCGTGAGACCAGTCAACTGGTAGCAGAGCTGACGTGTGATTGGTTCTCTGAGCTTGGGATTTGATTGGTGGTTGTTTCTCATGACGAGGGTTGCGTTCCCTCGGTGAGCGAGATTGTGGCAGCGATGCCACAGTTGGATTTTTGTTGTTGCTGAGGTGATGCCAGACTTCTTCCCTTTTGCATATGCCTGCTCTAATGATCGGTGTGTATTATGTTGAGCGAGGCATGTTGTTGCGTTCAAGGTATGGCCGCGTCCCTCAGGATTTTTGTTCTCGCGAGTGTCGAGGTTTTACTGGAGCTCTGGGAGTTCAGCCAGCCATATGTTATTCTTCCCCTGTGCCTTGGTGGTTGCCTCAAATTTTGAAGATGAAATTTCAGTAAGGAGGGGAGAACTGTAACACCCTGAATTTTTTTTTGATTTTTCCGGATCAGGATCCGTGAGTTCGGAGCGTCATGGCGAGTCCCGGTGCGTGTTTTGGGCTTTACGCGTGTTTTTGCCTGTCGGACGTTCAGAACTCTCTGTAGAGTGAACTGATGCGTTCTCTGACTCCGGGACGTTACCAGCGCATTGTGCATTTTCCGAGGATCGTGGGGAGTAGTTTTCCCCATTTTTTATTTTTCGGATAACGAAATTTCCGCGTGGGTTTTCTATATAAACCCTCCCCCCCTCTCTCCTCACAACTCTCACTCTCTCCCTCTCTCTTCTCACGCTCTCTCTTCTCTCCCTCTCTTCTCCGGCGGCCGATGGAGTGGGAGGAGGGGGTGGCGACGAGGTCCATGGGACGAGGAGTGGCAAGGATGGGTCGAAGATCGAGGGATGGTAGAGCGGTGTTCGTCGTTCGCGAGCTCGGGGCGCCGACGGTGGTTTGCGGGGCATTTCGCGACGGAATGGCGTCCATGGAGCGTGAAATCTTTGGTGGTGGTAGGGAGATGGATCCTTAACCCCTGTACTTCCATTTCCATGGTTTTGGTAGCCTGTGGTGAGCCGAGTGGATTTATTTCTAGCCAGCGGTTTAAAATCATGTTTTGGGGCGTGCAACGGATTCATTGGATCGAGCGAGGTTTCTCGCTTCTTTCTCCTCCCATTTTGGGTTTTGGGACCTGGGGATTGATCCCCGTTGTTTTCCTCATCACCTGGGGGAGATTGGGGCGTGGAATCAGACCCCTAGGTGGGGATCCGAGGGTTTGCTGTCGTAATCGGTCGACTAACTAGGGCAGTTTGGTTGACCGATCGGCGTTCGCCATGGAGGGGTTCTCACCTCCGTTCGGTCGACCGACCGGCCAGCATTAGTCGATCGACCTGGGCTGCCCCCTCCCCTGCGCGTGGGCGGTCGACCGCCCAGCCTGGGCCTATCGACCGACCCCATTGGTCGGCCAGACCCCTGACCGACCCCAGGGATCTGGTCGACCGAATTGCAGTGGGCAAGCCCGTTTTCACCTCTGATCGGTCCGGTTGAGACCCAATGATCAACCTTTGGCCCGGTGAGTGTCGCGGACACCCCGTGGGTACCGTGACTATGTTTTTGGATGTCCAAACGTACCATTTTATCTCAATTAGCGTGCCCATGGGTTTTAAGGGTTCGGGCGACCCTTTATGTTCTGGGCTTCCGTGTTTACGCTAGATCGAGTCGCCACGGGTTGGCATGAGTGCGGAGGGTTATTCCCGCACGTCGTTAACCTCCTTGGAATGCGATTTCCATGTGGGCCATGTGTATGGCCTCTGGACTCTGAGTCCAATTGCCCAGCCTGGGGCTGGAGGGTTTTCTTCGCTACCCTTTGGAAGGGATTGAGCTCGGCGGTCACGAGCCGCCTTGAGCATTATATTATTGAGGTTTCTTACCTAGGAATAGGCCAGATTGACGGCCTAGAGCTGTCCTGTACAATGGTCTTAACTCTGAGTCCTGTGACTCAAGGACCGTTGGTTTAATAGGTTTAGTGGACTACCTGGACTCCGGTGGCGCGGTGCGACCTGTTTTCCATGCTGGATGTGACTGGGCCTGTGCATGGCCTGTCTGTGTTTCGGTGGTTTCCATTGAGAGTCGCTTCTATGGTGACCCCCACTCGTCGTAGCTTCCTGGGCACACTTGTGCCAACCCACCTGAGCGTAGGTGGAGAGCTACAGTAGCTTGCCTGGGCAAGCGTGTGCTGACCCACCTACGGGGTAGGTGGAGAGCTACACCCGTTAAAGATGATTTTTAAGCTGGTTGCCGTAGGGCCTCCCCTGTAGCGGCTCGAGTCTAAACCGGGAATAAAACCAATTAGAGGGCCTGACGTGGTACAGGCATTTAGTGTATGCACACATGGTTGGGGGCTTCGGACGAGTGTTGACGAGCACGACCCCGACTAGACCCTTGTTTCTGTGGTGGTTTGTGTGGTGTCTCGGTTTCCGCCTGGAGTGAGAGAGACACCTGAGGCATGGAATAAGTCGTTGGTGGACGCTTCTAGCCGTGCTTTTCATGGGCAGGTGCCCCCTCCACGGGACGTGAGTTTCCGTGACCCGAGAGTCCATTTTCTGACCCCGAGGCGTGGTCTCCCCGACCATTTATATGTGATCTCCGAGGTTAAGGCCAGGGATGCTCGGTAGTATTATCGGGGCTTCATCCCTTGGCTAGCTCGGTTTCATGACGGTGAGGTCATGGCGGTTTCTGTGGATAGTGTGGTCCAGGTTAGGCCCCATCTTGGTGACAGGCCTCCACGGCAGAGTTGCCGTGTGTTTTCCCATCAGTAGCTATGGTGTTAGGTAGTTCGGTTCCCCTACTGTAAGATCAGGGTGTGTTTCCCGGTACAGTAGGAGTAGCAATAGAGCCAAGGTTTTGTCGGCCACCGTGTTTGCCGCTCCTACTTTTGTTACTACTTTCCGCTGTCACCGTTGTTTACGGTTGGGGTTCCGCCAGACCCCTACTAAGCCAGTGAGACGAGGCTCACCTCCTGCTTTTCAGGTGTGGCGGTTCTTCCTCGAGGTTCGAGGGTGCTGCGCGGGGTTCTTAGTTGCCAGCTCGCCGGGCTGAGTGTTCACTTGGCATTAGGTACGTTTTATTTTCTGTAGATTGTACTTTATTTTTTGACTTGACTCTGTAGTAGTTTATGATTGTTATTTCTACTTTATTTCTTATATCTGTGTATATTGCCACTCACACACTCTTTTTAGCCCTTCCTAGCCCTCCAACTCATGGGCGGTGGACTATGATTCGAATGGTATCGGGTCTCTTCCCAGTATCCGGATCTTAGGTCATTACAAAAGCTAGTCATTCAACAAGGCATTTACAGTTTTATAACTCTCAATCTCTTGTTTGAGAGCCTGGACTTTTTCAAAATCATCATGAACAACATATTTTTCTTTTTCACAGGCACTTAGTTTATCAATCAACATTGCATTCTGATCTCTTAACTTTTCATTTTCTTAACTGAGATTCTTGTTTTGGATCAATTCATCAAGCAATCTATGATCATATGACATTGATTTTAATTTATCTCTTAGTTCCTTTTCAGTTCCTTCCAGCTCAGAGGTCTTAACCATTAGAATCTCATTTTCTGCTCTCAAGCTTGCAGCTAGTTCCTTATGTGTATCAACGTCAAACAATAGAGATTCTTTTAAGTTTTCAAGTTCTGCACATTTTTCGCAAGTGGAGTTATTGTAAGAGTTGTTTTCAAGCTTCTTTTTAATTTTTAATTTTTTGATTTTATTTTCTCATATTGCTTTACCAATTCGTCATAAGCATCCATAAGTTCATCGAAGGTAAAATCTTCAGGATCAGAACTTGCCTGAGATGAGGGATCACTAGGCTGGTCGTTATTGTTGGCCATTAGGCAGTCGTGCCTTTCCACTTCTTCGTGGATGTTAACTAAGCCATCCTAGATTTCCTTGGCCGTGCTGTAGGTTGAAATAAAAGGGAATGACTTGGAATCAACTGCAGCCTTTAACAAGTTCAAAGCAGCAAGATTGTCAATATTTTGGGTCCTATGTTCAGCAGACCATTCTGATTTATCTAATAACAGCTCATGAGGACCATGAGATATAGGATTCCATAGTTTTGAATCAAAAGAGTTAACAAACACACACATTTTTCCTAGCCACATGGAGTAATTGGAACCATTAAAAACTAGCGGAGAAATCTTTGAAACATGTTCAGTGAAAGAACTCATGATAGTAGGTGCACCGGGATCTTCTCTGCAAATCGTTGGATCTGGGTATGACAGAGACACTCCCTGATACCAATTGTTGGGTGCGCAATAGGATCTAGAGGGGGGGTGAATATATCCTTTTAGAAAACTATACCCAATTTTAAAATCAATCGGGCACCTTAATGAACTGCGGAGCAAGGGAACACTGATGTTTCTTTACAAGATACGTCAAACCAGACTGAGATAATACTCACAAGGAATAGAGACATCGTTCAATAAAAAGATGGCTCACACTAAGCCTAGATCGAACACCCAGTGGGTGTGTGTGTGATCACAATGCTGAGAACGCTGAAACTTAAAGATTGTCCATACATAGGACACCCACCAAACACTTGAGTGCGTGTGTGCAGTGATCAACTCAAGGTATGTGTGACAATTTAAACCCGTGAATGGGGATAAGAGAAAAGGAGCAATCGCATAGGGACAAACCATTGCTCGGGATTTTTAAGGTGGTTCGGTTGCAAACCCACAACCTACGTCCACCCCTCACCACACCCGGTGAGGCTTTACCACGCTGCAAAAGTAGCAACAGGGACAAGTCCCCAACAAACGTTGATACACAGCTTGACGCGAGGACACAGTCCCCACGAAGACACAGTCCTTAACAAATGCTGATACCCAGCTCAACGGGGACCATCCCCACACATGTTGTTACTCGCAGCACACACGAGGACGTACAAGCCCCACACACACATACACTACTACTCGTAGCAGCACAGGGGATGAGCCCCACACGCCGTCACTCGCAACAACACACGGGGATGAAGCCCATAGGAAAAGAAAAGGAATGCTGCAAGGATGCAGCAAAACACGAGGAGAAACCCCAAAAGAAAACACGTTGCAAAGGTGCAGCAAGACACTGGGACAACCTCCCAACTGTCACAAATGTTGTCTAATGGCTTGGACAAGGAGCAACATCTTCACGGCTGCACAGCAGCCAAACCCAAACTCCGATCCCTAAAATAGAGTATCGGAAACAAGCTGTCGAACCAGCACCACCCACGGAAAAATAGATGTAGAGTTTTGAAAGAAAAACATAAAACGAAGCTAAGAAACGAAACTATAGCTTCAGATTGAAGTCTTGAAGCTAAAGATATAGATCTAGAGTCAGATCTAAAATCCTGTCAAATCTGAGGGCATTTTACACAGTTCTTCTCACGCTTAGCTACTCACACTATGAGCTTAGGGCTCTCCTTCTTCTTCTCAGCACTAGACTGGCTTAAACCAGCTGTTGGGCTGCTCACCTCCCTTCTTTTCTTCCTATCAGATCTTCTTCTAAAAGCTCAGGGCGTCTCTGATTGCTAAGGGCGGCAGCAGCCTTTTCTTAAGACAGGAGGTCCAAATTTATATAAGAGAAGCATGAAAGATTTCCATTCTCCAGAACTGCATTCTGATTGGTCCAAGATAAAATAAGGTTCTTTGTCATAGAACATTTCTGGATCTATTTTCTGATTGGTAAGATGGCATTATTTCATGTTAGTTTTTTAGAACCTTTCGTTCTCTTTAGTATTGTCTAACTCCCCTCAAATTTTCATGATAGGAGGTCAAGTAACCAGAGAGCTAGACCGTCCTGAAGTAGTTGTCTCTCTGTAGAGCACACAGGAGCAAGCGTGTTAGTCCGGAAAAGACCCAAGGGTTAGGGACCTTAACAAAGGTAATTTTACATCCAGCCTTTAAAGTTTATTATTCCCCTTCATGTCTTCTAACTTCCCTCAAACTTTCGTGAATTTAGATCCAATGGTTAAGGAGTTAGACGGACGGGAAGTTGTTGTTTCTACGTAGGACGCGCAGGAAGCAACACCGTCTTCCAGTGAGAAATTCAAAGTCTAGAGCCAATCTCAGAGGTAAGTTATCTCATGTATGGCTTAAACATCAAGTTAGGAACAAAAGCCCTCTAACCTTGCTTGATTTCATGCTTTATACGTTGAAAATTTCATGATTTCTCATGACTGCGCAATCAAGTTTTTCACTGCATGATATCCCTGCACCTTAATTAAAAGAGAAGAATTCTTAGCCCAATTTCATGTCTTTCCATGCCTTTTTCTTCATGTTAGACATGTTACCATATCCTATCTCTTGTTCCCTTTAGTTTCTATACATTTATGACACTGGATAGCCCCTGCACATCGGATTTTTGCTTCTATTTGTAGCAGACAGAAGGTGGATCTTTAGAGACCGTTTCGTTCAGAAGGCGATCCTCAACTGACCGCAACCATCAACTAGCGGCCCCATACTGACCCCTACCTGGTTTCTTAAATCAGGTTAAATGCTGTTTATTCCTTATATGCATCTATTGCTATGCATGCCTTAGTCTAGTTATTATATCCCTAATCATGGCGTGTTTCATATTGCATGTTTTAAGTTCAATTTCATGTTAGCATGTGTTAACCTTATTTTCCATGTATTTTACTTTCATGCCAAAACACTATAGTTTTGTACTTAAAGGAGTTTCCATGATTTGATTTCACTTTGATCTACATTTTGGCATGTTCCCTTTCCAGCTTATTTTTGTTTTATAAGTTCACATATAGCGTGTATTCCGGTACGTTGCTATTTGTTACACAAGCACTTGATAGGAACACTTCTTGGACTTGTGATCCTCTCCATCAGATATTCATTCTGCCGGACTAGGTGATCATGTTTCAAGGCCTCCGTAAGTCTCCGCGAGCCTGGGATTTCCACTAAGACACCGAGCTGCTTGTACCCTAAAAACCCAATAGTCTAGAAAGCACTTCGTGAAACTCGCGTTTTCTGAACTTTGGAATATTTGCAGCCTTTAGGTGACCGCCACCAGACGGTAGCGGCCCTGGCATGACCGCCTCCTACCTTCAGTTCACTGCGTCATCCCCTTTTTCCTTCTGGTGTTATACCCCTGTGGTTTTAATGATGTCAAACACTATGACTCATCTGTGTAAGATGTCATATGTGTATGTTGTGAATTTGATGATGTCATGATTTGTGTGTGGTCATCATAAGTGACTCATGACTGAGTGCACGATTGATGATAATATATGTCTTGAATCTTCTTGTGTATTTTCATGTGCATGCTGGAAAGTTTTGTACAAGACAGTTGCAGGACAGTCACACTATGGAAAATTGTTTAAAGTTAGAAATCAGCATAAGGTAAGAGTGAAGTCAGCAAATTGAGCTAAGGTAAGCAAGTATGTAGTCAGGATCAACACATTCACATTATTATTGTTCTTAATAGGTCGATGCATACATGTAGCAAGTCGATGCATATAAGGTCATCATGCATATAAGGTTGATGCAAACTCATAACATTTGGTCATGCAGGTCTATGCACATTCATTAATAATCATGCAGGTCGACGCACATGTATTTGTTATATCTATTGAGTCGATGCATATGTAGTGGCAGGGTTCATTCAGGTCAGTATATATTCATCTTGTGTGTCATCTAGGTCGGTGCACATATAAACAATCAGGTCGATGCATATAAGCTGTCTGGTCTATCAGGTCGATGCAGCGATAGACGTCTTGCATTGTCCGGTCGATGCATATAAGCTGTCTGGTCTATCAGGATTCTCAGTAAGCAAGCTGTGTTGCTCAGCAGTGTAAACAAGTTGTGATGCTCAGCGGTTCAAGCTGCGAGTTATCAGAAGCCTCACTCAGTTTTGAGTGGGGGGTGGACGTAGGTCTGTGGTAGCAGACCGAACCATCTAAAAATTCCATGTGCACCGTGGTTTGCGAGTGTGTGCAATTCCATGTCTTCTACCTCCTTCACAGGGCAGATTGGTTGTGTGGTGAAGCACGATGTGCTCTTGATTATATGTGTTTAATCTGCTCCTACTGCTAAGATGTTTCTGATTATTGAGTACTTAAGATAGAGTCAGTGGGTTACTTAGCAGCAGTCTTTAATACTGCTCTTCATCTTGTTGCACTTGGATTTCGCATAGTGTTTGGTGCTGGCTCAGTGTTTGAGAGTGAGCTGCAATAGAACATCTATTTTGATTGAGCCATATGGCTTTATTTCCGCACTAATCATTAAGAGAAAGCTTTAATCGAAGTAATTTCTAAAGGGGATTCATTCACCCCCCCCCTCTGAATCTCTATAGTGCACCCAAATATTCTAACAATTGGTATCAGAGCAAGCTCTGATTCATCAGATCAAACGATCCGCAGAGGATCCTGTTGGTTTTAGGTGCATTTTTGTCTGTGTTCAGTCTATTGCTTTGAATTGGGGTGTCGATGGCTCATCCTCCCGTACTTGATGGTTCCAATTTTGAAGAATGATTAGGTGGCCTATGTGTTTTCATGAACTCCATTGATTCAAATTTATGGAGTCTTATATCTAACGGCCCACATCAACTCTCTCATGATCAGACCAAGTGGTCCAATAAGGACAGATTGAAGAACCATGATAATATCACAGTTCTTAATATCTTGATGACTGTAGTTGATATTGACAAGTTTCCTTTTGTTTTCAGATGCACATCCGGAAAGGAAATTCTGGACAAAATAATTACAGTCCATGAGAAGAAGGAGGAACAAAAGTGTCTGATGTCTAGTAGAGGTGATCACAGCAGTGATCTAAATGAGGACTCATTATCTCAGGTAAGTTCTGGATCCGAAGAACTTTCTTTTGATGAATTGATGAAAATGTATGAAGAGCTTTATGATAGACATAGGAAAATGAAATCTGAAAATAAAAAATTAAGAAAGAAAATCAATCTGAACAATTCAAATTCTTATTTAGAAAACTGTTTGAAACTGAAACAATCTCATGATATTTGCTTGTCTGATGTCCATATGCATAAGAATCAAATTTGCTCATTGAAAAATGAAAATCAAGAACTTGCAAATAAAATTTCTGAACTAGAAAACAAATTAAAGTCATTGGGGATGATCAAATCTTCATAAATGATCTTGTTCATAATGAAAAATTAATAAAAGAAAATGAATAATTAAAGCAGTTGAACACTGCTATGTTTGAGAGACTTCTTGTTCTACAAAAAGGAAAATCTATTTGCGTAGATTAGTCTAAAAAATTGCACAATCCAGAACAAGAAATTAAAAATTATAAAATTACAAATAAAGTGTTGAATGAATGCGTTAATTGCAGTGAACAAGATATTGCTGGTTATGAGATACACATTGCATCTTTAGAAAATGAGATTTAGGCTTTGAAAATTTCGTTGTCTAAATTTGTTGATGGACAAGAAAATTTGGGCAAGTTGCTAGGAGTCAAGGTTAACTTCAAAAAGAAGGGCTGGGCTACAAGTCGATTAATAAGAAATCTTTTGAAAATAAACTGAAAACATCTTTTGTCAAAGTTTCTAATGTAGCCACTTCCTCAAAGGTTAAACAGCCCACAAATCAGAAAACTAACAACAATATGAATACCAAGAGGACTGATGTGAAATCCCATGCTTTAAGACAAAACAGTACTTCATGTTTCTATTGTGGTAAGTATGGTCACTTGATGTCTGATTGTTTTGTAATGAAAAAGGATGAACAGCATGTTGATAGGAAGAATGCTAGAACTTCTTATGCTAGGAATTCGGATACAAGAAAGTTTTAGGATAGGAAATTCCCTTCTGAACAGAAAAAGAAATTGGAATGTTTTTGTTGTGGTAGATTATGCCACTGTGCTGCTCACTGTTCGCATGCCCAGGGAAGAAAATTTAATTCAAAATCTGTAAATTTCCCTGTAAATCAAAATTCTTTTGGCATAAATAAATCTAGTTTTAAAGAAAAATCACTTACATGCTTTGAGTGTAGGAAGCCAGGCCAGAACGCTGTAAATTGTTGGCTGGCTGGTCATAAAAGATAAAAGTTTCATGTGAGAACCAGAAATACTCATGTTCATGCACATAATTCTCATGATAAATATGTCAAAATCTCTACAAATCATCATGTTTTTAATGAAAGTAAATCTGTTTCAAATGGCCAGCACATTGTGTGCTTTAGCTGTGGAACACCAGGCCACAGGGTAAATGAATGCTGGCTGAATGCTGATAGAAGAATTTCTCTTTCATGTTTTCACTGTGGAAAGCATGGCCATACAGTCAAGGATTGTTGGTATGCAAAAGAAAAGAAAAGTTTCATGATAACAACTCTGGTTATTCACATAATTTCAAAAAACACTCTTATCAGAAACCTGTGAAAAATCTAGGATATTGTTATTACTGTGGGAAATCTGGACATTCTATGAATAATTATTTTGTAATGAAGTTTGATGATTTTTATGCTCAGAAAATGTGGAGAGAACCCTTCAGAGGTGTCACTGACCCTTCAGGACCCAAGGAGACTTGGATACCTAAATCTGTAAAATGAGAATTTTTTTTGCAGGAGTGCCTTGGGGCTGAGGAATAAAGGGGGTTCAATAAACCAAGGCACCTGAGTATGGTAAAAACCCCAGTTCTGCATTCTTCAGGTTTAATTATTTGAGCTTTCAATAATTCTGTTTAGATAGATGCATATCATGGTTGATGTGTTAATCAGAATTTCATGCATACTTGTTTACATCCTTGCATTCTTGCATGAGTTTGATACTTGCATAAGTCCATTGCATTTGTTTAAATGCATGTATATGTCATAATGCACATCTTGCACAGAATCTGAAAAGATCTTAACTGCATAAGTTTGATATTTGCATACACATGTGCTTAGAATGCTGTCATTTAAAATCTTGAGATGCACATAGGACTACATTTGTACTATATTGTCTTGCGTGACCTCAATGGTATATAAATAGTGAGATACTGAAGGGCAGATGCAATCTGTCTTGAGGTTCTTACTATATATGAGGTGGTCTTTAGACCAAGTCATCTGCCTGGTACCATAGGTCAAAATTACACATAAAGCAGTCTAATTGTTCATAAACATAACTCTTTAAATTCCTTGCACAAGTTTTCATTGCATATGTTGCACTTAGATCTCAGTCTTATTGTGCAATAAAGTTAGGGGAAGTCAGTCAAGGTAACTCGTGTTAAATGCATATTTGTTTAGATTAAGTTCCTTGCATGGTCCTCATGTCATATATGATGGTTCAATGCATTTAGTTAGGGGGAGTCAATGCATATGCATAAATTTGGTTAATTACATATCATTCATATTGAAAATACCAAAAAGATTGATTGAGTGCATTCAGTCAGGGGGAGCATATAACTAGATTTTGAACAGCATGGCTATGTATCTGTTCTATGCTTTTATTCCATCACTGTCTAGTTCGGTCGACCAAAACTGCTCATTTCGGTCAACCGAAATCTTTACTAAATAGCCATCACCTTGCTCATCCTACTATCTCTACTCTCCTAGTAATATACACTGTCAGCTGGTATCACCTGCCTCCATATGTTCTATATTCACTTGTACTCAACTTTCTCATGATTATTGAAATCAACTGTGTGTTGCTCCTAAAGTTGCTGAGGGGAGTCTGTTGTCTTAAATCCATTTTGAGAATGAAACCTGCTCCTACATGCATATACTTCAAGTGCTTCTCACATATAATGCATGCTCTGGTTGATGCTTCTATTGAAAAATTGGTTGTTCTTAAACTTCTTTGACCAGAGAATTGAGAAGATTTCAATTTGTATACCTTGATCATAATTCTGAAAACTAATTCATAAAGGAATCTTCTATTATACAGGTTTATGAATGTCTGAAGGATCAAATTGGTTTAAGTTTAATGTATTCATTAAGTTTGGTTGTGAAAAACTTGAAAATATCTGAGTCATTCTTTTAATAAATCTTAACCGACTGCTTCATGTTATTTCATACAAAACCTTCTGAAATCTAAAAACTTAGAAAATCATGACTATCTTTAGTTGAGATACATGAAGTGAGTATTATTTTTAAACATTTGATTATTCTGAGAAATGTCTGAAAGTAAATTGAGTCAGAGCAATGACTTTGGTCACCGAGAAACCATGTCTAAAAATAGAATGTGTCATGAAGTGCCATAGTTATCTCTGATAGAAAATTATTGCAATATCAGTGAAAATGATGGCAGAGCAATGACAAAATATGTGGTGAGTAACTGGGTCACTTCACCTAAGACGTGTTGTGCCTCATGTCAAAAGTCATACTATTGTTATCTATGTTCAATTTGAAGCATGATAGTTAGTCATTCCAAGTGCTTAGGGATACTGGCGTCTAAACAACGTGTATCCTCTAGTTACAAGGATGTACTAAACTCAATTGCTCCTGAAATTTGAACATGAAAATTCTTGCTAATCAAAAGAAAAATCTGGAAAATGATTGCAAGAGAAAATTCTTTTTGTGTAATCCTAGACAAAATCAGATGTATTCATAGTTGTTTAACCTCAATACTATTTCTTGTAATTCTTGAAGGAGTCATTAAAAATTAAATGAGTAAGATGGAAGGAGGTTAAATAAGAATGTCATATGAGGGCTTGGTTCATTCTTATTTAAATTTGATTTCATATATAAGTACAGAAATTTCTAAGGACAAACTCTGTATACATCATATTTAAACCTTGCTGTTCAATAAAGATTCGTTCATAAGCTCTTATAATGGAAGACTCTGAAATTCTGTTATTCTTAGATTTATGAAATTGGTATCTCATTGAAAACCTTCTTGAATTATCCAATCATTTGAATTAAGATTACCAATGTCATCACCTTTTACCTCACTATTATTCACTATACTTTTATCTAGTTCTGCTCATTATTCTTGATGCAATTTGTCATGACCCTGAACTCTTCCTTGATTGTTCCTGGTAAACTTGTGCACGTTTAACTCTGTATGTTTGATGATTTACTTCTTTTTCGATCTCTCTACTCTATCAAAGGGGGAGATTAGTCTGATTTCTCCATGCTCAGATTGATATTCTTTCGTGGCTGTACCTGTGATTTTTGCTGATTATTGTCTAGTCTGTCCTTTGGCATACCCCTATCATCACTTCAATACACCTCACATTTTCAAGGGGGGTAGGGTTCCATGATTTGCACTGTCTAGGCAGCTTAGGCTCTTTTGGAAAGGGGGAGAATAATTCATGACTCCACCATATCCATGCATACTTCACATTTGTTTCTACTAATTTTCTCAAAGGGGGAGAATAGTTTGATATGAGTTAGCATGTTGCCATCATGGACTTATAGTGTTGCCATCACCAAACTAGCTTTATGACTTGTAGTGTTGCCATCATCAAAAAGGGGGAGATTATTGTACCCCTGTGATTTTGATGATCTCAAACACTATGACTCATCTGTGTAAGATGTCATATGTGTAGGTTGTGAGTTTGATGATGTCATGATGTGTATGTGGTCATCATAAGTGACTCATGACTGAGTGCACGATTGATGATAATATATGTCTTGAATCTTCCTGTGTATTTTCATGTGCATGCTGGAAAGTTTGGTACAGGACAGTTGCAGGACAGTCAGACTATGGAAAACTGTTCAAAGTAAGAAATCAGCATATGGTAAGAGTGAAGTCAGCAAATTGAGCTAAGGTAAGCAAGGATGTAGTTAGGATCAACACATTCACTTTGTTGTTGTTGTTAATTGGTCGATGCATACATGTAGCAAGTCGATGCATATAAGATCATCATGCATATAAGGTTGATGTAGACTCATAACATTTTATCATGTAGGTCTATGCATATTCATTCATAATCATGCAAGTCGACGCACATGTATTTGTTAGATCTATTGAGTCGATGCATATGTAGTGGCAGGGTTCATTCAAGTCAGTATATATTCATCTTGTGTGTCATCCAGGTCAGTGCACATACAAATAGTTAGGTCGATGCATATAAGCTGTCTGGTCTATCAGGTCGATGCAGTGATAGATGTCTTGCATTGTCAGGTCGATGCACATTCATAATGTTGCATATCAAAGTTGAAGCATACCCATGCATTTCAGTTCTGAAGTCGTAGCATATTCATGCATTGAGTAAAGTAAGGTCGGTGCATATCTTCATTCCTATTCTGAAGGTCTATACATGCGTCGAATGATTGCATTGAAAGGTCGATGCATACATTCAGTCTAGCTCAGAAGGTCGGTGTACATGTAGAAGTCTTAGACCAGAAGGTTGGTGTACATGTAGAAGTCTTAGACCAGAAGGTCGATTCACATGTAGAAGTCTTGCACTAGAAGGTCAATGCACATGTAGAAGCCTTGCACTAGAAGGTCGATGCATATGTAGAAGCGTTGCACTAGAAGGTCGGTGCACATGTGAATGTCTTGCACTAGAAGGTCGATGCACATGTAGAAGCCTTGCACTAGAAGATCGGTGCACATGTGAATGTCTTGCACTAGAAGGTCAGTGCATATAAAGAAGGTTTGTTGCATAGGTTAATGCATGTTTTAGTAAGGTCGATGTTAGTGAGCTAGCGACTGCTGCATAGGTCAATGTATGTCTTAGTAAGGTCGATGCTAGTGAGCTAGCGACAACTGCATAGGTCAATGCATGTCTTAGTAAGGTTGATGCTAGTGAGCTAGCTACTGCAGCATAGGTCAATGCATGTTAGAGTTGGGTCGATGCTTGTAAGTCATCACTCTCAAGGTCGATGCACCTTGCGCATTGACTATAAAGACAGGTCGATGCATCTTCATTACAGAGCCAGTTTGCTTGGCACATAAGGTCTACTTGTATAAAACTAAGGTCGATGTTTTTATACTGATCTACTGCATGTGTTAGCTATATAGGCTGATGCATCTCATTTATGCATCGATGCTCTTGAAGATTTTCTGTGCATACACTTATATAAATTGCCTGACCTCATGAAGCATCTAAAACTGCATTTGCTAATAACTATTACATGCTTCATGAATCTCAAAATCTTTAATTTTATTTTGACAGAGAGGAAGAACCAACCCAGATCCATGATCGAACACCTGGGTGGCATAAAGGTAGTCTACATTAATCTCACGTGGAACTTAAAGTGAACCAGATTAAAGGCACGTGATCAAGGTGGGAAGCTGAACTAATATCCTGTCACGTGGATCATCACATCTTCTACCTCTGACATGTGGCCCCTCGAAGTGTGGTTTCTGGATAAAACTTTTTGGGCAGGAGTGTGTCTTCCATGTGCCCAAAAATATGAAAAGCTCGTGGGACCACAGATTTGCGCTCTCTAGTATAAATAGGGATCGAGCATTCAAATTCAAGTAATGAAGAACAACTAGAGAAAAGTAGAAGAAGAGCAGAAGAGAGCTGGAAGAGCTAGAGTTCAAGAGAGAAAAGTCAGAGACGTGATCGAGAGAGAAAGAGCCTACTGCTAAGAGTGAAAAGAAAACAGAGTGCCGTAAGTTTGAGAAGTTCGTCTGACTGAGAAGTGAGATTGTGAGGAAGATTTGCAGTCTTGACTCCTGGATCAGATCCAGAGTAAAATTGCTCCATAGCGAGCTACATTGTTTTTCTTTTATTATCATTTCTTTGAATTCCTTTTCTGTTTGAAACTATTTGTAAGATGTGTATCAGCAGTCCAAGCTATGAGTCAGCGGTGAGGTGTGATCCTCGGACAGCAAGCTGTGGTGCTCAGCGGCGAGGTGTGATTCTCGGTAAGCAAGCTGTGTTGCTCAGCGGTGTAAGCAAGCTGTGATGCTCAGCGGTTCAAGCTGTGAGTTAGCAGAAGCCTCACTCGGTTTTGAGTGGGGGATGGACGTAGGTCTGTGGTAGCAGACCGAACCATCTAAAAATTCCATGTGCACCGTGGTTTGCGAGTGTGTGCAATTTCATATCTTCTACCTCCTTCACAGGGCAGATTGGTTGTGTGGTGAAGCACGATGTGCTCTTGATTATATGTGTTTAATCTTCTCCTAATGCTAAGATGTTTCTGATTATTGAGTACTTAATATAGAGTCAGTGGGTTACTTAGTTGCAGACTTTAATACCGGTCTTCATCTTGTTGCACTTAGATTTCGTATAGTGTTTGGTGCTGGCTAAGTGTTTGAGAGTGAGCTGCAATAGAACATCTATTTTGATTGAGCCATCTGGCTTTATTTCCGCACGAATCATTGAGAGAAAGTTTTAATCGAAGTAATTTTTAAAGGGGATTCATTCACCCCCCCCCCTCTGAATCTCTATAGTGCACCCAAATATTCTAACAGGTGGATTTTTTTTTGAATATATGACCTTGTGCATTCCTCTTTTATGTGTGAATGTTAGCGCTATGATCATCTTGCTAGCTCGAGACGTATTATCAGATGTTCACGTTCTCGACCTAATTCTGCTGCAGATCTCGGGACGTGACATGTGGTGTGGCCTTAGAGGGAGAGGATGGTGGTGGAACTGATAGGTTCCACCATAGAGAGAGAGAGAGAGATGAAGCTAACATGGATAGATTAGTCATCTCCCCTCTAAACCCACACTTCACTCTAATTAAGCAAATGAAGTGATGAGGGTAGAATTGCAATCATTCAGGATCTATCAAGAGTATCTTTGATAATAAGTTTAAATGAGATATTTATTTGTAAAGATTGTTGGGTATGCAATAGGATCTAGAGGGGGCGATAAATAGATCCTTTTAGAAAACTATACCCAATTTTAAACTCAATCTGACACCTTAATGAACTGTGGAGCAAGGGAACACTAATGTTTCTTCATAGGATACGTCAAACCAGACTGAGATAATACTCACAAGGAATAGAGACAACGTTCAATAAAAAGATGGCTCACAGTGAGCCTGGATCGAATAGCCAGTGGGTGTGTGCGTGATCATAATGTTGAGAATGCTGAAACTTAAAGGCTATCCCTACACATGACACCCACCAAACACTTGAGTGCATGTGTGCAGCGATCAACTCAAGGTGTGTGTGACAATTTAAACCTGTGAATGGGGATAGGAGAAAAGGAGCAATCGCACAGGGACAAATCACTGCTCAGATTTTTAAGGTGGTTCCTTTACAAACTAGCAACCTACGTCCACCCCTCACCAAACCCGGTGAGGCTTTACCACGCTACAAATGTAGCAACGGGGACAAGTCTCCAACAAACGCTGATACACAGCTTGACACGAGGACACAATCCTCACGAGGACACAGTCCTCAATAAATGCTGATATATAGCTTAATTGTGATCATCCCCACACACGCTGCTGCTCGCAGCATACACGGGGACAAGCCCCCCCCACACACACGCTACTACTCACAGCAACACATGGGGATGAGCCCCACATGCTGCCACTCGCAACAACAGACGGGGATGAACCTCAAAGGAAAAGAAAAGGAACGCTGCAAGGATGCAGCAAAACACGGGGACAAACTGCAAAAGAAAACACGCTGCAAAGGTGCAGCAAGACACCGAGATAACCCGCCAAGTGTCACAAATGCTAACTAATAGCTTGGACGAGGAGCAAGCTCCTCACGATCGCACAACAACCAAACCCAAACTCTGGTCCCTAAAATAGGGTACCGAAAACAAGCTATCAAACCAGTACCACAGACGGAAAAATAGATGTAGAGTTTTGAAAGAAAAACATAAAATGAAGCTGAGAAACAAAGCTGTATCTTTAGATTGAAGTCTTGAAGGTGAAGATATAGATCGAGATTCAGATCTGAAATCCTCTCAGATCTGAGGGCATTTCACTCAGTTCTTCTCATGCTTAGCTGCTCACACTACGGGCTCAGGGCTCTCCTTCTTCTTCTCAGCACTGGACTGGCTTAGACCAGCTGCTGTTCTGGTCACCTCCCTTCTTTTCTTCCTATCAGATCTTCTTCTAAAAAGCTCAGGCTGTCTCTGATGCCTAAGGGAAGCAGTGGCCTTTTCTTCAAATAGGAGGTCCATATTTATAGAAGAGAAGCATGAAAGATTTCCATTCTTTAGAACTGCATTCTAATTGGTCCAGGATAAAATAAGGTTCTTTGTCATAGAACCTTTCCAGGTCTATTTTCTTATTCGCCCATTTCTAGGAGACAGACATGGACACTAGCCTTTTTCCAGATCCGATCACTGACAGGTCCTTTTCACAAAAAGTAAACTGACTAGTTTATGATGAAAAAGACATATCTCTATCCTAGGACCTTTTTAGAGATGTAATCTTATTGGTCCATTGTAAAAAGGGAGGTTCTTTGTCGTAGGATCTTTTTAGACCTTGAGACGCTTGTCCTGAAGGTGTGAGCATTGACTTGGATTAAGTAAACATAAGGCTAGTTGACCCTGCTCGAAGTCTGCTAGAGTACGTTTATGAGTCGACTTGGTTAGAGCTTTGAGTCAACTTACTTCCGGTGTGTCGACGCACTCAGCTGGGTGTGTCGACGCAGCTCACCCCCTACCCATGCTGGACGGTAGGCCAGACCTTTGTGTCGACGCACCTAGTCAGGTGAGTCGATGCACTCTTGTAAAGTGCACTTGCAGCAGCTCCTGAAATGAGTCATGTGTCGACGCACCAAGAGGGTGGTGTCGACGCAGCTGAAGAGAATTCCCAGTGTAGCTTGTACTGGAATTGAAGGTGCATCGACACACTTAAGGTCTTGTGTCAACGCAGCTAGAAGAATGTTGCTCGTATGCCTGTGTTGTATCTAAAGTTGTGTCGACGCAGTGAGAGACTTGTGTCGACACAGCTGAAGAACATTGCTTGTATAATGATTGTCGGATATGAAGATGTGTTGACGCAGTGAAGGGACGGAGTCGACGCAGCCTGAAGAGAATTTCAAGTATAGCTTGTACTGGAATTGAAGGTCCGTCGATGCACTGAAGATCTTGTGTCGACGCAGCTGAGTTGTTTGCTTCAGTGTTTTGCTTCTTGTAGCTATGTAGGTCAACTCACTTAAGAAGTAGGTCGACACACTCTGACCTTTGTGAACACTCTGACCTTAGATAATTCTGGCCAAGCCCTTGCAGCTTCATTTCCATCAAATTGGGAGCCCCTTGCAACTTGGACTTCTTTCAACCTATGTTGTCATATAATTGGAGCTTGGGCTTCTTGTTCTATCTGACTTATCTACTTTCACCCAGTTACCCCAATCATCTGAGGTTGCTTAAGTCCAACTGCTTCCAAATTCATGCCCAGCTTCAAGATGCCTTGGTCTGCTGCTTTAGCATTGGATTCCCACTGCTACCTACTGCCTTTTTCTGACATTCTTCAGTTGATGTTTCTGCCTTTGTCATCTGAATCAGTCGGTCGACCGGGCCCTTCCTATCGGTCGACTAGCCCTTCAGTTAGGTCGACACACTTAGCATATGTGTCTACACAGCTTCTCAATTTCTATCGACTTTCTGAATATCTGTCGAGTGAACTTGACTTCAGTCGACTGATTTTGCATTCAGTCAATCGAGTTTGCCTTTCTCTTGTCAGCTCCTTTTCTGATCTGTCAGCTTTTTAAAACAACTCATTTACTCATATCATGAGATGAATAAACATCATTCAAGATGTCATGAATATTAGAGTTTAAAGACAAATAAATTTAAACATGAAATCTTTATACTTAAGGATATCTCATGAAGATCATAGTAGCATGAGGAGTCATCAACACATAGTGAATCATAGTTGGATCATTATTAAATGTACAATAATGAATCATAGTTGTACATCATCAAAATCACATATGAACCATACTTGCACAACATTCTCCCCCTTTTTGATGATGACAACTTTAAGTCATTATGACAACTAAGCAACTGTGATCAATTGTGAGTCACCCCCTTTGCAAGCTTTTCCCTTTTAACATAACTATAAAATCTCTCCCCAATAAACTCATAATCTCTCCCCCTTTGATCAAGTGATGACACATAATCTCTCCCTAACGAACCAATCAAATAATGACTCATATAATCTCCCCCCCTTTGACATCATGAAAACAGAAGACATGGAGAGAATATATGGAACAATCATGAAGGTGGGGAACAAACTAATTAGGAGATATTCAGAGTAGGGATAAAATAGTGAGGGCAACTAAATTAAGATAGGGTGAAGCAGAGATTTGAAAATTAGGCACAGGTTGAACCATTGAGCCTACAGTAGAATAACTGGTTTCAGAAATGGACATGATCAACTCAGGCCGGACATAGGCATGAACAGGTTAGACTCAAATTGAGGCTTGCACATAGCCAAGAAAAAGATATAACATGCAATCTATTTATTCAGCCATTTAACAGACTCATTTTTCTGGGTTTCAGATTTTTACTTTTTCTTTGCAATGCATGAAATTTAAAATGTGTGATCTAACAACATGCATGATGAAGACTGATACCAAATGAAGACTCATTTTTCTGATACCAATTGGGTTGATACCAGTTGTTGTACATACCGGTTATTGAACTGGTGGACACTTGTATGCATATGTATGCAAGTGACTAGCTTTATGATCAAACAGACCTCAATGCAGAAATATGAACAAACGCAGCACGTAATTAGGCAAACAGACAGCCATTCATTCATTCAACACGCATGTTAACAGAAAGAACTAAGACTCCCTCTTTGACATTATCAACACACACACTCTAAATGTAGACGCAGTGTTGCTAGGATAGATGCGATGGATTCAGAGGGGGGTGAATGAATCCCTCTCTAAATTTTTTGACCAATTTAAAATTTAGATTCTAGACAACTTGATCAGGACTCCCTAAACTGATTCAAGAGTTACCTCAACTAGGAGCCATGCCTACCATGCATCTAACGATGAATAATCACACAATCAAATCACTAGGAACACCAAGGTTTTTAGGTGGTTCGGTCCTTCAGACCTACGTCCACCCCACACTCAACTGAGTGTGGCTTCACTACTGCTTAACAGCCTGTCGCTGATCAACTGCTTCGGGGATGAATCCCTACAACCCGCTGAGCTTCACAGCTTGCTGACCAGAGGAATCCTCCTCTACAACTATTGAGGATTACAACTTAACCTATCCAGAGGAATCCACCTCTACCCGCTGAGGATTACACCTTTACCTGTCTAGAGAAATCCTTCTCTGCAACGCTGACACATAGCTTGAGTAACAAGAGTTTTTAAAAACAAAACGAACGAAAATAGAAAACTAAAAACAAGACTGGAATGTAGCTCAAGACAATGAGCAGTTTTGCTCTGGTTCTGAACCAAGAGACCGATGAATGCAACTCACGGTTCCTTCTTCTCTCAATTTCTCTCTTAGCTCTCTCACAGATCTTCTCTCTTAATCTGCCTTGATCGCATTTGCTCTTTTCTCTTTCTGCTTATATATCTCTGCTACACACTCTGATTCTTCTCTATCTCTTTCTAATCTTCTCTTCAAAATTCCATCATCATTTTTCTGTTCGCAGAAGAGGAGTCTTATATATCTTCAGTCAGGGACCCACAAGCTCACCTACTGGGCGTGTGGAGGGAACATTCCTGCCAAATAATTCCAGTAAGCTTTCAGCCACTTGTCCAATTCTGAGCACTGTAGCTTCCCTCTTGGCAATCCTTTGTTAGGGACGGTCCACCTTGGATCATGTTCCCTCGTTAAAGATCTCGAGCAGTTGACCTATTAACATGTCGAAACATACGATAGTCAAACAGATATGAATATTGCATAGGCTTGCTAAGAGAGTGTTCGACAGTTCATAAAGCACACATGGGCAGACTTAGTATGCACAGACTTAATGCATACATTGGCAGGCTCTACACACGCCATCAATGTGCACAAATAAGTATGCACATGCTTATTATGGATGAAGGGCTAAGAGATGCACAGACTTCATGTGTGCATAAGACAGATAATGCAACGACCCTATATGCCAAACCTTAAGTTGCACAGACTTTGCTTAGTGCAAAGACTAGAGTTGCACCGACTTTGTTGCACGAAATGCAGGAATGCACGGACTTTGATTTCTCCCACACAGAATGTGCACAGACTTAATAAGGCATAAGAAGAGTGTGTACAGACTTGGTCTATGCAAGGTGCCAAGGATGTACAGACCCAAGGCATCATAAGCAAATCATGCACAGACTTTGCATGTGTAAGGAACAAAAAGATGTACTGACCTTAAGTATGGAATGAACATGAACTTCACCGACTCAGCATGAACGAAAGGAAAATAGGCACCGGCTATGAATGTAAATGACTAAGACATATACCTACATTATCTAACAGATAACGTGGTATGCACAGACTTAACTAAAAGGTACACCGACTTTCTATACACGAGAGATAGAACACGCACCGACTTTCAATGCACAAACAGAATATGCACGGACTTCTTTTATGCTTGATATAGCGCTGCACTGACTTTATCAACATATGCACGGACTTTGTATGCGACAGATGCAAGGTGCACATACCTTATAAGATGAATGACGCAACTATGCACAGACATAATCATATATGCAATGATCAAATACAGACAGATTTATGCATTTCAATCTCACATGACTTATAGATTGTCATTATCAAAACCCGGGTTCCAACAATCTCCCCCTTTTGGATGATGACAACTATAAGTCATGTATGATTTATTTGCTAACATTCATAACAAAGATACCATACAAAATAAACCATGCATTCAACACAAGTATGCACTAAGTATTAATTACATTCCTATGTACAGTAAGAAAATGCAAGGTAGTGTTTGAGTGAAAAATCTCATTCAGTAATTTCTTTACATCTGAAAATTGAAAATTGTCCATCAGAACTGTCCACCAGTAAATTGAAAACTGTCCCTTTCATTCACACACTCATCATCATCATCATCATCATCATCAGAGCCTTATCCCAATTAATTGGGGTCGGCTACATGAATCCTGTTCTGCCAAAGATTTCTATCAAGTGCAATATTCATATTTAAACTCAAGGAACTAATGTCCTTCATAATAACATCGCACCATCTCATTTTAGGCCTTCCTCGAGCTCTTTTACTAGCATCCACTAAGATTTGGTCACATCTTTTAACCGGCGCTGAGTTAGGACGACGAAACACATGTCTAAATCACCTGAGTCTATTTTCTCTCATTTTGTTATCAATTGGAGCTATCCCTAAGTCCTTACGGATGCGCTCATTCCTAATCTTGTCTTTCTTAGTCTTTTCACACATCCATCTCAACATCATCATCTCTGCTACACACATTTTATGGATGTGTTCCTTTCGTACTGCCCAACACTCGGTACCATGTAACAAAGCAGGTCTCACAGCCGTTCTATAAAACCTCCCTTTGAGTTTCACAGGCATACGACAATCACAAAGGACCCTTTCATTCGCACACTCTACCACAATATTCTCCTCCTTTCTCATTATCAAAAAAATGGGGAACTGTAAGAAATCAGTAACCTCTATAACTCCCCCTGTCTATTGGATATTGTGTAGAGGTTGAACCAGGGGCTGAAAGTATGTTCATCACAGAGGTGTGAAAATCTCTAATGGAGTTTGACAACTCGTCTAGTCTGTGATGCACTGTGCTCCCCTGTCTATCTACCAGAGAGAAGTTGGAATCTTGTTTTGTGAGAAGCTGTCTTATACCATCTGAGAGGTTCTGCAATTGGGACTCGGCAACTTTAAACTTGTTAATGATCTCAGACTGACTATCTGCAATTTTGTTAAATGCACTCTTTATTATTTCAAACTCAATCTTAAGATCAAATGTGTGGTCAAGAATTTGAGCAAGCTTGCTGAAAGATGACAGTTGGGTATCTTGCATTTTTCTCACCATGTTACCAACTCTATTGCTGACACCCATAAGAGATTCCAAAATCTCTCGAACTACTGCATCAATTTTTTGTTTAGCAGTCATAAACTCAATCCATTGAGCTTTCACAATCTTTTTCAGATGTTGCATTCTGGCCTCTACTCTGTCCAGGTGAAGGGTTGTGAATATAAACTATTTATTCATCAATTCATTTTGATTCAGCACTATCTCAGTCAAATTAGACAGCATTTGTGCAATGTTAGGCTCAGCATTGGTTCCAAGTGAACTAAATGAAGTGGCACTAGAGTCAGGAAGTTCAGTGTGGTAAGCAGGCTGTTGTTCAGGAGATGGAGGGGTGGTATACCAAGACTAATCATTCCCCCGAAATGTGGATCATATGCAGGAGCTGGAGCAAAGGACATTCTTGGATACATTCTATACTGAGGAGCAAGACCTATAACATATTCTTGTGTGTCTTCCTCAGCTACCCCTAGAGCTGGAGCTAGTGGTTGTTCCTGTGGAACTTCTTCAGCAGATACTTGAGCTCCCTGTGGCTCATCCTCCTGTTCATTGACCACTGACTCAACAATTTCTTCATAAATTTTTTCAGCCTGTTCTTTCATAATCTGTGAAACCATTTCATCTAATAATCCTTCATCTGATTCAGTTTCTTTTTCCCTTTCCTTTTCTTGAAGAAATTCAATTCTTTCCTCTTCCACACTTGCCTCTTGTTCTTGTTGATCTGTGAGCTGTTCCTGCTCAGATTGTACTCCAAATTTATCAAATAACAGGTTGATGTCTTGATCCAATTGTTGTACTATTTTAGCATCAGTTAGATTCAACTCATGGACTTCTTGTTCCAATTGAGGATCCTTGAGATTCTTCTCAGCAGACTCAGTAGTGATTTCTTCTTGTTGTTCAGCAGTTGATTGACCTCTTTCAACTGACATAAGAGGGACTTCTTCATGAGGAACTTGAGGATGCTGTTCTGATGATGTATCAACTTGAATTTTCTTTTTCTTCTTCAAAGGAGCTGGGTCCTGTTCTTCTATCTCTTCTTGATCTTTTCCTGGACTGACCTGAGGTCATTTACTTTGTTCTTTGGCATCTTTCACCTTACTGCCTTTGGATGATTTCAACTTCAAGTACTTGTTAATAAAATCCAACTTATAAATATTTACTTTGGGAATATCTTTTGAGGATTCCTTTTCTAGTGGAATTTTTATTTTTCTGAAGATTACTGTCAGATGAGCTGCATAAGGTAGATTTCTCGTTTACTCCTTGAAAGTGCTCATTATCTGAATCATTATTGCTGGTAGACAAAGCTTGATACCCTTGAGTAGGCCAAAGAGAATAAATCTCTGAGAATCGGTCACTCTCCCTCTACCTCCAACTTGTGGAGTTATCATAGTTGTAAGGATATGATGTAACAATCTCCTTAGAGGGGAAAATTTACATGCATTGAACTGAGTGAGATAAGTCTGTTTCTTTGGATCTCTGGGGTCTCTAGGCATCTCTATAATGAGGGAGTAGGCCTCATGCAAGTTTACATCAAATTCACCTTCTACTTCCCCTCCTTTTGGAATTCAAACGATTTTATGTAGAGAGTGCCTAGTTAAATCAATCTTGACCCCTTTAACTACGGACTGAACTATAGACCTTTCAGAGTCACATCTCAGATTGCAGTAAAATTCAGCAACCAGTCTAGGATAGTAAATCTTATGCTTACTCAAGAATTTCTTCCATTTTTGAAACTTAAAAATCTCCAATACTTCAGGGAATTCAGAAATCATAGGTTGGTCATCAAAATCAACGTACCGTGGAAGCATGATCTTTCTTGCTTCCAATATCACCTCAACCTGTGTAGAAGACTCAGCAGGGACCACTACTTCTCCAGATTCATCCTTAGCAGCTTTTGAAGCAACAGCCTTGCGCCGCTTGGAGGAGGTTTCTTCTACCTTGTCTTTCCCTTTTTCCTTCTTTTGTTGGTATACCTCTTTGGGCACATCTGCTGGCAATTGCTCTTTCGAAGAATCCTCCACTTGAACTTTTATTTCTTTCCTCTTCCCTTTTATTGACTTCTCCTGAACTGGTTCCGAAGATGCTCTCTTCGCATGAGACTCCTTTGATTTACGCTCATAGCATTTAGCCACATCGGTCTTCATAGCTTGAGGAAGCGGTGGCTGTTGCTCTTCCATGCCTTTCTTCTTCCCTTCACTCGTGGCGGACAGAGAGGACATGGTGGAAGCAATGAGGAGAAGAGGAAGAAACGTAGAGAAGGAATGAACGAGATGAGAAGAGGGAAGACTGGAGAGGCGGGCTTGCTGGCTGAACTTGAGAGAGGAAAACACAAGAGCAGGAGGTCGCTTCGGCTTCAAAGGAGAGGGTATGATGGTAAAGCAAGTAGTGTTACGTATATAAGAAACACTGCCAACTCTACCAATATTCAACAGTTAATACCCAAACTACCCCTTACTTTAAAGTAAAATGCCTTTCTACGCAGAAATACGATTTTCGGCATATGAGATTATATCTTAAAATGTTATTCTCCACAATTTATCCTTATGAATCAATGGAAATGAAACAACTTAATCAAGGAAATAACCCAGTCAAAGAGATCCTTAATCTTACTATCCCCTTTCATTAGCCAATTATTGATTGAAAAACCCAATTTTTATATTGACCTTAAACCAGTATAAATTTAATGAAGGAACCATAGGGTCAACCATATTTTTCATTGATCTTTTGCAAAATTTTGATTGAACATTTCAGTATAACTGCACCTTTTTACTCAAGGAAACATGTTGATCAAATACCAGAGTCCCTGGTTACTCAGTACAGTTTACCTTTATGTTTCATAATTCTTGAACAGAGATAGCATTCATTTTCATGACTTGACCTCTGAATTTCTTTGAAACAGATGGTCAGTTTCTCAAATAATATGCCATTGCTCTGCCACAATCAATTTTTCATTTAATGGTGTATTCTCAGGTCCTTTATCAGAGTTTTCTTTAGACATGACTTAAAGACCATATAAACCTTAGATTTCCTATCAGATTGGCTTATTACTAAGAACTTTTAGATTTTAGATTCCTTACTGAGCAGTTTCCAATTTGGACAATTTTAAGACCATTGAGGTATCATTCAGGGTTAATTGTGAGAGCTTTTAAGATAAGATTTAATATTCATATACTGAAAATCACATCTCAGTTAAGATCAATAATTTTGTTCTTAGTTCAGGGTGATCTCAGTAGTTAATTATTGAAGATAAGTAAAGGTGACAGTGATCAGATATTACTCTCCCTGACTAACACATTCTATGAACTTCTTTGAAGATAGATGTGGAGAAGGAGAGGAGACCATGAACAAAGTGATGTAGGTGAAGACCACTCATGAGCAGGGTTAAGACTAAAGGCCATATAGCATAAATCCAAAAGCACAACCTTAGAGACCAACATCAGATAGCCACTCATATCTTAGATAGGCACTCATCTCAGATAGCCACTCATATCTTAGATAGCCACTCATATCTTATAACCCAGCAAACATTCAGCCTTGTGGAAAATTAGTGTATCCAAAAACCCAATCCTCAATAAATTGGCCTCTCATCTTATATCAGACTCAAGCAGACTCCAAAGTCAGTATCACAACAGTAGTACCTTACAGCTCAGCAAACATAAAAGACTGACTGTCTAAGCAGCAAGACATCATTAACCCAAACATGCATTCAATCTTTGATAAGTTCAGCTCTCCCTCAGAACGTGCAGAGATATCAAACAATCACTATTTGATTTTCTTAAAGTACACAGATATGTAAGTGTTCTACATGAACATGCATAGACCCATATTTGTCATGACACACAAGACTGCACCGACTTCATCTGACTCGAGGCAAGGGATGCACCGAGTTTATATGCATGCATCTTATAAGTGCTCTGACCTTGTTACGTATATGGGAAAAGTCTACACAGACCTAGTGGATGTGCACCGACATGCATGCGTGCAGCAACAATACTTGCACCGACATTGTGAACATACTAGCTAAGCATGCACTGATGTAATATGCATACACGTCTAACTGTGCACAGACTTGATAATGCAATGTGCACGTGTATCTATTTGCTAAACTAAGAAGTCATGCAGATGGATGCATCTACTCATTATCATGAATTATATTCATCAACATGTATTATTCTTAAAGAGATAGCATCAATCATCAGGT
The DNA here is from genome assembly GCA_022559845.1 of Amorphophallus konjac. NCBI lineage: Eukaryota > Viridiplantae > Streptophyta > Magnoliopsida > Alismatales > Araceae > Amorphophallus > Amorphophallus konjac. The sequence goes on from CM040117.1 coordinate 47,555,005, forward strand.
TTGTCTAAACAATCATACAGCTTTCCAAAGAGAGTATTATTCAGACAAAATTAACAAAAATGAGAGGTGGAGTTTGACTTACCTTTGTGCCCTGAATTTATTGAGCCCCACTTTTATTTCATCAAGGCATATCTACAAAACAACATTTATTTTGGGCAAACAAGAACCCAAGCAATCTTGGGTCCTGAGATACTAGCTGCACCTTTAGAGGGTGCTCTCCACAATGTTCTAGCATCATAATTATCAGAATTCATCAAACGACAGTTAGACATGATATGGCCAAACTGACCACAATATTGACAACAAGCATTAGATTTCATGTTCTTTTTATATGAGTAAGCATGAGTGTGAACTTGATGCGAACGAACATGATTGGTACTTCTGTTAGCATGAGGATTTTGTTTTCTGAAACCTGCCAACCTGCACTGATTGGCTTTATGGCTAGGTTTTCCACATTCAAAACATGTAACAGTATTTCTTTTAAAACCATATTTTTTTTCATCAAAGACATTTCGGTACACAAGGGTTTAGAAAAGCTAAAGTGACTATTTCTACCCTGTGCATGTCAACATTGTGTAGCAATGTTGCCAAACTTGCCACAGCAATAACACTGAGTTTTCTTTTTCTGAACAGTAGAAGGTTTCCTAGGATGAAAATTTCTAGGATGCATCCTAACTGCACTTTGTTCATCATTTTTCATGATTAAACAGTCATACATAACATGTTCACACTTCCTACAATAATGACATGTTACTCCTTTGTTATTCACATGCACTGGTTTGACAGTATAGACATTCGCATGAGAATGTGAATGTGTGTGTGAACAGTTGGCAGCATGCATATGAGAATTAGGGACATATTTATACTTATTTAATTCCACATTCTTCTTCGGTTTGTGAACCTTTTTCTGATTTTTATTTGAATTTTCTACTTTCTTTACAGTGAATTGAAAGATGGAAGACTTGGATGAGTTAGCCTGTTCTGAACTTTTCACAAAAATAGTTGATTTCTTCTATTCATTGGTCTGTTTATTAACAGGCACATATCCAAGCCCTTCTTTCTGAAAATTCACGTTAGAACCTAGCAATTTATTTAAGTTATCTTTCCCTTTAACAAATTTTGAAAGAGAATTTTTTAGATCTTCAACTTTAGCTTGCAAAGTGGCGATTTCATTTTCACATGAGACAACTTGTTGATGCAGACAATCATTGAGACTTTTCAAAGTTTCATTTTCTTGTTGAAACTTTGTTTCATTGTTTGTTTCCTTTTCTTTCAAAACAATTTTTCCCTTTTCAAAGGCCAGCCATCTTTAGATAAGACAGTGTTAAGAACCATCAACTTTTTGTTCTGTTCCTTCAAATTACTATTTTCTTCAATCAATTTGTCTTGATATTCATCAGTTTCCTTTTTCTGTTTAACCAATGATTCATTTTCTTCTTTCAAAGATCTGATTAAGTTCTTCTGCATATCATTATCAGAATCAAGGTCTTCAATCAGTTCCTTTAACAAGGCACATTCATTACACGCGTTTTCATCTTTAAGAGCTTCATTTTTAATACTTTCATTTTCAAAATTCAATCTGTCTATTTCAGATCTTTCCTTCTTCATGTCTGATTTCAAATTTTCATTTTCAGCTCTCAATCGTGTAACTTCAGAAATCATTTCTTTTCTAAGCTTTTCCTTTTCAGACTTGAGTTTATCATATTTATCAATCAAATGTTCATTCAAAGCAATCAGATCTTCAAAACTTAAATTGGCGATTTTAGAATTTACCTGTGACGAAGTATCTTCCATCTGATCATGATCTTCATCTGTAGCCATGAAGCATTTCACTCCGTCTTGAAACCTGCTAGCTGCAATCATGTTGATAATCTTAGAGGCACTGCAGCATTCAAACACACACGGGAATTTGTCAGTGTTTATCACCCTTCGGGTTAACTCTAGGGCCTTCTAATTCTTAGAGAATTTCAACTGATCTGAAGTTTTACATAAGGATTTATCCTTTGGAACTTCATAAGGACTGTGTGCAATGATTATCCATAGATCTGGATTAACCTGCATCACGTACTCTCTAAATTGATTAAGCCAGCTATAAAAACCTAGACCCTCAAATCTTGGGAGATCAATCATGAATGCCATGCTCAGACTAGATCAAAAATCCAAATGCAAAATAGATCAGACACAGATCACACCGACACCTAATATAGGAACGGATCTGTAGGTCGTTGGACCCTCCGTGCAGACACCTGCTCTGATACCAATTGTTAGGATAGATGCGGTAGATTCAGAGGGGGGTGAATGAATCCCTCTCTAAATTTTTCGACCAATTTAAAATTTAGATTCAAGACAACTTGATCAGGACTCCCAGAACTGATGCAAGAGTTACTTCAACTAGGAGCCGTGCCTACCATGCATCTAACGATGAATAATCACACAATCAAATCACAAGGAACACCAAGGTTTTTAGGTGGTTCAGTCCTTCAGACCTACGTCTACCCCACACTCAACTGAGTGTGGCTTCACTGCTGCCTAACAGCTTGCCGCTGATCCACAGCTTCGGGGACGAATCCCTACAACCCGCTGAGCTTCACAGCCTGCTGACCAGAGGAATCCTCCTCTGCAACCGCTGAGGATTACAAGCTTAACCTATCCAGAGGAGTCTACCTCTGCCCGCTGAGGATTAAAGCTTTACCTGTTCAGAGAAATCCTTCTCTGCAACGCTGACACACAGCTTGAGTAACAAGAGTTTTTAAAAACAAAACGAACGAAAATAGAAAACCAAAAACAAGACTGGAATGTAGCTCAGGACAATGAGCAGTTTGGCTCTGGTTCTGAACCAAGAGACCGATGAATACAACTCACGGTTCCTTCTTCTCTCAATTTCTCTCTTAGCTCTGTCACAGATCTTCTCTCTTAATCTGGCTTGATCGCATTTGCTCTTTTCTCTTTCTACTTATATCTCTCTGCTACACACTCTGATTCTTCTCTATCTCTTTCTAATCTTCTCTTCAAAATTCCATCATCATTTTTCTGTTCGCAGAAGAGGAGTCTTATATATCTTCAGTCAGGGACCCACGAGCTCACCTACTGGGTGTGTGGAGGGAACATTCCCGCCAAATAATTCCAGTAAGCTTTCAGCCACTTGTCCAATTCTGAGCATTGTAGCTTCCCTCGTGGTAGTCCTTTATCAGGGACGGTCTGCTTTGGATCATGTGCCCTCGTTAAAGATCTCGAGTAGTTGACCTGTTAACATGTCGAAACATACGATAGTCAAACAGATATGAATATTGCACAGGCTTGCTAAGAGAATGTTCGACAGTTCATAAAGCACACATGGGTAGACTTAGTATGCACAGACTTAATGCATACATTGGCAGGTTCTACACACGCCATCAGTGTGCACAAAGAAGTATGCACAGGCTTATTATGGATGAAGGGCTAGGAGATGCACAGACTTCGTGTGTGCATAAGACAGACAATGCAACGACCCTATATGCCAAACCTCAAGTTGCACAGACTTTGCATAGTGCAAAGACTAGAGTTGCACAGACTTAGTTGCACAAAATGCACGAATGCACGACTTTGATTTCGCTCACACATAATGTGCACATACTTAATAAGGCATAAGAAGAGTGTGTACAGACTTGGTCTGTGCAAGGTGCTAGGGATGCACAGACCCAAGGCGTCATAAGCAAATCATGCACAGACTTTGCATGTGCAAGGAACAAAAAGATGCACTGACCTTAAGTATGGAATGAACATGAACTTCACTGACTCAGCATGAACGACAGGAAAACATGAACCGACTATGAATGTAAACGACTAAGACATATACCTACGTTATCTGACAGATAACGTGGTGTGCACAGACTTAACTAAAAGGTGCACTACTTTCTATACACGGGAGACAAAACACGCACCGACTTTCAATGCACAAATAGAATATGCACGGACTTCTTTTATGCTTGATGTAGCGCTGCACTGACTTTATCAACATATGCATGGACTTCGTATGCGACAGATGCAAGGTGCACATACCTTGTAAGCTGAATGACGCAACTATGCACAGACTTAATCATATATGCAATGATCAAATATAGACAGATTTATGCATTTCAAACTCACATGACTCATAGATTGTCATTATCAAAACCTGGGTTCCAACAAGTGTCACTGAGGTGGCTGAGATGCAACATTCATGAGTTCTGGAGCAGGAATATAGACATGCAATTGAGATGAAGGTTGAGCAGCTGGTTAAGAGGTCTGATACCAAGTGATATCCGAGTGTCCATGCAAGGATTAGGTGTTGAAGGGATTGAACAACAGATGAAGTAGGGCTGTAGAGAAATCACAAGTCATCTGATAAAACTTACATACCAGGGTTTTCATTTATGAAAAATTAACGTTCTCCTTTTAGAGCAAAGTGATTCAAGACATTTATTTGCATTAATGGTTCAAAGTTCATAAGTCCAAAATCTGAGTGTCAAAATCCTGAAAATATGTTCTAGTATATTTAATAGAGCTAATATAGATCATTTACGACCAAAGTCCTTGCCCCCATTCCTTTTCATCTTACTTACTGATTTTAAGAGACACCCCTAGAAAGAGTTTTAACTAGTATTGAAGATAAACATTTTAAGGTACAAAATTCTTTTTAGGGTCAGCCCTTTGAATATCATTCTCTTTTTCACTAATTTTTCATTTTGCTCATTTTTCAAGGACAGTCAGGTTGAGTTTACTCCTTTGACATGAAGAGATGCACTGATCAGATGCCAGACTCCTCAATTACTCAAAGTTTTACTCACCATCCTGTCTCAATCATGAACAGAGGTGGCTTGTCACATCATGACACAGTCCACGTCACTTCTTGGGTGAAGGGACATGGTTTCTCAATAAACTTTAGCCATTGCTCTATCTTTTATTTTTATCTTTCTCAAATAAAAAATTTAAACAAAGTTAACTAGACTTTTACATCATGACGCAGTTCTCATCACTTCTTTGGTGAAGGGTCTATGTTTCCTCAATTAGTCATAGTCATTGCTCTGCAGATTTTTAATTTTTCTAGATATTTTCCTTTTAATTTCATCAGACCATTTTCAATGTTTAAAAATAATACTCAGTGTAAAGCTCTTTAACCAAGGTGGCCTCAATACTTTCAATTTTCAGATTTCAAGAAGAGATGAGGTCACAGTTCTTTAAGTCTGTTTTAAATCTATTCCATACAAAGAGATGATCATTTTAAGACCCTTAAACCCAGATTTAAGATTTATACACTCTAAACCATCAATTTATTTAGGGTTGGTCTTAAATATCAACAAGGAGCTCTAAGAAGAGAATATTGAATTTAAGCTCCCCTGAGTATATAAACTCAGTCAGATTTAAACAAGAATACTCCCCCTCAGTGAATGACTTACAAGGATGTTGTAGGAGGGAATGAAGGAAATTATGCAAATGAGGAGTGAGTGAGCACAATTCAATCTGAATAGAAGGATTTAAGAAATGAGCAGGAATCATCAAATATGAACTGGTGCATCGACACAAGGAGCACATGGTGTCGACATACAATCGCAGACAGAGCACTGATTCCATGATGATTCAACTGTTGTGTCGACACACTCAGAAATGGTGTCGACACACTGACATCTTTCAGAGCATTAACTTAAGCACATCTTAGAAAATACATGCACACAAAATGATGTATCATGATATCGAGTGTGGTGTTTGAAAAAGGGAATGCAGGCTAAGCGAACAACAAGTTAGGTCGACACATGCAACATTGTGAGTCGACTTGTTCTTTGAACACAGCATTAAACATTTAGACAAAAGTCAAAGTGAGCTTTCAGGCAGGCTAGGTCGACCTAGAGTGAGCAGTGGGTCGACCTGTTCTTCAAGCAGAATGCAGATGGTAAATACTCCTTACAAGTCTAGGTCGACACATGATGGCCTGTGGATCGACCTGTACTACAACCAGGATGATTTTCAAGAACATTTTCAAAAAAAATAGATGACATAGGTGTTGCCAAAAACTTAATTCCATTCAGAATTTTTTTAATATAAATCTTGGCAAAGCTTTCATTTAGTAACAAGACAACTGAAGCTTTCAAATCATTAGCAATAAGCTCGTCATTAGATTAATTCCAAAAGATTCTTCATGATCCAAACATTTGAAATTTCTGATTTCTGGTACGGGACAGAGTATAGACTCACGCATGGTGATAATTTTCAGTTGGACCTAATCCAACCTTCCACCGGTCACCATTTCATATACCAGAAAGTCATGACATGTGAATGCATATGTAGCATCATGAGAAGTTGAAAATGTGTAAGGACCAAGGTATGCATGGAAAGCAATATGAGAGAGAAGACAGTTCGGAAGGGAAATTTCAGTTTGAGCAAAACTCAGGAACAATTAACTATATCAATTTAAAGAGAACTTAACATGTAATGTTGACATGAACTAAAACTTTATTTCCAAACCTGTGCCTTGAGCAGTCATTTCTTACCATTTCTTATTTAGTCTCAAGGCATTCATACAACACAAGTTCTCATGTGATACTTTTAGGTACCCAAGTTTTCTTGGGTCCTGGAGAGGGGGATTTCTGTAGCCCACTTGAAGAGCAGCCGAACTAGGCCCATCCGGGCCCAACAAGGCCCCGCTAGCCCGAGTGACAGCCCACTGGGCCCACTCCGGACTAAAAGCCCAATAAAAGTTCACTCGGGGATACCACCTTCCTAAGTGGCCCTTAGGCTCGGGAGGCTCGAGCGTCGGTCAGGTCACAGGAAAGGTCCACGCCCGAGCCATCTCTCCGCCTGGGAGAGGAAGGCGCGTGCCAACCGATCCTACCCATCTTCATCTGAGCTAAGCCTACCGCCCAGGATAAGGGCTGGCATCTCTGAGCTCGGAATGGCCGACGATTGCTTATCCATGCAGCTGTTAGGAGCTTTCTGTAAGCAGGAATTTAAGGGGATAAGGGACTCCACGTCCCCATGGCGATAAAGATCCCACGATGAGGCAGTTAAGAGCTCACGTTGAGGACGTAACTCCCGCCTGGAACCCCTCGACTTATAGGACTTCTGAAGATAGTGCACTATTTAAATGAAGGATACCCTCCGGTGAAAGGTAAGGGCAACCACACGCTCAAAACTCTTGAGCAGGAACCACTTCACCCTTCTGATGGAGAGGGATCTCGCGCAGAGGCTACTTCCCCCCTTTATTGCTCCCACCATAGCTCTACTGACTTAAGCATCGGAGGGTTTTTCCCCAGGGACTCATCCCTGGGCCCCCTGATCCGTTTCCCTTTCTTGCAGTTCATAATCCGGTGATCCCCCGTCCACTCAGGACCCGCGCGAGATCTCGCCTCTTCATCTGGCGCCGGCTGTGGGAAACGTACAAGAAGCCAGTATGGTGAGAAGGAGCTCAGGGAGGAGGTCCGCCGGCGACAGGGGAAAGGCCATGGTAGCGGCTGGGGATGGACCCGCTCGGGCCTCGCAGAACCCCCCCTCCAACACCAGTGCCCCCGCCGACGAACCACCACCCCCCCTACGACAGTAGGGCTACCACCTAACGGTGGTGCGGACGCCTTCCAAGCCCTCAACGCAAAACTAGATATCCTCGTGGAAATCATGAGGAGCCAGGCGGCTAGGGATGGAAGGTCGCGGGCCCCGTCAGGGAGCCCTCCCCACGAGAATGCATCCAAACACACTGCCGGAGGCCGCTTCCCTATCCGCGGCCAGCAAATTATCCGTAACAGGATTGGAGGACCCTCGCAAGCTTCGCCGCCAGAGCAAGAGGCTTCGTCCACACCGAGGTGGGGAAAACCTGGGGCACGCCGTCCGAACCCAGAGACCGATGTTCCCGAGGAACGCCAGGACATTCCCCCCAGCCTCGCGGCACAACAGCAGTCGGAGTTATCCCTCCAACTGCGAGAGTTCAAGAGACGCTTCGTAGAACAAGAGCGCGCCCTCCGCGCCCTGCAGAAGGTCTCTCCCCCGGAGGATGAGGAGAAATCCCCTTTCTCCGAGTATATCTTGAAGGCAGAGGTGTCTCCCAAAACCTCCATCCCAACCTTCAAGCTCTACGACGACCAGGGCGACCCGGCCGATCACTACGACAGCTTCGACGCTCTGATGACCCTGCACGGAGCGTCCGACGCCATCAAATGCCGAGCCTTCGTGACCACCCTGGTCCAAGGCGCTCAAGCTTGGTTCCGGGCCCTCGCCCCGGATCCATCCGAGATTTCAAACAGTTTGGGCGAATCTTCAAAGGGAGTTTCGCCGGAAGTGCCCCCCCAAGGTCGGTAGTGGGGCTCCTGGCCCTTAAACAGGCGCAAGGGGAGAGACTCTGGGCTTATATTCACCGATTCAAGTCGGAAGCCCTGAGGATCCCCCGCCTAGATGTGGCCTCAGCCATAACCACACTTACTGGGGGCACCCGGGATGAGAATCTCCACCGCGAGCTTGTCCTCCACCCTCCCTCGACCCTTGCCGAGCTAGTAACTCTGGCTTTGCGCCATGTCGAGTGCGAGGAAGTACTCAACGCATGCCGAGATGCAACCGGCTCGGGTCGGGAGGGGGACTAGAAGTGGGCATCCGAGCCAAGCTCTGGTTTAGGAAAAGGTGGAACCGAGACGGGGAACGCAAGGAATTGTTGCGGAAGTATGAGCGGTACACCCCACTGGCCATGCCGGTCTATGAGATCTATGAAGACATCAAGGACTCAGGTCTCCTCCGCCAACCCGAGCCAATGAGGTCGAAGAACCGTAACCGCAACAAGCACTGCTTGTTCCACAGCGAACACGGACACCACACCGGCGACTGCCACCAGCTCCAGGACGAGATCGAGCACCTCATCCATCAGGGGGACCTGGCTCGGTTCGTAGCCGAGCGTAAGGAAGACCGAAGCACCCCAGCGGAGATCTACAACGCCCCCCGAGGGGTCCACATCAATGTCATCTCCGGAGGAGCAGCATCAGGAGGCGACAGCGGCCGAGGAAGGAAGCGTCATGTCGAGCGGGCGAGCCGAGCCATAGAGCCTCCCAAGGCCCCACCGAGTGAGCCCCAGGTCATAGTTTTCTCCGACCGAGACCTGGAGGGGCTGAACACCCCGCATGACGACGCCCTCGTGATATCGGCCATAATAAACCATTGTAACGTATGTAGGATTCTAGTTGACAATGGAAGTGCCCCTGATGTGCTGTCTTATGATTGTTTCCTTAAGATGGGGGAGGATCCGTCTAAGCTCCGCCCGATCCGGACCCCTCTCTGCGGGTTCAATGGCTAGGCCACCTACTTCGAGGGAGCCCTAAGCCTGCCAGTTACACTCGGCACCCCACCCAAAACTGTTATGGTCATGGTGGACTTCATAGTGATCAAAGGTATGATAGCATACAACGCCATCTTCGGCCGAGGAATCCTCAGCCGAACGAGAGCGGTGCCTCCTACCTATCACCAAAAGATGAAGTTCCCCACCAAAAATGGGGTGGGGGAAGTCCGAGGTAACCAGGCCATGGCTCGGAAGTGCTATAACATCTCGGTGGAAGCCTCAAGGCCGGACGGGAGTAACAAGGGCCCCCGTGGAGTCGAGGAAAAATCCGCAACCGCCGAACCTGGAGGCGAATTGCTAGCGATTTTCTTAAACGACGACCCGACCCTAGGAGTAAAGATCGGAGCCGACCTACCGTCTGAGGTTCAGAAGCAATATAAAGATTTTCTTTCTGCGTACATCCGAGTCTTCTCATGGTCTGATGATCAGCTCCCTGGGATACCAGGGGAGACCGTAAGGCACAAGCTCAACCTCGACCCCACTATGAAGCCCGTGCAACAACGAAGGACGAAGCACGCACCAGAAAAGCAGGCGATCATCAAGGTGTAGGTCACCAAAGGGCAAGAGACTGGCCTCTTTAGATCAGTCCTGTACCCGATGTGGCTAGCCAACGTCGTCCTGGTACCGAAAGCTTTGGGCAAGTGGCGGATGTGCGTGGACTTCACCGACCTGAACAAGGCCACCCCTAAGGACTGTTATCCGTTACCGAGCATCGACCAACTAGTTGATTCAACCTCGGGCAACGAAATACTCTGCTTCCTAGATGCCTATTTAGGTTACCATCAGATCAGAATGGATCCAGAAGATATCGAGAAGACTGCCTTCATCACCGACTTCGACGTGTACTGCTACACCCGGATGCCTTTCGGGTTGAAGAATGCCGGAGCCACGTACCAGAGGCTAGTCAACCATATGTTCGAAGGACAGCTCGGTCGGAACGTCGAGGCCTATATTGACGACATGCTCGTCAAGACCCCCAAGGCCGAAGACCACTTCGCTGACTTCGCCGAGACCTTCGACACTCTCCTGAGGTACAACATGAAGCTTAATCCTGCCAAATGCGCCTTCGGAGTAAGATCTGGGAAGTTCCTGGGTTTTCTGGTTACTCATCGTGGGATCGAGGCCAACCCCGATAAAGTCCAGACCATCCTAGACATGCGCCCGCCCACCTGCATCAAGGACGTCCAGCGCCTAACCGGGCGTGTCGCCGCTCTTAGTAGATTCCTGTCCCGTGCGGCTGAACGATGCCTGCCCTTTTTCAAGCTATTGAGGGGGCCAAAATTGGCGTCTACTACATTTGCATGGGATGAGGAATGCCAGAAAGCATTCACCGAGCTCAAGGAGTTCTTGGTTTCACCCCCGATGCTTTCCAAGCCCGTCCCGGGTGAAGCCCTGCATCTCTATCTCTCGACAACCCCATCTACGGTTAGCTCGGTCCTAGTCAGGAATGACTCAGGAGTTGAATGGCCGGTCTATTATACCAGCAAGATGCTCAACGAGGCTGAAAGAAGGTACCCCGCAACCGAGAAGCTCGTGCTAGCGTTGGTTACCTCGGCCAAGCGCCTCCGACCCTACTTCCAGGGGCATCCCATCACCGTGCTGACTGGCGAACCGTTGAAGAGGATCCTCGCTCACCCCGAAGCCTCAAGACGCCTCATCAAGTGGGCCATCATGCTTGGGGCCTACGACATATCTTATCAGCCTCGCTCGGCTATCAAGGGCCAGGCGCTCGCTGATTTCATCGCCGAGAGCACCATCCCGACTGAAGAAAGACCTTCGTCTGCACCCGGGCCAACCTGGGAACTGTTCGTCGATGGGTCTTCCAACTCGGTTGGGAGTGGTGCTGGAATCCTCTTGAAGTCCCCCGAAGGAGAAGAGCTACAGTACGCCTTGAAGTTCAAATTCCAAGCGTCCAACAACGCTTCCAAGTACGAAGCCCTTATCTCGGGAGCACGCATGGCCCGACGGCTAGGGGCTGAGCGAGTCAAAATCCACACCGACTCCCAGCTGGTCGCTAGCCAGGTCAACGGCGAGTACGAAGCTCGAGAGGCACCAATGATCAAATACCTCCAATTGGTCAGAGCCCTGGCCGAGCAATTCGAGAGGTTTGAGGTAGTCCGAATAGCTCGAGAGGAAAACTCCCGAGCAGACGCCTTCTCTCGGCTGGCCTCCTCTCTCGACCCTGAGGGTACCCGATCGGTCCTCCTCGAAGAGCTAGAGCGCCCGAGCATTGACTCGGAGCTCCTCGCTGTTGACCCGGCCTCCCCGCGCAACTGGCGCACCCCGTACCTATCGTGGCTCCAGGACTCTCAAGAGCCTATCGACTCCCGAGAGGCCCACAGATTGAAGTACCAAGCTCGACGTTTCATCATCCTAGATGGCACTCTCTACCGAAGGTCCTTCTCCGGTCCCCTCCAGAAGTGCCTTAGCACCGACGAAGCCAACCAAGCTATCCAAGAGATTCACGAAGGCCTGTGCGGAGTGCATTCGGGAGGAAGGTCGCTTGCCAGGATCCTGCTGCGGCAGGGTTACTAGTGGCCCACTCTTCAGTGCGACTGCTCAGCCTATGTGCAACAGTGTGACCGATGCCAGCGATTTGACCACTTGGTCCTTCGACCGACAACGGAGCTCATCACCCTAGCCGAACCATATCCGTTCGCTCGGTGGGGGATCGACATCCTTGGGCCATTCCCTACGGCTCAGGCCCAGAAGAAGTTTGTCATCGTCACCATCAACTACTTCACCAAGTGGATCGAGGCCGAAGCCACGGGGAGGATCACCGAGACAGTCGTCTAGAATTTCGTCTTGAAGTCGATCATCTGTCGCTACGGCATCCCCCGGGTGATAGTGAGCGATAACAGTCGGCAATTTGATTCTCGCTATTTCCAAGACAGATGTGTCGACCTAGGCATTCACAATCACTTCACCTCGGTCGCCCACCCTCAGGCTAACGGACTGGTCGAGAATGCTAATAAGACTATCTTAAAAGGCATCAAGACCATGCTCGGCAAGGCCAAGGGCAGCTGGCTTGATGAATTGCCTAGCGTGCTTTGGTCACACAGAACGACTCCTAGAATGGCAACCAGTGAAAGTCCCTTCCAGTTGGTATATGGCACCGAGGCCATCATTCCGCTGGAGATCATCAATCCCTCCCTCCGAGTCGTCTGCTTTTTGCCCGAGGCAAACGAGCATAAACTGCTCGAAAACCTCGACCTAGCAGATGAACTCCGAGAGATTGCCAGCATCCGAGCAACGGAATACCAGGGCCGCCTCACTCGATACTACAACGCTAAAGTCCGAGACAGACACTTTCAACCGGGAGACTTCGTCCTCAGGAAAGCCGAAGCATCTCGACCACTTGAGGCGGCGGGCAAGCTATCCCCTAATTGGGAAGGCCCCTACCGAGTGGTCGAGACGCTCGGGAAAGGAGCTTACCGGTTATCTACGATGGAAGGAGAGCCCATCCCTCAGACCTGGAACGCGACTACGCTACGCAAGTTCTATTTCTGAATACCAAACATTGTGTAAGCAGCATAGAATAAAATAAATTTCCCTTCCTTTATTCAAACAACTCGCTTGTACATCAGGAAGGCCGAAGCCAAGAAAATACATGTCGAAAAAAGAAGAAAATACATCTGCCGCCATCATATGAGCCCATCGCTCGGCTGACTCGGATGACCTTCCTGCGTCCAGCCACTGACTCTGCCTCATGTAGAAACTGGCTCGGATAAAGGATAGTTGACCCCGTTGGCTCGGGTAGCTTGAGACAAAGGTGACATAGGGATTAGAGAAGAGGAAGGCTACCTTCCAAGTTGAACTTGGAAGAGGAAGGGGGGAGGGAATGCGTATGGAAGCCCCCTCCATCCTGCAAACTCTTTGGAAGAAAGAGAGTGCAGGCACCCTTCGAAGAGTGAAAGAAAGGAGGAGCAGAGCATAAGAGGGAAAAAGAGGCTGCAAGAAAGAAAAAGAAACCAACAGAGCTGGACGAGGAGGCAGGAGAAGGCCCGGAGGAAGGGAGCTTAGTTGGCTTCCTCCTCCCACCCGTGAAGCGAGCAGGATGGGACGGGCGGTAGGGACGTCTGATGCCCCCATCCGTCCTCCGTCTCGCCCACCTGCAAGCGCTGCCCGAACTGATAGAGGGAAGATGATGTGCCTCCGTATGTCGAACCCTCTTCAATTCTAAACATCTGCCATTGAACCCTCTTCAAATCTGAAGCAGCAAGAACTCTCTGCCCCCCGTCACCGGCATCCTCATCTTTCAGAACGTCCTCCATGCTCCGAATACAACGGCACAACGCTACGTGAAGAAGGAATGAGGATAGACTATCAGGGAAAACCCTAAGCGGTGGAGAGGAAGGGACGCCCTTCAGTCTTTTTATAGGCAAAGGGAGGCTACTCGCCTTAAATGATTCTCTCCTCGAAAACACGCCAAAGGAATTTCCCCCTTTGAACGGTCACCTCAAACTTCACATCTTCCGCCCCAGCGGGATACACGAAGCGGCCATTCATTCAAAGCATGAGAAAACGGAAGGGCACCCCATCAGGGGATCACCCAACCATCATGCGAGATCTGCGCAGAAAGTATTGGTCCTTTCCAACTACTACAGATACGCTGATCAAATCATGGCAAGGACAGCAAGAAGCAAGTAAGATTTTATTTATTGCCTTACAAAAAGAGGAAGTCCTTTCTTGAAAAGAGAAAGAGACAAACAAAGGAAGGAGACAAAATAGGACGATACATCAGGCCTCCGGCCCCTCTTGAAGCTCGGAGGTGGGAGGCACGGGTTGTCTGCCCCCGGTACCCTCGGTGACGGCCGACCCTGGCACTGACCCCTCCTGGGCGGGAACTGCCTCGGTCGCGAGCCCTCCCAAGGCAACCGAAGTTGGCGACCCCTCAGGAGAAGAGCCCTCTAGATCTCCCTCGCCCGATGCAGATGAGCTGGAAGATGACAAGTCCGAGTCATAACATTGGCCAGAGGGGAAGTCGATCCAAGAATCCTGTTCCCCGGCATAAGCTGCCGCCCGGTGGTAACCCTGCTTCAACCACTTGCGGATGCCTCGGCGAAGTGCTGACTCGTAGTAGGGAAGGGCGGCTTCCAGCAGGTCAACCCGGTAGGCCTCTGAGAGTTTGTATTGCTCGATCGCCTCCGCCCCGGCCAGTCCCACCCTACCAGTGAGCTCGGCCTTCTCCCGCTTCACCTCGGCTAGTCTCCACTCGGCCTCGGCCACCCGCTCCTCGGCCTCCGCGGACTGCTTCTCCGCCTCGGCCAACTCCCACTCGGCTCCGACCGCCCACTCCTTGGCCTCAGCCGACCGCTTCTCCGCCTCAGCTCGGTCGGCGTCGGCCTCCAACCAAAGGCGCTCCACTGCCTCCGCCAGATCCACCAGCTTGGCGCGCTCGGCTTCCCAACGGCCACCCAGCTCGACGCGAAGAAGGCGCTCCTCGTCAAGGAGTTTACTTTTCCTCTCGAGCGATTCCCGGGCCTTGGATAGCTGCTCGATCAGCGCTCCAACCTCCAGCCGGCTCGACCGTGACAACTCTCTGATTGCGGAGAACTCCCGCCGGAGCCCCTCATGCTCCTCAGTGAGTCTGGCCAGCTTCCTTTCGTACCCTCCGAGGGTCCAAGCAAGCTTCGACCGCTCTGACTCCGACCGAGCGTACGTCTCCGCCATCCTAGCCCCCATCTGGGCCATGATTAGGCTGCCCTCCATAATTATGTCGAGGACCCCGGGCGGGGAGTGACGCTTGTCTCCCCCTTTCACCCTCACAGCTATGCCGCGACAAATCTGGTACAAAGTGCTCGAGATGCCGAGCCTTTCCAGGGCCACCGGCATGGGAACCCTGTCCGCATCTGACACCTCGCCGGATGGCCTGGATCGAGCTACAGACTCGGCCGCTCCACGCACCACGGTCGGTTGGGGCTGCGACGCCTCCGCAGGTGAACCCCCGACCTCGACCGACCCGGCCCGCGTGACACCGCCCGAGGTGCCGCCTACCTCGACCGACGCCCCAGCTCCGGCTGCGGCTTCTTCAACTTCGGCCCCCTCTGTTCCCACCGAGGGGAGAGCCGATCCATCACCATCACCCCCCGGAGCGCCCCTGGCCTCCTCGGCCCCCTCTCGCTCAGCAGATGGGAGAGCTGACTCGATATGGTCGGCCCTATCTCGCTCGAGAGAGGGGAGCGCCGCCGAGCCAGAATCACCTCCGGCAGTAGGGATGGTCCCAGCCTTCCTGGCCCGCTTCTTGGCCTTCACGGAGTCCCGCAACATGCCCTCGACGGGGTCCTTACGCTTCGCTCCGCGCGGCCGAGAAGTCCCCCCTGAGGCCACCCCCTTGCCCTTATCTCGGGCTTGGGGGCGACCCTCAGGGACGCCCGGCTCGTCGGTAGCCGAATCATCGCAAAGGTCGACCACCTTAGCGGGATCCTCCAACGGCGACCGCCTGGTGTCTGTGCAAGAGAAAAATATGGTCAGAAGAAGAAAAATGACCTCCCACATCCAAAGGAGAACCTAGCTTGCGACACCTGAGCCCGACGGGTGCAGCCGCGTAAGAAGACACCGCTCGATATTCTCCGGTGTGACCAGTTCCTCGGTGGACTGGCGGTGCTTCAGCAAGATGGCAGCATATTCCTCCACATGTAGGGGGAACTCATCATGCCTGGGAGGGATATTCGGGTGGAAATTGGGGATTACTTGGCAGCTCCAGGTTTCCTCCACCGAGTTTATCCCCACCCAGAAGAATTGGGTCTTCCACCCCTTATGCGAAGAATCCTTCGCCGCCAAGGAGATGCAACTCCTGTTCCTCCTCGCCTGGATAAAGTAAAAACCCTTCCCGGCTGACGGATGCACCTTCAATTCGAAGAAATAATGGAAGAGGTCCAAGGAAGGGGGAATCCCGCATTGGCGGCAGAGGATGCGAAAGGCAGAAAGGAGGAGATAGGAGTTGGCTACCAGCTGGATGGGCGCCAACTGAAAAAAACCGAGGAGCGTGAGGATGAAGGGCTCGAAGGGAAGGCAGAATCCGCCCTTCCACGCCAGGAGGAAGGTATAGATATGGCCAGTACGAGAATCCAAACACGTCTCGTGCGGAGCAGCCGGGGCGAAGCTATACTTGTGAGGCAGGCGAAACTGATGCTCTAGCCTCTTCACCTCGGCTTCCCCCAACTCGCTGCAGTTCGGGACCGGCGCTCTCACCACCGGCTCGTCACCCCACTCCTCGGCACCCGAACGCTGGCCCGCCATGGATTTCGAGGAAGAACTTGAAGAAGAACTCTCTCGGGACCCCGAAGATTCGGGGGAGGAGGAAGCTGACGGACCGCCTCCGCAGTTATCTCTGCCAACTCCTCAAACGCCGCCGCAAGTTTATGCGCCTCCGTCGTGCCCTCTCGGCACATCGAAGAGCCCCAAAAGCAAGAAGCGAAGGAGAGCCAAAACCCTAACGACGGAAAGAGTCTGGGATGACAACCAGTGCCCAACGCCTACAAAACCACGCGGGAGGCGGCGCGTCATTCCGACCTCCGAGAAAAGGGGGCCCCTTCATTTCAAATCCGTCAGGATTACAATTATTACGGGCCGAGATGACCACGACACGTGGCTTCATAGCACTGCCAGATCTCCACCCACCCGAGCCACGCTGGTCCTAAACCCTAAATTAACAACTCTACCGAGCCTACTTTGGCTCGGGAGTAGGAGGGGGACAAGTGGAGAGGGGGATTTCTGTAGCCCACTTGAAGAGCAGCCGAACTAGGCCCATCCGGGCCCAACAACGCCCCGCTCACCCGAGTGACAGCCCACTAGGCCCACTCCAGACTGAAATCCCAATAAAAGTTTGCTCGGGGATACCACCTTCCTAGGTGGCCCTTAGGCTCGGGAGGCCCGAGCGTCGGTCAGGTCATAGGAAAGGTCAATGCCTGAGCCATCTCTCCGCCAGGGATAGGAAGGCGCGTGCCAACCGATCCGACCCATCTTCATCCGAGCTAAGCCTACCGCCCAGGATAAGGGCTGACATCTCTGAGCTCGGAACGGCCGACGATTGCTTATCCATGTAGCCGTTAGGAGCTTTCTGTAAGCAGGAATTTAAGGGGATAAGAGACTCCACGTCCCCATGGCGATAAAGATCCCACGATGAGGTAGTTAAGAGCTCACGTTGAGGACGTAACTCCCGCCTGGAACCCCTAGACTTATAGGACTCCTGAAGACGGCACACTATTTAAATGAAGGATACCCTCTGGTGAAAGGTAAGGGCAACCACACGCTCAAAACTCTTGAGCAGGAACCACTTCACCCTTCTGGTGGAGAGGAATCTCGCGCAGAAGCTACTTCCCCCCTTTATTGCTCCCACCATAGCTCTACTGACTTAAGCATCGGAGGGTTTTTCCCTAAGGACTCATCCCTGGGCCCCCTGATCCGTTTCCCTTTCTTGCAGTTCATAATCCGGTGATCCCCCGTCCTCTCAAGACCCGCGCGAGATCTCGCCTCTTCAGGTCCTAGTGAGTTAGTGGCACTTCTACCATGCAAGAACTTTTTCTTTTTCATTGCCTTCATATCATCAATCTTCATGCAAAGGCAATCATCAATCACATGTCCAAATCTTCCATAATAGAAATAGCACAAGGAAGATTTCAGTCTTATTCTTATATATGCATGGAAGTAGCAGATTTATGTTGATGAGGAAAGGATTTTGCATGCCAGTCATAGTTTAAAAGGTCTTGAGGCGGTTATGAGGCGCTTTCTGTAAGCCTCATCAAACATAAGCCTTAAGGCACAATGAGGTGTAAGTCTTAATAGACTAAGAAAAAAAATCTTAAAACCATCAAAAAACTAAAAATAATATTGATTTTCATGTGTTAATATTATATCAACTCAAAGATAGATTCTTCTTATTTCAAAAGTATTAAATTATGAACTAGCTACTTTGCACAGTTGGTTCGCCACCCTTCCCCATATAAGAGAGGGCTCGAGTTCGAACTCAATTATCCCCTCCCTGTTAAAAAGAAAGTACCTACCAATAAAAAGTGCCGAATTATGTTTTAAGGACAACAAAAAAAAACATAAATCTTAGGTCTATCCTACAACACCTCATTACACCACTTTCTCGGGTGATGTACAAGTCTTAAGTAAATACCATGGTGTGATGAAGGCGGTGAGGCGTACCACCTTAATCAAAAAAAGACATAAGCCTCAAGTAAAAGGTATGAGGTGCATGTCTCAAGGCATTTTTCTAGTGCCGCACCTTAAGGCTTAAGCCTTAGTGCCTCGAGGCATCGCCTTTTTAAAAAATGATGCCAGTTGTTTTTGTTTTTCTTCTCCCAGCAATTTGACACTGCGTGTCCTTGTTTTCCACAGTGATAACAACATTGAGTTGTGGAGAGGGGGAAAAATCTACTACCCGAGAGCATGGCCCAACTAGCTCCAATTCGACCAAACTAGGCCCAGCTCCCCCAAAGTGATAGCCCCATTTTTGGGCCCACTTACTTCAAGCCCAAAACTCACTCGGAGCAGCACTTCCTAGGTTGTCCCTCAGGTCTGGAAGTCCGAGCGACATATCAGTCTGGAGATCCCCCGTGGGGACACGACATGGCCTACCCGAGCCATACATTCATCGCCCAGGACAAAATCCCGAGCGAACACCTCTGGCTCGGACCGACTGTCGGAAGCTCATCTCGGCGTCCGTTACGCATCCAGCAGGAGCAAGGAACTCCAAAGGATAGGGGAGGGCAAGAGTCCTTATGGCATAATGAGCCCACTTCAAGGATGTAACCCCCCCCCCAAGCCCCCTTAGCTTCCTGGACTATTACAATAAACGGATTGCTATATGAACTCCAAGGGACCCTCCGAGAAGGTAAGGGCATTGGTCCTGAGAGAAAAACCACCACACCTATCGGTGGAGAACAATCTCGCGTCCTCTCCCTCCTACCCTCTCTTTTCGCCCTCATGCTCTATCCACTTGCTGACTTAAGCATCATACGATTTTCCCCCAAGGAATCCTCCCTGGGCACCTCTGATCTGTTTCCTATCTTGCAGTTCATACAGACGTGGTGACCGTAACAAAGGATCCTCTCCGGATCTCACGGCTCAGGATCAACGCGAGATTATGCCTCTTCAAGAAGGATTTCTCTTAACTGAACTTTTATTGTTTGGATTATATTCTCTGGGCATTTTTTTTTATTTGAAAATGTTTTCTATTTTTCAAAAATAATTTTATTCCTACATGCTTTCAACTCATCTTTTCTTCTTGCATTGCAATAATCTAGAATGTGACCATGTAGACCACAGTAGAAACAAGAAATATTCATTCTTTTTGATGCAGAAACATGTCTAGTAGAATTTTTTGCATGCACAGTAGAACCAATGGGATTTTCTTTCTGTTTTTGCTTCAGCATTTTCTTTTTCTATTTTTTGTTTTATTATTGAGTTTTTCGAGCATTAGGCTGTTTGGGGGGTGTTTTAGAGGCGCTGACCTTATCCTAACTAGAGACAAATGAGGTATACAGTTTATTTTCGAAGGACTTCTTGTTCAGTGGAGTGTACCCAAGCCCTTCTCTCTGGAAATTAACTTTACTCCCTCTAGCGGCAGGAAAATAGTTCCTAGGCCACGTACCACCTTCTCTATTTATTTGTTGGGGAAGTCGTCTCACACCCGTGGAGGCCTGCAAACACCAAGAAACCAAAGAGGCATCAGAAGGAGTCCCGGGCGTTACCCCAGGGGACAACCCTCTGATGCTTAAGTCAACAAGGGATCAACGAGCAATAGAGAAGAGTGAAGTGACAGAGAAGTAGAGTTCATAGTAGACTATCCGAGAGCCATGTAGGTCCTCTGCACGCGTGCTCGCCGCTCCCAGTGAGTACTTGGAGAGTGCTTGCTGGGTGGTAAGGCCGTGCAGGAGGAGGTTTCTCTCTAGGCGTAGTGCGGAGCCCCTCTGTCGTTGTAGTAGGTCTGGTTGCTCTATTCTCAGTAGGAAGCTCTTATGGCAGAAGTATCCATCGTGTCTTTTCTTGTTCTCTTCTCCTCTGTCAATGTCCCTTTTATATGGGCTGTCCTAGAGCGAGGGGCCTCATCCCTTGAGAGGGAAGGGTCTGTTTAGTAGATTAACGTTCTCCCGCTATAATGGCGGGAGTTTCCCGTTGGGGGGCGATAGCCTTGGCGCCGACCGGTCCATGGGCGAGTCTTACGGCGCTCATGAGGCGTGCTCGCCCGTTACGGGGTCAAGACTGACATCGTGGGGGCAACAGTCGGTCGTCGGAGTGTTCTCCGGTGAGAAATATGCTTGGGTCGTAACCTTTACGTCTTCTAGGATCCAATGCTCTCTTGAGCTGGGCCTCACCATAGTGGGCCACACCCGTACGTCCACCTCTTGGGCATGCTTATCGAGAGCTCTTTGGCGTAGGCCGATCGTTATTGGGCCAAATGTGGGTCAGATTGGATTTACCCTCCTCACTTCCCCCCTACTCTCAGTTGTCGAGCACTCTACAGGGGGCTGAGAGTAGTCCAAGAGAAGGTTTTCTGGAGTATAAGATCTGAAGATGATTTCCTCGTGCAACGGGAGTTGGTGGCTTCGAGAGCCTGCTTGGCTCGCAAGGTGCCTCTGGCGGTGGCAGAAGCCACGTTGGTAATCATGACCCCAAGTCTTGTCTTGTTCTGGGAGCGTGGGCTCAGAACG
The DNA here is from genome assembly GCA_022559845.1 of Amorphophallus konjac. Classification (NCBI taxonomy): domain Eukaryota; kingdom Viridiplantae; phylum Streptophyta; class Magnoliopsida; order Alismatales; family Araceae; genus Amorphophallus; species Amorphophallus konjac. Next base: position 47,575,987 of record CM040117.1, read on the forward strand.
GCCATCTGACATTGGTAGCCGTACCGCCGTAGCGGCCGGCATCCTTTCACTTGCCCTTCAGGGGATAACGTCGATCCGTAGTGGGTGGTTATAAGAACTGCTGTGAGGTCTCCCATAAACTATACCTACATCTTGTCGGTTCTCACACTTCGTTGTAGGCGTCTTCCTCCCTTTGCCTGGTGTGGACCCTACTTCCCCTGCATCTTTCATCTTCTGTAGTCATGCCTCCGCATAGGAGAAACCTCAACGTCGACTCTTCTTCCTCAGAAGAGGCGGCTCCTGGCCGTGGTGGTGCGCCGAGCACCTCGGGCGCGGGTACTAGTCGGCCTAGTTCCCCACCACTAGTGTCGTATAGGGTGGTTAATGGGCTCCAGGAAGCCTTCCAGGTTCCCCCCGAGTTTGACATCATCTTCCCCACCGTTGATGATGACATGATGAGTCTCCCTCCGGGTGGGATCATGGTCCCAGTAGCCTCCTTTCAGGTGGGTTTCTGCCTCCCAATCCATCCCTTCATTGCGTCGGTTCTCCATCACTACAGGTGGCACACTGGGGAGATACCCCCAATTCTCACACCGTCCTTTGCGGGTTTATATACGAGTGCCAAAGGGCGTCGGTGGAGCCAAGCGTCTATCTTTTCGACAGTTTTATCTTCTTCAGAGTTGCCCATCTGATACATTCTATGCCTATTTCAAGGCTCGTTCCCACCAGAATCTAATCCAAGTCTCCCATACTGTGGCTAACCGCAAGGGTTGGTCGCAGCGATATGTATATATCACTAAGTCGGAGGGCCACAAAGTCTCTGATAGTTGGATGCGCCAGGGCATCCGTAACACCTGGCGTGATAGGAAGCCCCCCGTCAGGGCTGAGGATCGCCAGAAGTTGAAGGCTATTAGTCGGTATCCTCTTGTTGATGAGGACTTCGTGCTGACTCCGGCACTGCTCCGGGAGTTGGGGCTGAGTCCCCCACTACCGTCGGGTACTGACTTCGACTTCTCATCGAGTTGTGTTGGCGGCCTATTTGATTAAGCTGACCTTGTTTTCGTTTCAGGTGCGCCTGAGGTTCCGGTGTGGAGCTACGAGGTCGTCAAGTTGCCACGGTTTGCCCGCCGCCCCGTGGACCACGTTGCTCCGGGTACCAGTCAGGTGTCGATCGTCGCCCCCCAGGCCGAGGTTACGTTTGCCCCGGGAAGGCTGTCGTATCCCGTTCCGGTCAGCATTCCCCTAATACGCTCACCTGAAGCATCCGTGTCCAGCGGAGGGCCTAGTCTTCGGCGGAGTTCTCCTGAAGCCACCTCTAGTGCAGTTGGTGAAGAGCTCGCCATGGCTTGCGATAGTCTAATCCCTCTGACTGATGACGAGCTGGCAGAGATGGACATTCGCCGCCGGTCGAGGAAGAGAGGGAGAGGGTCTACCCCGGTCAAGAATCTTGTCCCCCCTCCTTCTGAGGCGCCTCTCCCCAATGCTCCTCCGCCGCCATCATCGAAAGCACCGGCGGCCCCTGTTATGATGCCCGCCTCCGGAGGGCGGGGGCGAGAAAGAGGCAAAGCTCCTGCTGTTGCCAAAGTTGGTTCTCTCCCCCCACCGAGGGTCCCTTCACGTGGTCAGTCCTCACAGTCTGAGGACTTGACGGTGGGGCTGCCCGGGGTCACGACTGTCGTTGACCTCATGGGGCAGAGTGCTCGCTGGCACGAGCACGTTGGGGAGTTTGGTCCCGAGACCACAAAGGAGTTGACGGCCGTCGCAGTGAGGAGCGCGTGTCTGGTCGTCAGTGCCCTCGGGTTGTGGAGGCACCACTTCATCAATCTCGCTCGTGAGTTGGAAGCCAGCCGAGTCCTTCAGGTGGGGGCCGAAGAGCGTTTGAAGGAGTCTGAAGTTGCTAAGGCCAGACTCCAAGAGCAGCTGGCTCAACTAGGGTTAGCCCTTACTGGCATGAAGCACGATCGGGACTCCTTTCGGGTGCGGGCCGATGCGGCCGGGGAGCAAGCAGCCAAGTCAGAGGTGGAGGTCCGAGCCATGGAGGCCCGTGCCCAGGAGGTCGAGGCAGAGCTCGCCAGGTTGCGTTCATCCCTATCCTCGGCTGGTGAGGAAGCTATGGAGAACTTCCGCTCATCCTCGGTTTACCAGGACAAGCTGACGGTGGTGGCCTTGGAGTTCTATGGGCCGGCCCGTGACCTTGGCTTTCAAGAGGGCTGGAGTGCCGCTGTGAAGGCCACAGCGGAAAATCTTGGCCTCGTGGCCCTAGTCCTCCCTCCACCTTCAACTCCTTACGCCTCGGATGCTGATGACGGCGAGGAGGGGCCTGACACCGTAGAGGCGGGCACCGAGAGCTCGATGCCGAGCGCTGGTGAGCGAGCACCCGCCGACGCTGATGTGGTGGACTTGGTTGACGAGCCACCTTCTCCTAATGCTATTGTTGCACGTGCGCCTGCGGAACCTAGGGCACGTGATAATGTAACTGGGGCCGGTCCCTGAGAGGGTGCCCCTAGTCTTTTTCATTTTCTTCCCGTTTTATCACTGTTCACCTGGGGCGTCCACCTTCCTTTGTAAGCCCTCGTATTTTGGAATGGAAAACCTTCCTTTATTTCTCAAGTCTCGAAGTCTCTCCCGTGTACTTTCTCCCTTCTGGCCTGCTATGAGATCTTCTAGGGATATGAAGCGACGTCCTCAAGGTAACCGCGAAAGGGCGCGACTTTCAGGATCCGTCGCTTCGATTTCCACAAATTTGATTGAGGCGGTAGGAGTCCTCATACTTCTGGGGACTTCGCTCCCCTTATAAATGGTGGCCTTTGCGGTGCCCAGGTGATCAGCTTTGCACTAGCGAACCTTTGGGCATAGCTTTCTTATATGATGTCATCGGGGGAGTCAGGTACTTCGTCGGATGATGAACTTCTGCAGGCTCATCATCAACCTTTGGTCCTCCGGAGAAACCCAACACCGGTGCCGTGGCGGCAGTGGCCTACGCCTGGAGAGGGTGGCCCGGTCTCTGAGCAGTACAGGCTCGAGTACTTGGATGGCTGGCGGGAGGCCTTGGAGAAGGTTAACCGCTTGTACGCCAGTAGGGGGGTCCTACTCCTTGAGTCGGATAAGTTCCGTCCCTGAGGGGATGAGAAATCTCTAGGTATTGTTGCTTTCCGTCTCTCGGCTAGTCCCTGTCCCTTACCTTTGTGGTATGTGACCGTTGTTTGCTTTCTGCAGGCACTTGGCGAGATGCACCCCATTGCTGGAACATCTTCCTATCTTCTGGTAGGAAGGAGCGTAAGGAAGGGTGGGGACTGTTTTCCCTTCTTCCACTTTACAGACAAGGTCATGTGGCTGGACGACGGCGGTGGAATCATCGGACCTCTACCCGCCGTTAATGGGGACTCTTGGAGTAACAGGCTTCCCTTCATCAGTTTGCAGACATGGTCAGTTGATCGGCTGGTCATGTTAATGAGCGGGCCTTGCTGCTCCACAAGTACTGGCCACGCCGAGACAACCTCTCCATCCAAGGAGGGTGCCGGAAGCGATCGGGGCAACGAGGTCTTGTTCTCCAGTTTGGAGGCATGTCCAGTATACCGAGGTGGCTTTCATAATGTGTTGGCCTCGTAGTACCACTGCCCCTCGTTGGCCTGTGTAGGTCTGTTGGTTCCCTATAACAGGTGGGCCTTGTTTCTCCACTGCCCCCCGTCCAAACAGGGGTGGTCAGAGCAACCAGCCAAGTTTTCCTGGTGCAGGTCTTATACCAGTGAAGCCCTTTGTTGGTCTAGGGGGTTTTGTCCCTCTTCTCTGGCATAGGTGGCTTCACTGTTGGCACCCTTCCATAGAACAAAAATGGGTGCCAGGTGTCTGCTCAGGGGCTCAGCATGATTGTTGGCAGAGGACGGCGCTCGGGAAGTGAACTATTTGAGTTGTATATCACCATGATCGAGCGTGTTTTGTCTCTCCACGTACTTGTATTTGGCCCGTGTGAGGGTTACTTGCCGATTTCTGGCAGCTTGTATCTTCACCAAAGAAATATAAATTCTTTATTTTGAGTCGATACTGTTGTGTACCTTTCAATGGGAGCTTTTTGCATGACATGTTTCTGGTCACCCTTCTATGCATGTATCCTTGCCATGCTTGTGCCCTCTATTTGCTTGGTACCGTCATTTTCAAAGGGAGCGGTGCTCGCCTTGAGGAAACCCTTAGGCTACCTTCTCATTTTCGAGGGGAGCAGTGCTCGCCCCTAGGAAACCCTTAGGCTACCTTATCATTTTCGAGGGGAGCCGTGCTCGCCTCTAGGAAACCCTTAGGCTACCTTCTCATTTTTGAGGGGAGTCCTGCTCGCCTCTAGGAAACCCTTAGGCTACCTTCTCATTTTCGAGGGGAGTCCTACTCGCCTCTAAGAAACCTTTAGGTCACCTTCTCATTTTTGAGGGGAGCCGTGCTCGCCTCTAGGAAACCCTTAGGTCACCTCTTTGGGGTATGTGGATAGCTTGCCTCAGTGGAGTACGGCTGGTGACGGCTTCACTGAAAGAATTTTCTGATGTTATCGGAGTTCCACATCCGGGGTACCTCTCCCCCCAGTGTCACTAGCCAGTACGCTCCTTTACCGAGTGTCTCCGCTACTCTGTATGGACCTTCCCAATTTGGTGCAAGTTTTTCTGCGGCTCCTCTTGGGTCAGCCACACTTGCTCGCCGTAAGACCAATCTCCTGGGAAGAAGTGTCGTTTCTTGGCCCGAGCGTTGTAGTATTAGGTCAGCTTCTGTTGGTACGCCGCAAGCTTTACTTGAGTGCGCGTTCTATCTTCTTCGAGTAGGTCCGACATCTCCAGCATCACTTGGTTGTTCCTAGCTTCATCGAAGTGTCCCACTCGTAGCGAGGGGTTGGATATCTCCACCGGAATCGCTGCCTCAGCTCCGTAGGCGAGATGAAAAGGTGTCTCTCTGGTGGCAGCTCTAGCGGTGGTCTGGTGGGCCCATCGAATGCTAGGGATCGAATCGATCCATGAGTCACCTGCTTGGTCTAGGCGGGTCTTGATGCCGTAAAGGAGGGTTCGGTTGGCGTTTTCCACCAACCCATTGGCTTGGGGGTGCCCTTTTGGAACCCTGGTTTTGATAATTACAATCTCTGAGTCATGTGAAACAGAAATGCACAAATTCTCTATTCATATCTATTTGTGTTTGAATGAGTATGCATGAAAAATAAGGTTTGTGCATGTTTTTCAATACACAAGGTAGGTGCATGTTTCAACAACATCGCATAAGGTCTGTGCATATCACTATTCATGCATACAAAAGTCTGTGCATACTTGCAGTTAGTGTCTATATGGTTGGTACACATCGATCTTAGTCATTGATAGAGTCTGTGCATGTCTATTTTAGGTTTGCATACAGTCTGTGCAGGATGTGCATTGAACACATATAGTCGGTGCACGTTTTTAGTCAACTGCATATAAGGACTGGGCGTGTCTTCATACATGCTTTATAAGGACCATGCATATCTTTCATTAGGCAGAACATAGTCAGTGCAAATTCATGTAGTTTGTTCATGAAAGTCTGTGCAAGGCCTACATTGCTCAGGATTAGTCTGTGCATGCATCACACATAAAAAAGTTCTATGCACATTCTGGTTTCAACGCCAGAAAAGTCTGTGCACATCTCTTTTTGGGCAAACCATAGTCTGTGCATGTTTCGTATTGTGATAAACAACATCAGTGCATGTTACTAAAGTGACCCAATAAGGTATGTGCATGCGTTGCTGATTAGCAGATAACGTCAGTGAACTTTCTACCTGACGTACTAAGAAGGTCTGTGCAAACTATGTGAAAGGCTTAACACGTCGGTGCACTTTCTGTCATAAGCGTGTATAGGTCTGTGCACTCTTCTTCCATGCATATAGCAGATGGTCTATTGCTTCATACTCCGTTCATCGGTGCATTGCAGGGCAGAACACAATGCCTTTGAAGGTGTAAGTGGAGCACATGATCCAAGGCAGATACGTCTAGAGGATTCTGCCAGGTGTATTCCCCTATCTATCTACACCTGATGTGTGTCATCTTCAAAAAGGCGGGAACAAGTTCTCCACACGCCAAATGTGTGAGCTCGTGGGTCCCAAAAATTGAAGCTACATAAAAGCCTTTTCTGAAGATCTGAAAGTAGAAGAGGAAGGATTAAGAAATAGAGAGACAGAAAAAGAGGAGAGAGAGAGATGAAGAAATTGAAAGGAAGGGAGCTAAGGAAAAAGGAGAAGTGAGCTGAAGAAGAAGTAGCCATCAGAAAGTGACGATCAAGTGAGAGAAATTAGAATTAGAGAAGAAGGAGCTAAGCGAGAGATATGAAGAATTAGAGAGTGGCTATGAAGAAAGTAGAAGAGAGAAAAATGCAAATTGTCGTGAGGAGAAGAAGAAAAGAGTTGTAGAGAAGGTGCATTAGTCGTGAAGTTAAAGAAGAAGGGATCCTAGCTTGGAGTCCCTACAGTTCATCTGTGGCTTGGATCAAATCTAGTTCACAACTACTCCTTAGTGAGCTATATTCTTTTGAGCTTTACTGTCTAGCTTTATGTCGCTAGTTCATTCAAGTTTCCTTTATTTTCTTATACACTTGTAACAAGCTGTCAGTCAACGGAGGCTAAGCTGTAAGGCACAGCGAAGCTGTATATCAGTGGAGGCGTAAGCTGTAATGCCCAGCGGTCGAAGCTGTGTATCAGCGGAGGCGTAAGCTGTAATGCCCAGTGGTTGAAGCTGTGAATCAACAGATGGCAAGTTGTGATGCCCAGCTATTGTAGGTAAGCTGTGAAGCCCAGTGGTTCAAGCTGTGTGTCAGCAGAAGCCACACTCAGGTTGAGTGTGGGGTGGATATAGGTCTGGACGACCGAACCACCTAAAAATCTTTGAGCATTGCGTGGTTTATATTCTTGTGTTTTCAGCGCTAGATGAATGTTTTGGCTCGGTTTATACTGCCGATTCCAAGTCTATCTGTTTTAATTCAGAGTAGATAAGTTTCCACTTCTGCTTGGATAAGTTTTGTTTTTCATAACTTTAAAATTGTCATGAATTGTTGAGGGGATTCATTCACCCCCCCTCTGAATCCAGATCACACCACTACATCAGTTCTACAATTGGTATCATAGCTAGGTGTCTGCACAGAGGGTCCAATGACCTGCAGATTTGTCCTCCATTGCTTGTGGTATAATCTAGTTTCTATCTCCTCATTACTATTTTCTGATCTGATCTGATTTGTCTTGAATTCATGGCTGAAATTTCTGTATACACTGGTTCGGATTTCTATGGCTAGTATGGTCATTTTAAAGACTATGTGATACATTTAAATTCTGATCTATGGACACTCATAGCTCACAGTCCATATGAAGTTCCAGAGGACAAATCCCAATGTAAACCTTTAGACAGACTGAAATCTTCTGAAAATCAAAAGGCCCTAGATCTAACCAAAAGGGCAATAGACTCTAATTATTTTCCATTTGTCAATGAGTGTAGGAGCGCAGTGGCGATCATCAACAGAATATTGGAAAGACCATGTAGAGATGGGGTGATGTGTTTAATGGCCAGAGATCATCTTCGAGATCAGTCCGAGGACCCATCCTCCTTGGTGAATTCTAAGACCGAGGATATTAGCTATGATGATTTAGTTGCCACGCATGAGCATCTATTGGAGAAATATGATAGAGTCAAATCAGAAAAGAGAAAATTAAGAAAAAAAAAATGCTGAAATCACTTGTCTAAAGGGTGAAAATGAAAATTTAAAATCAGAATTGAAAAATAAAGAAGGATCATGTGAAGATTGTTCATCATTGAAAAAAATGTGTGACAGCATGGAATCTGATTTGAGCTTAAAAGAAACTTTGATTGATTCATTAAAAGAAGAAAATAAAGAAATGTTGCTCAATAAGAAGGAAATTGAAAAGAGAGAAGAAAAACTGAAATAAGAAAATGAAGAATTAAAAAATCATAATAAGAAATTGATGGTTCTAAACACTATTTTGTCTTAAAAATGGCTTGCAATTGAAAAAGGAAAATCATTGTTAAAAGGGAAGGAAATAGATAATGAAATAAAGCTTCAACAAGAAATTGAATCATTGAAAAATTTGATTGATGCTTTGCAGCAACAAGTCATCTCATGTGAATCAGATTTATCTAAGTATGAAGCTAATGTAGTTTCCTTGAAATCTGAGATTGAAGATTTGAAAGCTTCTTTGTCTAAGTTTGTTGATGGACATGATAATTTGAATAAATTGTTTGGCTCTAATGTGAATCTCTAGAAAGAGGGACTTAGGTATGTGCCTGTTAATAAGAAAGCCAATGAAAAAAAGAAATCAATTGTGTTTGTAAGAAGTTCAGAACAGGCCAATTCCTCTAGTTCTTCTATTTTTTAGTTCATTGCCAAGAAAACAAAAAAATAGAATAAAAATCAAAAAAAGACTGAAAATAGAAAATGAATAAAAATGCTTCATTCATGAATAATTCTACTAATTCTGTGCATGATGATCATAGTTCTCACACATACTCACATGCACATGTCTTGAATAAGTTGCATGCCCATGGTAGATTAGTATCATGCCATTATTGAGGTAAAAAGGGCCATGTCATGGATGATTGTAGAATTTTGAGGAAAGATGAATTGAGTGCTAATAATCATGTAAAAATGGTTAAAAACAATCATGTGAAGAATTCTGCTAGAAGTGTTTCTAATGCATGTTTCTACTGTTGGAAGAAAGGTCACTTAATGCATGACTGTAGTTTAATGAAACAAGAGAATCATGTTCAAAACAGTCATGTAGATCAGCATTTTAGGAAATCTGTATTTCAGAAGAATAAATATTTTAACTGTGGAAAGCATGGCCATAATTCAGTTGATTGCTGGTTTGTGAAGAAAACTGCAAATGAATTTATTCACATGAGAAATCCTGCTTTTAGGAGTGCTTTCAATTCAGTTTTTATGCATAAGACTCCTAGTTGCAATAATTGTGGAAGATTAGGCCATACTTTCTCTCAATGTCATTGGTTAAACGAATGGAATAAATATCCTGGACCCAAGAATCCTTGGGTTCCAAGATTTTTCAACTAACCCCTTGTTGCAGGTGTGTCCCTGAAAATTAAATAAAATGAAGCTGAATAAATTGGGGCGCATAAGGTTGGTTGTTTTATACTTCTGTTTTCTTGTTAAGAATAGTTGAATAACATCTCTGTGGAATGGTTGTATGTGGCTGGTTTGAATGGTCATATCCTTTGATGGAGTAATGTTTTGATCATGCTAGCTATATGCAACTTCCACATGAAATGCTTCATACACTGTTTTCATGCATGATTAGTTATCTTTGATTCATTGCATATATATGAATAATGTGCTGCATACATGCATAACCCTGTGGTATATAAAATGATATGCTGGGAGAAGGGCAGGTTATGCTTGTCTGGAAACCCATATCATGTGTAGAAGAGAACCTCCGCCAGGTACCTAGGGTTAATTTGCATTTAGAAATTAATGTGCATCTAGTTGTTGTATTTCTGTGTGCCTTAAGAAAATCAAGCAATGTTTGGGTGAAATCTCTGCACTCCTTGAGGGGAAGCTGAGTTGTTTGAGTCTGTATGCATGATATTTTGGAGTGGGAATTGTCTGGTTTTGAGATGCTGATAATTGTTGTATGGCTGCTTGGATAGTGGGCTAGATGTGATATATGTGTAGCAATGTGCTACTGAGTCAGTTCAAATCTTGTCTGAGATAATTGGTTATCAGTTGGGAAATACTTTTATGGAAACATTGACCGTTATACAAGCTGAAGGTTGAGAGTTGGTAGATTATATAGAAGGTTGTAAGTTGATTGCTAGACCTCTCAGGCTAAGTCCTTGGATTTTTATGAATTTGGTCTAAATCTGAACCTTGCTCTTGTTCAATCTTCGTACATACCTTCTTGCCTATCTTCTCTGTAATCTATCCCCATCCATGCTCTCATCTTTCTTCATAATATGCTCATAGACTATGGTAGTCAGGGGGAGTAAAATCTGAAATCTGTCACCTTCACTAACTTTCAACAGTTAACTACTAAGAACGCTCCAAACTAAGAACAAAACTGCTGATCTTAACTGAAGTGTGATTTTCCGTTTATGGAGATTAAATCTTATCTTAAAATAGTCACAAGTATCCTTGAATGTGTTTTCAATGGTCTTAAAATAGTCTTTAGTGGAACTGCTCAGAAGATTACCTAATAATCTGAAGGTCATTAGTAGTAAGTCAACCTGGTGGAAAATATGGTGTTTATATGGTTCTTAAGCTTGTTTTAAGAGAATTCTGTTAAGAGACCAGGGAATACGCCATAAAGTTAAAAAAAAAGAATAAAAATATGAAGATGGTCTTGGTAGAGCAATGGCATTTATTTTGAGAAACTGACTACCTGTTTCAAAGAAATTCAGAGGTCAAGTCATGATAATAAATGTTAACTTTGTTCAGCATGTGAAGTATAAATGTAAAACTTCACTGAGTAACCAGGGATTCAGATGTTTGATCAACATGTTTCCTTGTGTAAAAAGGTGTAGTAATACCAGCATGCTCAATCAAATTTATAAAAAGTTCAATATTGAATTGGTTGACCCTGATGTCTTTACGGTAAATTAAAATAGTTTTAAGTTCAATATAAAATATTTTTTAATTAGGTCTGGCTGATGAAATTGATTAGTAAGATTAACGACATTTCAGATTGGGTGTTGTCATTGATAAAGTTGTTTCATTTACATTGATCTTGTTTCAAAAGATATTTTGTGAAGTTTTATGATATAAGATATAATCCCATATACCGTAAATCACATAAAGTCATAGAGAGGCATTTCCTTTTAAGTAAAGGGTATTCTGTGTATTAAATGTTGAAATTGGTAAAGTCGGCAGTATATCATATAAAATTCTCAACCCGACTTACCATTGTCTAACACACCCTTCTCTTTCAAGCCAAAACCCTTTCCCGCACATGCGATTCCCTCGCTCGTGCCCAGTCCACAAGCTTTGCCTCTTCAGCGTCCCTCTCCATTATTTTTCTACTTGTTCTTCTACTCTTCATCCTCCACTCCTCACTACTTCCACCATGTCCTCTCCGATCACCAAGAGCAAAGGGAAGAGGAAGACTATGAGGAGCGGCAGCCGGCAGATCCTATGGAGGAGCAGTTGCCAGGGGGCTCGTTGGAAGAGAAGTAGCCGACGGACTATGCATCCGTGAAATCTACCGCGATCATCCGTTATGAAGAAAATCAAAAGAAGAACATGTTAAAGGGATTATTTCCGATATGCCCAGTGAGGTCCACAATTGGAGAAAGGAAAAGGGAAGGAAAAGGCAGAGGGAACAACATCCAAGTGACGCAAAACACTTGCTGCAGAAGCTACTCACGATGAACCTGAGGAAAAAGATATTTCTGCCAAGTCTTCAGGCAAGTTGAGATGGTTTTGGAAGCGGGCAAGATTATGCTTCCCCGGTATGTAGATGTTGCTGACCAATCCATGATTTCAACATTTCCTGAACTATTGGAGCTATTTAAATTTCAAAAATGGAAGAAATTTTTGAGTAAGCATAGGATATACAACCCAAGATTGGTTGCGGAATTTTACTATAATCTGAAATACGATTATGAAAAGTCAAAAATCCAGTCTATCGTTAAGGGGATCAAGATTGATATATCTAGGCACTCCCTACACAAAATTTTTAGAATTCCAGAAGGAGGGGTAGTAGAAGGTGAATTTGATTACAATATGCATGAGGCCTACTCCCTCATCACAGAATTGCCTAGAGATCCCAGAGACCAAAAGAAACAAACAAAACTGGCTCAGTTCAAGGCAAGTAAATTTTCCCCTCTAAGGAGATTATTGCATCATATTCTTACCACAATGATAACTCCACAAGTTGGAGGTAGAGGGAGACTGACTGAGTCATAAAGATTTATTCTCTTTTGCTTGCTCAAGAGAATCAAGATCAGTTTACCAACTATAATAATTCAGATTATGGGTACCTGCAAGGAATCAAGGAGAAATTTACCCTATGCAGCCCATTTGACTGTTATTTTCAAGAAAATGCAAATTCCATTAGAAGAGGAAACTTCGAAAGAAATTCTCAAAGTGAATATCTACAACATAGATTTCATTAATAAATTTATGAAATTGAAGTCATCCTCAGTCAGCAAGGTAAAAGACCTAGCAGAAAAGAAATCCCCAACAGCTGCATTAGATGTTATCGAACAGTCCCAACCATCTCATTCCAGAGATCATATTGAACAGCTTCAGATTAATCAGGGGGAGGATCTACAACCTATAGTTGAGCAAATAGAATCCTTAGAGCAACCTCTCCAGTTGCTTCAAGAAGAAACATAAGAGCAGCATATTGAAAATTTGCAATTGGAACAAGAAGTTCATGAATTGAACTTGACTGAAGAGCAAGTATCGAAACAATTAGATCAACATATTGATGAAATATTTGATAAGTTTGGACAACAGATTCAGCAACAACCAGCAGTTGATCAGGCAGATCTAACAGCTGAACAGTAACAAGTAGAAGAGATTCGAGAAGAGCCTCACACAGAGACAGCTGAAGATGAATAGATGATTGATGAAACGATTCTTTCAGAGGGACACAGAAATGATTCAGAAAGGGAGAAGGAAACTGCACTAGATGTACAGTCTTTGGTTGATATGGTTGTTGATATCATGAAACAAGTAGTCGATGAAGCCATAGAAGAAATTGCTGACATGGTGATTGAAGAACCATGAGTTGAACAGCAAGGAATGGAGAAGGTTCAGCATGAGCAAACCCATGAGGTTCAAGAAGTTGTTGACGTAGCTCCACAAGAACAAGTTCAGGGTCCTGCTCCTTTATATGGACCCTATCATGGGCCAATAACTCCTTTTGGGGTACAACCTCCTCTATCCCCTGAACAACCCTTCATCCCTCCTGGTTTTCAAGCATCCAGCTCTACTGGAAGAAGCTCAGAGTCGCATATTATTGAAATGCTCACTACACTAACAAATCTTGTGTTGAATCAGCATACTATGATGAATAGACAATCCGTCTACATAAATGGTACTATTGATCGACTGGATGCTAGAATGCACAATTTAGAACAGACTGTAGATAGCCAATGGATAAAATTTGTGTATAATAAGCATAAGTCTGATAGAAAACTAAATGGTGTTTTGGAATCTCTAGTAGCAGTGTGCCAGAAAGTAGGAGAAATCTTGAAAAACGTGCAAGACACACAGGCTACATCTTATATCAGTCTCTCTAAAGTTATTGATCACACTTATGATCTCAAGATAGCTGTTGAACTGATGAAGATTCAAATGAACATATTCAAGCAAGATCAGCAAGAGATCACTCAGAAAATTAATATTGTTCAGACTCAAGTGGGGAGCTTAGCTGGCAGACTCAAAACTGTTATCACAGAACAGGCCACTAGCTCTTCCACATTCATGGCTGATATTCACAATCAGCAGACATATCAAACAGAAAATATGTGTAACATGATGCAGAATTGGTTTGTCGACATGACAAATATTGTCAAAGAGCTTCATGCCCTCGTCAGGCAGAATGACCAGAAAATTGTGACAAAGTTTGCAGCCCTCAGAACTAAAATAGATAGGTTGCCTTTTCCAAGGGCAATCACTCTGAGAGGGAGCCCTAGCAGTGCACCACCTAGAGGATGGGGATACTCAAGAGATGATAGTTTCAGTCACTCGAGTCACTAATATCTGAGGGTCCTCCATTCTTTTTGATAATGACAAAGGTGGAGAAGTGGTTATATAGTCATGTATGAAGTCATGTGTTATTGATGTGCTGACAAGATTGATGTGCTGACAGTGGGAGATATGCTGAGATCTTCTGATCTTCTGGTGTAAGATAGTGCTTGAACTTATGTGTGAGGGAGACACTCATGTGACAGAGATGTGCTGAGTTTGTGCTGAGTTGGAAGTGCTGACAATTGGTGATTGGTGATTTCTGAATGAGAATTTAGAATCTATCTTTGTATAAAGGGATACTACACTCAAACATTTTTGTTTTTCTTCCTGTACACAGAAGTGTTCATAGTGCATACTTGTCTTGAATGGTTTTATTCTGTGAAAGCTATTGTCATGCTTGGTAAATTCTTGTTTTTGGAAACATACCTGACTCATAGTTGTCATCATAAAAAACGGGGAGATTGTTAGAATCCTGATTTTGATAATGACAATCTTTAAGTCATGTGAAACTGAAATGCACAAATTCTATATTCATATTTGTTTGTGTTTGAATGAGTATGCGTGATAAATAAGGTTTGTGCATGTTTTTCAATACACAAGGTAGGTGCATGTTTCAACCACATCACATAAGGTCTGTGCATATCACTATTCATGCATACAAAAGTCTGTGCATACTTGCAGTTAGTGTCTATATGGTTGGTACACATCGATCTTAGTCATTGATAGAGTATGTGGATGTCTATTTTATGTTTGCATACAGTCTGTGCAGGATGTGCATTGAACACATATAGTCGGTGCACGTTTTTAGTCAACTGCATATAAGGACTTGTGGACGTCAAAAAAGAGAGAAGAAAAAGATTGTTCCTGCGGCACGGACATCTCGACACCCGAGAGCAGCCGGGAGACGGAAAGGCCAAATAAACCCCATACCCCCTCCAAGCAGGACGAATACATGCCCGACGCTCTGCCACCCAACAAAGAAGTCCCTCAAGCAGAAGAGATGGCCCAGGTTCCCCAGTCGGCGGCACCAAAGGCCGAATCAGGAAGAAACCCAAGTAATCTGACGCGTGTTCGGCACATGTCAGAAATCACTCAGAATCGCAAACTGACGCTCAGGAGTCTTCGAAATAGATGGCCCGAGGCAGCGCATTAAAACTAAGGTAGTACTAGAGGCCAAACGTACATTTGAGTTGTTTCAGAATCGAGCTAAAATCCCTTGACACTTAAACCGGCGCGGCGGTGCCTATATGGCCCTAAACCGGCACGCCCTTTCCAATATACCCAAAACCAGCGCGCCCCTCCTCTTTGTGCTAATCCGACGCGCTGCTCTATTGCTCCTAAACCAGCGCGCTTACCCCCACTCCATTTTGACCATCGTGGCCATCCCATCGCAA
Source organism: Amorphophallus konjac (assembly GCA_022559845.1). NCBI lineage: Eukaryota > Viridiplantae > Streptophyta > Magnoliopsida > Alismatales > Araceae > Amorphophallus > Amorphophallus konjac. The sequence continues at coordinate 47,591,064 of CM040117.1, forward strand.
GTCTGATCCCCTGTTTCTAGGTGCGAACAGAAGCAACTTACCTGAAAAGGATGAACGGTCTGCACCTGACCAGCGTGCAACCGCCTGAGCCCTTCCTGCTCCCAGGAATGGAAGGCTTCGAGCTCCGGACCGAACGTCGCATCCCCACCGGTCACCGTCGGCCAATCTCGTGGAGGCAGCTTCCCTAATCTACGGCCCCCCCTAGCCACAGGCCACTCGATTGCCTTCGGTTGGCAGGAAAGAGAAGACACTTGTTGCTGGCTTCAGTGGCTTCTTCCTCCCAGCTCCACTGCTATATATATATTCAACGAACACTCCACTGGCAGCTCTCGGGGCAGGCGGTCTCTCTGGCCGGCGCTCTCAGAAAGGGGTTCAGCTGAGGGAAGAAAAAGAGAGAAGGTGGTTCATCCAAAAGAGAGCTGGTTCATCAAAGAGAAGAAGGAGCTCGATCCCCCTGCTTGATCCCCCTGCGCCTGCAAGGTGAAGAAAAGAGAGAGAGTGAGAGAGAAAGGAAAGGTGAGTTTGGAAGGGGGGAGCTTGTGCTCTGTCCCCCTTCCCCCACCGATGTATCTTTCATTTCTTCCTCTGATGTATCCTCCCGCTTCAGGGTAGATCCCCTTCTGTATTTAGCATCCTTCCCTTGTGGATGAATAGAAAGAAGAAAAAGCTTTGCCGAATACTGTGTTTTACTTCATTTTCTCTCCTTTCCCCCCTGTCTTCTAATCATCCAGGGCCCTTCGAAGCTTGCCCCTCCGGGGCATGGTCTTTGAAGGAACCCGTTCAAAGGGGTGAACATTCACGGCCTTCTATGGCAGACATTTGTCCCTCCAGAGCTCGTACGAAGTCACTACCCACGAACTACTAGAACCCCTTGAAGGCTGGTCCTCGGGGCTTCTGTGTTCAACCATGGGACACCGGACTGCCGTTAGGCCACTCCGAGTTTTTGGGATCGTCCCGGAGTACTCCGTTTGACAATCCCTTATGTCGCCCCAGCAAACCTCAGTCCGGGGGAGGTGCTGCCCAATTTTTTGCCAGGAATATGAACAACAAGAACGAACTAAGCTCCCTTAGAGCATGAACTGAACTCTGGAGTTCTTGAACCCCTTTGAACAAACCATCCAAACCTTAATCTTGACGGACGAACAAAACACTTTGAACCTTCGAATCCACCTATTTTTTTGCTAGGGGAACAAACAGCCTAACCATCTGCTAACCTGCAAGCCTTTGAAAAGAACAAAACGGCCGAATCTTACCCCTTTTGGCTCCAAATCGGCGCGCCCCCTACGCGCCGGATTAAACCCTCTCACTAAAAATACCCTTCCACCCCCTTACTCACATCCGAAACCGGCGCGCCCTAGTCTGCCTTGAACCTGGTGCGCCCCCCATGGGCCACTTAAACCGGCGCACCCTCCCCATGGGCTAAACTGGCGCGCCCCTCTCCTCTCTTGGGCCCACTTTGTCGGCGCGCCCCTCCTTTCCCTTGGATTGCCTTAAACCGGCGCGCCCCCCCCTTCGCGCCGGATTAAACCCCCTCACAAAACACATTACTACTCCTTGCCCTCTAAGCCGGCGCGCCCTCCTCCGTGCCGGAATTAAAACCTCTCACGAAATGCACCCCTATTCTTTGCCATCTAAACCGGTGTGCCTTCCAAAAATACAATTCGCATGTTGGTGAGTTCGGGCTTCACACTTAACAATTCACTCTCTCGAACTGTGCGTGAATAGAAAAGCAACGAGGCCCCATGGTATCAGACGTAGACCTCGGAATCCCCGACATGGCCATAGTCTGAAACCGTCTTGGGCCAATAGTCCTTCAGCTTGACCCACTTCTATCGGGATCCAATCCCGCAATCCCATTAAAGTTGCCGTACTCGCGGCAGACATTCGTACGGTTTTGTCGTCATCTTCGATGCTTCAAATGCGGACTCTCGTCCGAACAATGAATGGTCCGTTAGTGACCGACATATATACTGGGATCTAATCCCGCACTGACATTAAACTTGCCGTACTCACGGCAAGCGTTTCTACGGTTTGTCACCGTCTCTTAAGCTACAAACGCGGACTTCCGTCCGAACAAGAAATGGTCCACCAGTGACCGACATGCACGCATACCATGGGACCTTCGTTTCCCCAGACTGTGTGTGAAGAGAAAATCAATGACGCCCCATGACATCGGACGTGGACCTCGGGGACCCCGATATGGCCATAGTCTGCAACCATTTCGGGCTAATAGATCATTAATCTGACCCGCTTCTACCAGGATTCATTCTCGCTCTTTATTGAAATTTTCGTGAACTCGGCATTCATTTGTACGGGGTTGTTTCCATCTACGTCGTACCTTCAATACGGACCTTTGTCCGAACATAAAGTGGTCCATGAATGACCGATAAAATCTGACTGGAATGAGGAGGCTCTCGTCCTACCTGAACCCTACGCACGGGAATATCAATAAGGCCTTCATGGGTCATGCTTAGACCTCGGGTCCGTCCCGATTATGATCATTGTCTGACCCGTATCCTCGGCCTACAGCCCGCTCCCTCTGAATACATATTGGTTCAGGGATCTGATCCTAGGACAATCCCCCATTGCCCCTTGGCGTCGAAAATATTAATGATGCTCATGCAAGTCTTGTTTCGACCGCGGGGGGCCCACCGCAGTATGGTTGCGGCTTGATCTTGCACCGAGCCTAAAAACTTGTTGGTTTCTGACCGCTTTAACTGGATTTAACTGAATATTTCTCGTTCCTCTGAACAATAAATTTACCGTACCCCGGCATACATATGTTTCGATTTTCCCGTGACGATTGCGCTTTTCTCTAGCCGGACATTCGTCCGAACATTAAATGGTCAGCACATGACCGACATGATCTCGAATGTTTTCTTCTCACCCTCGTACGGAGATTTCAATACTTCCTAATAGATCTTTCGTGCAATTAATTCTCTGGCCATGAGGCCCCTTTTTCCCGGTGATTAATCAAGGGTCTTCCCCTCTCTGAGGGGATGTAAATGACGACGCGACCTTTATAGCGCGGCGGGTTTTGGTCCCGACACGAACCACACAATCGTCTGACCGAGTTAGATCGAGTGCACCAAGGGCTTCCATGAATCCCGAACAAATCGTCACTTTATGACTGGCACGTCCATGCACTTAATAAACCCAATAAACGAATAAACAACGATTTTAAATAAAAAGTGCATCCATAGGACTGGGTGTGTCTTCATACATGCTTTATAAGGCCCATGCATATCTTTCATTAGGCAGAACATAGTCAGTACAAATTCCTATAGTTTGTTCATGAAAGTCTGTGCAAGGTCTACATTGCTCAGGATTAGTCTGTGCATGCATCACACATAAACAAGGTATGTGCACATTCTGGTTTCAACGTCAGAAAAGTCTGTGCACATCTCGTTTTGGGCAAACCATGGTCTGTGCATGTTTCGTATTATGATAAACAACATCAGTGCATGTTACTGAAGTGACCCAATAAGGTATGTGCATACGTTGATGATTAGCAGATAACGTCGGTGCACTTTCTGCCTGACGTACTAAGAAGGGCTGTGCAAACTATGTTAAAGGCTTAACACGTCGGTGCACTTTCTGTCATAAGCGTGTATAGGTCTGTGCATTCTTCTTTCATGCATATAGCAGATGGTCTATTGCTTCATACTGCGTTCATCGGTGCATTACAGGGTAGAACACAATGCCGTTGAAGGTGTAAGTGGAGCACGTGATCCAAGGCAGATACGTCCAGAGGATTCTGCCACATGTATTCCCCTATCTGTCTACACCTGATGCGTGTCATCTTCAAAAATGCGCGAACGAGATCTCCACACTGTAAATGTGTGAGCTCGTGGGTCCCAAAAACTGAAGCTACATAAAAGCCTTTTCTGGAGATCTGAAAGTAGAAGAGGAAGGATTAAGAAATAGAGAGACAGAAAAAGAGGAGAGAGAGAGACGAAGAAATTGAAAGGAAGGGAGCTAAGAAAAAGGAGAAGTGAGCTGAAGAAGAAGTAGCCATCAGAAAGTGACGATCAAGTGAGAGAAATTAGAATTAGAGAAGAAGAGAGCTAAGCGAGAGATCTAAAGAATTAGAGAGTGGCTATGAAGAAAGTAGAAGAGAGAAAAATGCAAAGTATCGTGAGGAGAAGAAGAAAAGAGTTGTAGAGAAGGTGCAGTGCTCGTGAAGTTAAAGAAGAAGGGATCCTAGCTTGGAGTCCCTACAGTTCATCTGTAGCTTGGATCAAATCATGTTCACAACTGCTCCTTAGTGAGCTATATTCCTTTGAGCTTTGCTGTCTAGCTTTCTGTCGCTAGTTCATTCAAGTTTCCTTTATTTTCTTATACTCTTGTAACAAGCTGTCAGTCAGCGGAGGCTAAGTTGTAAGGCACAGCGAAGCTGTGTATCAGTGGAGGCGTAAGCTGTAATGCCCAGCGGTCGAAGCTGTGTATCAGTAAATGGCAAGTTGTGATGCCCAGCTGTTGTAGGTAAGCTATGAAGCCCAGCGGTTCAAGCTGTGTGTCAGCGGAAGCCACACTCAGGTTGAGTGTGGGGTGGATATAGGTCTGGATGACCGAATCACCTAAAAATCTTTGAGCATTGCGTGGTTTATATTCTTGTGTTTTCAGCGCTAGATGAATGTTTAGGCTCGGTTTATACTGCCGATTCCAAGTCTATCTGTTTTAATTCAGAGTAGATAAGTTTCCACTTCTGCATAGATAAGTTTTGTTTTTCATAACTTTAAAATTGTCATGAATTGTTGAGGGGATTCATTCACCCCCCCTCTGAATCCAGATCACACCACTACATCGGTTCTACAATTGGTATCAGAGCTAGGTGTCTGCACAGAGGATCCAACAACCTGTAGATTTGTCCTGCATTGCTTGTGGTATAATCTGGTTTCTATCTCCTCATTACTATTTTCTGATCTGATCTGATTTGTCTTGAATTCATGGCTGAAATTCTGTATACACTGGTTCGGATTTCTATGGCTAGTATGGTCATTTTAAAGACTATGTGATACATTTAAATTCTGATCTATGGACACTCATAGCTCACAGTCCATATGAAGTTCTAGAGGACAAATCCCAATGGAAACCTTTAGACAGATTGAAATATGCTGAAAATCAATAGGCCCTAGATCTAACCAAAAGGGCAATAGACTCTAATTGTTTTCCATTTGTCAATGAGTGTAGGAGCGCAGTGGCGATCATCAACAGAATATTGGAAAGACCATGTAGAGATGGGGTGATGTGTTTAATGGCCAGAGATCATCTTCGAGATCAGTCCGAGGACCCATCCTCCCAGGTGAATTCTAAGACCGAGGATATTAGCTATGATGATTTAGTTGCCATGCATGAGCATCTATTGGAGAAATATGATAGAGTCAAATCAGAAAAGAGAAAATTAAGAAAAAAGAAAAATGCTGAAATCACTTGTCTAAAGGGTGAAAATGAAAATTTAAAATCAGAATTGAAAAATAAAGAAGGATCATGTGAAGATTGTTCATCATTGAAAAAAATGTGTGACAGCATGGAATCTGATTTGAGCTTAAAAGAAACTTTGATTGATTCATTAAAAGAAGAAAATAAAGAAATGTTGCTCAATAAGAAGGAAATTGAAAAGAGAGAAGAAAAACTGAAACAAGAAAATGAAGAATTAAACAATCATAATAAGAAATTGATGGTTCTAAACACTGTTTTGTCTTAAAAATGGCTTGCAATTGAAAAAGGAATATCATTGTTAAAAGGGAAGGAAATAGATAATGAAATAAAGCTTCAACAAGAAATTGAATCATTGAAAATTTGATTGATGCTTTGCAGCAACAAGTCATCTCATGTGAATCAGATTTATCTAAGTATGAAGCTAATGTAGTTTCCTTGAAATCTGAGATTGAAGATTTGAAAGCTACTTTGTCTAAGTTTGTTGATGGACATGATAATTTGAATAAATTGTTTGGCTCTAATGTGAATCTCTAGAAAGAGGGACTTAGGTATGTGCCTGTTAATAAAAAAGCCAATGAAAAGAAGAAATCAATTGTGTTTGTAAGAAGTTCAGAACAGGCCAATTCCTCTAGTTCTTCTATTTTTCAGTTCACTGCCAAGAAAACAAAAAAATAGAATAATAATCAAAAAAGACTAAAAAATAGAAAATGAATAAAAATGCTTCATTCGTGAATAATTCTGCTAATTCTGTGCATGATGATCATAGTTCTCACACACACTCACATGCACATGTCTTGAATAAGTTGCATGCCCATGGTAGATTAATATCATGCCATTATTGTGGTAAAAAGGGCCATGTCATGGATGATTGTAGAACTTTGAGGAAAGATGAATTGAGTGCTAATAATCATGTAAAAATGGTTAAAAATAATCATGTGAAGAATTCTGTTAGAAGTGTTTCTAATGCATGTTTCTACTGTTGGAAGAAGGTCACTTAATGCATGACCGTAGTTTAATGAAACAAGAGAATCATGTTCAAAACAGTCATGTAGATCAGCATTTTAGGAAATCTGTATTTCAGAAGAATAAATGTTTAACTGTGGAAAGTATGGTCATAATTCAGTTGATTGCTGGTTTGTGAAGAAAACTGCAAATGAATTTGTTCACATGAGAAATCCTACTTTTAGGAGTGCTTTCAATTCAGTTTTTATGCATAAGACTCCTAGTTGCAATAATTATGGAAGATTATGCCATACTCTCTCTCAATGTCATTGGTTAAACGGATGGAATAAATATCCTGGACCCAAGAATCCTTGGGTTCCAAGATTTTTCAACTAACCCCTTGTTGCAGGTGTGTCCCTGAAAATAAATAAAATGAAGCTGAATAAATTGGGGCGCATAAGGTTGGTTGTTTTATACTTCTGTTTTCTTGTTAAGAATAGTTGAATAACATCTCTGTGGAATGGTTGTATGTGGCTGGTTTGAATGGTCATATCCTTTGATGAAGTAATGTTTTGATCATGCTAGCTATATGCAACTTCCACATGAAATGCTTCATACACTGTTTTCATGCATGATTAGTTATCTTTGATTCATTGCATATATATGAATAATGTGCTACATACATGCATAAACCTGTGGTATATAAAATGATACGCTAGGTGAAGGGCAGGTTATGCTTGTCTGGAAACCCATATCATGTGTAGAGGAGAACCTCCGCCAGGTACCTAGGGTTAATTTGCATTTAGAAATTAATGTGCATCTAGTTGTTGTATTTCTGTGTGCCTTAACAAAATCAAGCAATGTTTGGGTGAAATCTCTGCACTCCTTGAGGGGAAGTTGAGTTGTTTGAGTCTGTATGCATGATATTTTGGAGCTGGAATTGTCTGGTTTTGAGATGCTGATTAGATATTGCGAAGTTGGATTGTCTGGTTCTGAGATGCTGATAATTGTTGTATGGCTGCTTGGATAGTGGGCTAGATGTGATATATGTGTAGCAATGTGCTACTGAGTCAGTTCAAATCTTGTCTGAGATAATTGGTTATCAGTTGGGAAATACTTTTATGGAAACATTGACCGTTATACAAGCTGAAGGTTGAGAGTTGGTAGATTATATAGAAGGTTGTAAGTGTATTGCTAGACCTCTCAGGCTAAGTCCTTGGATTTTTATGAATTTGGTCTAAATCTGAACCTTGCTCTTGTGCAATCTTCGTACATACCTTCTTGCCTATCTTCTCTGTAATCTATCCCCATCCATGCTCTCATCTTTCTTCATAATATGCTCATAGACTATGGTAGTCAGGGGGAGTAAAATCTGAAATCTGTCACCTTTACTAACTTTCAATAGTTAACTACTAAGAATGCTCCAAACTAAGAACAACACTGCTGATCTTAACAGAAGTGTGATTTTCTGTTTATGGAGATTAAATCTTATTTTAAAATATTCACAAGTATCCTTGAATGTGTTTTCAATGGTCTTAAAATAGTCTTTAGTGGAACTGCTCAGAAGATTGCCTAATAATCTGAAGGTCATTAGTAGTAAGTCAACCTGGTGGAAAATATGGTGTTTATATGGTTCTTAAGCTTGTTTTAAGAGAATTCTGTTAAGAGACCAAGGAATATGCCATAAAAATAAAAAAAAGAATAAAAATGTAAAGATGGTCTTGGTAGAGCAATGGCATTTATTTTGAGAAACTGACTATCTGTTTCAAAGATATTCAGAGGTCAAGTCATGATAATAAATGCTATCTCTGTTCAGTATGTGAAGTATAAAGGTAAAACTTCACTGAGTAACCAGGGATTCTGGTGTTTGATGAACATGTTTCCTTGTGTAAAAAGGTATAGTAATACCAGCATGCTCAATCAAATTTATAAAAAGTTCAATATTGAATTGGTTGACCCTGATGTCTTTACGGTAAATTAAAATAGTTTTAAGTTCAATATAAAATATTTTTTTAATTAGGTCTGGTTGATGAAATTGATTAGTAAGATTAACGGCATTTCTGATTGAGTGTTGTCATTGATAAAATTGTTTCATTTCCATTGATCTTGTTTCAAAAGATATTTTGTGAAGTTTCATGATATAAGATATAATCCCATATACCGTAAATCACATAAAGTCATAGAGAGGCATTTTCATTTAAGTAAAGGGTATTCTGGGTATTAAATGTTGAAATTGGTAAAGTCGACAGTATATCATATAAAATTCTCAACCCGACTTACCATTGTCTAACACACCCTTCTCTTTCAAGCCAAAACCCTTTCCCGCACATGCGATTCCCTCGCTCGTGCCCAGTCCACAAGCTTTGCCTCTTTAGTGTCCCTCTCCATTATTTGTCTACTTGTTCTTCTACTCTTCGTCCTCCACTCCTCACTACTTCCACCATGTCCTCTCCGATCACCAAGAGCAAAGGGAAGAGGAAGACTATGGAGGAGCGGCAGCCGGCAGATCCTATGGTGGAGGAGTTGCCCGGGGGCTCGTTGGAAGAGAAGTAGCCGACGGACTATGCATCCGTGAAATCTACCGCGATCATCTGTTACGAAAGAAAATCAAAAGAAGAACATGTTAAAGGCATTATTTCTGATATGCCCAGTGAGGTCCCACAATTGGAGAAAGGAAAAGGGAAGGAAAAGGCAGAGGGAACAACATCCAAGCGACGCAAAACAGTTGCTGCAGAAGCTACTCACGATGAACCTGAGGAAAAAGATATTTCTGCCAAGTCTTCAGGCAAGTTGAGATGGTTTTGGAAGCGGGCAAGATTATGCTTCCCCGGTATGTAAATTTTGCTGACCAATCCATGATTTCAGCATTTCCTGAACTACTGGAGCTATTTAAGTTTCAAAAATGGAAGAAATTTTTGAGTAAGCATAGAATATACAACCCAAGACTGGTTGCAGAATTTTACTGTAATCTGAAATACGATTATGAAAAGTCAAAAATCCAGTCTATCGTTAAGGGGATCAAGATTGATATATCTAGGGAGTGTTACACAAAATTTTTAGAATTCCAAAAGGAGGGGTAGTAGAAGGTGAATTTGATTACAATATGCATGAGGCCTACTCCCTCATCACAGAATTACCTAGAGATCCCAGAGACCAAAAGAAACAAACAAAATTGGCTTAGTTCAAGGCAAGTAAATTTTCCCCTCTAAGGAGATTATTGCATCATATTCTTACCACAATGATAACTCCACAAGTTGGAGGTAGAGGGAGACTGACTGAGTCACAAAGATTTATTCTCTTTTGCATGCTCAAGAGAATCAAGATCAGTTTACCAGCTATAATAATTCAGATTATGGGTACCTGCAAGGAATCAAGGAGAAATTTACCCTATGCAGCCCATTTGACTGTTATTTTCAGGAAAATGCACATTCCATTAGAAGAGGAAACTTCGAAAGAAATTCTCAAAGTGAATATCTACAACATGGATTTCATTAATAAATTCTTGAAATTGAAGTCATCCTCAGTCAGCAAGGTAAAAGACCTAGGAGAAAAGAAATCCCCAACAGTTGCATTAGATGTTATCGAACAGTCCCAGCCATCTCATTCCAGAGATCATATTGAACAGCTTCAGATTAATCAGGGGGAGGATCTACAACCTGTAGTTGAGCAAATAGAATCCTTAGAGCAACCTCTCCAATTGCTTCAAGAAGAAACATAAGAGCAGCATATTGAAAATTTGCAATTGGAACAAGAAGTTCATGAATTGAACTTGACTGAAGAGCAAGTATCGAAACAATTAGATCAACATATTGATGAAATATTTGATAAGTTTGGACAGCATATTTAGCAACAACCAGCAGTTGATCAGGCAGATCTAACAGCTGAACAGTAACAAGTAGAAGAGATTCGAGAAGAGCCTCACACAGAGACAGCTGAAGATGAATAGATGATTGATGAAACAGTTCTTTCAGAGGGACACAGAAATGATTCAGAAAGGGAGAAGGAAACTGCACTAGATGTACAATCTTTGGTTGATATGGTTGTTGATATCATGAAACAAGTAGTCGATGAAGCCATAGAAGAAATTGCTGACATGGTGATTGAAGAACCATGAGTTGAACAGCAAGGAATGGAGAAGGTTCAGCATGAGCAAACCCATGAGGTTCAAGAAGTTGTTGACGTAGCTCCACAAGAACAAGTTCAGGGTCCTGCTCCTTTATATGGACCCTATCATGGGCCAATAACTCCTTTTGGGGTACAACCTCCTCTATCCCCTGAACAACCCTTCATCCCTCCTGGTTTTCAAGCATCCAGCTCTACTGGAACAAGCTCAGAGTCACATATTATTGAAATGCTCACTACACTAACAAATCTTGTGTTGAATCAGCATACTATGATGAATAGACAATCCGTCTACATAAATGGTACTGTTGATTGGCTGGATGCTAGAATGCGCCATTTAGAACAGACTGTAGATAGCCAGTGGATAAAATTTGTGTATAATAAGCATAAGTCTGATAGAAAACTAAATGGTGTTTTGGAATCTCTAGTAGCAGTGTGCCAGAAGGTAGAAGAAATCTTGAAAAACGTGCAAGACACACAGGCTACATCTTATATCAGTCTCTCTAAAGTTATTGATCACACTTATGATCTCAAGATAGCTGTTGAACTGATGAAGATTCAAATGAACATATTCAAGCAAGATCAGCAGGAGATCACTCAGAAAATTAATATTGTTCAGACTCAAGTGGGAGCTTAGCCGGCAGACTCAAAACTGTTATCACATAACAGGCCACTAGCTCTTCCACATTCATGGCTGAAGTTCACAATCAGCAGACATCTCAAACAGAAAATATGTGTAACATGATGCAGAATTGGTTTGTCAACATGACAAATATTGTCAAAGAGCTTCATGCCCTCGTCAGGCGGAATGACCAGAAAATGGTGACAAAGTTTGCAGCCCTCGGAACTAAAATACATAGGTTGCCTTTTCCAAGGGCAATCACTCTGAGAGGGAGCCCTAGCAGTGCACCACCTAGAGGATGGGATACTCAAGAGGTTATAGTTCCAGTCACTCGAGTCACTGATATCTGAGGGTCCTCCTTTCTTTTTGATAATGACAAAGGGGGAGAAGTGGTTATATAGTCATGTATGAAGTCATGTGTTCATTGATGTGCTGACAAGATTGATGTGCTGACAGTGGGAGATATGCTGAGATCTTCTGATCTTCTGGTGTATGACAGTGCTTGAACTTATGTGTGGGGGAGACACTCATGTGACAGAGATGTGCTGAGTTTATGCTGAGTTGGAAGTGCTGACAATTGGTGATTGGTGATATCTGAATGAGAATTTAGAATCTATCTTTGTATAAAGGGATACTACACTCAAACATTTTTGTTTTTTTTTCAGTACACAGAAGTGTCCATAGTGCATACTTGTCTTGAATGGTTTTATTCTGTGAAAGCTATTGTCATGCTTGGTAAATTCTTGTTTTTGGAAACATACATGACTCATAGTTGTCATCATCAAAAATGGGGAGATTGTTAGATTCCTGATTTTGATAATGACAATCTCTAAGTCATGTGAAACTGAAATGCACAAATTCTCTATTCATATCTATTTGTGTTTGAATGAGTATGCGTGATAAATAAGGTTTGTGCATGTTTTTCAATACACAAGGTAGGTGCATGTTTCACCTACATCACATAAGGTCTGTGCATATCACTATTCATGCATACAAAAGTCAGTGCATACTTGCAGTTAGTGTCTATATGGTTGGTACACATCGATCTTAGTCATTGATAGTGTATGTGGATGTCTATTTTATGTTTGCATACAGTCTGTGCAGGATGTGCATTGAACACATATAGTCGGTGCACGTTTTCAGTCAATTGCATATAAGGACTTGTGGACGTCAAAAAAGAGAGAAGAAAAAGATTGTTCCTGCGGCACGGACGTCTCGACACCCGAGAGCAGCCGGAGACGGAATGCCAAATAAACCCCATACCCCCTCCAAGCAGGACGAATACATGCCCGACGCTCTGCCACCCAACAAAGAAGTCCCTCAAGCAGAAGAGACGGCCCAGGCTGCCCAGTCGGCGGCGCCAAAGGCCGAATCAGGAAGAAACCCAGGTAATCTAACGCAGGTTCGGCACGTGTCGGAAATCACTCAGAATCACAAACTGAGGCTCAAGAGGCTTCAAAATGGATGGCCCGAGGTAGTGCATTAAAACTAGGGTAGTACTGGAGGCCAAACGTATGTTTGAGTTGTTTCGGAATCGAGGTAAAATCCCTTGACACTTAAACCGGCGCGGCTGTGCCTATATGGCCCTAAACCGGCGCGCCCTTTCCAATATCCCCAAAATCGGTGCACCGCTCCTCTTTGTGCTAATCCGACGCGCTACTCTATTGCTCCTAAAACGGTGCACTTACCGCCATTTTAACCATGGTGCCCATCCCATCGCAAGTTCGATCCCCTGTTTCTAGGTGCGAACAGAAGGAACTTACCTGAAAAGGTTGAACGGCCTGCACCTGACCAGCGTGCAACCGCTTGAGCCCTTCCTGCTCCTAGGAATGGAAGGCTTCGAGTTCCGTACCGAACGTCGCTTCCCCACCCATCACCATCGGCCAATCTCGTGGAGGTAGCTTCCCTACTCTATGGCCCCCCCTAGCCGCAGGCCACTCGATTGCCTTCGGTTGGGGGGAAAGAGAAGACACTTGTCGCTGGCTTCAGAGGCTTCTTCCTCCCCGCTCCATTGCTATATATATATATATGCAACAAACACTCCATTGGGAGCTCTCGGGGCAGGCGGTCTCTCTAGCCGGTCCTCTCAGAAAGGGGTTCAGCTGAGGGAAGAAAAAGAGAGAAGGTGGTTCATCCAAAAGAGAGCTGGTTCATCCGATGAGAAGAAGGAGCTCGATCCCCCTGCTCGATCCCCCTGCGCCTGCAAGGTGAAGAAAAGAGAGAGAGTGAGAGAGAGAGGAAAGGTGAGTTTGGAGGGGGGAGCTTGTACTCTGTCCCCCTTCCCCCACCGATGTATCTTTCATTTCTTCCTCTGATGTATCCTCCCGCTTCGGGGTAGATCCCCTTCTGTATTTAGCTTCCTTCCCTTGTGGATGAATAGAAAGAAGAAAAAGCTTTGCCGAATACTGTGTTTTACTTCATTTGCTCTCCTTTCCCCCCTGTCTTCTAATCATCCAGGGCCCTTCCAAGCTTGCCCCTGCGTGGCATGGTCTTTGAAGGAACCCATCCAAAGGGGTGAACATTCACGGCCTTCTATGGCAGACATTTGTCCCTCCGGAGCACTTACGAAGTCACTACCCACGAACTGCTAGAACCCCTTGAAGGCTGGTCCTCGGGGCTTCTGCGTTCAACCATGGGACACCAGACTGCCGTTAGGCCACTCCGAGTTTTTGGGATCATCCCGGAGTACTCCGTTTGACAATCCCTTATGTCGCCCCAGCAAACCTCAGTCCCGGGGAGGTGCTGCCCAATTTTTTGCCAGGAATATGAACAACAAGAACGAACTAAGCTCCCTTAGAGCATGAACTGAACTCTGGAGTTCTTGAACCCCTTTGAACAAACCATCCAAACCTTAATCTTGACGGACGAATAAAACACTTTGAACCTTCGAATCCACCAATTTTTTTGCTAGGGGAACAAACAGCCTAACCATTTGCTAACCTGCAAGCCTTTGAAAAGAACAAATGGACGAATCCGGCGCGCTCTTAATCAGGCGCACACTGATCCGGCGCGGTACCCCCCCCTCCCCCGCGCCATTTTTACCCCACACTCATAAACACTTTTACCCCTTTTGGCTCCAAATTGGCATGCCCCCCTGCACGCCGGATTAAACCCTCTCACTAAAAATACCTCCCCACCCCCTTACTCACATCCGAAACCGGCGCGCCCCTAGTCTGCCTTGAACCCGGTGCGCCCCCCATGGGCCACTTAAACCAACGCGCCCTCCCCATGGGCTAAACCGGCGTGCCCCTCTCCTCTCTTAGGCCCACTTTGTCGGCGCACCCCTCCTTTTCCTTGGATTGCCTTAAACCGGCGCGCCCCTCCATCAAACCTTAGACCGGTGCGCCCCCCCTTCGCGCCAGATTAAACCCTCTCACAAAACACATTACTACTCCTTGCCCTCTAAACCGGCGCACCCTCCTCCGTGCTGGAATTAAAACCTCTCACGAAATGCACCCCCATTCTTTGCCATCTAAACCGGTGTGCCTTCCAAAAATACAATTCGCATGTTGGCGAGTTCGGGCTTCACACTTAACAATTCACTCTCTCGGATTGTGCGTGAATAGAAAAGCAACGATGCCCAATGGTATCAGACGTAGACCTCGGAATCCCCGACATGGCCATAGTCTGAAACCGTCTTGGCCCAATAGTCCTTCAGCTTGACCCACTTCTATCGGGATCCAATCCCGCAATCCCATTAAACTTGCCGTACTCGCGGTAGACATTCGTACGGTTTTATCGTCGTCTTCGATGCTTCAAATACGGACTCTCGTCCGAACAATGAATGGTCCGTTAGCGACCGACATATATACCGGGATCTAATCCCGCACTGGCATTAAACTTGCGGTACTCACGTTAGGCGTTTATACGATTTGTCATTGTCTCTTACGCTACAAACGCGGACTTCCATCCGAACAAGAAATGGTCCACCAGTGACCGACATGCACGCATACCTTGGGACCTTCGTTTCCCCAGACTGTGTGTGAAGAGAAAATCAATGACGCCCCATGACATCGGACGTGGACCTCGGGGACCTCGATATGGCCATAGTCCGCAACCATTTCGGGCCAATAGATCATTAATCTGACCCGCTTCTACCGAGATTCATTCCCGCTCTTTATTGAAATTGACGTGAACTCGTCATTCATTTGTACGGGGTTGTTTCCATCTACATAGTACCTTCAATACGGACCTTTGTCCGAACATAAAGTGGTCCATGAATGACCGACAAAATCTGAATGGAACGAGGAGACTCTCGTCATACCTGGACCCTACGCACAGGAATATCAATAAGGCCTTCATGGGTCACGCTTAGACCTCGGGTCCGTCCCGATTATGATCATTGTCTGACCCGTATCCTCGGCCTACAGCCCGCTCCCTCTGAATACATATTGGTTCTGGGATCTGATCCCGGGACACTCCCCCGTTGCCCCTTGGCGCCGAAAATATTAATGATGCTCATGCAAGTCTTGTTTCGACTGCGGGGGGCCCACCGCAGTATGGTTGTGGCTTGATCTTGCACCGAGCCTACAAACCTGTTGGTTTTTGACCGCTTTAACCGGGATTTAACTGAATATTTCTCGTTCCTCTGAAAAATAAATTTACCGTACCCCGGCATACATATGTTCCAGTTTTCCTATGACGATTGTGCTTTTCTCTAGCCGGACATTCGTCCGAACATTAAATGGTCAGCACATGGTCGACATGATCTCGAATGTTTTCTTCTCGCCCTCGTACGGGGATTTCAATACTTCCTAATAGATCTTTCGTGCAATTAATTCTCTGGCCATGAGGCCCCTTTTTCCCGGTGATTAATCAAGGGTGTTCCCCTCTCCGAGGGGATGTAAATGACGCCGTGACCTTTATGGCGTGGCGGGTTTTGGTCCCGACATGAATCACACAATCGTCTGACCGAGTCAGATCGAGCGCACCAAGGGCTTCCATGAAGCCCAAACAAATCGTCACTTTGTGACTGGCACGCCCACGCACTTAATAAACCCAATAAACGAATAAACAACAATTTTAAATAAAAAGTGCGTCCACAGGACTGGGCGTGTCTTCATACATGCTTTATAAGGCCCATGCATATCTTTCATTAGGCAGAACATAGTCGGTATAAATTCCTATAGTTTGTTCATGAAAGTCTGTGCGAGGTCTACATTGCTCAGGATTAGTCTGTGCATGCATCACACATAAACAAGGTCTGTGCACATTCTGGTTTCAACGTCAGAAAAGTCTGTGCACATCTCATTTTGGGCAAACCATGGTCTGTGCATGTTTCGTATTGTGATAAACAACATCAGTGCATGTTACTGAAGTGACCCAATAAGGTATGTGCATACGTTGCTGATTAGCAGATAACGTCGGTGCACTTTCTGCTTGACGTACTAAGAAGGTCTGTGCAAACTATGTTAAAGGCTTAACACGTCGGTGCACTTTCTGTCATAAGCGTGTATAGGTCTGTGCATTCTTCTTCCATGCATATAGCAGATGGTCTATTGCTTCATACTGCGTTCATTGGTGCATTACAGGGCAGAACACAATGCCTTTGAAGGTGTAAGTGGAGCACGTGATCCAAGGTAGATACGTCTAGAGGATTCTGGCACGTGTATTCGCCTATCTGTCTACACCTAATGTGTGTCATCTTCAAAAAGGCAGGAACGAGATCTCCACACGCCAAATGTGTGAGCTCATGGGTCTCGATAACTAAAGCTACAAAAAAGCCTTTTCTGAAGATCTGAAAGTAGAAGAAGAAGGATTAAGAGATAGAGAGACAGAAAAAGAGGAGAGAGAGAGATGAAGAAATTGAAAGGAAGGGAGCTAAGGAAAAAGGAGAAGTGAGCTGAAGAATAAGTAGCCATCAGAAAGTGATGATCAAGTGAGAGAAATTAGAATTAGAGAAGAAGAGAGCTAAGCGAGAGATCTGAAGAATTAGAGAGTGGCTATGAAGAAAGTAGAAGAGAGAAAAATGCAAAGTATCGTGAGGAGAAGAAGAAAAGAGTTGTAGAGAAGGTGCAATGCTCGTGAAGTTAAGGAAGAAGGGATCCTAGCTTGGAGTCCCTACAGTTCGTCCGTGGATTGGATCAAATCCAGTTCACGATTGCTCCTTAGTGAGCTATATTCTTTTGAGCTTTACTGTCTAGCTTTCTGTCGCTAGTTAATTCAAGTTTCCTATATTTTCTTATACTCTTGTAACAAGCTGTCAGTCAGCGGAGGCTAAGCTGTAAGGGCCAGCAAAGCTGTGTATCAGCGTAGGTGTAAGCTGTAATGCCCAGCGGTCGAAGCTGTGTATCAGCGGAGGTGTAAGCTGTAATGCCCAGTGGTTGAAGCTGTGAATCAGCAGATGGCAAGCTGTGATGCCCAACTGTTGTAGGTAAGCTGTGAAGTCCAGCGGTTCAAGCTGTGTGTCAGCGGAAGTCACACTCAGTTTGAGTGTGGGGTGGATGTAGGTCTGGACGACCGAACCACCTAAATATCTTTGAGCATTACATGGTTTGTATTCTTGTGTTTTCAGCGCTAGATGAATTTTAGGCTCGATTTATACTACCAATTCCAAGTCTATCTGTTTTAATTCAGAGTAGATAAGTTTCCACTTCTGAATAGATAGGTTTTGTTTTTCAGAACCTTAAATTTGTCATGAATTGTTGAGGGGATTCATTCACCCCCCCTCTGAATCCAGATCACACCACTACATCGATTTTACATGCCCCACCGAAGTGTAGTGGTTCCAGATCCCCAACTCCGAGCACTTTTCCTGAAAGGTAGTGATCACGAACTGTCGGCCGTTGTTGGTAGTGAGAACCCTTGGAATCCTGAATCGACAGATAATGCTTCGCAGCACGAACTTCCAAGCTGCTTCGCTTGTTATCTTCCCCAATGGTTCAGCCTCGACCCACTTGGTGAAGTAGTCGATGGCAACTATAAGGAACTTCTTCCTCCCTTGTGCTGCAGGGAAAGGTCCCAGTATGTCAATCCCCCACCGAGCAAATGGGCGAGGCTCCGTCAAAGCGTGGAGCTGTGTAGCTGGATAGTGGTGTAGGTGGGAGTATTTCTGGCATTGGGGACACCTCCGAACATAGTTGAGACACTCTTGCTACAGGGTGGGCCACCAATACCCTTGCCGGATCAGTGTACGTGCGAGTGCTCGCCCTCCCACGTGGCTTCCGCAAAGTCCTTCATGGACTTCTTGGATGGCCCGGTTGGCCTCCGTGGGGAAGAGGCACTTGAGTAGAGGGGCTGAGAGGGACCGGTGATATAACCGGCCATCCACCATGGTGAAGTGGGCTGCTCTTGCCCGCGTGCGCCGTGCCTCGGCATGGTCGCTCGGGAGTTGTTGCCGAAGGAGGAAATCCAGGAGAGGATCCATACAGGAGGTTCGTAGTCGATGGCGTTCACCTGGGGCATCGGATCATCTATGCTCGGTGCTGATAATTCCCTTATCAGGACCGACCTTGAACTAGAGATTGCGGTGGCTGACGATAGGCGGGAGAGAGCGTCTACCCGGACGTTCTCCTCGCGTGGGATGTGGACCACTTTAAAGCGGGTGAACTTGCTCGTCGCCGCCTTGGTCTTCTCTAGGTACTTCATCATGGAGGGATCGCGGGCCTCGAACTCCCCCCTAACCTGGTTGGCGATGAGCATGGAGTCGTTGTACGCCCGCACACTTGATGCCCCCAGGTGTTTTGCCATGCGTAGCCCAGAGAGGAGTGCCTCATACTTGGCCACATTGTTTGTGGTCGGGAAGTTGAAACGCAGGGCATACTGTAGCTCCAACCCTTATGGCGAGAGTAAAACCAACCCTGTGCCGCTGCCCGCAGCGCAGGAAGATCTGTCGACGTATAGCTCCCAGGTGGGTCCCGAGGACTGCTCGGGTGACTCCTCGGCGGGTAGGGTGCACTCAGTGACGAAGTCGGCGAGAGCTTGGGCTTTGATCGTTGTTCTTGGTCAGAACTTGATGTCGAATTCCCCTAACTCGATAGCCCACTTGACCAACCTTTCGGAAGCATCAGGGTTCTGAAGGATTTGTCGGAGGGGTTGATCAGTGAGGACAACGATCGGATGAGCCAGGAAGCATGGTTGTAACTTGCGAGCAGCTGTAATCAGCGCGAGGGCAAACTTTTTCATCCGCGAATATCGAAACTTCGGTCCTTGTAGTGCTCGGCTAACGTAGTAGACGGGGTTCATGACTCCTGCTTCCTCCCGTGCGAGCACGGCACTCATGGTGCTGGACGTCACGGATAGGTACAGGAGTAGCTTTTCTCCACTTTGGTGTTTGGAAAGGACAGGAGGGGTCGCCAGGTAGCGTTTCAACTCTTCAAACACCTGCTCGCACTCCTGGTCCCAGTCGATCCACCCCTTCTTTTCTGGCGCCAAGTTGGCCTGCTTGATCAGTCGGAAGAAGGGGAGACATCGCTCAGCAGCTTGGGATAGGAACCGAGCCAGGGCGGTGACGTGTCCGGTGAGGCACTGTATGTCCCTCACCCGTCCTGGTCGCTTCATCTCCAACACTGCTCGGATCTGGTCGGGGTTGGCCTCGATTCCCCGGTGGGTGACAAGGAAACCTAGAAATTTTCCCGATCGTACCCCGAACGCACATTTAGCAAGGTTGAGTTTCATGTTGTACCTTCTGAGTGTGGCGAAGGTCTCTGCCATGTCGCGTAAGTGTTCGGTGGCTCGGAGGCTTTTTACGAGCATGTCGTCGATGTAGACCTCCATGTTGCGGCCAATCTACGAGTCAAACATATGGTTGACGAGGCGTTGATATGTAGCTCCAGCATTCTTCAGTCCAAACGGCATGCGAGTGTAGCAATATAGGCCGTGGCCGGTGACGAACGCAGTCTTGTCCTGGTCGGGCTTGTGCATGCTGATCTGATGGTACCCAGAATAGGCGTCGAGGAAGCTCAGCATCTCGTGCCCGGCCATAGCGTCGACCAGCTGGTCGATCCGTGGCATGGGGAAGCTATCTTTGGGCGTGGCCTTGTTGAGGTTGGTGTAGTCTATGCACATCCGCCACTTCCCGTTGCTCTTGGGCACCAGGACCACGTTGGCCACCCAGTCTGGGTACTGGATAGGCCGGAGTAGCCCTGATCGCAGCTTTTCTCCTACTTGGTCCCTGATGATGGCCTGATATTCAGGGTTGCAATGCCTTCGGCGTTGCTGCACCGGATGACAGGTGGGATCCTATCTAAGTTGGTGCATGATGACCTCCGGAGGGATTCCGGGGAGTTCGTCCTCGGACCAAGCGAACACATCCTGGTTGGCCGTGAGGAAGCTTGTGTATGCTCGCTTATCGTGCTCGGCTAAGGTAGCGTCGATCTTTAGTGTTCTACTTGGGTCGTCCCCAATTTGGATGAGGTATAAGTCCTCAGTAGGAGCGCTCGTGCTCGGACCTGGGTCTTCGGTCCTCGCCTTCTTCTCCGGTGGCACTTCTTCGGGGCGCCGATCACGGGTGGAGATAAGGTAGCACCTTCTGGATTCCCTCTGATCACCTCGGACTTCCCCTACCCCTCGGGGGGTGGGAAACTTAAGCTTCTGGTGGTAGGAAGAAGGGACGCCCCGAAGCGTGTCGAGAATCCCTCGATCGATGATAGCATTATACCCTATCATTGCACGAACCACGGTAAAGTCGGCGAGGAAGGTTACCTCTTTCGTCGCAGTTTCGAACGTGATCGGGAGCGAGATACGCCCTTCTGGGCAGATAGTCGTGCCGGAGAACCCGTACAGCGGTGTGTGCAATGGCGCGAGTCGTGACATATCCACACCCATGGGTATAAGACAGTCGTACGGTATAACGTCGGGTCTGCTTCCATTATCTACCAGAATGTGACGCATAGTACATTGGTTGATGGTGGCCGAAACCACCAGAGCATCAGAATGGGGTGTGGTGACGCCTTCCAGGTCATCCTCGGAGAAAACAATGGGGTCTCCTAGATGACCCGAGGGGGAGAGATCCAGTGGGGCGCCATCGCCTTGGTCCGCCATGTTGATGGCCATTGCGTACCGTCACCTTCTGCTCGCGCTGTCACCCCCGCGGCGGGCCCCCTAGAGATCATCATGATCTCCTTTTCGTTGGGCCGGTTGTCGATCGGGAGCGGTGTCTTCTGTCACTTTTCGGCGGCTTTGGCGAGAAACTTCTCGAGGAGTCCTCTGCGGACGAGGTCCTCGATTGCATCTCTCAGGTTGATGCAATCAGAGGTGTCGTGACCATGGTCTCGATGGTAGTGGCAGTACTTCTTCTTGTTCCTTGAATTCGGATCCGACTTCATCCGTGGGGGCCACTTGAGGAATGGCTCCTCGCGGATCTCCATCAAGATTTGGTCGGGTGGAGCCGTCAGGGGTGTATAGTGGCGGTAGCCACCCCTTTCCTTCTCGGAGCGGTCGCGGTGGTCCCCGTCGCGTCGCTCCCATTTACTCTGACCCTCTCATGGTGGGTCGACGGCTCTCTTTCGGTCGAGCTGGTCAGTCTCAACTGCACGGCGCAAGGCCGTGGTGTTCTCCTCGCAGTGTGCGTGCTTCTGGGCTAGCGCGAGGAGGTCTGGAAGGGTCGTCGGAGCTTCGACTCCGAGCGTGCACCGGAGGATGTGGTCCCGAGTCCCCTGGGTGAGTGCCATGGTGGCGATGCCGACGTCGAGGTGGGGAATGCGGAGTGCCTCCGCGCAGAAGTGGGAGACGAAGTCCCACAGCGTCTCTTCTTTCCCCTGCCTGAGAGCGAGCAAGGTTACCGCAGACTTGGCTACCTTTCGGCAGCCCACAAAGTTCTCCTTGAACAGCTTTTTGAGCTGTTGGAAGGAGTAGATCATTCCGGTCGGCAGGGACTCGAACCATGCTCGGGCGTTCTCCCGGAGGGTCGTGAAGAACGCTAAGAATTTTACTGTATCCGAGGCCTGGTGGAACACCAAGTGGGACTCGAAGCCGTGCAAGTGGTCGGCCGGGTCGGTGGTGCCGTCGTTGGAGGCGAATGACGGCAGCTGGAGCTTTGGCGGAATGGGGGCTTCCATGATTTCCCTAGAGAAGGGAGCAAGGAAGTCCGGGTCGTCGTCGATGAGGCAGTGATTCTTGGAGGCCAGGAGGACGTCATCCAGGTATCGGACCTTGTCCTCTTTCTCGTCGAACCATTGGAGCCGGCGGTCCATATCTGGGTTGGAATGAAGTGGGCTGCGTACCTTGGGTGTAGGTACACTGCGTGACCGACGGGTCCTTACGACGGAGGTATGGGATGCCTCCCGTACTTGTCAGAGGTTTTCTCCGGTCTGGCCCCTTTCACCCTCCCGTCGTTCGGGTGGGGCGTACTGGGGCCTCATCCTCTGGTCCCAAAGTTCTCGGCAGAATTCTACCAAGGCCCGGATCTCTTGGCGGAGCTCATCTAGGTCACCTGGGGTGACCTCTTGTCGAGGGTGAGCGGAGGAAGCTTCCTGCGATCTCCGGCGAGAGTTGGGTCCCTGGTGGGAGGCCCGCCCTCTGTTGCTGGCGTTGCGGAGGCTTCCACGGGGCGCCATAGCCTTTTGCTCTGCTTCTCACAGATGGCGCCAAGAAGTGTAATGACAGGAAAATGGTTTCTAGGCCACGTACCACCTTCTCTATTTATTTATTGGGGAAGTCATCTCGTGCCCGTGGAGGCCTGCAAATACCAAGAAACCAAAGAGGCGTCAGAAGGAGTCCCAGGCGTTACCCCAGGGGACAACCCTCCGATGCTTAAGTCAGCAAGGGATCAATGAGCAATAGAGAAGAGCGGAGTGAGAGAGAAGTAGAGTTCGTAGTAGACAATCCGAGAGGCGTGTAGGTCCTCTGCACACATGCTCGCCGCTCCCAGTGGGTACTTGGAGAGTGCTCGCTGGGTGGTAAGGCCGTGCAGGAGGAGGTTTCTCTCTAGGCGTAGTGGGGAGCCCCTCAGTCGTTGTAGTACGTCTGGTTGCTCTATTCTTAATAGGAAGCTCTTATGGCAGAAGTATCCACCGTGTCTTTTCTTGTTCTCTTCTCCTCTGTTGATGTCCCTTTTATATGGGATGTCCTAGAGCGAGGGGCCTCATCCCTTGAGAGGGAAGGATCTGTTTAGTAGAGTAACATTCCCCCGCTATAATGGCAGGAGTTTCCCGTTGGGGGGCGATAGCCACGGCGCCGGCCAGTCTCGGGGCAAGTCTTACAGCGCTCATGGGGTGTGCTCGCCCGTTACGGGGTCAAGGCCGACGTCGTGGGGGCAACGGTCGATCATCGGAGTGTTCTCCGGCAAGAACTACGCTTGGGCCGTAACCTTTAAGCCTTGTTGGATCCGATGCTCTCTTGAGCTGGGCCTCACCTTAGTGGGCCACACCCGTATGTCCACCTCTTGGGCACGCTTATCGAGAGCTCTTTGGCATAGGCCGGTCGTTACTAGGCCGAATGTGGGTCAGAACTGATTTACCCTCCTCACTCCCCAAGACTTTGTCTAGACTTTCTTTTCCCTGAACAAATTTTGACAGCGAACCATTCAAATCATTAATTTTATTTTCTATTGAGGAAATGTGCAGTTCTGAGCCAGCAAGCTCTTCCTCATATGCAACAAGCTTGTCATTCAACATTGCATTTACAGTTCTATAACTCTCAATCTCTTGTTCGAGAGCCTGAACTTTTTCAAAACCATCATGAACAACATATTTTCCTTTTTCACATGCACTTAGTTTATCAATCAACATTGCATTCTGATCTCTTAACTTTTCATTTTCTTCACTGAGATTCTTGTTTTAGATCAATTCATCAAGCAATCTATGATCATATGACATTGATTTTAATTTATCTCTCAATCCCTTTTCAGTTCCTTCCAGCTCAGTGGTCTTAACCATTAGAATCTCATTTTCTACTCTCAAGCTTGCAGCTAGTTCCTTATGTGTATCAACGTCAAACAACAGAGATTCATTTAAGTTTTCAAGTTCTGCACATTTTTCACAAGTGGAGTTATTATAGGAGTTGTTTTCAAGATTCTTTTTCAATTTTTTATTTTCTGATTTTATTTTCTCATATTGCTTTACCAATTCGTCATATGCATCCATAAGTTCATCGAAGGTAAAATCTTCAGGATCAGAACATGCCTGAGATGAGGGATCACTGGGCTGGTTGCTGTTGTTGGCCATTAGGCAGTCGTGCCTTTCCACTTCTTCGTGGATGCTAACTAAGCCATCCCAGATTTCCTTGGCCGTGCTGCAGGTAGAAATAAAAGGGATGACTTAGAATCAACTGTAGCCTTTAACAAGTTCAAAGCAACAAGATTATCAATACTTTTGGTCCTATGTTCAATAGACCATTCAGATTTATCTGATGACAGCTCATGAGGACCATGAGATATAGGATTCCATAATTTTGAATCAAAAGAGTTAACAAACACACACATTTTTCTAGCCAAATGGAGTAATTGGAAACATTAAAAACTAGCGGAGAAATCTTTGAAACATGTTCAGCAAAAGAACTCATGATAGCAGGTGCACCGGGATCTTCTCTGCAAATCGTTGGATCTGGGTATGACAGAGACCCTCCCTGATACCAATTGTTAGATGCACAATAGGATCTAGAGGGGGGGTCAATAGATCCTTTTAGAAAACTATACCCAATTTTAAAATCAATCGGGCACCTTAATGAACTACGGAGCAAGGGAACACTAATGTTTCTTTACAGGATACGTCAAACCAGACTGAGATAATACTCACAAGGAATAGAACACACAGTGGGTATGTGCGTGATCACAATGCTGAGAACACTAAAACTTAAAGACTGTCCCTACAAAGGACACCCACCGAACACTTGAGTGCGTGTGTGCAGCGATCAACTCAAGGTATGTGTAACAATTTAAACCTGTGAATGGGGATAGGAGAAAAGTAGCAATCTCATAGGGACAAACCACTGCTCAAGATTTTTAAGGTGGTCGGTTGCAAACCCGCAACCTACGTCCACCCCTCACCAAACTCGGTGAGGGATTACCAAGCTGCAAAAGCAGCAACGGGGACAAGTCCCCAACAAACGCTGATACACAGCTTGACACAAGGACACATTCCCCACGAAGACACAGCTTAACGAGGATGATCCCCACGCGCGATGCTACTCGCAGCACACACGAGGACGTACAAGCCCCCCCCCAAACACACGCTGCTACTCGTAGCAGCACAAGGGACAAGCCCCACACGCTGCCACTCGCAACAACACATGGGGACGAAGCCCAAAGGAAAAGAAAAGGAATGTTGCAAGGATGCGGCAAAACACGGGGACAAACCCCAAAAGAAAACACGTTGCGAAGGTGAAGCAAGACACCGGGACAACCCCCCAAGTGTCACAAATGCTGACTAATAGCTTGGATGAGGAGCAAGCTCCTCACGGCTGCACAGCAGCCAAACCCAAACTCCGCTCCCTAAAATAGGGTACCGAAAACAAGCTGCCGAAGCAGCACCACACACGAAAAAATAGATGTAGAGTTTTAAAAGAAAAACATAAAACGAAGCTAAGAAACGAAACTGTAGCTTCAGATTGAAGTCTTGAAGCTGAAGATATAGATCTAGAGTCAGATCTAAAATCCTATCAGATCTGAGGGCGTTTCACTCAGTTCTTCTCATGCTTAGCTACTCACACTACGAGCTCAGGGCTCTCCTTCTTCTTCTCAGCACTGGACTGGCTTAAACCAACTGTTAGGCTACTCACCTCCCTTCTTTTCTTCCTATCATATCTTCTTATAAAAGCCCATGGTGTCTCTGACGGCTAAGGGAAGCAGAGGCCTTTTCTTTAGATAGGAGATCCAAATTTATAGAAGAGAAGCATGAAAGACTTCCATTCTCCAGAATTGAATTCTGATTGGTTCAGGATAAAATAAGGTTCTTTGTCATAGAACCTTTCCAGATCTATTTTCTGATTGGCCCATTTGTAGGAGACAGACATGGACACTAGCTGTCACGACCCAAGATCCGGATACCGGGTCACACCTGATATCGCTCAGATCCTACGCCGCTACCCCGGAGGATCATTCCCTGCTTTTAAGGCCCACATTGGGCACGAAAACTCCCAAAATGCGCGGGGAATCACCCCAGATCGCATTGGGAAGCACAAAACTTGAATTCGGCGAATCGATCGATCATATGCCCGTAAACATGGAAATTTCTGAAAAATGGTAAACCCCGCTTACTCGCTCAAAACTCACATGCATGTAGGGAAAAGCATGGGGAAGTAGTGTGGGTCCGTCCCCCTACCTCTCACAAAGAATCTGTCGCGAGAATCGCCTCGTCCGCACGGTTCAAACTTCGTTCACGTGAGCCCACCGCGAGCGCCACCGCCTCCGGCTCCACACGACCGCGTCTGCAGCTCGCCCGCGGCGCCATCCTCTGATCTTACCCACGGTCGCCTTCCGTCGGCCGCCGTCTATCGTGGTGGGAGAGAAAGGGGGAGAAACGGGAGGGGGAGAGTTAGACGCACGAGAGAGGGAGAGAACAGAGGGGGTGGGGGGTTAAAAAGAGTTTTATATTTTTTATTTTTGTTATTATTTGTTTTTGGAAAAATACACATTAACTCCAAAAATTCCCAAAAAATAATTTCTGACGTTAAAAAAATTCGGGAAAAAGCAAGGCGGCTCAACTCACCACCAAGGACCCAAAATGACCCACAAAAGCACCATCAGAGGGTCCAAAAATCTGAAATTAAAGTTTGAAACTCACTCGGACACAATCCACGACCCACGGAAAAATATTCGAAAAACCCGGGGCGTGAGAGACCTCCCCCTTAAACAAATTTCGTCCTCAAAATTAAGAATGATGAATAGAACTCAAGGGGAAGAACACACCCCACGGGCAACACCTCTACAAGGCGACACCATCGCCCTACAACACATGACTCCTCTGAGAGACAATGCCAGACCAAAACAACCGACAAGGTCCTCTCGCATCCCTGCTACAATCCCAACCAATTCCTCGGACCGCTCTAGGTCCACACCGATGGGCCAGTCTGGCCACACCTCAGCTTCTCAAAGCTCCACGGCACAATTAATACCGACAGCCACACACCAACTGAGGAGGGAAGCACCCAATCCCAGCTACAGCACCATCCATCACTGGGGACACCAACCTCACCCAGCTGTCCACTCAGGACATCAACCTCCTCGATTACCGAATGCCAAAAACTCCTCACAGGGAGCACAATCACATGTTGACCTCGAGTAAAACTCTAACAGCCATCACTGTCGACCGCGACATCA
Source organism: Amorphophallus konjac (assembly GCA_022559845.1). Lineage (NCBI taxonomy): Eukaryota > Viridiplantae > Streptophyta > Magnoliopsida > Alismatales > Araceae > Amorphophallus > Amorphophallus konjac. The sequence goes on from CM040117.1 coordinate 47,618,387, forward strand.
CCAACAGCTCCGCACGGTCAGCAACTGACATCTCAAGAGTCGAGATTCACATGATCCACATCACTGACCGCATGCTCATACAGCTCTCACCTCGGAAGCCAAACACAACCAAAGCTCACCGATTAACACTAATCCCACTGCCAAGACCAGTTCTCACCGGTCCCGACCAATGCTCGTGGGACACCTCTCATTAGCCATCCGAGGTCTCGCCAATCGCACATCACATCACATGAGGACCAACTCAAGGGTCAATAGACCGGTTACAGAAGCCATCCACCGGACATTGGTCTCACGCCAACCAAGAAATCCTCAAATCAATCTTCCCTTCCAATCCTCCGCAGAATCGAAAAACCAAACTCCGGATGCCCGTACACATCCAATGGCCCACACACATCTGCTAGCTCCAAGCCTTGGCCACACATTGACTAGGTACTAATCCAACCGCTCTGGCTATCTAGCCAACCCAGCTTCTCATGAGGGAAGAAGAACGACAAGGTCACCCGTGCGAACCTTGAACTCCACCATCTCTCCGGTCCTAACACAACGCCTCCAAACCCTTCTCAAGGGCAAGGCCCCGATCTCACGATCACACTTTGGGGGAGTCTTTCGCCAAGGAGACAACCGCTCCATATCGCAACCGTCCGATCCACACTAAGTGCCACCGCAGCCCCACCTGGCATGTGGATCGATACCAACCCAAAGCCAGCGTTCACCTGAACGTAACACCGCTCAGCTTAACACACGATGGCTTCATCCGGCAACCCCTCGAGTAGCTCCTCCAGAGCTAGGGGAAGCCTCCGACCTTAACACACAATTCGGTCAACAGCACCACGAGAAACACCGAGTTCCAAAATCTCCTAAGTCTCGACAACGCCAAGCGCTTGATCCACAACCATCACATCACGTGCCTGGACTCGGGCATCAGGTCCACCGGACGACCGGCACACCAAACCACCCACATCGCAGGGAGCCAAGAAAACACAATCAGCTCCTCCAACCATACGCTTGACCACCTCACGAAAACTAATCCGCAATCATGACATCCTCGGCCCTTCCGGGATGGCCAAAAACACCAACTTGACTCCGAGCGACATCCGCCGGTGCCTCGCGCCTACGAAAACTGGTTAAACCAGAGGGCAATGCCTCGCATCACATAAACCTTAAGCACATTGGACCACGGTCACAGTCCTGGTCCTAATCCAACAACCTTATCTCGGCCTCCAACGGTCCCCAACGGACATCACCGTCACACACCCAGTACACGAAACCACAAAATTGCTAGGTGTTGGGGGTCCAATCAGCCACCCCGATGCTCACAATATCCATACAGGGATCGGAAGCAATTTCCCCAATCGCATCCGTCACCAAATTTTGAGCCGACCTGGAGAACAGCTGAATTGAAGGTGATCAAACAACTCCTTGCCCCAAAGCTACTCACATTCGCCTCCTATGATAACCGGTCCACTGGTCCAAGCCTTCCACACAGCACCAGGCACACACTGGGCTCCTCCATGAGCCATACACATAATGTTTCCAGGGGAGAAACTAGGGCAACCCAAGTCTCCACTCGACAGTCTTGAGTCGGAAGCCCCTAATTCTCGACCCCACTAATGCCTCTTAACATGATGCCTCAACAATGGCACGTCAAATGAGGCCAACCTCGTGGGCAACGCCACGACATAACAAAGGCCAACCTCCCCCCCTTAGGGTTAGCTGACCGACCTCAAAAACCCAATACACCACCAGGGTATCATCAGATCACGCCTGGAATTAATCCTGGGCCCATGGGCTATGGGCCCACCACGCTTCCACTGTGCAACTCTACACGAAACACCTCATCGAGAGGGAAGATTCTGGCGCCTGCCACGAAACAACCTCCAATTCCATGGACCAAACCCAGAAACAGTGTGAGAGACTCTAACACCTTAAATCTGTGGCACAGACTTCCACGCACAGTCTGGCAATTCACGCGTCGAACCAACGATCCACGCCCAACTCCGATCGGAGAACAGGGCACCAGCCACAGGGCACAACACAAAAATCGATTGGTAACTTAACTCCCAAACCACGACACCAGCATGTCGTAACATCAGGGAAATGAGCATCCGAGCCCTGCCCGTGGCCTCACCACCACCACACAGGGCACCACATTTGTAGCTCAACCGATAACTTAGCTCTGCTTACAAAGGCGCCATACGCCATACCGACAGAGGAGCAAGTGAGCGACTCTACTTCCGCTGCACGGGGCACCACCTCGGCTCCCGACACCCACATAGGGACTCATGAGCACAATCAGAGATAAATGGAAAAGCAACGGAATTCAAAGGATTATACCAAAACACGACACATGCAATTCAAAATTATACCTGCCACGAGTTAGGACACCTCCTCGCTCGCCCGACTGTACACCTCGCAACCTCGAAAGTCCAACCTCGCCACCTCAAAAGTTGTTGAAGCTGCTGGGACAGCCCTTCCGGGACACCACGCGTCAAAAAGCCTGCCTGCCTGCACCTACGGCACCACCTAGCATTAGAAATGACCTCCAAAGTTTGGGACAGAACCCAGACACATGCTTCCCGAATCACAAAACCCAAGGAGAAATCACAAGAAACACTAAAGGCAGACAAAAACCAAACTGAAATCGAAGCCGTACCTTTTATACACGGATGCTTCGGCCAGGGTCAAAGCACAACCACACGCCTCCCCAAGCCTCGACGAGGCCACCAAAAGGATGATCACCACTGGGGTGGCAGTTGAGAGCACTCACGAGACACATGCCTGACCCCGTCGCACCTACGGCAATGCCTCACCTCAGGGTAATCACACACCATGTGCCCTGGTCGATCACACTCGAAGCACCTCTGCTCCGCCATGGCCACCTGGCAAGGATGGCCAGCATGAAATCCGTCGCACCTCAGGCACAGCCACGGCTACACTGCCACGCCGCGTCGCGGTCGTCTCACTACTGGCTGCTCCACGGACTCCTCCGAGGCTTGCACCAGCACCTGCTCCTACACCAGCTCCTATGCCTGCTGCCGACGCCTAAGCTCTTGACATCGCCCAAAATCGTGCCAAGCCACCTGTCGATCCTGCCTACGCCTCCACCTGTCCCATCGGCGAGGACCACGGACAGGAGAAGAGGATGTGACAGGCTCTTCTTGAACCATCAAAAACATGGCTACGCAGTCGGACAGGACTCACAAAGACGGCGAGGAACCACACCTCGACCACGAGTAAACAGGACTCCGAGCCACCAAAATGCTGAACCTCGACAGAAGAGAACCTGAGTTTAAAATCCCTCAGGTGACAGGAGCACTACCCACTAGAAGTAAGGCTGGATGCATCCACTGACGTCTTAATCCAAGCCCTTGGCTTCTCCCTACTCGTCCTAGGCGGAAACTGAGACACACTAACCACGGAACCTCAAAACAAGGACTAGCTGGGGTCGCGCTCGTCAGCACGTGTCCTGTTGTGTCCCCAGGTTTTGATGATAACAAATCACAAATCATTAGTAGGTAGTTGAGATATATCTACCTTTATTTGGTTTGATGAATGGTTTAAACAAGTGCAGCTGAATCTCACCAAGTGATGTCTCGACACGGCCTAATCATGTCTCGACACATTCAAAAGAGCTTGTGTTGAAATTCTAACAATTGGGCTCCGACATACCAAAATGTGTCGACACATTCAAATCATGTCTCGACACATTCAGAAGATCTTGTGTTGAAATTCCAACAATTGAGCTCCGGCATACCAAAATGAGTCGACACATTCAACTTATGTCTCGACACATCCAGAAGAATTCAAGCTGAAGCGTTCTGACTAAGTATATGGATTTACCAATGTCTCGACACACTGGGCGTAAAGTGTCGACACATTCGTGTGAAAATCTCTACACAAGGCGCTCTTGTCTCGGCACCTTTTTACATCAACTCTGCACAGGGCTCACTTGTCTCGACATTGTTTGGTGATGTCTCGACTCATCAGCCATGGTACTTCAAGATCTCAAAGGAATGTCTCGACACACTCAAGGAAAGTGTCGACACACTGTGATCATCCAGAACCGATCCGAATCTGACAAAAGCTGATTTCAAGATCCGGAACTTAATCCAGAGGATCCGTCTGCTCTGAAAAAGCCATCAGATTACGTTGGTGTCAGAAGACAGTGTTTTGACAGAGATATTTTCTGAAGGAAATTGTACCATTGCTCAAATGGTCTCCTACCTACTCACATTCCTGCTAACCTGTCAAGAAGAGAGTCAACTGTACGTGCAAGTGAAAGCAAATCTAATAATGTGGATGTGACATTCTGGGTGTTGCTTGGATAGCGGACAACGTTGGTGTCGCCCTAAGACACGAATATAGATAAGGAGTATGGGCTCTAGTTGGTTGGTGTTGAAGCAGAGCACATGAGCTAAGAATGAGCTGAGGGGAAAATGGAGAAGAAGAAAAAGCTTGCTGCTCAAGCTCTCCTGGTCCTGATGCTGCATGCGTGAGTAAATCCAGAAGAAGATATTCTCCATTCCTCACGACGAAGAGAAAGCCTCCGTAGCTACTAAGAAGATTCAAAAAGAAGTAGAAAGCCAAGGCTCTCTCAAGCTCATGTCCAGACAGGATATCTCTTAGTCATTGCACTTTCTTTACGATACTCTGTCTGGACCTTTCATCCTTTGTTTCCTTTTTCTTATGAATAAACTTCTCATCATTAGATCCCTACCTGCATGTAGGAAGACAGAAGGCGTGGTTGCCTATCTATGTGGTCAGGGGTGTGATCCCTCAAGCTGTGTGACAGCGGTGTGTGAGAGTGTATCTCTCTGTTTGAAGCTGTGAATCAGCGGTTGTGCTTTGGCACTAGTAAAGTCTCACTGTGTTGTGTGAGGGGTGGACGTATGTCTCTAGATTGAGACTGAACCACCTTAAAGATCTTGCCTTGTGGTTTGTCTTCTCTCTTGTTCCATCGATAGAAACTTGATAGGACCGCTTCCAAGTATCCTGTGTGCATCATGTCTTTCAGATAGTAATTAAAATCTATCTTTTTATCTGCTGTGCTAGTCATTGTTTTTAATTATGCAAAGAAGGGCAAAAAGGGGCTGATCTATTCACCCCTCCCCTCTAGATCTGCCTATCACCACTCAACACGTGGTATCAGAGCAAGGCTCTCTAAATGTGGTCTAACGACCTTGAGAGAACTGGTGATATGGCTTCTAAAGGTCCTATGGCTGAAGGACATTCTGTAAATAGGCCTCCCTTTTTCACTGGGATTAATTATCCTTATTGGAAAAATCGCATGCAGGTCTTCATTAGAGCCCAAGATCATGAAGTCTGGCGAGTGATCAGTAAGGGACCTTTTGAGCTGCCTCCTGATGAAGATACATGGACTAAATAACAAATCTGGCAATCAACTCTGAACTGGGGTGCCAAGCATATCATGCAGTGCTCCCTTCATCCAACTGAATACTCAAGGGTGTCAACTTGCAAAACTGCAAAAGAAATGTGGGATCACCTTGAGGTAATATATGAAGGGACACAGTAGGTACGTGCAACCAAAGCTAATATGTTGGTATCTGAATATGAGAAGTTTAGAATAAAATCTGATGAGTCCATTTCAGACATGTATGCTAGGCTAACCTCGCTCACTAATGGCTTGACTGAGCTAGGTAAGACATACACTGAACATGAGATAGTAAGAAAGATACTCAGATCACTAACTCCCATCTAGCATACAAAGGCCACTGTGGTTGAAGAATCAAAGGACCTAACCACCATCAAAGTGGAAGAACTCATAGGGTCCCTGATGACCTATGAGATGAATCTGAAAAATAAAGAAGCTGAGACAAGTAAAAAAAGGCCTTTGGCTCTTAAAGCAGGACCAAGCACCAAGGACCTATCTGATGATGAGCATTCAAGCAGCAACACTGAAGAAGATGAAGTGGCCCTACTGACAAGAAAGTTTAGAAACTTTTTAAGAAAGGAAGGTACATGTTTTACTAAGAAGAAGCCCCAGGTAAGAAGAAGTGTAATGCCCCGGATTTTTCGGATCATTTTAGTGGGTCTCGGAGTGTATTTTGTGCTTTACACGTGTTTTTCCATGATGTGCCTTCGGAACTCTTTGCAGGGCAAACCGTGGCGTTCTCCGACTCCGGGATGTTACCACTGCGTTGTGCTCTTCCCGAGGATCGCGGAGGTAATTTTTCGTAATTTTCTGGATTTCTGCAATTTTTGAGTTTTTCTATATATACTAACCCTTTTCTCTCTCCCCCTCTCATTCTCTCTTTCTCACTCTCTCTCATCTCTTTCTCTCCCCCTCTCCCCGGGCGGCCGACGGTGGCAGAGGAGGGCGAGGCGGTGATGGCGAGAGGCGAGGAACAGGGAACGGGTCGAGGATCGAGGGCCGGTGGCGCGTGGAAGCTCGGCCGCGGGTTCGTGTAGCGGCGAGGGTTTCACGGCGTTTTCTTCACAGATCGGCGAGCTCGGGGCGCGAAATCTTCGGTGGAGGTAGGGAGATGGACCCCCAGCTCGTGCTCTTCTTTTCCCGCGAGTTTTGTAGGCCGTGGGGGGCCGAGCGGGCATAATCGGGGATTTTTGGGAAAAATCATGTTTTAGGGCTTGTGGGCCGATCTCCCGTTTGATTGCATTTTTGGCCGATCCGAGGCCTTAGATGCATGCTAGGGGCTATTTGGGGGCTTCCCCCTTGTTTTCCCCCTCTCTCGTGGAGGTATGGGGGCGTGGGACATTTTTCGAGTCGTTTCTCGCCGTTTCACGCTCGGACGGGTGTGATGGTCCTTCTAGTGACCGTCACAGCCTGTGATGCCCCAGGGTGGTCTGTGTGTGTGACGGTCTCACGATAGACCGCCACAGTGCTGTGACGTGCCTGGGCTGGACCGTCAGGGTAAGCTGACCGTTGTTTTCAGGCGTTGGTTTGACCGTTCGGGGTCAAGGCCTGTGACGCACCAAGCCTGGCGCGTCACAGCCTTGCAACGCCCCTGTCGGGGTGTGTCAGAGCAGACGCGTACCGACCTTGCAACGCACCAAGAGTGGTCCATTACAGGCTGTGACGCACCGAGCGGGACGCGTCACAGCTGGTTTCACCATGTCTTGTAACACACCTGGACTGGCGCGTCACATGCTGTGACGCACCAGGGCTGGCGCGTTAGAGACTGTGACGCGCCAGGGTGGGTGCGTCACATGCAACTTGCAGCCTGGTGTGTGACGGCCCTTTGTGGGTGCGTCAGGGTGGTTGTGACGGTCGAGGCTTGGACCGTCACAGACTGTGACGGCCCAAGATTAGACCGTCAGACTCTGTGTTGCACTGAGCTGAGTTTTTGTGTTCTCCGCCTTGTTCCGCGATGAGTGGATCCCCGGTCGACTCGGTTGGGACCCAGTGGTCAACCTGCGGTCTCGTGAGTGTCCCAAACACCCGTGGGATTCTGTGTCCGTGTTTTGAGGGTGTCGGGAGGACCGTGTTACCTCGTTTAGCGTGCCCATGAGTTTGAGAGTCCGGGTGACTTCTAGCATGTCGGGCTTTCGTGTTACGCTAGACTGAGTCACCGTGTGTCGGTAGGTGAGCGGTGGGGTCTCCCCCGCATGCCGTGAGTTTTCCTGTAAGGTGATTCCTGAGTGGGCCATGTGTTTGGCCTTAGACTGCGAGTCCAGTTGCCAGCCTGGGGTTGGAGGGTTCCCGCCTTTCCCTGAGAATGGGATTTGGTGTGGCGGTCTGTGAGCTACCTTGGGAACCGTGTTTCCTCATTTTACGTGGCCGGGTGTACGGCCCGTGGACTGTGAGTCCCGTTTCTTCTCTGACTGTGGTCACCGTGCGACGGTGTTGGTACGTGGGACGGTCCTCGTACTTCGTCAGGTTCGGATGTTGTTTTTCCGTTGACTTGAGAGTCTACTCTCTCAGTGACCCTCCACTAGTCGTAGCCTACCAGTACGCGGTGCTGGTCGCACCAGGAGTGGTGTACGGGCACCCACCCTTAGAGACGGTTTGTGGACCGGTTGCCGTCGGGCCCCACGTCTTGCAGCCAGAGTCCGGCTGAGGGGAAAATCGATCAGAGGGCCAGACCAGGGACGCGCGGTCTGTGTGTGCACACGTGGTTGGGGGCGGTTGGACCCACGTCGACGGGCATGACCCCAGCTAGTCACTTGTTTGTGGTTACTTGTACGGTGTCCGTGCCTTTGGTAGGCGCTACCACGTCAGGCAGTTCACTTGCGGCGCTGTGTAAGACGTCAGGGGACGCTACCGGCTGTGCTTCTAGTGGGAGGTACTCCTGTCGAGTCGGGAGTGACAGACTGTCAGTTTCTGTGACTTTGACCTTCGGGTTTTGCCGTTGAGTTTCGGTTGTTTCGCCGTGGCGCGTGTGTCGGTTCTCGCGCCGTGAGACTAGTGCTAGTGGCTTTACCGAGGTGGCGTCTTGTTGTGCGGTACCCGCTATCGGATGGTCAGGGTTGCACCTTGGACGGCGTGTCTAGGTCGGCTGTGTCCGGGGGATAGGCCTCTACAGCGTGGTTGCTGTGGGTTTTTACTTCGGTAAGCGGTACTAGTGCAGTTCAGTAGCCTCGACTGCGAGATCGGGGTGTGTTTCTGGTACAGTAGGAGTTGTTGTAGAGCCGGGCTTCGACCGGCCACCGGGTGTACTGTTCCTGCTGTTGCGGTTGCTCTAGTAGCCTTCCTTTCCACTACCGCCGTTGTTTCCGGTTTGGGTTTCGCGGATCCCTGCTAAGTCTCTGTTTTGGAGACTCATTCCTGCTTTTCAGGTGTAGCGGTTCTTCCTCGAGGTTTGAGGGCGCGGAGCGGAGGTTCTCAGTTGCCAGCTTGCCGGGCCGAGTGTTCACTCGGCATGGGGTACATTTTACTGCTTTAGACTGTACTTTCTGTTGGACTGGACTCTGTTGTAGCTGTAGTTATTTATTCATTTCTGTTAATTGTTGACTCATCCTGCTTTATTTCCTATTTCTTTGTGCCTCCACACTCCTTTTAGCCCTTCCGAGCCCTCCCGGCTCGTGGGCAGCGGTTCGAGTCTCGGGTTATCGGGCCTTCCCGGTAATCGGATTCTCGGGTCGTTACAGCTGGTATCAGAGCAGTGGTTGTGGACGTACATAGGAATTCAAAATATTGCAGTGATCAGAGTCCATAAGGTCCAGTACAGTCAGTAGCTGGCTTAGGGTTTTGTGCTTATTTTTCCGCTTTGTTTCTCGCTTTAGAGCTTGAGTGCGTTGTGCGGCGCTATGAAGGTGGTTGCTGTCCGCGGCTTTCGTGCCAGCATGGGGTCTAAGGATCGAGGTCGAGAGCCTTCTCCCTCATCGGTGGTGGCCCTGGTTGTCCTGTGTTGGGCAGAGGTTGCTGGCAGGCTTGAGTTCGCGTTGCTACGTTCGAGGAGTCTACAGCGTGGTCAGGTGGCTGGAAAGGATTGTTCGTGGTTAAGTGGCCGTGAGCGTGCTCTGAGGGAGCTGCTGTCGGTTTGGCCACTCCAGCTTGAGGTTTGTCCAGCTCTTGAGGTGTCCTGATCGAGAAGTGTGCTCGGGTGAGCGAATATCTTCTCGGTGAGCTGATGTTTCGTCGAGCCTGGTGTTCTTGTCGTGCTCTGTTACGTCAGAAATGACGTGTCGGTCCCGATTGTTCTATGATTTCGAGGCAGGATTTGGCAGAGATGTCCCGGTAAGTCTTTGCTCATGTGTTCATGTCCGTAGATGGGTTGTGTTCACCCTGGAGTTGGCTTGAGATGTGAAGGCTCCACGGCGAGTTCGGGACTCGAGGATGAGCGTCGGCGATTGTCGTTATGGCTCGCATTGAGGCTCTTGCATGCCGTGTTGCAGTTCAAGGAATTGCAGCGGTGGTACATCGAGAGATGCTGTGATTGTGGTCTGACGTGACACTCACCGAGTGTGTCGGAGGCGTTGACCTGATGGAAGCGATGGTTTTCCTTGGTGCTGGATGGTGTTGTTTCCAGCGTGCGCGAGATTCGAGGTCATGTCGAGCGTGGAGTTCTTCCGTTGGTCGGAAGTGCGTTTGGTCTCCCCTTTGGTTGGAGAGATTGTGTTGGGCTAAGGTTCGTCGTCTTGCATTGCGTGTTCGGATTGGTTGGCCTTATGTGCCATGAAGTCCGTGCGAGACGTGCTCCTTGTCTTGGCAAGGTGGTTGCCTGTGAGAAGTTGTGCCCATTCCCTTGTCGTGTGAGGGTGTGCTGGCGCTGTTCCAGAAGGACGAGTGCTGGTTGGGCGGTGTTTCCGAGAATTTGTGGCTGTGTGCGCAGATCAGAGTGCGCAGCGGAAGCCTTGTGGGCTTGTGACCCACTGGCTCAGGATCGTAGCGTTGGTTGCTACGGGCGGATTCCTGAGTTTGCGTTGAGCATTGGAGGATTGGTTCCTCGGTGTGAGACGTGCTGTTGCCGTGCCGTTGCCCGAGGTATCGTGGTTCTTAGCACTGGCAGGATGGACTATTGGGAAAAGTGCTGGCTAGTGCGCCGCATGAGTACCCTGTTCCTATGATGGAAGCCGTGTCAGGCGTCGGTGTTGGACCCGGATGGGGTGTTGAGGATGTCGCCTGAAGGAGGTCAGGACATGTTGGTCAGAGTCGGTGGCTTGGTGCCCGACTTGTGCTCCCAGTCGTGTCCTCGGATGAGATCATTTTTGGAGAAGTGATCTCTGGTAGGCTGTGGGTTCCTGTTGGTAGCTGCGAGTGACGGGTAAGGCTAGTCTCGTAGCCGGCCACTGTGAGATGTATGTTGCTTAGGGACCCGTGAGCACTGTTCAGGTGGTGTCCCGTGGCTCTGTGGTAAGGGCAGAATCGGGATTGGCAGGTGTCCACTTGGATTGATTGAAGGCTGTGATGAGACTAGATGGAAGAGTGACGCCGGTGGGCAGAGGCCTTTTTCGTGAGGTTGGCGTCGGTTGGTGGTCCTTGATGGGACGTTGGTGTCACAATGGTTATCCCTGGTTTGGTGACCAGCATGGGATGGTTCCCCTGTAAGTCTGAGTCGAGTGAGGTGATGACTGAAGACACCTAAATCTCATCAATTGGTTTCATTGTGCTCCCCGAGAGGGTCGAGTTGGCACGATGATTGAGTTCGGATGCAGAGTCCGAGAAGAGCGTGGCTCGAGCGTGGCGAGAGCCGTGTGCCAGCGAGACCTTTGGTGGTCATTTCTGTGATGTGCCTTCCCGGACGGGATCTGGGCTTTGTCGAAGTTTGTCCTCTCACAGAGTTGGCACGGTGTTATGTCTGGCTTTCGGCTTGCCATGCGTGGGGTGTTTCTTGGTGCTGAGCCGATGTTCTGGTTGCGGTCTGTTGAGACGACTGCTTGAGCTGGTGGAGGCTCTGTTCTGGTTGTTCCCTTGAGAAGGGTGTGCGACCTGTCTGTTGGTTGTGAAGTTGATGTGCGATTTGTCTGCCGACCATTGGATGGATCGGTAGCTGCTTCTCGTGACGAGGGTTGTGTTTCCTCGGTGAGCGAGATGGTCGCAGCGGCGACTTGATTGGTTTCCGTGGTGTCTGAGGTGATGCCGGAATGTGTCCTCTGGTATATGCCTGCTCTGTTGGCCAGTGTGTTCGGCGCGAGGAGCGAGGTGTTGTTTGTGATTGTAAGTCTGGCTGTGTCCCTCAGGATCGGTGTTTTCGTGAGAATCGAGGTTTTCTGTGCTGGGGCTCTGACAGCGTGTCAGTTGGTTCAGTGTTCTTCCCCTGGGACTTCGTGCTAGGTCCTGAATTTCGAGGACGAAATTCCTTTAAGGGGGGAGGGCTATAATGCCCCGACTTTTTGGATATTTTTCGGATCATTTTAGTGGGTCTCGGAGTGTATTTTGTGCTTTACACGTATTTTTCCCTGATGTGCCTTCGGAACTCTTTGCAGGACAAACCGTGGCGTTCTCCGACTCCGGAACGTTACCACTGCGTTGTGCTCTTCCCGAGGATCGCGGAGGTAATTTTTCATAATTTTCTAGATTTCTATAATTTTTGGGTTTTTCTATATATACTAACCCTTTTCTCTCTCCCCCTCTCATTCTCTCTTTCTCACTCTCTCTCATCTCTTTCTCTCCCCCTCTCCCCGGGCGGCCGACGGTGGCGGAGGAGGGTGAGGCGGCGATGGCGAGAGGCAAGGAACGGGGAACGGGTCGAGGATCGAGGGCCGGTGGCGCGTGGAAGCTCGGCAGTGGGTTCGTGGAGCGGCGAGGGATTCACGGCGTTTTCTTCGCGGATCGGCGAGCTCGGGGCGCGAAATCTTCGATGGAGGTAGGGAGATGGACCCCCAGCTCGTGCTCTTCTTTTCCTGCGAGTTTTGTAGGTCGTGGTGGGCCGAGCGGGCGTAATCGGGGATTTTTGGGAAAAATCCATGTTTTAGGGCTTGTGGGCCGATCTCCCGTTTCATTGCATTTTTGGCCGATCCGAGGCCTTAGATGCATGCTAGGGGCTATTTGGGGGCTTCCCCCTTGTTTTCCCCCTCTCCCGTGGAGGTATGGGGGCGTGGGACATTTTTCGGGTCGTTTCCCGCCGTTTCACGCTCGGACGGGTGTGACGGTCCTTCCAGTGACCGTCACAGCCTATGACGCCCCAGGGTGGGTGCGTCACAGGGCCCGTTAGCCTTTTGGTGGTCTGTGTGTGTAACGGTCTCACGATAGACCGCCACAGCGCTATGACGCGCCTGGGCTGGACCGTCAGGGCGAGCTGATCGTTGTTTTCAGGCGTTGGTTTGACCGTTCGGGGTCAAGGCCTGTGACGCACCAAGCCTGGCGCGTCACAGCCTTGTAACGCCCCTGTCGGGGTGCGTCAGAGCAGACACGTACCGACCTTGTAACGCACCAAGAGTGGTCCGTTACAGGCTGTGACGCACCAAGCGGGACACGTCATAGCTGGTTTCACCGTGTCTTGTAACGCACCTGGACTGGCGCGTTAGAGACTGTGACCCGCCAGGGTGGGTGCGTCACATGCAACTTGCAGCCTGGTGTGTGACGGCCCTTTGTGGGTGCGTCAGGGTGGTTGTGACGATCGAGGCTTGGACCGTCACAGACTGTGACGACCCAAGACTAGACCGTCAGGCTCGGTGATGCACCGAGGCAAGTTTTTGTGTTCTCCACCTTGTTCCGTGATGAGTGGACACCCAGTCGACTCGGTTGGGACCGACTGGTCGACCTGCGATCTTGTGAGTGTCCCAGACACCCGTGGGATTCTGTGTCCATGTTTTCAGGGTGTCAGGAGGACCGTGTTACCTCATTTAGCGTGCCTATGAGTTTGAGAGTCCGGGTGACTTCTCGCGTGTCGGGCTTTCGTGTTACGCTAGACTGAGTCACCGTGTGTCGGTAGGTGAGCGGTGGGGTCCCCCCGCATGCCGTGAGTTTTCCTGTAAGGTGATTCCCGAGTGGGCCATGTGTTTGGCCTTAGACTGCGAGTCCAGTTGCCAACCTGTGGCTGGAGGGTTCCCGCCTTTTCCTGAGAATGGGATTTGGTGTGGCAGCCTGTGAGCTGCCTTGGGAATCGTGTTTCCTCGTTTTGCGTGGTCGGGTGTACGGCCCGTGGACTGTGAGTCCCGTTTCTTCTCCGACTGTGGTCACCGTGTGACGGTGCTGGTACGTGGGATGGTCCTCGTACTTCATCGGGTTCGGACGTTGTTTTCCGTTGACTTGAGAGTCTACTCTCTCAGTGACCCTCCACTAGTCGTAGCCTACCAGTACGCGGTGCTGCTCGCACCAGGGAGTGGTGTACGGGCACCCACCCTTAGAGACGGTTTGTGGACCGGTTGCCGTCGGGCCCCACGTCTTGCAGCCAGAGTCCGATTGAGGGGAAAATCGGTCAGAGGGCCAGACCAGGGACGCGCGGTCTGTGTGTGCACACGTGGTTGGGGGCGGTTGGACCCACGTCGACGGGCGTGACCCCAGCTAGTCACTTGTTTGTGGTTACTTGTACGGTGTTCGTGCCTTTGGTAGGCGCTACCACGTCAGGCAGTTCACTTGCGACGCTGTGTAAGACGTCAGGGGACGCTACCGGCTGTGCTTCTAGTGGGAGGTACTCCTGTCGAGTCGAGAGTGACAGACTGTCAGTTTCCGTGACTTTGACCTTCGGGTTTTGCCGTTAAGTTTCGGTTGTTTCACCGTGGCGCGTGTGTCGGTTCTCGCGCCGTGAGACTAGTGCTAGTGGCTTTACCGAGGTGGCATCTTGTTGTGCGGTACCCGCGACCGGATGGTCGGGGTTGCACCTTGGACGGCGTGTCTAGGTCGGCTGTGTCCGGGGGACAGGCCTTTACGGCGTGGTTGCCGTGGGTTTTTACTTCGGTAAGCGGTACTAGTGCAGTTTGGTAGCCTTGACTACGAGATCGGGGTGTGTTTCTGGTACAGTAGGAGTAGTTGTAGCGCCGGGCTTCGACCGGCTGCCGGGTTTACTATTCCTGCTATTGCGGTTGCTCTAGTAGCCTTCCTTTTCGCTACCGCCTTTGTTTCCGATTGGGGTTTCGTGGGATCCCTGCTGAGTCTCTGTTTTGGAGACGCATTCCCTACTTTTCAGGTGTAGCTGTTCTTCCTCGAGGTTCGAGGGCGCGGAGCGGAGGTTCTCAGTTGCCAGCTTGTCGGGCCGAGTGTTCACTCGGCATGTGGTACGTTTTACTGCTTTAGACCGTAGTTTCTGTTGGACTGGACTCTGTTGTAGCTGTAGTTGTTTATTTATTTCTGTTAATTATTGACTCATCCTGCTTTATTTCCTATTTCTTTGTGCCTCCACACTCCTTTTAGCCCTTCCGAGCCCTCCCTGCTCGTGGGCGGCGGTTCGAGTCTCGGGTTATCGGGCCTTCCGGTAATCGGATTCTCGGGTCGTTACAAGAAGTTTCAGGTCAAGACCTGAAAATGTTAAAAAATCTGAAAAGCTTGTATGTTGCTCTTGCAGGAAACCAGGACACATCAAGTCTGAATGTCCTGAAGAAACTAAGAAAGCTATGCCCAGGTGGAAGAACAAGAAGAAGCAGGCCATGGTGTGCACTTGGAGTGATGAAGAAGAAGAAGAAACTGAAGACAACTCTTCTGAAGAAGAAAAAGATGATCTCTGCCTAATGGCCAAAGGAGAAAATGACAGCGAGGTGAGCTCTCCCTTTGAGCATTTCTCCACTGATGATTGGGAAGAAGCTTACTTTGAGCTGATGAACAAATATGAAGTATACAGAAAACAAAACAAAACCTTAAAAGGAAGGTTAAATCCTGCGGATATGACAAAGCTCTCAATGAAAAGATAATCCTTCTAGAAACTGAAATTGAAGATTTAAGAAAAATGGATGAAAATCTTGAATAACGAAGAAAAGAAATGGAGACTTGGAAGATGAAAATGAAAGATTAAGAGATGAAATTGATGAATTGAAACTGAAAATGTAGAGCTATGAAAAGGAAAACTGCTTGTGTAAGGAAAAGTCAGAAGCCCTTAAACATGTCAATTCACAACTAATAAAAGAAAATGAAAAGCTTCAAATAGACTTAGCATATAAACAAACCTCTCTTGAAAAATTTGTTGATGGAAGTGAAAATCTGAATGCCTTACTAGGAACCAAAGTAAACTTCAACAGAGAAGGGCTAAGATATGAGCCAACCAAAAAGAAAACATTTGGGCTAAAAACCACCACCTTTGTCTCATCTTCCGAAGCATCCACCTCAAAATCAACACACCAAGAAAACATTAAAAACAAAGGAAAAGAAAAGATAGGAGATCCTATTAACATAACTGTCCAACAACCCAAAAGGTATCACAAACGATCCCAAACGAATCGACAACCATCCAAGTCTCAGCCTGCACATCACAGAGGAGGAGATAGTTACCATGTTAGAATAGGTCGGGACATTCCTTGGAACAGGTCGACACCCACCAGGTCAAACGCCCAACAAAATCCCAGGTTTGCACCAATAGGTCGACAGTTTCTTTACAGGAGGTCGACACATCCATCATCTAGAAACAGTTATAGATGGACTGAACAGTGGACAGGTCGAGACTCTGCCTTCTACAGATCGACACCTCCATGAGTCAGGAACAATAATGCTCCCTATGGTCATAGGTTCACTCAGCCTCATCGATCCAGGCAGTACGACACCTTCTGCTCATCTAGACCGACAAACTGGAACAGATGGACCATTCACCAATCCTCCTCCACCACTCATAAAAGTCACAAAGTCCAAAAGACTAAAGAAAAAAAAACAGAACTGCCAACAAAGCAAAAAGGCTAAGAAAGTTTGGATTTCGAAGTCTGTCTTATCCTGCTTTGCTGAAATGAAGAAACTATTGGGACCCAACTGTCCTTGGGTTCCAAACATTGTCACTTGATTCCTTGTGCAGGAGTGTCTTGCAGTCGTGCACAACCGTTGGTATCTTGACAGTGGCTGCTCAAGACACATGACTAGAGACAAACCCAAATTATATCTCCTAGTTGAAAAGGAAGCTGGACATGTCACATTTGGAGGAAACAACAGAGAAAAAATCATTGGTTCAGGTAAAGTTGGTAAGAACCCCTCTAACTCAATTGATAATGTATTACTTGTTGATGGTCAGAAGTACAACTTGCTGAGCATTAGTCAACTTTGTGATAAAGGTCATACTGTAGTTTTTGACTTAATGAATGTAAAATCTTGCAACCAAATTCAAAGGAAACCATGTTTTCAGGCAAAAGAGTCAATAACGTGTACATGATTGACTTAGATGACCCCGCACACATAAATCTTTGTCTTGTTGCATCAAAATCTGAATTAGCCTGTTTGTGGCATTGCAGACTAGGACATGTTAGTTACAACACTCTTCATAAATTGGTAAAGCATTCAATTGTCAAAGGGCTGCCTGAAATAAAATTCAAACTGAACACTAAGATGTGTGTAGCATGTGCTCAAGGAAAATACACTAGAAAGTCATTTAAAAGTAGAACTGAAAACTCATCATCTAAACCACTTGAACTAATCCATATGGACTTGTTTGGCCCAACCAAAACAACTAGCTTAAGTGGTAAAAGATATGGTTATGTCTTGGTGAATTATTTTACTAGATTCACTTGGGTATTCTATCTTGCACATAAAAATAATGCCTTTGATGAGTTTCAGGCACTGTATATGCAAGTGAAGCAAGATGGTAAGTTTAAAATTTCTAACATTATTTCAGATCATGGTGGTGAATTTGACAATGCTGACTTTGAAAATTTGTGTAGGACTGAAGGAATCGTTCACAAGTTTTCATCACCACGAACTCCTGAGCAAAATGGGGTTGTTGAGAGGAAGAACAGAACTTTCATTGAAATGGCACGCACAATGCTTGCAGAAAGGCATCTTCCTAGGAGATTTTGGGCTGAAGCGGTAAACACTGCATGTTATATCATTAACCGGTCAATGGTAAGACCCCTCACCAAAATGACTCCATATGAGCTGTTGAAAGGTAAAAAGCCATCTCTCTTTCACATGAAGGTGTTCGGGTCAAAGTGTTTTGTTCATAACAATGACAAAATAGTTCTGGACAAGTTTGAGCCCAAGAGTGAAGAAGGGATATTCCTTGGGTACTCTGACAAGTCTAGAGCTTATAGAGTCTATAATGTTAGGACCCTTTGCGTAGAAGAATCCCCTCACATTACTTTTGATGAGATTGATCATAACAACAGCCCTTGCAAGGAAGATGATGATGGGGAATTCCTTAACATAAGAGGAAAAGAGGAACTTCCACTAGAAGAAAAGCAAGTAAATGAGGACCAAGGAGAACCAAGCAATGCTCCAGTCACCGAAGCAGATGACGGTATGCTGAACCTGACCTAAGAGTGTTAAAAGATCATCCGTTGGAAAACATCTTAGGTAATCTGCATGACCGAACCAAAAATAGGTCGCATTTTAAAATTATGGATGAAATTGAACAACTTGCTCTTGTGTCTCAAGTTGAACCCAAGAATGTTGTAGAGGCTCTAAAAGATGAAAACTGGATCAATTCCATGCATGAAGAGTTAAACCAGTTTGAAAGAAATAAAGTATGACATCTTGTTCCAAGGCCTAAAGAAAAATCTGTCATAGGAACAAAATGGGTATTCAAAAATAAGCTAAGTGAAGATGGACAGATAATAAGAAATAAATCTAGATTGGTGGCTCAAGGGTATAATCAAGAATTTGGCATAGATTATGAAGAGTCTTTTGCTCCTGTTGCTAGACTTGAGGCCATTAGAATTTTGCTAGCATTTGCATGTTCTCATAAGATCAAACTGCAGCAAATGGATGTTAAGAGTGCTTTTTTTAATGGTCTCATTAAAGAAGAAGTCTAGGAATGCACTTACTTCAAAGATCATGTTTATAAGTTGGACAGGGCTTTGTATGGCTTGAAGCAGGCACCTAGAGCTTGGTATGACAGATTAAGCTCATACCTCACCAAACAATGGTTTTCAAGAGGTAATGTAGATCAGATACTATTCACCAAGAAACAAGGTAAAGATATCTTGATTGTTCAGATTTATGTGGATGATATAGTGTTTGGGTCCACTAAACCTCAAATGTCTGAAGAGTTTGCTAAACTTATGACCAATGATTTTGAAATGAGTCTAATGGGTGAGCTTCAATTCTTTCTTGGCTTGCAGATTAGCCAGAGCAATGAAGGCTACTTTATCAATCAAGCCAAGTATGTGAAGGAGTTGCTGATAAAGTTTGATCTAACCAACTGTAAGCCTTTAGGAACTCCAATGAGGACTGCCACTTCATTAGATGTAGATGAACAAGGTAGTCTTGTATATGCAAAGAGATACAGAGGTATGATTGGATCATTACTCTATCTAACTGCATCTAGACCAGACATTCAATTTAGTGTTTGCCTGTGTGCCAGATTTCAGTCTAGTCCAAGAGAGTCCCACTTGACTGCTGTCAAGCGTATCTTTAGATACCTTGCTGGCACTCAAGAATTGGGACTATGGTATCCTGCATCTTGTGAACTTTCACTTATTTCATATTCTGATGCAGATTATGCCGGATGCAAACTGGACCGTAAGAGCACTTGTGGCTATTGCCAATTTCTTAGTGGGTGTTTGATTTCTTGGGCTTCCAAGAAACAGCACTCGGTTGCACTCTCAACTGCAGAAGCAGAATATGTTGCTGCATGGAGTTGTGGCACCCAAGTACTATGGATCAAACACCAACTCCAAGACTATCTAATAGATCTTGGCTGTGTACCCATTCTGTGTGATAACACAAGTGCCATAAATCATGTAAAAAATCCAGTCATGCACTCTAGGACTAAACACATTGATATTGGGCATCATTTTATAATGGATGAAGTTCTCAAAAATCACTTTGAGCTCCATTTTGTAGACTCAGAAAATTAGATTGTAGACATCTTCATAAAACCCTTAAGCAATGACAGGTTCACAACTCTAAGGAGAGAGCTTGGTCTATGCAGACCTCAGTCCACTCAGGTTTGAGCTATCAATTCCTCCTTAATAATCTACTTACTTGTCTCTACCATGATTAAAACAAGCATATCTAAATTGATTTAGAACTGGTCCATTTGGTGTATGAACCTTGCCTGGAATGATGGTCACATTTAGGGGGAGCTTGCTTGTACTTATGAATGTTTTTAATTGAACATCATCTTGTGACTGCATGGTATATCAAATGTTGAGAAGTGAAATGATAGGTTACGCCTGTCAGGAAACTCTTCTCATGCGTGAGGACAAGCCTCTGCCAAGTACCATGAGTCAGAAATGCACATTGCTATCTGCTTAGTTGATCTCTAGTGCATAAGCATGTTTAAAGCTTAAGCATCCAATCTAGCATTTATTAGTGGTAGCAAAAGGTAAAACCCTTCTTGAATGGCAGTCTAAAAGAAGAAAGTCAGAGGTATTGGCAGTAAAAGATGGCAGGTGTCTATCAGAAATGAAGAATCACAGAAGCTAGAAGATAACAGTTTGATGTACTGATATGTGTCGAGACATGCTGAACATTGCCTGTTGAACAGGTCGACACCTTATTGAGATGTTTCAAGACATACAGCTTAGAACTGGTGTTCAAATTGACACCTTCATGTCATGTGTCGAGATTGTCTCTCTGCCACTGTGGTTTTGAAGGAAAAATGGAGAGTTTCCTTGACTCCCTCTTTCCACTGCTTCCTTCATTTCTACCTCAAATCTCTTGCCTCTGAACTTTCACTTTTCACCGAGTACCAAGTGAGGGGGAGTTGAGAAAAATTTCATTCATCTTTACAACCCTGGGTGAGTCTTGTTGTATTACTCCTGTTAAAGAAATGGTTTCTTGATTATAATTCTCATTTTCGTGAATCAATTGCATTGAGTTTTACCAATCTTGCATTCATAATAGGATTGAAAGATTTCTTAAGTCTTTGAAAATAACTCTTGCCCCTACATCTGAAACTTCACTGCCACTTGGCTTCTTGGCGTTTTAATTGATCAGCATGTATTGTCTTTAAACATGTTCCCATCTTGAAGTCTATTAGAGAATATGCCTCTAAAAACCATGCTGCTATAATTTCAGAGCAATGACCACTCTTCAGAGAAATTAGATCTGTCATCAATGAAATGAACGGTTAATCTAGTCATGATGAGGAAAGTCACCTCTGTTCAAAAGAATTCAGAAAGATAAGCTACACTGAGTAACCAGGGACTCTGGCGTCTAAACAACGTGTTTCTTTGTGTCAAAAAATGAATGCTATATCGGACTGTTTTATTTAATAATAAAATAATAATAAAAAAATTGGTTTGGGGTTGACTCTACAACTTGCTTCAAAACAAAGGGGTTGTGTTTATTTTCAATACTTGCTTATCATGTTTTCCAATCTTGCCGAATGAATGTGATGAGTAAGTCGAAAGGGCTTGGTTCTATTCTCTTACCTTCTCAAATGTTTAAGTCATATTATTTGTTGCAAAAATGGTTTGCTCAAACTTTTATTACTCAAAAATGAGCTTATAAGCCTTAAACCATCTAAACTTAACATAGGGGCATATACACCATTTCAAACTTCAGGGTTGTCCTTTTCAAAAGTAAAAATCTCAACTTTCCCCATTTAACTCAACAGTGAAAACAATTCTCTCACCCTTCATTCTTTTTCAACCCTATTTCTCTCTCTCTCTCTCTCTCTCTCTCTCTCTCTCTCTCTCTCTCTCTCTCTCTCTCTCTCTCTCTCTCTCTCTCTCTCTCTCTCTCTCTCTCTCTCTCTCTCTCTCTCTCTCTCTCTCTCTCTCTCCGGTGACTCTGCACATCCACGCCGTGGAGGTCAACGCCCAGCTCCCTCCTTCATTGCTTCTTGCGCCAGCTCCCCAGCTAGCCCTGGCTACTCTCCGATTCCTTTCCACCTTTTCCATCCACTCTCCATGGTTCCATCGGTCACCCGCGGCAAGAAGAAAGAGGCGGCTTCTTCCAAGAAGGCCGCTGCTTCGAATGCTCCCTCTGAAGGGAGATCCAAGCGTATTGAGGACCGCCCAGCTGCAGAACCAGCCAGGAAGAGGGCTGCCGAAGCCTAGGGGTCCAACACGGATAAGGTTCTCCGCCGCAAACTCCGGCCAAGAGGCCACGGCTGTCAGCCAAAGAAAAAGGGAAGGCCAAAGCTCAGTCAACCCCTCAGAAGCCCAGCACTGCTGCCTCTCCCAGGGAAGAAGACAGTGATCCCACCAGGATTCTCTTCCCTAGGTATGTAGATTTGAGTGATCAAGAGATGCTTGTGTATTTTCCTGAGCTACTGCCGTTGTTTGAGTTCCAAGGTTGGAGACAGTTTATGTCTGAGCACAGGGTATACTACCCATTTCTGGTTCAGTAGTTCTACAAGAACTTGTTTTTTGATGAGAAAAAGAAAGGCCTTCGGACTGTGGTCAAGGGGGTTTCCATCAAGCTCACAACTAAGCTTCTTCACAAAGCTTTACACATACCCCGGGATGGGGAAATAAAATCTAAAGTTGAAATCGATTTGTCTGCAGCTTACACCCTCCTGACTGGCAAGCCTAGAAATCCTCAGGATGTCACCCAACTTTTGGTGAAACACTTTGACACCAATCGGTTTCCCCCACTACAGCGTCTACTGCATCATATCTTCACTACCATGATTACCCCACAAGGGGGTGGCAGAAGTAGACTTACTGAGACACATAGATTCCTGTTTTACTGTCTATTCAACAATTACCATGTCTGTCTTCCAGAAATCATGCTTCAGGTTATGGAAAGTTGCACTTACAACAGGCGTAGCCTGCCTTATGCTACTCACATTACTGCCATCTTTCAGATGGTTGGCATCCCTCTTGACAAGGAAACATCCATAACTATTCCCCAGAGTAATGTCTACACCTTGAGGTTCATCCAAAACTATATGCACTTCAAGAAGGAAGGTAACAAAATGGTGAGGAATTTACCTGGTCATGTACTCGACCCTCCTGTCCAGCCAGCTCCACAGGAACAGCCTCCACAGGACCAACCTCCACAGGGTCAGCAAGCACAGGGCCACCCAGATTTAGAAGCACAGTTAAATCAGCATGAGGAAATGTTTCATGCAGACATCTCCCTTGAGCAGGCTTCTCAATAGCTATTTGCAGATCCCATGGACCAGCCTAGGATGATGATGTCTTTTGGTATCCAACCTCCCTTATCTCAAGAAAATGAACCTAAAGTGTTGACTGCAAGGGATGCCCCACCTGAATTTCATACAGAGGCATCCACATCACAAGGTCCTGCATTTGGTGCTACTGGCAACTTAATGGATATTCATCCTGCCCTCATTCAGTTTCTCACTGCCCAATTTGGGAGTTTAAATTCCTCCTGTCGTCAGATCAGTCTACAGGTCGACAGACTGGAAGCTAGACAACTCCACTATGAGCAAGTTCAGAATAGCCGATGGGCAAAATTTGTGCATGACAAACATAAGTCAGATGGACGGTTGAGGAACTTCATGACCTCCTTGATAACTGTGTGTGAACGAGCTGACAAAATAATGAAGAGACTAAAAGAGATCCACACCGAAACACAGGAGAAAACTGCTGAAATGGTCATGCATGCCTATGACATTAAAGAAGATCAAAGTAATCTCAACATCAAGTGGGCTAAATTGATGGAGTCCTCTAATCAGCTAGCTGAACAGGTCGTTGGAGCCACTACATCTATCAGAGGACAAGCGGCTGGCGCCACTACATCCATCAGGGCACATGTGACTGCAGAGGTCAACAGGTCTATTGATGCTACGTCCAATCTGGAAAGACACCTCAATGCTTCTACTTCTCGCTTACTGGATGCTTCCCAAAGGTTGAAAGGGAAACTATATTCTGACACCAATAAGATACTTGATGCCTCCTCCAGGCTTGCAGACACTGTTCACACTGACACAGCTAGAGCAGTAAATAGCAGCACCAAAGTTGAGGCAAAGATGGATGTCGTATACAAGAAATTAGATACGGTTGGTAGTGAAATCTTAGAGCTCATACGTCTGCATAAAGCTCAACTCCAACCTGCTCTGCAGGATGCTGGTGATGAATGGTGTCCTCCTCCTCAAACAGAAGCTACATCTTCTCGTTTTCCCCTCCAAGGCTCCCAATAGAGGGATGAAACAGAATACATCTGTGAGATGATGTATACCTGGCTGAAGGACATCAAAGATAATATCCAAGACTTACACCGTTTTGTCAATCAAAAAGATGAGCAGTTAAATCAAAGAATTGATTCTCTAGAGACAACCATCTCCAACCTGCAACATGAATTCCAGGAGGCACAAATCATGCACCTGGCCAGCACCAGCAACGTGCCTCCTCCACAGCAGCCTCCTCCTTCACCCCCTCTTGCTGATGACAAAGGGGGAGAAGTACTGTTGTACTGTAGCCTCATCAAGCATCTGGCATATAGTTAGCTTTTTCATCTAAACTTTTGCATATAGATCTGCAGTGTAACTGCTTGAACTCAGATCCTTGCTTGATCAGTACTAAACTATGTTTGACTAATGATAAACATTCAGTGGTTGTGTGAATGAATGAACTTTGCTTGGTTGATGGCTCTTCAAACAAATTTGATTGCTTTGATGTATGAATGCTTGCTCATAATGATTCATGGTTATCATCATCAAAAGGGGGAGAATGTTGTGTCCTCAAGTTTTGATGATAACAAATCACAAATCATTAGTAGGTAGTTGAGATATATCTAACTTTATTTGGTTTGATGAATGGTTTAAACAAGTGCAGCTAAATCTCACCAGGTGATGTCTCGACACGGCCGAATCATGTCTCGACACATTCAGAAGAGCTTGTGTTGAAATTCCAACAATTGAGCTCCGGCATACCAAAATGTGTCGACACATTCAAATCATGTCTCGACACATTCAGAAGAGCTTGTGTTGAAATTCCAACAATTGAGCTCCGGCATACCAAAATGAGTCGACACATTCAACTTATGTCTCGACATATCCAGAAGAATTCAAGCTGAAGCGTTCTGACTAAGTATCTGGATTCACCAATGTCTCGACACACTGGGCGCAAAGTGTCGACACATTCGTGTGAAAATCTCTGCACAAGGCGCTCTTGTCTCGGCACCTTTTTACATCAACTCTGCACAGGGCTCACTTGTCTCGACATTGTTTGGTGCTGTCTCGACTCATCAGCCATGGTACTTCAAGATCTCAAAGGGATGTCTCTACACACTCAAGGAAAGTATCGACACACTGTGATCGTCCAGAATCGATCCGAATCTGACAGAAGCTGATTTCAAGATCCAGAACTTAATCAAGATCTGTCTGCTCTGAAAAAGCTGTCAGATTGCGTTGGTGTCAGAAGAGAGTGTTTTGGCAGAGATATTTTTTGAAGGAAATCGTACCTTTGCTCAAATGGTCTCCTACCTACCCACATTCCTGCTAACCTATCAAGAAGAGAGTCAACTATGCAAGTGGAAGCAAATCTAATAATGTGGATGTGACATTCTGAGTGTTGCTTGGATAGCAGACAATGTTGGTGTCACCCTGAGACACGAATATAGATAAGGAGTATGGGCTCTTGTTGGTTGGTGTTGAAGCAGAGCACATGAGCTAAGAATGAGCTGAGGAGAAAACGGAGAAGAAGAAAAAGCTTGCTGCTCAAGCTCTCCTGGTCCTGATGCTGCATGCGTGAGTAAATCCAGAAGAAGATATTCTCCATTCCTCACGACGAAGAGAAAGCCTCCGTAGCTGCTAAGAAGATTCAAAAAGAAGTAGAAAGCCAAGGCTCTCTCAAGCTCATTTCCAGACATGATATCTCTTAGTCATTGCACTTTCTTTACGATACTCTGTCTGGACCTTTCATCCTTTGTTTCCTTTTTCTTCTGAACAAACTCCTCATCATTAGATCCCTACCTGCATGTAGGAAGACAGAAGGCGTGGTTGCCTATCTGTGTGGTCAGGGGTGTGATCCCTCAAGCTGTGTGACAGCGGTGTGTGAGAGTGTATCTCTCTGTTTGAAGCTGTGAATCAGCGGTTGTGCTTTGGCACTAGTGAAGCCTCACTGTGTTGTGTGAGGGGTGGACGTAGGTCTCTAGATTGAGACTGAACCACCTTAAAGATCTTGCCTTGTGGTTTGTCTTCTCTCTTGTTCCATCGATAGAAACTTGATAGGACCGCTTCCAAGTATCCTGTGTTCATCATGTCTTTCAGATAGTAATTAAAATCTATCTTTTTATCTGCTGTGCTAGTCATTATTTTTAATTATGCAAAGAAGGGCAAAATGGGGCTGATCTATTCACCCCTCCCCTCTAGATCTGCCTATCACCACTCAACATGTTCGACGCCCCCAACCACGTGTACACACACAGACCACGCGCTCTAGGTCATATCCTCTAGCTGGTTTTCCCCCCAGCCGGGACTCAGGATACAAAGACGAGGGGCCCTACGGTAACCAGCCTAAAAACCATCTCGGTTGGGACACCCCGCCACCACTCCCAGGTGGGCTGACACATGCGTGTTCTCGGGCTACTACTAGTGGGGAAAGTCACCAAAAGGTGAGAACTCGCAAAGAAGCGGAAAGCCACCGGAACACCAGCGGTTCGTACGTAATCCACCGTACACATGTAATATGGCACGAGGCATCTATGGATAGAACACAACACCCTAGGACCTCTGACTAGGTGACTACTCTTTGGATTACTGACAAAATCGACACAGACAGAAACCACGAACACCCGGGACACAAAAAGCTGAACCTCGGGCTGACAGGGGCTGGGCGGCCAACCTCTTAGCCGCCCACAGTGCTGGGCGGCCACTCCAGTGGCCGCCCACCCCTGTGGCCTGGGCGGCCACCTCCCTGGCCACCCACAGGCCTGGGCGGCTAGGATGTTGGCCGCCCAACCCTGGGATGACTGGCCTGGGTGGTCGACCCTATAGCCGCCCAACTCCCTGGCCTGGGCGGCCATCACTCTGGCCAGCTAGACCCCTAGGCGGCCAGGCCTTTGGCCGCCCAGGTGGGCTTGGGGCCGGGACGGCCATCGCCTTGGCCGCCCACTCCCCTAGGCAGCAAGGAGGCTGGCCTCCCAATTGGGCAGAGCCCAGTACAGAGTCCCCTCCAGGGACCACCCCGGAGGCTCATTCCCTGCTTATAAGGCCCACATTGGGCACGAAAACTCCCAAAATGCGTGGGGAATCACCCCCGACTGCATTGGGAAGCACAAAACTCAAATTCGATGAATCAATCTGATCACACACCCGTAAACATGGAAATTCCCTGAAAAATGGTAAACTCTGCTCACTCGCTCAAAACTCGCATGCATGTAGGGTAAAAGCACAGGGAAGTAGTGTGGGTCCGTCCCCCTACCTCTCACGAATACTCCGTCAAGAGAATAGTCGCGAAAACTGCCACGTCCACACGGTTTAAACCCCGTTCACCCGAGCCCACTGCGCGTGCCACCGCCTCCGGCTCCGCACGATCGCGTCCACCGCTCGCCCGCCGTGCCATCCTCCGATCCTGCCCACCACCGTCGTCCGTCAATCGCCGTCCGTCGTGGTGGGATAGAAAGGGGGAGAAACATGAGGGGGAGACTGAGACGCGTGAGAAAGGGAGAGAACGGAGGGGGTGGGGGGTTTAAAAGGGTTTTAGATTTTTTTTTATTTTTTCATTATTTTTTTAAAAATACACATTAACTCTCAAAATTTCCAAAAAATAATTTCTGACGTTGAAAATTTTTAGAAAAAATCAAGGCGGCTCAACTCACCGCCACATACCCAAAATGACCCACAAAAGCACCATTAGAGGGTCCGAAAATCTGAAATTAAAGTCTAAAACTCACTCGGACACGATCCACGACCCACGAAAAAAAATCTGAAAACCTTGGGCCATGACACTAACCTTTTTCCAGATCCGATCACTGATAGGTCCCTTTCACAAAAAGTAAACTGACTCGCTTATGATGAAAAGGACGTATCTTTGTCCTAGGACCTTTTCAGATATGTAATCTGATTGGTCCATTGTAAAAAGGAAGGTTCTTTGTCCTAGGATCTTTTCAGACCTTGAGACGCGTGTCCTGAAGGTGTGAGCATTGACTTGGATTAAATAAACATAAGGCTAGTTGACCCTGCTCAAAGTCTGTCAGAGTACCGTTATGAGTCGACTTGGTTAGAGCTTTAAGTCGGCTTACTTCTGTTGTGCCCCTTAGGCACAAGCATGTGCTATGTTGATTTGATGATAGCAATGTTGTTTTGTTTTGATGATTGCAACACAGTGAGTGCTTTATGAGATTGTGTTTTGATGATAGCAATATAACTTGTTTTGTGGAGAATGCATGTGTATGACTAATATAGTGCTTGATTTCTGCTATGTGCATTACTTTTCTATCTGCATGTAGTTTGATGACTAGCAAGTCTATACACTGCAGGGTAAAGCATTTCATTAGTCTATACACTCTTCATGCATGTGCATAGTCTATACATTGTGCATTTCGTTGACAAGTTTGCACGCTGGCCTGTTCAAGCATCACAAGTGTGTACAATACATCTCTATTCATGAAGTCTGTACAGCCATCCACTTGAAGCATTTCTCAAAGTCCATACAATGCATCTTCTTAGCATCTCATTTAGAGTCTAAGGCATTGTCTATACACTGGACTTAAAGTGTGTACATCGTCCGTCTCTTGCATTGTTCATTCGTAAAGTCTGTTCAGTGAGCGTCTCAAGTCTGTACACTCACCAACTGAACTTCAAAGTCCATACATTGGCATTCAGACTAGCAAGTCTATACAGCATCTGTTGTCTAGAGTCTCTTGAAGTCTGTACATCGGACTGCTTGCAAAGTCTATACAATGGACTGTGCTTCACAAAGTCTATACAGTCCACCGTCTTCATCAGCGTCTCATGCATATAGCAAGTCTAGACATTGCACTGTAGCATGCATTTCTTTAAAGTCTATACATCCGCTACAGTGCACACACACAGTCTCACTTAGCGTCTATATGCATCGGTGAAGTCTATACATTCATCGTCTCACTTGACGTTCAAGTCTGTACATTGGCACTGTAGCATGCACTCATGAAGTCCATACATTCACTAAAGCTTGCTTAGTTGAAGTGTGTACATTGCATTGCATGACTTGAAGTATGTACATCGCATGTGTGCTTCATGCTAAGTCTATACAGGCTAAGTCTGTCGGTCTTGTGACTTATGCATTCATTCATGTCTATACACTGAGGATGCTGAAGGCCTTCAAGTGTATACTCTCTCATGTTGTTCATACTTGCTGTATTGATATCTATAAGTCTATACATTGCTGAATGCTCTTCAAGTGTGTACAATGCTTGGTTAAGTCTATACGCTGCTTCATATGCAGTGAAGTCTGCACATTGCTGAATGCTCTTCAAGTGTGTATAATGCTTGGTTAAGTCTATACGCTGCTTCATATGCAGTGAAGTCTGCACATTGCTGAATGCTCTTTAAAGTCTGCATAGTGAAGTCCATACACTGCACTCGAGTTCACAGTGTCTTGATCAAGTCTATACACGCATTCACTGTTCATGCATTCACAGTGAAGTCTGTACATCCGTTTGGCTATGCATCACTATCCACCAAGTCTATACATTGGTAGAGTCTGTACATCAGACGTGCATGCTCGCCTATCCCTCCGGATGCTCTCCTGGGACCGAGTATGCCCTCCAGTGACTGCTAATGCTTCCCTAACTTTGAGGATGCTCCCCTGGAGCAGCGATTGCTCCCCAGAGACAGCATGTGCTCCACATGCTCCCCTGACGCTGGTGATGCTATCCAGAGGCCATAGATGCTCCTCTGAGACTTCATATGCTCCCGTGCGAGAACGCACTAGTCTCTGGGTATTTAAAAGAATTGTATTACATGCATTCCCTTTCACTAAGTCTGTACAATGCATGCGCTTTGACAAGTCTATACAATGCATTTCACTTTACAAAGTGTCGACACCAAGTTGATAATCCGATACTCTGTCTTGCAGGTGTCTGACACGTGATCCAAGGAGCTGAGATGCTGACACGTGGCAGAGTCGATTGGGCGGGAATTGTGGAGGTCACACGCTAGTGCTGCTGCTGCTGCTATATATATGAGCCTTCTTCCATAGAAGAAGACTGATCGAATTGGCGAGACGTGAAGTCCATACAGAGAGCCACGATCCAGACAGAGAAGAGAAGAGCAGAGAGTGAAAGAAAAGACAGAAGTGCAGAGACTTCGATCCAGCTGAAGAGAGCAGAAGAAGAGTGAAGAGAGCAGAAAAAGAGAAGAAGAAAAGAGTGAAGAAAAGAAAGAGAGACAGAGAGCAGAGAAGAAGAAGAAAAAGAAAGAGAAAGAGAGATCGAGAGTTGAGAAGAAGAGATCAGCTGAAGATTGTCTCAATTGGACCGTGGATCAAATCCAGGCCAGTCAGCTCTTGTAGAGAGCCACATTTGTGCTTCATTTCTTTACAGCTTTCAGTTGTTGTTGCTACTTATTTTTGTTTTCCTTTTATACCTTTATTTAAGCTATTTGTCAGTGGAGCAAGCTGTGAGGCTCAGCGTTTGCAGTGGAGGATTCCACTGGACGGCCAAGCTGTATTGCCCAGCGGTTTGCAGAGGTGCTGCCTCTGGACGGGTAAGCTGTAATCCCCAGCGGTTTGCAGTGGTGGATTCCACTGGACAGCAAGCTGTGTTGCTCAGCGGGCGAGGAGGATTCCTCGGACGGCAAGCTGTGTTGCCCAGCTGATGTATGGCAAGCTGTGATGCCCAGCTGTTCAAGCTGTGAGTCAGCATGAAGCCACACTCGGGTTGAGTGTGGGGTGGATGTAGGTCTGCTGGACCGAACCACCTAAAAACCCCTTGCGCAGTGGTTTGATGTTTCTATCTGTTTGCTTCCGCTAGATGATTGCATAGGGGCGCTTCATGTGTTTGATCATAGGTTCAGTAGATGAGTGTCTATTTTGTCTTGTTAGCATTCCAATTGTTAAGTGAGTGAAATCTTATTTTGGGTGAAGGTTTTTAATTGGGCGAATTTCTAAAGGGCTATATTCATTCACCCCCCCCCTCTGAATACTTGCACCGAACCCAACACTTGGTATCAGAGCGGGTCTCTGATCTATCAGATCTAACAATCTGCAGAGGATCCTGCTAGTTTTGGTGCACATCAGAGTGGGCTTCTTGTGCTCGTTGATTTGTTTCACTATCTTATCGATTTACTTTGATCATCTGGTTTAGCGCATTTCTGTTTGGTGCATTTCATAGTGTGCTTTTTGTGTTAGTTATTTTGTTTCTCCGACTTAGTGCCTTACCTTGCTCATTTGTTCTAGGTCCTTCAGTTTTTCTGTGCTTTCAGATTGTTTGCAATGGAACCAATCGTGCTGAAGGATAGCTCCATCAAAGCAAACAGATCCAGCCACAGTGGATCATTAAGCGAGAAAAGCAGCCTCTCGCGGTCCGAAATTGATGGAGACATTGAAAGGGTGATCAGTGATTTCAAGAAATTCCTGAGAAAAAGAGAAGGAAAGCATGGTGATGGCAGAAAGCAAATAAGGTATAATTCTAATCCTGCTAAGAATATTGACACTAACGTTTGCTACAAATGCAGGAAGGCTGGCCACACGAAGGTTGACTGTCCAGAATTCTCAAAACTCAAAGGGAACACCGAAGACAGTGATGAAGAAGGAGAAAAGTCCATATGCTTAATGGCCAACCGGGGAAGTGATGATGAGGAAACCTCATCTCAGGTAACCTCCGGATCAGAGGGAGTCTCTTTTGATGAATTGATAGTGATGTGTGAAAATCTGTTCAAAGTGTCAAAAAATTAAAATCTGAAAATAAAAAATTAAGAAAAGAAGTGAATAATTTGAAATCTGAAAATGAATCATTGCAAGAAAAGAAAACTGAATCTGAACAAAGATTGAAACAGGAAATCAACACCCTCAAAAGTCTAAATGATGCTTTGCATCAACAAGTTATTTCCTGTGAAACTGAGATTGCAGGTTTTGAAGCTAATACTGTTGATTTGAATTCTGAAATTGAAGATCTAAATGTTAGGGTGCTATGCCCGGATACAGAGGGGGGTGAATGTATCCTACTACGAATAATGCCCAATTCAAAAACTCAGATGCTAGGCAAGTTCCGGAATTAAGTAAATTTGATTAAACAAAATAACAAGCAGATGGAGCGTGCCTATTCAAGCATCTAGCGGAAGCAACTCAAGCACTCAAACCACTGCTCAATAGATTTGTAGGTGGTTCGGTCCTCCAGACCTACATCCACCCCTCACTCCCAACCGGAGTGAGGATTCCACTAGCTCATGCTAGAAACCGCAGACTCAGTCTGCAACAAATGCTGCCAAACAGCTTGACCAGGGGAACACGCTCCCCTCTTCCTCCCAACCGGAGGGACACCCCAAGTGACTTTCAGCCACTTGGAAACCAGAGACCGAAGTCTCTCTTCCTCCAGACCAGGAGGGAACCAACCGGTGACTTCCAGTCACCAGCAAACCAGAGGTCGAAGACCTCTCTTCCTCCCAACCGGAGGGACACCTGGACTTGCAACCACAAGCCCAGAACCGGAGGGCTAGCCTCCCTTCCTCTAACCAGAGGGAACCCACAAGTGACAACCTATCACTTGCAACCCAGAGATCAGATCTCCCTTCTCCTGAATCAACAGGAGGAACCCGATCCCCAACAGGGCAATCGGAAGACCAAAGATAATCAGAAAAATAAAGGAAAAAATAATAAACAAAAATAACACAGCAATCAGAAAGCTGTAAAAGATGAAAACACAAATGTGGCTCTCAATGGAGCTGACTGGCCTGGATCTGATCCACGGTCCAGTAGGAACAAGTCTTCAGATGAAGCTTCCCATCTCTCGTTCTCTCTTCTTCTTTCTCTTCCTTTTCTTCTCTGCTTCCTTCTCTCACTCGCGAGCTCTCTCTCTTTCTCTTTTTACTTCTGCAGCTTCTCTCACTCTACCACTCTTCTTTTTCTTCTTCTTCTCTTCTCACTGGCACTATCTCTCTCTCTTTTTCTTCTTCTGCTCTCACTCTCACTCTCTTCTCTACTCTCTTCTTTTCTTCTGGATCGAAGGGCTTTCTACTCTCAAGTCTTTTTCTTCGATGATTTTTTCAGAGGATGAAGACCCATATATATAGCAGCAGCATCATCATCACCCCCGACGTGTGACCTCCACATTTCCAGCCCTAAGTATTCGGACCACGTGGCAGTCTCTCAGCAGGCTTCATTTCAGCCTCGGATCACGTGCTGCCAGTCACTCGGGAATATTTCCTCGGACCACCTTCTTCTTCTCCTGCAAGGAATTAACACGATTAAAACTCAGGGCACCAGAACCTAAAACTGCACGAGGTGTATAGAAACAACAAGAGGTGCACTGCACTGAGGACGACACGAGATACAGTGGTGACAAAACAAACACTACACAGAGAACGACACGAGGTCATAAACACAAGAATAACACGAAGACACGAATACAAAGAAACAACACGACATAATAAACAGCAGAGAGAACGACATGAGGTGAAACGACACGTGATAAAACAAAGAAAGCAGGAATATGACTCGAGTAGCTACAGTAAATGACACGAGAACACAAGATTACTACAGTACGAGACAAGGAGAGCATGACACGAGGTCAGATGAAAACAGCACGAGGTAAAACGAGAACGACACGAAGTGTCACTGTAACAAAACAAACACTACGAAGAGACCGACACGAGATACATACTAATAACGCTTAACACTACAGAGAAAACGACACGAAGTAAAAAGCAACTCGACATAACAAATAGCAAAGAGAACGACACGAGCTGACCACAACACGAAGACGAAAAACAGAAACCAACACGAAGTGTGGTTTCAACACAAGAAAGACACGAGGTCTAGGAAGAACAACACGAAGACGGAAATAACAAAGAACGACTCGAACTAAGGACGACATGGAGACAGCACAGACACGGGCTTGAACTTAGAGAAGAGTGCACGAAGTAAAATCAACACGAAGACAGAAGACATGAACGGCTACAACGACACGCGATTAAACAGTGAAGGCAGGAAGACGATTCGAGTAACTACAGTAAGTGACACGAAAATACAAGAGCAAACACAAAGAGGATGACACGAGATGAGCAACTAGATACTGAAGAAAACGACACGAGGTTCACAGGAAAAATGACTCGAAGTATATTAGAACAATTCGAGCTGCTTCAGTAAACAGCACGAAGACAATCAACAACAGACACTTAAAATAACACGAGGTACGAAGGGACGACACGGCGTGTTGAAAACACAAACAGCATGAAGTATGACAGAAACAGTACGGACATACAATGTACTACCTCATAGCAGATTTCCTGTTAATCAATATGCATCAGACGACTGTGTATGGACTTGAAGACCCTTAGCCAATGTATAGACTTCAAGTAGAGACCAATGTGTAGACTTCACGTGAAAGCCCAATGTGCAGACTTGACGTTGTACAGACTTTCCAAAGAGAACGTAACGCTGTACAGACTTGAACTGAAGACCAATGTATGGACTTCAAAACAGATGCTAAGGCCAAGAGGAGTGTATAGACTTTCACGATGTATGGACTTGATGATCTTCAAAGCACAATGTCCAGACTTTGCCACTGTATGGACTTGAAGAAACAGTGCAACGTATGGACTTGATCTCAAGAAATGTAAGCGATGTACACACTTAGCCAATGTGTAGACTTTGCCTTAGATGCTAAATGAGACGCTAAAGTCTGTATAGACTTAGCCTAAGACAATGTATGAACATATCAGCAGAGAAGCAATGCACAGAACAGAAATCAAGAACAGAAATCAAGCACAAGCCAATATATCACAGCATGACTCAAGCATACACATGCGTTCTTCACAATTCAGACATGGCACACTTATGCAATCTCCCACAGAAAAGGTCAGACATATTCAAGACAATGTGGTGACTCATTCATGTTGCTATCATTAAAACATCACATCATCAACAAAGCACAAGGGGCACAACAATCTCCCCCTTTTTGATGATGGCAACATAATGACGCACACTGACTCATCAAACTATTCTCCCCCTTTGACATAATCAAAAAGAAGGGAAATGGTTTGATAGTCAAAAGCAGCACAACAATGCAGAGAATGAGTCAAGGTTCTTTAAAATGAAGATCTCCCTTATGACCATGAAACAGTTCTCCCCCTATCAACATGCATGATTGACTACTCTCCCCTTAGATGAAAATAAACCATAACTCCCCCTGAGGCACAGGAATGGACTCTAGTTATCCAATAAATCAATCTGAAATCAGCCATTACAAAGAATCTGAATTCTGGTGAAGATACCACAGAATCAGAACTTATTGCAGAACAAAATGGAAGATTCCAACAGTGTAGAGAGAAATACATCTCAGGAATCAATCTGAAATCCACCATCATAAAGATTCTGAGGTTCAGAAGGCTGCAAGTGAACAAGGTAATAATGGGAGTGGCACCTCACATTTGTATGGTCAGAAAAATGCAGATGGAATCAGTCAACTGATAAGAAAGGAGTTGACTATACAGTTTTTGTTGATCATGCATAAATCTGATCATGAGGGATTTGAATGCAAGGTCACAAATGATATGAACATGATTCAGTATGACAAGGAATGCTCCCCCTGAATAGATGCCACTTGATATGCAAGTGATGCATGACATGGAAGCTCCCCCTCAATAAGTGGAATCTTATGAGATAGATGAGAAGGAGACCACAGGGGCAGACAAGGAGAAGTTCAGGTCAATGATCTAAGGAAAGTGAGCAGAAAGATTTTCAAGGAGATATCAATCTCATAAATCTAAAACATAATTTTTCAAGGTCTTCCATTATAGGGACTTATGAATGAGCCTTTTGAACAGCATGGTTTAAACATGATGTATGCAGAGTTTATCAATAAAATTCTGTATTGATATCTAAAACCATATTTTAATAAAGATGAACCAAGCCCTCATATTTATCTTGATTAATCTCCCTTTCTCTTACACAATCAAATCTATTGACTTCTTTCAGAATTACATGCACCAATATTGAAGTCAAGCAATTATGAAGTCATATGATTTTGTCTAGGGTTGTAGCAATTTGATTTTAACATCAATATTCAGATATTTCAATTTGTTCAACAATTTTCCATGCTACAAATTTTACGAGCACTCTAGTTCAGTTCACACCTTGTAACTAGAGGATATACCTTGATCAGAGGCCAATATCCCTAAGCACTTAGTGTGACTAACTGTCATGCTATTTATGAACAGAGATAGCATTTACACATCATGACACACTCCAAATCATTTCTTGATGAGTGAGTTGTATTTCTCAGTGTGCATGCCATTGCACTGCCTGAATTTCAATGAATTCTTAATCAGAGTTAACTAAGGCACCTCATGACACAGTCCTTCGGACATGTGTTTCTCAGTGACCAATGTCATTGCTCTGACAGATATTACCCTTTAGAGATTTCAGAAAAATTCATTTGCTTCAAATCAATAATAGTTTCATGTACTTCATCAGTTGAAGTCATATATTCAAAAGTGCAGATTTCAGAAGATTTTACAAGACATAGCATGAAACAGATGGTTAAGGTTTATTAAACATGCTTCAGATATTTTTAAGAGATTTTAAAATCAAACTCATTGAATACATTAAACTTAAACCACATGAGTTATTTCAGTCATTCATAAAAACGTATAATAGAAGATTTCTAGTTCAAGAGTTTTCAGATTTATGATCGAGATAGCCCATTGAAATCTTCATGAAAGACTGATAGAATTCTGAAGCCAAATGATACCAAATTGATAGTAGAAATATCAATTGTTAAGAGAGATTGTGAAGCTCAAAGTTTTCAGAATATGATTAAGGTTTGTCAACAAAATCAGTAAGTGAGGATATGCAATGAGTTCTGACCTATGTATGCATTTGACAACCTATATGCAATGCAATGACTCCCCCTCACAATATGCATTCAAACTCCCTTTTTGGCATTTTCAATGTAAGGAAATGCAATGCACTATATGTATGCAGAGACATGCAAAGACTCAACATTGAATGCTATGCAACATAACGCAGTCCTACATGCATTGAACAACTTCATTGACAGTCATGCAAATGATGTGTGCAGACATTTGACACATGCATTGACTGTATACATTAAAGAACCGTTTAGCTTAGTGCAAAATGCAGTGCATCTAGCATCTTATTCATTTAGTGCAAACAACAGCATGAGAAGAGCATCAAATATATTCAGAATTGAATTCAGTGAAGAGATCATCAAAATTCAGACAAGCAGATCAACATGAAATTCACATTTTTTTTTCACACTCACAAATTCAGATAATGAATTTAAAACAGATTTCAGAACTGACCTGAATTGAGTCCTGGGGTTTTCCTTTTGAGTGCCTTGGTTAACCCCTTTTATTTCTCCTTCCAAGGCACACCTGCAGCAAGTCAATCAATTTGATCTTGCAGGAACCCAAGCTGCCTTGGGTCCTGTATAAGCCCTAATAGGTGTTCTAAACAATTTCTTAGCAGTATTATCATCATGATCCATCAGGTAACAGTTATCCATGAGATGACCAAATTTTCCACAATCTCTACATGATGTAGCAAACCTTGAATTCTTTTTGTGGACATTATTATCATCATGGAATCTATGTGAATTTGTATGAAAATTTTTGTTACTTGCATGAGGTTTTGATTTAGCATTGCCTGCCCACAAGCATTCAGAAGCTCGGTGGCCAGGTTTTTCACATTCAAAACATACAAGAATCTTTTCTGTAAAAATAGGTTCATTTCTGCCAAGAAAATTTCTATTTTCAGGAAATTTATCAAATTTGGAATTAAGATGTTTTCCCTGAGCATACCAGCAGTCCTTGACTGCATGGCCATGCTTTCCACAGTGAGAGCAATAAGAGGCATTCTTTTTAAAATTGAGTTCATTATTGCCATAGCCTCCTTGGGCATGCCAACAGTCCTTGACTGTGTGGCCATACTTCCCACAGTGATAGCATGCAGAAGACTTTCTGTTAATGGCAGGGAATTTAACAGTTTTAGAATTGAATTTTCTACCCTGAGCATGCCAACAATCAATGGCCCTGTGGCCATGCTTTCCACATTCAAAGCATGAAATAGAATTTCTTTTAAAAGAGCCTAACCAGCATTCAGAGGTCTTGTGACCCATTTTGTTGCAGTTAAAACAGATGATATGCTGGTTCATTGAAACAGATTTGTTTTCATTAAGAACATATTGGTTTGCAGGGAATTTAGCATGATATGAATAAAATATTTTCTTACCCCTAACAAACCAGCAATGAGCAATTGAGTGTCCTAATTTGCCACAATTAGAACATGTGACACTCCTTTTCTGAGGTGAAGGATTTTTATCATGAGATCTCCTAGCATTCTTATCATCCTTCTCCATCAGCTTACACTCATGCATCAGATGTCCAAATTTATGACAGTAATGACAGATCATTTTCTTTTTGGATGCTTGTGAATGTGTATGAGGACTGTGATCAATATGCACTGATGAACCCTTTTCATTTATTTTCTGATTTACAGTCCTTTTCTGATTTTTATCCTGTTTTCCTATTTTCTTAGCCTTGTACTGAGTTGGAGATGAAGTAGAAGGCTTCTCCTGTTCAGAGGATTTAACAAAGACAGTTTTCAGGTTGGCTCCATCAGCCTTCCTCATGACTGGACTGTAACCCAGTCCTTCTTTCTTAAAAATAATCTTTGTTCCCAGTATTTTCTGAACAATGGGCTGTTTGTCTTTTGATGTTGTGGCTACGTTTGAGGCATTTACAAAGGATGTCATTACTTTGTTCTGCAAAGCCTTTTTATTTAGATTATTGTAGCCCAACCCTTCCCTTTTGACATTGACTTTTACACCTAGCAGCTTGTCTAGGTTTTCTTGCCCATCAACAAATTTTGACAAAGAGACTTTCAAATCCTGAATTTCATCTTCCAAAGAGGAAATATGTAGCTCATAACTGGCAATCTCTTGTTCACTGCAATTCACACATTCAGTTAACACATTGTTAGCAGTTTTGTATTTTTCAATTTCCTGTTCCAGATTGCTCAGTTTATTAGAATCTTCAACACAAATACTTTTTCCTCTTTCCAAAGCTAGAAGTCTCTCTGACATAGTGGAATTCAACATTTTTAATTTTTCATTTTCTTCCTTAAGCTTGTCATTCTGAATTAACTCATTTATTAGAGTCTGATCTTCTGAGTTAATTTCAAGTTTTCTTTCAGCCTTGAATTCCTTCAAATCTTTTTCCTTCTTTTCAATGTTTTTCTGTAATTCCACATTCACAGATTTGATGGCTTCCAGTTTTTCAGCAAGCAAGTTTTTCTCCTGCTTGAGTTTCTCAAATTTGTTATCATTTTTATTAGCAGATGTTCTCAGGGAATCATTTTCGGATCTCAGCTTGTTTAAATCTGAGTTTACACTTTCAAAGTTTTTCAGCAATTTTTCATACTGGTCATGATAGTTAACAACAGTCTGATTATCATTATCTGAGTTCAATTTTTCTTTGAGTTCAGATATCACATTTATATGTTCTTGATTTTCAGTTTTCAATAATGAAACTTGTTTCTTCAGTATTTGAAAGTCAGACATACAAGCATCATGAATATTTTTCAATTCAACACAATTTCTACAAGGAAAGCTTGAACTATCTAAACCAGTACCCTTCTTCAATTTCTTATACTGTTTTCTTAACAGCTCATGAGATTCAAATAATTCAGCATAAGCATTCTCCCAATCTTCTAGAGAGAAATTCTCGAAGAGATTTACCTCATCATCATCATCTTCTTCAGTTTGATTGCTGCCTTGATCGCTTCTGTTGGCCATCATGCAGCTTGTTTGATTTCCTTTCCCGGCTCTCTTCATCATTTCCAACATATCCCTTGCAGATCTGCAATCAAGGAAGCATGAGTGAAAGGCTTTGTCAGTGGCTGCTTTCATCAGATTTATAGCTGTCTGATTCTCCTCATGCATTGCTTCGTGACTGTCAGTCCATTTGGACTTTTTCTTTGGCAATTTATGAGGACCATGTGAAATCACTTTCCACAGGTCTGGATCAGCAGATTTAACATAAGCACGTAAGGCACTGTGCCACTGGTTGAAATCAAAACCACTGAAGACGGGTGGACAAGCCATTGAGGCAAATAGCAGATAAATTCAATGCAACAGGAATATTGATGCACTAAAAGCAAATTAGCACCGAAAACCAGAGATCGAATCTGCAGGTCGTTGGACCTTGTATGCAGACACACGCTCTGATACCAACTGTTAGGGTGCTATGCCCGGATACAGAGGGGGGTGAATGTATCCTACTACGAATAATGCCCAATTCAAAAACTCAGATGCTAGGCAAGTTCGGAATTAAGCAAATTCGATTAAACAAAATAACAAGCAGATGGAGCGTGCCTATTCAAGCATCTAGCGGAAGCAACTCAAGCAATCAAACCACTGCTCAATAGATTTTTAGGTGGTTCGGTCCTCCAGACCTACATCCACCCCTCACTCCCAACCGGAGTGAGGATTCCACTAGCTCACGCTAGAAACCGCAGACTCAGTCTGCAACAAATGCTGCCAAACAGCTTGACCAGGGGAACACGCTCCCCTCTTCCTCCCAACCGGAGGGACACCCCAAGTGACTTTCAGCCACTTGGAAACCAGAGACCGAAGTCTCTCTTCCTCCAGACCAGGAGGGAACCAACCGGTGACTTCCAGTCACCAGCAAACCAGAGGTCGAAGACCTCTCTTCCTCCCAACCGGAGGGACACCTGGACTTGCAACCACAAGCCCAGAACCGGAGGGCTAGCC
Source organism: Amorphophallus konjac (assembly GCA_022559845.1). Lineage (NCBI taxonomy): Eukaryota > Viridiplantae > Streptophyta > Magnoliopsida > Alismatales > Araceae > Amorphophallus > Amorphophallus konjac. Next base: position 47,658,609 of record CM040117.1, read on the forward strand.
TCCCTTCCTCTAACCAGAGGGAACCCACAAGTGACAACCTATCACTTGCAACCCAGAGATCAGATCTCCCTTCTCCTGAATCAACAGGAGGAACCCGATCCCCAACAGGGCAATCGGAAGACCAAAGATAATCAGAAAAACAAAGGAAAAAATAATAAACGAAAATAACACAGCAATCAGAAAGCTGTAAAAGATGAAAACACAAATGTGGCTCTCAATGGAGCTGACTGGCCTGGATCTGATCCACGGTCCAGTAGGAACAAGTCTTCAGATGAAGCTTCCCATCTCTCGTTCTCTCTTCTTCTTTCTCTTCCTTTTCTTCTCTGCTTCCTTCTCTCACTCGCGAGCTCTCTCTCTTTCTCTTTTTACTTCTGCAGCTTCTCTCACTCTACCACTCTTCTTTTTCTTCTTCTTCTCTTCTCACTGGCACTATCTCTCTCTCTTTTTCTTCTTCTACTCTCACTCTCACTCTCTTCTCTACTCTCTTCTTTTCTTCTGGATCGAAGGGCTTTCTACTCTCAAGGCTTTTTCTTCAATGATTTCTTCAGAGGATGAAGACCCATATATATATAGCAGCAGCAACATCACCCCCGACGTGTGACCTCCACATTTCCAGCCCTAAGTATTCGGACCACGTGGCAGTCTCTCAGCAGGCTTCATTTCAGCCTCGGATCACGTGCTGCCAGTCACTCGGGAATATTTCTCGGACCACCTTCTTCTTCTCCTGCAAGGAATTAACACGATTAAAACTCAGGGCACCAGAACCTAAAACTGCACGAGGTGTATAGAAACAACAAGAGGTGAACTGCACTGAGGATGACACGAGATATAGTGGTGACAAAACAAACACTACACAGAGAACGACACGAGGTCATAAACACAAGAATAACACGAAGACACGAATACAAAGAAACAACACGACATAATAAACAGCAGAGAGAACGACATGAGGTGAAACGACACGTGATAAAACAAAGAAAGCAGGAATATGACTCGAGTAGCTACAGTAAATGACACGAGAACACAAGATTACTACAGTACGAGACAAGGAGAGCATGACACGAGGTCAGATGAAAACAGCACGAGGTAAAACGAGAACGACACGAAGTGTCACTGTAACAAAACAAACACTACGAAGAGACCGACACGAGATACATACTAATAACGCTTAACACTACAGAGAAAATGACACGAAGTAAAAAGCAACTCGACATAACAAATAGCAAAGAGAACGACACGAGCTGACCACAACACGAAGATGAAAAATAGAAACCAACACGAAGTGTGGTTTCAACACAAGAAAGACACGAGGTCTAGGAAGAACAACACGAAGACGGAAATAACAAAGAACCGACTCGAACTAAGGACGACATGGAGACAGCACAGACACGGGCTTGAACTTAGAGAAGAGTGCACGAAGTAAAATCAACACGAAGACAGAAGACATGAACGGCTACAACGACACGCGATTAAACAGTGAAGGCAGGAAGACGATTCGAGTAACTACAGTAAGTGACACGAAAATACAAGAGCAAACACAAAGAGGATGACACGAGATGAGCAACTAGATACTGAAGAAAATGACACGAGGTTCACAGGAAAAACGACTCGAAGTATATTAGAACAATTCGAGCTGCTTCAGTAAACAGCACGAAGACAATCAACAACAGACACTTAAAACAACACGAGGTACGAAGGGACGACACGGCGTGTTGAAAACACAAACAGCATGAAGTATGACAGAAACAGTACGGACATACAATGTACTACCTCATAGCAGATTTCCTGTTAATCAATATGCATCAGACGACTGTGTATGGACTTGAAGACCCTTAGCCAATGTATAGACTTCAAGTAGAGACCAATGTGTAGACTTCACGTGAAAGCCCAATGTGCAGACTTGACGTTGTACAGACTTTCCAAAGAGAACGTAACGCTGTACAGACTTGAACTGAAGACCAATGTATGGACTTCAAAACAGATGCTAAGGCCAAGAGGAGTGTATAGACTTTCACGATGTATGGACTTGATGATCTTCAAAGCACAATGTCCAGACTTTGCCACTGTATGGACTTGAAGAAACAGTGCAACGTATGGACTTGATCTCAAGAAATGTAAGCGATGTACACACTTAGCCAATGTGTAGACTTTGCCTTAGATGCTAAATGAGACGCTAAAGTCTGTATAGACTTAGCCTAAGACAATGTATGAACATATCAGCAGAGAAGTAATGCACAGAACAGAAATCAAGAACAGAAATCAAGCACAAGCCAATATATCACAGCATGACTCAAGCATACACATGCGTTCTTCACAATTCAGACATGGCACACTTATGCAATCTCCCACATAAAAGGTCAGACATATTCAAGACAATGTGGTGACTCATTCATGTTGCTATCATTAAAACATCACATCATCAACAAAGCACAAGGGGCACAACACTAAAAACCTCCATGTCAAAATTTGCTAAAGGGAAGGAACAACTTACATTTGTGAAAAGTTCAGACTGTGCTAGTACTTCAAAAATGTATTTCATCTAAGAAATCTCAGAACAATAAGCACAGGGCTGAACAAAAGAAAAAGGAAAATTGCTGTGAAAAATCTTCTCATAAAATTCAGTTTAAAAAGAAAAAGAATATGCAGTGTTTTTATTGCAATAAGATAGGTCATATGATGGATGAGTGTAAGCTGTTTGAATTAGATGACCTAGCTGCTACTACTGCACAGAAAATTCCTTCTAAAAATCATGTTTTTCGAAAAAGGAAAATTCATTGTTATAATTATGGAAAAATGGGACATGTTGTTGTTCAGTGCTGGTCACTCGAAGGCAACGTTCAGGAAAAGAAATTTAATTCTGAAATTGCAAAATTCCCTGCAAACAGAAATGTGCTTGGTAGAAATAGATATGTTTTCAAAGAAAAGAATTCTGTATGTTTTGAATGTGGGAAGCATGGCCATACAGTCAAGAACTGTTGGCATGCTCAGGTAAGTCATGTTAATGACAAAGCCTTTAAATTCTCTGCAAAACGACCTGTGAATTTTTCATGCTTTAACTGTGGTAAAACAGGTCACAAATCTGCTGAATGTTGGGTGAAGAAGAATAAGAAACAGAATGTCCATGTAAACAACAGAACAACTCATGCTCAATCTCATAGGTCTCATGCTACTTTTGATAAGCATCATAGGACCAGAAAATCTGTTGGTTCATGTCATTACTGTGGAAATTTTGGACATTCCATGTCTGATTGCTCTCTAATGGAATTTGATGACAATATTGCTAAGAAATTATTTAGAACACCTGATAGGGTTAATTCAGGACCCAAGACCTCTTGGGTTCCTGCAGGATCAACTTGACTTTATCTTGAAGGTGTGCCTTGGAAGCTGATGAATAAAGCGGTTAATGATCCAAGGCACTCAACAGAAAACCCCAGGATTCTACATTTCAGGTTAGTTCTGAACCTTGTTTAAAATTCCATTATCTGAAATTGTTGGTTTGCTTGTTTGATGTATGATCTCTTCATGTCTAGCTGATCAGTCTGCATTCCAGACTCAGCTATTGAATTCAATTCTGCATATCTGATGCTCTTCTCTTGCTATATGTTGAACTGAATTTGAATGCTTATCTAGTGTATTCAGTTGATGCACTATATAGACTTTGTGTAAATGAATGTGTTTTGTGTTAATGCATTGCATGCTTGTTGTTAAATGCATAACTTGCTGATTGTGAATGATTCACTTAGTGTACACAGTCAATGCATGTGTCTTATGTCTGCATACATCATTTGCATGACTGTCATTGATGCTGTTCAATGCATGTAGGACTGCTTTATGTTGCATTGTCCTTGTTAACCGTGGTATATCAAATGGTAAGTTACTAAAAGGTAAGGAAATCTGCCCGGAGGTTCTTACCATGTGTGAGATGGTCTTTGAGACCAGGCTCTCCGCCTAGTACCATGGGTCCAGTCTTCATGTAGAACAGTGCATTGCATCATATTTTGAAAAAATCTGAAAAAGGATAAAAATGTTCATGACTTGGATGCATAAACCTGAATTGATTGCATACTTGCCTCATGTATCCTTGGTGCATAGTCTGCATGTAGAACAGTGTGTTGCATAGCATAATCCTTGCATCATGATGTCAGGGGGAGCTATGAGTTTAGTTCAATTCTTGAATCCTATTTACTCCTCATTGTCCCCATTCAATTGATTCATATCTTTTGACATCATATGCCATTGGACCATATTGCCAATTGCTATCCTTTCCCCATCTTTTTCACTGAACAACAGCAATTGTTTCTGGTTTAGTATATTGAGCTGTGATTAATGCAATTGTTCACTTACAAGAATCACTCTTACAAATTGAAAGGAACTAAAGGTTTAACCTTTATAAATTAGAGAGTTAAGTGTCTGCACTTCAGAATTTGAGATAAAAGAAAACTTTTATAGCTCTTAATCTTTGTCCCATGGCTAAAATAGAAAAAGTTTTTTGTAATGCCTAAATGTGTTGAACTGGAAATGTCTAGAACATGTGAATAAGAGTATGTAATGATTTTTTAAACAATCACTCTAAAAGAAATAAGGGCAGCAGTAAATAAGATCGTAAATGTAAAAGAGCTGAACATAGTGACAGAGCAATGGCTGATTGCACTGAGAAACTGTGAACTCCTCCAAAGAAGCAGGAGAATTCACATGTCATGAGGTGCTTCAGAATATCTCTGTTCATAAGGTCAAATCTATAGGGGGAGTCCTCACCAAGTAACTAAGGGTACTGGCCTCTAATTAAGGTGTACCCTTAATGTCAAAAGTGAAGACTATTCCTTGTAGGTCTTGATCTGAAATAGATCTAGTAGTTTATGCCTAGTAACTGGGGGTACCTGCCTCTGATCAAGGTGTACACCTAATGTCAACAGCATAAATGCCACTGGTCTATTCACTTAGTTCAGGTTCAGAAATTGAAAAATGAAAATCAAACTGCTGTAACCCTTTGAAAATCAAAAGTCAATGAGTGAAAATTATGTTTATTAATACATATTCAAGTTGCCTTTCTTGAATTTCTTTGTTTAATCACAAAAGGGTATTATTTCAGACTTATCTATTAATACCATGTGCCCTAGATTCATTGCTATAAACGGAGTCTATAAACTCTTTTTTAAGGGTCAGGTGTTTTACTCTAGATTTATCACAGTTAAACCTGAATTTTTGAAAATTGTATGTTGATGATTCTTATACTTTAACTATTGTTTATAATCAGGCTTATTTTCTGAACCAATGATTCAGCTGTTGTCTATTGACCCTCCTACCTTCTCTACCTTTGAATTATATGTTCATATTCCTTCTCAAAGGGGGAGCTTTTATTAAAGGGGAGAAATAATTCAGGGGGAGTCATACCTTCAGGGGGAGTTTATTGCATGCATACTGCCATGTTGCACTCTTGTTCATACTATTTTTCTCTTTTTGATTATCTCAAAGGGGGAGAAAATTTTGTGTGTGACTCACTGACACAAGCATGTGCTATGTTGATTTGATGATAGCAATGCTGTTTTGTTTTGATGATTGCAACACAGTGAGTGCTTTATGAGATTGTGTTTTGATGATAGCAACATAACTTGTTTTGTGGAGAATACATGTGTATGACTAATATAGTGCTTGATTTCTGCTATGTGCGTTGCTTTTCTATCTGCATGTAGTTTGATGACTAGCAAGTCTATACACTGCAGGGTAAAGCATTTCATTAGTCTATACACTCTTCATGCATGTGCATAGTCTATACATTGTGCATTTCGTTGACAAGTTTGCACACTGGCATGTTCATGCATCACAAGTGTGTACAATGCATCTCTATTCATGAAGTCTGTACAGCCATCCACTTGAAGCATTTCTCAAAGTCCATACAATGCATCTTCTTAGCATCTCATTTAGAGTCTAAGGCATTGTCTATACACTGGACTTAAAGTGTGTACAGCGTCCGTCTCTTGGATTGTTCATTCGTAAAGTCTGTTCAGTGAGCGTCTCATTGGTGAAGTCTGTACACTCACCAACTGAACTTCAAAGTCCATACATTGGCATTCAGACTAGCAAGTCTATACAGCATCTATTGTCTAGAGTCTCTTGAAGTCTGTACATTGGACTGCTTGCAAAGTCTGTATAATGGACTGTGCTTCACAAAGTCTACACAGTCCACTGTCTTCATCAGCGTCTCATGCATATAGCAAGTCTAGACATTGCACTGTAGCATGTATTTCTTTAAAGTCTATACATCCGCTACAGTGCACACACACAGTCTCACTTAGCGTCTATATGCATCGGTGAAGTCTATACATTCATCGTCTCACTTGACGTTCAAGTCTGTACATTGGCACTGTAGTATGCACTCATGAAGTCCATACATTCACTGAAGCTTGCTTAGCTGAAGTGTGTACATTGCATTGCATGACTTGAAGTCTGTACATCGCATGTGTGCTTCATGCTAAGTCTATACAGGCTAAGTCTGTCGGTCTTGTGACTTATGCATTCATTCATGTCTATACACTGAGGATGCTGAAGGCCTTCAAGTGTATACTCTCTCATGTTGTTCATACTTGCTGTATTGATATCTATAAGTCTATACATTGCTGAATGCTCTTCAAGTGTGTACAATGCTTGGTTAAGTCTATACGCTGCTTCATATGCAGTGAAGTCTGCACATTGCTGAATGCTCTTCAAGTGTGTACAATGCTTGGTTAAGTCTATACGCTGCTTCATATGCAGTGAAGTCTGCACATTGCTGAATGCTCTTTAAAGTCTGCATAGTGAAGTCCATACACTGCACTCGAGTTCACAGTGTCTTGATCAAGTCTATACACGCATTCACTGTTCATGCATTCACAGTGAAGTCTGTACATCCGTTTGGCTATGCATCACTATCCACCAAGTCTATACATTGGTAGAGTCTGTACATCAGACGTGCATGCTCGCCTGTCCCTCCGGATGCTCTCCTGGGACCGAGTATGCCCTCCAGTGACTACTAATGCTTCCCTAACTTTGAGGATGCTCCCCTAGAGCAGCGATTGCTCCCCAGAGACAGCATGTGCTCCACATGCTCCCCTGACGCTGGTGATGCTGTCCAGAGGCCATAGATGCTCCCCTGAGACTTCATATGCTCCCGTGCGAGAACGCACTAGTCTCTGGGTATTTAAAAGAATTGTATTACATGCATTCCCTTTCACTAAGTCTGTACAATGCATGCTCTTTCACAAGTCTATACAATGCATTTCACTTTACAAAGTGTCGACACCAAGTTGATAATCCGATACTCTGTCTTGCAGGTGTCTGGCACGTGATCCAAGGAGCTGAGATGCTGACACGTGGCAGAGTCGATTGGGCGGGAAATGTGGAGGTCACACGCCAGTGCTGCTGATGCTGCTATATATATGAGCCTTCTTCCACAGAAGAAGACTGATCGAATTGGCGAGACGTGAAGTCCATACAGAGAGCCACGATCCAGACAGAGAAGAGAAGAGCAGAGAATGAAAGAAAAGACAGAAGTGCAGAGACTTCGATCCAGCTGAAGAGAGTAGAAGAAGAGTGAAGAGAGCAGAAGAAGAGAAGAAGAAAAGAGTGAAGAAAAGAAAGAGAGACAGAGAGCAGAGAAGAAGAAGAAAAAGAAAGAGAAAGAGAGATCGAGAGTTGAGAAGAAGAGATCAGCTGAAGATTGTCTCAACTGGACCGTGGATCAAATCCAGGCCAGTCAGCTCTTGTAGAGAGCCACATTTGTGCTTCATTTCTTTACAGCTTTCAGTTGCTGTTGCTACTTATTTTCGTTTTCCTTTTATACCTTTATTCAAGCTGTTTGTCAGCGGAGCAAGCTGTGAGGCTCAGCGTTTGCAGTGGAGGATTCCACTGGACGGCCAAGCTGTATTGCCCAGCGGTTTGCAGAGGTGCTGCCTCTGGACGGGTAAGCTGTAATCCCCAGCGGTTTGCAGTGGTGGATTCCACTGGACAGCAAGCTGTGTTGCTCAGCGGGCGAGGATGATTCCTCGGACGGCAAGCTGTGTTGCCCAGCTGATGTATGGCAAGCTGTGATGCCCAACTGTTCAAGCTGTGAGTCAGCAGGAAGCCACACTCAGGTTGAGTGTGGGGTGGATGTAGGTCTGCTGGACCGAACCACCTAAAAACCCCTTGTGCAGTGGTTTGATGTTTCTATATGTTTGCTTCCGCTAGATGATTGCATAGGGGCGCTCCATGTGTTTGATCATAGGTTCAGTAGATGAGTGTCTATTTTGTCTTGTTAGCATTCCAATTGTTAAGTGAGCGAAATCTTATTTTGGGTGAAGGTTTTTAATTGGGCGAATTTCTAAAGGGCTATATTCATTCACCCCCCCTCTGAATACTTGCACCGAATCCAACAACTTCAGGTGTGTCGATGCACTCAGCTGGATGTGTCGACGCAGCTCACAGCCTGCTCGTGCTGGACTGTGGGCCAGACCTTTGTGTCGACGCACCTAGTGAGGTGAGTCGACGCACTCTTGTAAAGTGCTCTTGTAGCAGCTCCTGAAATGAATCCTGTGTCGACGCACCAAGAGGGTGGTGTCGACGCAGCTAAAGAGAATTCCCAATATTGCTTGTACTGGAATTGAAGGTGCGTCAACACACTTAAGGTCTTGTGTCGACGCAGCTAGAAGAGTGTTGCTCGTATGCCTGTGCTGGATCTAAAGTTGTGTCGACGCAGTAAGAGACTTGTGTCGACGCAGCTGAAGAACATTGCTTGTATAACGATTGCCGGATATGAAGATTTGTCGACACAGTGAAGGGATGGAGTCGACACAGCTTGAAGAGAATTTCCAGTATAGCTTGTACTGGAATTGAAGGTGCGTCGACGCACTGAAGATCATGTGTCGACGTAGCTTAGTTGTTTGCTTGAGTGTTCTGCTTCTTGTAGCTATGTAGGTCGACTCACTTAAGAAGTAGGTCGACACACTGTGACCTTTGTGAACACTCTGACCTTAGATAATTCTGGCCAAACCCTTGCAGCTTCATTTCAATCAAATTGAGAGCCCCTTGCACCTTGGACTTCTTTCAGTCTGTGTTGTCATATAATTGGAGCTTGGGCTTCTTGTTCTATCTGACTTATCTACTTTCACCTAGTTACCCCAATCATATGAGGTTGCTTAAGTCCAGCTGCTTCCAAATTCATGTCCAGCTTCAAGATGTCTTGGTATGTTGCTTTAGCATTGGATTCCCACTACTACCGGTTGCCTTGTTCTGACATTCTTCAGTTGACGTTTCTGCCTTTGTCATCTGAACCAGTCGATCGACTGGGCCCTTCCTATCGGTCGACTGGCCCTTCAGTTGGGTCGACACACTTAGCATATGTGTCGACACAGCTTCTTGATTTTTGTCGACTTTCAGAATATCTATCGAATGAACTTGACTTTAGTCGACTGATTTTACATTCAATCGACCGAGTTTGCCTTTCTCTTGTCAGCTCCTTTTCTGAACTGTCAGCTTTTAAAATAACTCATTTACTCACATCATGAGGTGAATAAACATCATTCAAGATGTCGTGAATATTAGAGTTTAAAGACAAATAAATTTAAACATGAAATCTTTATACTTAAAGGCTTTCTTATGAAGAGCATAGCAGGATGAGGAGTCTTTGACACATAGTGAATCATAGTTGGATCATTATTAAATGCACAATAATGAATCATAATTATACATCATCCAAATCGCATCTGAATCATACTTGCGCAACAAAGTTTGGTATACTTAGAGGTATATATGCAAGAATTCCTATATTAAATATAATATATGTGCAAGCGTAAGCGCGATACAAGTACTCACAACATTAACCCTGGAAGCCCTCGCCCACACGCAAGAACCACCCCCCCGCCCCCGACACCCACCCACCCTAGCCGCCACCCCCCCCCCCCCCCCGCGCACGCTGCCTCTATTTGAAAGCGATCCCGATTCTTTCCTTCTCCTGCGGTTCCCGCAAACCGGCTCGTTGCCGCCTGTTAACATATATATATATATCCCTCTGGCGCGCCGACTCCAGTCCGGTCAGTCGCGGTGATCACCTCGTTGCACCAAACGAAGGTGGGGGAAGAGATCAGAAGGAATAAGGGAGGATTAGGGGAGGGAAATGGCCGTGACACACGATGATCTTGCCATCAGGGAGAGCGGCGCGGACGTCGCCAGCCAGCGGGGTCTCTGTCTCATGGTCTTCTGCGTGCTCTGCGGGTTTGCCAGCTTCATCCTCTGCCTTGCCGCCGAGGCCACGAGGTCCGAGGTACGTAATTAATTAATTAATTCAAAACACTCGGATATATATTATCCTAATTCCTAATTGCAAAGTACCTGGAACTTGATCACTTTAATTAAATGGGACCGAATTGGATGTTTGAGGGTTTTTTTTTTCCTTTTTTTTTAGAGAGACAAGTCCAATGGTTGGGCACTCCGGGGTTATACAGGTGGAGGGAGGGTGTTTGAAACCGAGCTTAAATTAACTCGACCGCCAAAATGTGCGCGGGGAACAGTCCTGCTCTGTGGGGAGCGGAACTCGCGATTCCGTGCCCTTACCATTGGGGAGGTCGCTGTCCATCGAGCCACCCACAGGATCGATCGGGGACCAGAATTGGATTGATGAGCAGAGGAGATGGCGATTATATTAATTAATGTCGTCGTCCTCGATCGGCAGGTGACGTGGTTAATGGTCACAACAAGCGGGCGAGACGGGAGCACGTACCAGTGCTATTACAGCGGCAGTGGGAAGACCCCGCTGGTGTGCGCGGTGGCCGCGTTCTTGGCTCTGGCGGTGGGCATGTGCACGGAGCATGCCTACATACTGATCACCACCGGCGGTCCGAGACCACCTGCTCTGGTCCTGCGGGCGGTCTCGCATGACTCGTCGGCGTCCTCCAAGGGTCTCACATGGCGGGCATGCTTCTTCTTCATCACGACCTGGTAAGGCCCCCACCCCCCTTATCGGTCTTCACGAACCCCACTCAAAGAACCAGGAAGTTAACATGCAGAGCGCAACACAATTAATATTCATATATCTCTCTCTCTCTCTCTTTCTATCTATGAGAGAGAGAGAGAGAGAGAGAGAGCGCTCTTCATGCATGGTAGCTAATTATTTAAGCTTGCTATCTTCCATGGGGTTGCAGGGTGTGCTTTGCAGTTGCCGAGGTGATTCTGATGGTTGGCATGACCGCGGAGTCGGGCCATCTCACGGACTGGAGGAGGCCGAGGTCGAACTGCCTTGCAGCCCGGCAAGGTCTGTTTGCAGCAGCAGGAGTCTTTGGGTTGACGACTGTTTTCCTCGCAGCCGGCTTGTACTTGACAGCAATGCAAGCCCAGAGGCTACACGACGACGAAGAACATGTACGCCGCCAGATCCCACAAGCCTCTGCGCCTCGTCTCCCAAGCCGTCGCAGAGCTCTTGCCGGATTCCAGCTAAGTCTGCAAGGGCAGGCAGACGGCCAGAACCAGACACCCAGTGAGGACCCCGCAGGCAACAAGACTTCAAGTTCTACATAACGAAGGACCGATCTCGTTGTCAGTGGAGGCTAGAATCTACTTGCTTTATCCTGTATCATATCATAGAGGTGTGCTCCTTAGTTTCACGTGCACTTGCTCCCCGTCCACAAAATGGGTTTCCTTTCTCCACGGGAAAACCCTTTAGTTTCAAACATGAATCAAAGAAAATTTATGGAAGGTGTTGCGTAAACTAAATTTGAATTTAATTACTTTTCACGGGACAGAGTTATAGGATAATTAATGTGGTCTCCCAGGCAGCCGAACCAAAGGCCATGGCTTGGTGGCCATAGCTCTAGATGGAAGGCTATGGCGAGACGCGAGACGCCAGCTAGCAGGTCCTCCCGGGGATAGGACCCAGTTGAGGGCCTTACGTTGAGGCCGATCGATCCCTCTTTATGATCCCAACCTGGAAGGCACAGGGTCTGGGGCACGACACCCAGACTGCACCTTAAGAACACCTGTACATCGTTCTTAAGGCACGGTCTGACTGTCGTGATGTCATGCAGAGCTCTGTCTTGGGGGATCTTGGGTGAGTATGGTCATCTTAGATAGGACGCAGCTGGGCACTTTCTTATCGATGAAGTTGGGTTGGCACCGGTGAAACTTTTGATCGGGGTCACGAGATGACTTTGTCGAGCTTCTCACTACTTTGTAGTGACTATAGTGGTTGAAGTCTTGAGAGAGACTTGTCGACCTTCTCCTCAAAACAAAGAAGTTATCACCGTGGTGGGTGTGTCCCGGAAGAACCCTCCGATATTTAAGTTAGTAAGTGAATGAGAGGTAAGAGAGAGAGTTCTCTAGAGTGGAGGGCGACCAAAATATGCAGGAGTAACTTGACAAAAGAGGAGGAGGAGGAGGGTCATTGCTGGGATAGCATTGCCCTAGTTTTTGCATCTGGTTGCCATCTATTTTGCATACCAAGAGGAGACCGCAATGACCCCGTCTTATAGCCAATGGAGTGCGCCAGGGGCGATAAAGCGATGAACATGAAAAGATCACATAGAGCAGCACAATTGTTAGAGCAGTAAGGATTTCGTAAGTAGGCAAGTGTGGATACCACCTCGCACAGGGTGCCAATCTACTGACGTTGGTCATTTATGATGGTATTTTAAATCCTCAAAACCAAGTAGGAGTTTGGTGTTTGGCCGGCAACAGATTCAAGGGAACTCATGCTCGATTTAGAGCCCAATAGGAGAGAGAGATAGAGGGGAGAAGAAACTATGGTCGGGAGCAAGCTTGAGGAAATTCAACTCTGTTTAGAGCTTGATCGGAGGGTGAGACCGAGGGGAGGATAACTATGCTCGAGAGTCAGCCTAAGGAAACTCGACTCGGTTTAGAGCACGATCGGAGGACGAGACCAAGGGGAGGAGAAGCTATGCTCAGGAGCAGGTCCAAGGAAACTCCACTCAGTTTAGAGTCCAATCAGAGGGCAAGACTGAGGAGAAGTGAAACTATGCTCATGAACAAGCCTGAGGAAACTTGACTCGATTTAGAGCCCGATCGGTGGACGAGAGCAAAGGGAGGAGAAATTATGCTCGAGAGTAGGTGCGAGGCAACTCAACTCGGTTTAGAGCCCGATTGGAGGGCAAGTCCAAGGGGAGGAGAAACTATGCTCGGGAGCAGGCCTAAGGAAACTTAACTCGGTTTAGAGCCCACGATGAGAGGGCGAGCCTATGGAGAAGAGAAACTATGCTCAGGAGCGGGCTTAAAGACACTTAACTCAGTTTAAAGTCCTATTAGAGGGCAATTGAGGAGAGGGGAAACTATGCTCAAGAGTGAGTCCAAGAAAACTTGACTCAGTTTAAAACCCGATCGGAAGGTGAGACCAAGGAGAGAGAAATAACACTCGGGAGTGGGCCTGAGTAAACTCGACTTGATTTAGTGCTCGATCAGAGGATGAGACTGACAGGAGTAGAAACTATGCTTGGGAGCGAACCCGAGGAGGTCCGAGGAAACTCAACTTGATTTAGAAGGATAACATTCCATTCTATGTTTTGAGTGGTCAGTGGTCATAGGATCGCGCTCTCAGATTTTTTTTTTAGTTCGGAGAAATAACGAGATAATTTTAAGAAGTGGAGTACTTCTGCATATTCGGGACTTGCTGCAGAGCCCTCATTTATTTGTTTTCGTAAGAGATGTGTATGGATCATATTAGCCATGATGATTTTGAATTTTTTGAGTCGTACCATCATCATTTGCATTGTATATGTGTATCACAAATAGACCCCGTAATATATATATATAATTTGTGTGTGTGCGTGCGTGTGAAAACCACTGTACATGTGGGTATGCAATAACTCCCGAGGTGTAGGAACAATCCAATTCTTATCCTGCCCTACAATTAAGGATACGAATAAATTACTCTAAGACAGCTTAGGTCTATTCTCGTCAAAATTTATCTTGATATACAAACATGACATCAAGGATAGGCACCTCTTTTAGCAAATTTTTTAGTGGGGAGTTATTTCTAGTTTCTAGTTTATACTTTTAACACAAAAATATTGTGTGAAGTGATTATACCTAATCATATACAGTTATGCTAATCAATTTTTTCTGCCGATCTCATTTTCTTTTCTAATCTTATAAGGTGGACTAATTTATCACTTTTAGGACATATTTAATGAAACTTTTAATTAAGATGGCTGCCAATTTCAATAAGAAAATGCTACATATAATTCATTTCGAATAGTTGCATGCGAAGGTCAAACTTTTCCAAATAATGTTAATTTATACAATTCCGATTTGAAGACTTTGGTTGAAAGTAAAAGAAGAAAGTTTATAATGTCTGACGTCCTTCAGTGATACTATTCTTGTAGTGCAATGTGACGTGTATTTGTCATTCAAATTCACTTGTTAATTACACACACCCACACACGCGTATATATATATATATATATATATATATATATATATATATATATATATATATATATATATATATTGTCGGTCATTAATTAATTCATTGTTGATCTCTATTAAAATACTTTACAGATGGGTTAACGAAGGATTTACGGCGGATACTATCAGTCACATTTTCGGTCGCTAGTTAGTGACAAAATTAAACCCGCCACAAATTACTCGTTACCACTTGTGACGGATACACTTCCGTGTCAAATCCGTTGCTATGTTCTTTAGTGATGGATAGCAAATCCAATGCTAATCTGCTAAAGCAAATACTCGTTCTTCAATGACAGATAGTAAATTCGACGCTAATCCATCACTAACTTTGACGACGAAAATTGATTGTGACAAATCTGTCTCTAAAGGCATTGGTTATCTAAGGCATTCCGTCGCTAAATGTGAGTTACGACAAATTTGAACCATGTCAAATCCGTCACTAAATGGCATTGTCCCTTGTTAGAGACCGACATTTTCAATCTTTAATCGGTTGCTATTCCCATGCTCTTTCCGATGTCCACTAGAAAGTGGTTGTCGCTAATCCGTCGTTAATTGTTTATAATTTTAAATTTTATTTTTTTATATAAAAATATCAAAAATTTGTTTCAATAACATAAAAATTATATACATCACCCATATCAGACGCAAAATGAGAAATGAACATTTATGTATTTATATTTATAAAATCACATACAAAATTGTTCAAATACAATATCTAAAAAGTATATTTTTTACAACATTATCAGAAAAAAATAACAAAGATTCGGGGTGCCATCGTCCTCCTCCTCTCCTCCGTTACGGTGCGGTGGATATATAGTAGGATCTTATATTAGAAATGAAAAAATAATAGAAATATGTATAGAAAATAAATTTTATAAGAAATAAATTGAAATAAATAAATTATTTGTCTTTATAAATTGAAAAAATCAATTAGAATTCTTTAGTTTTAAACCAACATAACTCAAAAAATTGTGGTTTGGGCGCCGAGCTCAAATCAGCCCAAACTGAGAATCTAATTTGGATTCTGTCAACTCTCACATGTCACTCTCACCTTTCAGGTCCTGTTGGAATAATCTGCATGTCGATCGGATTGATATTTTAGACTTTGTCCCCCCCTCCCCTTCCCTGAACCCGAGTTCTACAGTTTTAAACTAAGTTAATTCGAAAAATGTTGATTAGGGCGCCGAGACCGAACTAGGATTCCGATTTAGATTCCGTCAACTCCCATAGGTCACTCTCATCTCCCCGGTCATGTTGGAACAATCGACATGCTGATTAGACTAGTATTTTAGATTTTGCATCCCCGGACCAGAGTTCTTTACTTTTAAACTTAGTTCAAACAATGGTGGTTTGGGCGGTAAGTACATGTGAAATCCGATTTAAATTATATCAACTCTCACAAGTCACTCTCATCTCCCTAGTCATGTTGGAACAATCAGTACGTCAATAAAACTGTCATTTGAGTTTTTGGATCCCGTCTCCCTAACCTAAGTTCTTCTATTTTAAACTTAGTTTGAAAATTAGTGATTTGGGTAGAGCCCAAATCGAGAATCCAATTTGGCTTCTGTCAACTTTCACTGGTTACTCTCATCTCCCCAGTCATGATGGACCAATTAATATATTGATCAAACTGGCATTTTAGTATTTGGACCTCCCAAACCCGAGTTCTTCAATTTTAACTTAACTTATTTCAGAAAATGATGGTTTGGGCGTCAAGTCCAAACCTGGAATTCGAATTAGATTCCATCAGCTCCTCAATTCACGCTCGCCTCCTCGGGCATGTTGGACAAATTTGTATGCCAATCAAACTGATGTTTGAGCATTTAGACCCCTCGAACCCGAGTTCTTCGGTTTTAACCTAACTTAGTTCATAAAATGGTGGTTTAGGCGCCGAGCCCAAACTGTGAATCCGATTTTGATTCTGTCAGCTCTCCCGAATCACTCTCACATCTTAAGTCACATCCCAATCAATATGACATTTGAGTTTTTTGACCACTTGAACCTGGGTCTTTTGGTTTATCCTAAAGGGGTTATTTTGAACTTAGTTTTCAATTTAGTTCCTTTGATCTAAATAAGAGTATTATAACTCAAAATTTATAAATTAAAAAATCTAACAAATATGGTACTCATATGAGGGGGCTGTGTCGACGGTGCTCCTTGGAGAGCAACTATCCCCATGTGGGAGAAAATGGGGGCCAGCATGCTTGCGAACATGTACATGAGGGCGAGTCCTAAGCTACGAATTGTGAGTCCATCTTCTCTCGGATCATGTCTCAGATGATGCTCAAAGAACCATAATTCAAGGGGTCATAGTGAAGTTGATGGTCGAGATAGAGCATGAACCATGGAGAGATGATATCACCTTGTCAGTGTTCACGCTTTGCCGAAAACCTTACAACTAGCCTTTCTTCGATTGCTCGGCTGTTGCCATCCACATATCATAATATACCTCTGGATGCTGCATGGAGTCCTCTATGTACTTCTCCCTCATCGGTCTCTCATATGACTCCTACAAATTGAATCAAAAAATTACAAATTTCATATTAATCATTCATATTTGAAATGAAAAAACCTTGTATACGTAGATGAACTTATTGCCACCTCTCGGGATCTAGGGTTGACTGATAGAAGGGAACACACGTTGCCAATGTGTCCTCTACCAAATTTGATTATTGACTCGTAATTAATTAAAGATAATAGATGAGTGGTGAGATCAAGTCAAATATGTAGAGAAGTTTAGTTTATAAGTTGAAAACCATGTGAAGAGGGGAGAGAGAGTGAAAAATAATCACAGAGAATAAGTCGAATAAAAATAAAAAGAGATTTTTGCATGAAAACTATTGGTAGAGGTAAATTTATTAAAAACTCATTCCTAAAAATACATTAATAGGCATAAGGTTAATTCAAATAGTGCATAAATGCTATTGCAATATTATTTTTTGCAAGTTTTGACAAAAAGAAGTGATATGTTTACAGATAAATATGTCATTTTTGTGCAATTAAAATCTATATAGTGATATGCCTGCTAATACATTCGTAAGGATGATTTTTTTTACAAATTTTTATATAACAATGATTTTCTTGCAAAAAATTCAAACAAAAAACTTAAACTAAATCTACAATAAATGTAACGAACCCTCGATCACTAACTTTCTATTACAATGATGAAAAAAATAAAACTAAAACTAAGCCTACGACTATGGTGTGGCACATTAAGAAGATGTTCGAGACTCCACGTCTGTCACCCGCGATGTCTACCTTTCCTCGAGGAATGCCTTTATCACCTATAACTAAAGACAAAATAAGCAAACTAAGTGAGACAATATAAATAACTAATGCAATAAAATAAGAGAAAAATAGAATAAGAGAGAGAAGAGAGAATAGTGAGAGTGAAAGATGGAGAAGAGAGATAGTAGAGAAAATAATATGAAGAAATATGAGAGATGGAGAGAGGAGAAAGGGGCATATGTAACAGAAACAGAAAAACTCATAAAGAAAGATCAGAAACTAATCAAACAAAACAAGAGAGCTCCTTTTTTGTGTTAAAGGAGAATATAATTAAGATAGAGAGAAGGGGAAAGAAGAAATAGAAGACGAAAGATGGAGGCACAACAATAAAACACAAGAGAAAGAGAGAAGGATTAATAAGAAGAAGAGGAAGAGGAAAAGTTCATAATAGAAAAAATAAATAAGAACGAAGAATATTCACAAGATGATAAGAGAAGATGAGAGGGTGCACAAGAAACTAGAAGAATTAACACTAAAAGAATTAGAACTAAAAGAATTAAAAGAAGAAAATCTAAACTTAGAATTAGAAGAATTAGAAGAAGAGAGAGAAAGAGAGAGAGTGAGAGGAAGAATGCACAAGAGTGTGGAGAGAATTGGTTGCGCCCCCAAGCCTCCTTGTCTAGTGTGGCATGATAAGAGGGGTGCCCCGACCCCTTTGGGCCCTTAAAATAAAGCTAGAGTCTCTAGCTAGGGTAATTATTTGTGCACAATTTATTTCCATTAATGCCCTCCTGCATTAAAATAAATTACACACAGTATCATTTTCTCATTTATGTCCTCGAATAAAATAAAAAATAAATTTATGATTTAAATGACTCTTAATAAAGCTTAATAAAATATGCCCAATAATTATGATTTTTGCAACATGACCAAGATAATTTTGCAAGTAGATTTTCATGGATACATACACATAAATGATTATTTTAATGAAGATAATTTCATGAAATATACTCAATTGATCTAAAAAATATGTAAACTATTAAACCCCCAACTTACTCATTGCTAGTCCTTTAGCAAACAAACAATTAAAGGTTAAGGATCACAAAGAGTTTAAAAGTTTTATGTCTCGTGACAAAAATCATCTTTTACAAAATTAATCAAAGATTTGGATTTGGAAATCACTTAAGCACACTACCCTTAAAATATTCGAAACTTTCTTAGAACACATCCAAAATTTCATAGCACTTGTGCTTGTGATGTATAAATTCACAGTTAGACAATTACATTCCTTTTGGTGTCACTCAACTTAGGTGTCTTTCAACTTTACATATCCTAGAGTAGAATTTTAACCATGATAACTTTCACTCTGTCTTTTTCCCTCTTTTTTTATTTTTATTTTTAATAATACATAGTGTTGCACATCCCTTCACCGTTTGACTCGAACCTCAACATTTGTCTTAAATGAAGGGGCCCAGTTACTAATTTCAGAGACATTTTTTATATTTTTTTTCTTTTTTTCACTCATATCTCACTTTATTCAGTAGGTTGCTTTTTCCAATAATATTTCTTCAATTGAAAAATGTATAGTATCAAACACCACACCAAATGATAGAAGGATTGCCCTACTTACTTCATTAGTATGCAAGTGTTTTTTTAAGTGCTAATGAACTTTTAGGTGATTCTAAGTAAGTTTTATGGCTAGATATTAATACATATTCTATTATCCTTCTCCTTAGTTTCTTCCATTCCAGATTTTCTTTTACGAGGGCATGAATTGAAAACTCAGTCGGGGTAAAAAATATCTTTTTTTATTATCCAAAGAGTTGTATGTAATTATATAAATGAATTTTTCTCACCCCAACTTAAATGCCATTGTCCTCAATGGTATGATGAAAAATTGAAACTTATGAGAACAATAAGATGAATGAAGGCGAAAAACAACCTGATATATCTATGAAAGCACATTCAAGCATTTCTCCCCCCAACTTGCCATACATAACAACCTACATGATATCAAAGAAATACAAATTAAACTTATTGGGTTACCTCGTAAAAAATATTAAGTTTACTGTCTTCAGTTAGACATAGTGGTGCTTGTTGTGACTCCTCTGTATTGATGATGTTGGCATATGCTTTATTTCATTGGCAACACCTTGTTTTGATTGATTGGCAACTGTTTATGTTTTGATGAAACTGTTTTATCAGAATTGTTCTATCAGATTGTCTGTGTGTTCTATGCATTTTCACAAGTCCACACATTGCATACAAACACAAGTCTACAAACGCAGCATGTCTATACATTGCATCGTGGCGTTTGTGCTCTAAGTCTATACACTGCATGGCGAGCCCAAAGTCTATACATTGCATAGGCTAAGTGTGTACATCGTCCATCTTGTTTGAAGTCCATACATTGCATTGCATTCGCTAAGTATGTACACTGTCCGTCTGACTTAGCATCTTATGCATTGAGCGAAGTCCATACATTGCAGCTCGCACATTCAGCAAGTCTATACAATGGCTCAGGCTAAGTCTTTACATCAGATTGTGTTAGGCGAAGTCTGTACATCGGACTATTTCAAGTGAAGTTTGTGCATCCGATTGCTCATGCACTCATCTTAAGTCTATACATCCGTCTGTGCATTGTCTTGGCCATCGTCTCACAACCATCAAGTCTTTACATTAGTCGATGGCAAGTATGCACATTGGACTTTCACTCAAAGTATGTACAGTGTCGCGCATCACTCTTCATAAGTCCATACATTGGACTGTAGCACGCATCATTGAAGTCTATACATTGACCTTAGCTTTCCAAAGTCCATGAATTGCATGAGCATAGTCATGAAGTCTATACATTGCACTGTGCATCATTCTTCAAGTCCATACACTGCACTATAGATGCTCAAGGTGAAGTCTGTACATCCTTCATTGAACTTCCAAGTCTATACATCGAGGTGAAGTCTGTACATCAATCAGTGAACTTCCAAGTCTGTACATCCACCTGTTCAACTTCGAAGTCTGTACATTGGAAGTTTTACCTACGTTGCACTCGCAAGTTTGTACATCGGTAGCTTTACCGACGTTGCACTCGAAGTCTATACACTGATAGCTTTACCGTCGTTTCCCTTGGCAAGTCTATACATTAGAAGCCTATACACTCGACTGCCTTGCCTTGATCAAGTCTGTACAGAGTTTCCTTGTTCAAGTCTGTACATCGCTCAGGTGGCAAGTCTATACATTGGAAGTCTATACATTCGCTGCCTTGCTTTGTTCAGGTCTGTATAGCCTTTCCTTTGGAAAGTCTATACATCGTGAAGTTTACACATTGGCTGTTGAATGATCTCCAAGTCTGTACATTGTGCATCTTTTAGTTGAAGTCTGTACAGCCTTTGCTTCGCCAAAGTCTGTACATTGGTCTGCATTGCATTACATGAAGTCTATACATTCATCAGCATTGCATTGCATGAAGTCTATACATTGCACGAGCTGAAGCCTGCCTAAGTCCATACACTGGCTGTTGTGTTTGTCAAGTCTACACATTGCATCTTTCATTAAAGTCTACACATTACTGCACGTTCAACAGGTCCATACACTGGCAAGCCTTTCAATTGCCTAAGTCCATACATTGTCTGTCTTCCTTAGTGTCTCAAGCATAACGTGAAGTCTGTACAATGCATTCACATTCACAAAGCCTTCACAGTCCAGAGTCTGTACATTGCATTCGACGAGTTCACAAAGTCCATATAGTGAAGTCCATACATCGTCTGTTGTCTGTCCAAGTCGTTACATTGCCTAAGTATGTACAGTCGTTGCCTTCGTATATGAAGTCTACACATTGGGCAGAGTCTGTACATTGCATTCGAGTTCACAAAGTCTGTACAGGGTTCTATACTTACAACTGATGATCCGATATTCTATCTGATAGGGATTCTTTACAGAGATTGGTGACCTGGCTCGTGATCCAAGGAAGGACGAGGTACCATGATGGTGACACGTGGAAATAGCCCATCAAGGATGCTGCCATGTGGATAGAATTGCCTCGGTTCTGGCCAATTCTATGGGCGGGAAATGTGGAAGTCACGCGCCCTTATCCAGTCTGCTGTTGTATATATATGAGTCTTCGTCTTCAGATGAAGGCAGATCGATGAAGTGGGCAAAGTCTATACAGTGAGCGAAAAGTAGCAGAGAGCCACCGATCCACAGAGGAGAAGAAAAGAAAGAAGAAAGAAAAATAGAGAAGAAGAGAAAGAGAGAAGAGATGAGTTGAGAGAGTGAGATTGCGAGAGCTTGTTCGAGAGGTTGTAAATCAGTCTCTTGGTTCAGATACCAGAGCTGATGTGTTTGCTCATTGAGAGCTATTTCCCTTCCGGGTTTTCTTATTTTCATTTGCTTCTGTCTTTTGATTTCGATACTCTTATTTCTTCAAGCTGTGAGGCAGCATTGCAGTGGAGGTCTCCACTGGACAGGTGAAGTTGTAATCCTCAGCAGGCGAGACTTGGTCTCGGACGGCTAATGTGTATTGCCCAACTGTTGCAGAGGATCTGTTCCTCTGGTCGGCAAGCTGTAAAGCCCAGCGAAGCTGTGTATCAGCAGTTGTATGGCAAGCTGTGTTGCCCAGCTGTTCAAGCTGTTAGTCAGCGGAATCCACACTCTAGTTGGAGTGTGGGGTGGACGTAGATCTCTGGATTGAGATCGAACCACCTTAAAATTGCTGCCTACTGTGTGTTTGCTTGTGGGTCTTGTGTTTTCATTGTGCACCTTAGTGAGATTGCTTGTGTTCTATTGTGTGGCTGCATGTGTCAACCCTTTACATAGTGGTTCTTCATTTGTCTTAACTACTGTTTGCCTATATTCCGCATTAGAGCTTATACTAGTTTTTAATTTGGCATTAGATCTATTCACCCACCCCTCTAGATCCACACTTCGTGGAGATAGACTGCGTCCATCTAACATAACAGTGCTCAGTAACCAGCGTGTATAATTAAGAATGACTTATCAAGTGATCTTATCCTCCTTCAAGTTCCAACCTTAGTGTCATTAGAGGAAAATATGACGCATATACTTACATGGGCTAGAAGTGTCACGTCCCGACGCGGAATATCGAGACCGACAGTAGAAAACGCTAGTAAAGATAACATGTTAAGCTAAGAATTAACATAATACCATGAACAGAAATAACTCCAACTCTATTATAATAATCATCAAACGTCTTACATACCGACTTAAACATAATCAAACGTAATCTCTACTCGACTCCGGTACAATAACTAACACAAGTTCTAAGACATAGCTAGATGTAAACAACTAAATAAACTCAACATATCTACTAGCTGATACACTCCAAGTAATCACTCTCGCCCATTCCCATCCATCTGTGAATCTTCACTTGAGCTGCCTGGAAAGGGGGGAAACAACTATGTGAGCGAACGCTCAGTAGGTAAAAATAGGCAAGTGTAAGTGATTAACCAATTAATTACATGTATATGAACGGAAAGAAAAGAAATAACGATCGAATGAAACAACATAATAAAATAAAGTGCTAAAGAATGGAATGAAATAACAATATGACAAGAATGATAAGATTACAAGAATTATAAGTTTATGAACAATATATATAACAGGAATTTCAGGAAATTGGCAAACAAGCAAGATTGTAACCAAGTCAAACACGATTCAAGTAAGAGATAAGAGATCATTGTCATAGACATCACGCTAGTCATGCACTCGGTGCAATGCCTCACCCTGTCATTACAAACTCTCATGGGCACAAGTACTTTTCGGGCGCTCTCCCCAGGACCAGACCGGGCCCTTATGGTGCGTTGGCATTGATTAATTGGATCAAAGATCCTAATTTATCTAGACTTTAATCAAGTTAAACTTACCTCGAAATATCCCAAGGCTAAGTTGAAGAATTACTGTCCAGAATTTCTATCCAGGAGTTCAAATTATCAAGAACCATCATGTTCTTTGATTCAAAACTATAAAACACGGGGAAAACTAGTCTCTGGATGATATGCGGTCAATACTGGGCCGCTCAAGGCTTGTGCGGTCGACACTGGGCCGCACTAACAGGAACTGGGCTGGGTTTAGCCCTCCGGAGGTCAAGGTTGAACGATTGTTGACGGGCCGCCCTTCTATATGAACAGTTAGGATAGGACCGCACTAGGCCAGAAAGTTACATAATCGAGGACAGGATGTGTGGTCCTGACAGAGCCGCTCATGAGTTGAACGGTCCAATCAGGGCCGCCTGTAAGATGTACGGTCCATTACTGGACGCACAACACAGGGCTTAACCATGAGTTAGAATTTAGCTCAAGTGGGCTCCCGGACTACCATAGGCAGGGTGGAACTAAATCAGAGTCCAGCCCACTGTCTGCTGGTCGGCCTAGGGTCTACTGGGCTGATCAAATCAAGGTTTGGCCGAAGATAGATCAAGGATAATCGGCCAAGATAAATTGGCATCTTCCAGGGATGAACGGTCTCCACTGGCCCGTTCATGGGTATATACTGTCTACCAAGAGCAGTGCAAGTCTCTGTTAATCCAATTCAGATCAACTCAAGTAAAAGCTGTTCGATTGAGTCTAAATCAAAATTAGGGGATACAATGGTTCAAGATTTAGGGTTATCACAAGTATAAACCTAATAGCCATTTCAATTATCAAGGATTCACAATTAAAAATTGACATTCATTGGAAAGATAAATCAAGATCAAGCTCAAATTAAATAAATAAACAAGAATGATTTACTGTCATGAATTACAGTTTATTAGGTATGTTGCTAACATGTAATTAACCACTAATCTACTAACAAACCATGCTGAAATGACAATTTCAATTTATTTTGTAATAGATGTGCAGTCAGTTCTGGACCTTACATCCCCATGAACGGTCACAGACTGGCCGCACACGTCCCCTCAGATCCGAAGACCTACTGGATATGGACGGTCGGTAGTGTGCCGCTGGGAAGGATGTGCGGTCTGGAACTAGCCACAGGTGACATATGCGGTTAGGGATCGGCCACACTTTCCAGAAACACGAATAGATATAGAAAGCTATAAATGGTCAACAGAGGGCCGCATGTCTGGGATGTGCGGTCTATCGTGTGGCCGCACATGTCCAAACAGGTCGCTACCCCTCTCCCCTTGCCCGACTCCGGCGAGGTTTCTAGGGTTAAATTAAAACTTAAAATTCGCACGATATAAAGCATGAAATTTGT
Organism: Amorphophallus konjac; assembly: GCA_022559845.1. Taxonomy (NCBI): domain Eukaryota; kingdom Viridiplantae; phylum Streptophyta; class Magnoliopsida; order Alismatales; family Araceae; genus Amorphophallus; species Amorphophallus konjac. The sequence continues at coordinate 47,683,470 of CM040117.1, forward strand.
GGCTTTTACTATCAAAAGAAAGAGCATGAAAAATTATACAAGATGCATGAATCACTTTTATATTTACAGCCTGAAATCACTACTTAATCGAAAGGGAATAATTATAACCCTAGATGTGACATGCTTCTACTAAAACCTAAAATTCCCGTAGAACACTTGATAAAATTTAGGGCTTTCTACATCAATGAAAAGCTAACACGATGCTGCTTCTAACCATATATTATTTGTGGGGTTTGGCTTGCTATCACCTACCTGAATTGGATGGAGAAGGAAGGAGAAAGAAAACCAAGGACGTCGGTACACACAGTCACTAATCGCTGGAGATCTCCCTCGATCCAACTCCTCTGCAGTCGCCGCTGGTTCTAGACGATTCTAGGGTTAGAGAGCTTCATTTTAATAGGTCACACACCTTCTGGAGGCTTCTATGCGCGGAGTATTCGTCCACACAAGTCGAGTCCATGTGAACGCCGCCGCAAATGTTGACGCACCAAAACTCCGCTGAATGCATCTCCTAGGGTTAGGGTTTCGAGAGATTAAGAGAGGGTAAATGATCATCTCATCCTGGTCTTTCATTTGCCACCGATTTGGGCTCATTTGATGGAGTATTGGGCTCGAATTTGGTGTTTCAAGGTATGGTTAACTAAGTGTTCAATTTGGGCTTAAACCACTAATTCGGCCTACTTACAGATTTTATTTGGGTTGGCCACAGAAGATAAGTTTGCTAAACGTGTTATCCTCTAAAAGAATTTAATTTTTATGGATTTTTATAAAATAGTCGAAATCTAGCTTATTCTATTTATTAAAGAATTAATCTAATTAATTTCTAATTAATTTCAAATAAATTTTTAATTAATTTCAAATTAATTTCTAAAAGAAATCAGGGTATTACACCCTCCCCCACTTAAGGAATTTGGTCCTCCAAATTCAATGCACTTAATAAAAAGAGGGAGTGAGACAACTCACCTAGAATAAGTCAGGGTACTGTCTCTGCATAGTATCTTCTGACTCCCAAGTAGCTTCTTCAGTTCCACGCCGACTCCATTGCACTTTAACCATCGGTATGGAACGATTCTTGAGTTGTTGTTGCTTCCGATCCAAAATCTTGATCGGTCTCTCTTCATAAGTCAGATCTTCCTTCAATTCGAAGTCCATATGCTGAATAATGTGAGTGGGATCATACACATATTTCCGTAACATAGACAGGTGGAAAACATTGTGTACTCCAGATAATAGAGGTGGTAGTGCCAAACGGTAAGCAACCTCCCCCACTCTTTCCAGAATCACAAATGGACCAATGTATCTTGGACTCAGTTTGCCATGAATACCAAACCTTCAAATTCCTCTCATAGGAGAAACCTTTAAAAACACATGCTCACCAACCTGAAATTCCAATACTCTCCTCCTGGTGTCGGCATAACTCTTCTGTCTTGATTGTGCTACTTGCAACTAATCTCTAATAATACGGATGTTCTTGAACGATTCAAAAATGAGATCTGGTCCAAGCCATTGCTTCTCACGTACCTCGTCCCAACATAAAGGGGATCGACAGCTTCTACCATACAAAGCTTCAAATGGAGCCATCTGAATGCTGGACTGGTAACTATTGTTGTAGGTGAATTCAACCAATGCCAAATGATCACTCCAACTACCTCCAAAGTCAATCATGCAGGCTCTAAGCATATCTTCCACTATCTGGTTGGTCCTTTCAGTCTGCCCATCTGTTTGTGGATGGAAAGCAGTACTGAAATTCAGACGAGTTCCCAAAGACTCTTGCAATCCTTTACAAAAATGAGAAGTGAATCTGGGGTCTCTATCAGACACAATGATGACTGGTATACCATGTAGTCTTACCACTTCCTTCATATACAAAGTAGCCAAAACATCAACTGTCCATTTAGACTTAATGGATAAGAAATGAGCCGATTTTGTCAATCTGTCGACAATCACCCATATTGCATCAAATCCACTACGAGTCCTAAGTAGACCCATAATGAAATCTATGTCAATGCTCTCCCACTTCCATTGGGGTATATCAAGGGGTTTCAATTTCCCTGTTGGTCTGAAATGCTCCGCCTTGACTTGCTGACAAATCAAGCATCTACTTACAAAGTCCACCACTTCCCTTTTCATATTCGGCCACCAAAAAGATCTTTCCAAATCCTTGAACATTTTAGTATCTTTAGGATGAATGGTGTATCTGGATCTATGAGCTTCCTCGAGGATCATACTCTTTATCTCAGCTATATCAGGTACACAAGTTCTTCCTTGAAACAACAATCTTCCATCATCAGCCATTATAAAGTCAGGTCTGTTGCTCAAGCTTCCCTTGATCTCTACCAACTTCGGGTCATCATCTTGCAGAGATTTGATTTCCATCAATAATTCAGGCTTAAGTTGAATCTGAGAAATCATAACCTGATCATTGTCAACATTAAGATCTAAACTAGCTAACTGCTCCAACAATTTCCATTCTTGTAACATGAGGCTTGACAACTTAGCTATAGGCTTGCGGCTTAAGGCATCTGCCATAACATTACCTTTTCCAGGATGATACTCAATGGAGAAATCGAAATCCTTCAAATACTCCAGCCATCTTCACTGCCTCATATTGAGTTCCTTCTACGAAAACAAGTATTTCAAACTCTTGTGATCTGAAAATACCGTAAATGCCTCTCCATACAAGTAGTGCCTCCATATCTTCGAGGCGAACACCACTGCTGCTAGCTCCAAATCATGAACATGATAATTCTGATGTGACACAATGATGGATGATGATGTTCTGAAATCAAGTTGATGTAAAACTACCCCTTGGACCTAGAGTAGCAAGCAGCACAATAAGTTGGTAACGTCACATTGGCGGATTCACTCGCGTAAGCATACTCGGATCCGTAGAAGGACCGGCGATGGCGGAGAGGGTCCGAGGTTGGACCTCGGGGCTCCAAGGGTTTGGCCAGCTAGGATTAGATCCCAATGAGCCAAGGATGCCCAAAATCAAGGGCGATCGGCACGCCGAGGGCGAGGGTTGAAATGTCACGCTCACAACTCACCCGCGGTAATCACGCAACTAGAAGATAAATCGGGTTCGGGCACTCTCTTACGCCGACGGTACTGAGGATGCAATACTAATTAAGCAAGAGAAAGTCGGCAAAGAGTAGTGTGAGTGGCTCACCTGATCGGCGTGAAGACACCGATCCCGCTCGGAGACGAGGGCGAGCGGGGAAGTGTGGGTTCCCCGCACACTGCGCCGATGAAGCTTCAAAAAAACCTGCTCAAGAGTACATGCACTACACCTCGCGCAGGAGGGTGATCTTGGGGGTGGGAAATAATTGATTACAAACAAACACTACCTCCCGCAGGGAGGGGCGGTAAGCCGGCCAGGCGAGAAGGGTAGATTGATCGAGAAACCCACGAGGAGGAGCCGCTACCGAACCAGACTGCTTGCTGTGGTTGGCGATAGATAGGCGGTGTAGTTGCTGTAGATCTCAGCCAGGAATTTTTCCGATGACGAGCCCAGGGGGGATCTTCTTGTAACAGGAACCCAAACACTTATGATTTATGTCAATTTATTCTGACGTCGTCGATGGCTGCAGTGGAGGTCTGAGTAGAGCAACAGCTTCTGGGGCGGATGGCTCCCTGTTTCTATCTGCAACTTGCAGAAGTTGCCTCGGTTGCTCCTGGATGCCGAATCACAAACCGTCAGAGTCGCTGGATCCGTGGACAAAGCCTCTACATAGAAAAACTGACGGAAACACCTTCTGAGATCGGGCTGGACAGGGGGACGCCGACGAGTGGGAACTGGTCGCTGCAGACTGCAGGAGGCAGACCCGCACGATCGAGGGAGAAATTCCGGAACTCTGGCTCCTGTTTGCCGAAAGAGGTCCCGTTTCTTGCTCCTGATTGGGGACAGGGGGAGGAAGAACTTTGATGAAGGACCTTTGGTCTGATTCCTTCACGGTTAGTCGTGGTACGGCGACGAACTGGGTTGCAGGTTCTGGCCGCAGCGACTACCAGATAGGAACAGTGGATTGCAGAAGTTGTCCTGGCCGCTCCCGGATGCCGAATCTCGAACCGTCAGAGTTGCTGGAACCGTGGACGATCCCTCTGTGCTGCAAAACTGACGGGGAAGCCGTCCGATGTCGGGGTGGACTGGGGGTTGCCGATGAGTGGAGGCAGGTCACTGCCACCTGTGGGAGACAGACCCGACCAGTCGTGGAAGAAAGACCAAAACTCTGACCTCCAGACGCCGAATGCACTTCCACTTCTTGATCCAGAAAGAGGACTGGTGGAGGAAGATATTTTTAGAAGAACTCGCGGCGTGAATCTTCCAATGTCGGCCGTGGTGCAGCTTTGAACCGGGTTCAGGAGCTCTGCTGACGGAGCTCTGCGCAGTCAGGGGAGATTGGCTCTCCCGGACTGCCCCAAACTCGGAACGGGACGATTCCACCTCGCTTGCGAAGTAGACTTGCAGATCTTTCCGTCGATGTAGGCCACGCCCTCAGCAGGACTAGGATGGAGTCGTGGACGTTGCTGCACCTGGGTGCGGATCTGCTGGTCTTCTCTGCACACAGGTTGGAGATTGAATGGTGGGGCAAGGTTGAGGGGGAGTGGAGTTTGGTAATGGAGGGGAGGGTGGAGGTGATTGCAGATGGGGGAGGGATGTGTGGGGGTGATGAGAGGGGCGGAGCCGGTGGTAGGGAGGTGCAGGAGGGTGGAGGGGAGTGGGGGCCGAAGCTTGGAGAGGGGAGGGTGGAGGGGTCGGCCAAGGTGGTGGGGTGGGTGTAGGTGGTGAGAGGGGGGGGCGCAACTCCTAGAGGGGGTGGCTGCTTGGGTCGCCCAAGGGACTTAATGGGGGTGTGGGGGAGTGGGAGGGTTGTCTTGGATGTGGGGAGATGTATGGGGAATAGGGAGGGTTGTCTAGGGAAGGTGAAAGGTTGCTTGGGATGTGGAAGGAATTGAAGGGAGTTATGGCCTTGGGAATATGAAAGGGTGGGGAGGTGAGGTGGCAGCTGAGGTGGCAGGGGAAGGGGGAGGTGAAAGGGCAGGTTCGCCCAAGGGAGAGAGAGAAAAGGGGGAGGAGAGAGAGAGGGGTTCGACCCCTAGAGAGAGAGAGAGAGAATGAGAGAGGTAGAGAGAGAGAGAGGGATGCACTTAGGCTCAAATTTGCTTAATACTTCATTAGCCTCAAAAGAGGGGGGTTGGGGTCCTATATATAGGAAATCCCCATTTTACAAAAAGTCCCTATGAAAAAGGACTAATGACAGAAGACCAAGGGGTGGGGAGAGGGGCGCCCATGGGCCAAGCAAATGATATGGCCCAATAAGATATGATAACCCATTAACCCTCTTGGCCACTTAATGAAACCTTAGACTTAGGTAGATGACTTACTAACTTAAGTACTTGACTCAATAAAGGAAAATTACATGATTTAAGACTCAAGAAAAAATGTAAAAATTACATAGCTAGACTCAGAAGCTTGAGATGAAAATAGTGGCAAGCATCGGGAACCACGGGGAAATGGGAAGTGGTAAGTGATGTCCCCATCATACTCCCGGGGTGCGGAAAACTCGACTCCGTCGAGTAAAGGCTCACCGGGGGAGCAGCTCAGGGCGATCCTCATCCTCCAAACTCAACCTGCACCTGCGACCAGGGGACGGCCCCTCATCCTCTCAAGGTGGCCCGGACACACCCTTATGCTGGCGATGGAACCCTGCTTGCATAGTATTGCCCCTCTGTGTACACGTCGGGCTCTCAAGGCTATTTTGTGGAAGCTCTCCGAGGTGTCCCTCTTTAAAGGAAGGTATAGGCTCAAAGTACTCACGAGGATTCACCGCGGTGCCCAAATAGGGTGCCGGGTCAGTCGCTTGAGAATTGGGGTATATCCCATAGCCCATTAGTAAATTCAATCCATAAGCCAGTTTTGCCAAAGCCACTTTGGAACATGGAAGGTCCAAGTCCTCGTGCCCTCGATTTGAAGGTGGCCCTAAGGTAGAGCCATTCCAAAGCCACCATCGTGAGGTTGCCTTCTTGGAATTCAAGTGCCACTCGTGAATTTTTTGGCTATTCATTATGATCGTCATCGCCCATTGCTAGATGCTTGCCTGAATGAGTATGCCTTGAGCTACGGTGCGATGGGGGTGGGAAGTGTGTGGTATGCCATGGGGGACCAGGGCAACCAAAAGTAGACCTATCATGTAGTGATGTTATGATGTCTTTGAAGAATTTGGGAGGACCGAGACATCCATAGGTGTCCCCCTTGTGAGTGAGTGTGATGAATGATGGAGGACCCGGACAACCATGGATGCTCCTAACTTGCATAAGATGGATGATGAATAGGGGTGGACCTACATATCCAAATGTGAACCTGCCATGCACTGGACCTAGTGTGTATGTGACACAAATGAGATTACTAGCCCTACCGGATGGGGTAAAATGTTGTGGCACATGCATTCCTATCAAGATGGTCCCATCTTTTGGTGAGGGTTTGTTTGGGGGTCTCCACTCATGGGATTCGAAGGGGTCCCAGAAAGTGGACATCTTGGGATGGGTTGATTCCTCATTTCCTAGGTGGATGTCACCTTTGGTCGTGGCTCTTATGGTGTGGGCTAAGTTTTGGAATGGATGGGTTAGGTTTGACATGGTGTGTGAGGGTAGGAAAAGGTGGGTGGTGGGTAAGGCGACTAGGTCCCAAGGGTTCTTTGGCTTCCATTGGGAGGGATCAAAGGGGTCATGGAATGGGTCATCTAGGGGGAGGAACTCTTGGTCCTCATGGTCTTGGGAGAGGTAGTTTTGACTCATCATGGTAGGTTGTGGTAGGAAAATGTTGGTGTTGAGTAAGGTGGGTGGGTATAGGAAGGGATCGAATGGGTCATGGTATGGGTTACCTAGAAACTCTAGGTCCACATGTGGTGGGGAGTTATTCACCTCTATTGAGATTTTTGGGCAAAAGTTGTTGGTGGGTGGGTTAGCCTTGAGGGGATGGCTGGGTTTTCTTCCTGAAATGAGGAGCTCCAATTTAAGGATGGCCTCGGGCTCATCGGGTGTGGGAAGAAAGAGAAGGAGGTCGCTAATGTAGCAACCAACAGTGCAAACCGAAGTGATAGACCCGACACATGGGTGTAGAAGACCAAGGCTCCTAGGTTGGTCGACCATAGGGTTTAACATAGCCGTCAACTCCACTTGCCATGCTAGGCCTTGTAGGAGGTCTCCTAGAGTTTCCACTTGGTAAGAGGATTGGATGGTAGTGTGATAGGTGGAGAAGGGTACTATGGGGAGGTGTCGTTCCATGGGAGGGTTGACATGGGGCAAGATAGGGTGAACCGGATTTTCCTCTAACCATTTAGCCAGGGGCTCACTTATGAAAAGTTCACTCCTATTTAGAGAGGGTGGTGTAAAAGGTGAAGTTCTTTCCTTGGTTTGGGCAAGGGTTTCCTCCAAGGTGGGGAGTGGTTCTAGGGTGTCCACCACTATGATGTCGGGTGTGGGAGTCATGGGTTCCTCTACCAAGGAGGTGAGATGGTCTTTTGAAGGTGGAGTGATGAGGGTAGGTGTATGGTACCCCCGGGGTGGAAGGTAAATGGAAATTTGGTTCAGGATCGGTAGGGGAAGAAGTGGAGGCCTAGGTTGGGGTAGGGTTGTGGTTGACAGTGGAAGATGGGTTGGGTGGGGAGTAGGTTGATGGGGTCAGGTTCCCCTCGACCCGACTCTTGGCATTGTGCCTCATATTCTTCTTCCCAATTAAGGGGTGCTTCATGGACTTCAATCCCGTTCCCAATCCTTTGGGGTGGTGGAGTTTGGGCCCTAAGGGAAGTGAAGATCTTCCTGATCTCAACCCTTATCTCTTCCAATGAATCTAGGGGTCCTTTGGGTGGTGGGGTTTGGGTCCTAATGGAGGCCTTGGGTTGACTGGGAGGAAAAGGGGGAGTGGGAGTGCTCCTCGGGTTATGGTCCTCACGGTAGGAGTGGGACGGTCGGGGAGCGTAGATCTTCCTAAGCTCACTCTTCATCTCTTCCCATGAGTGAATGGGCTCTTGTCCCCAAACCCTTCTGAATCTCTCTTTGTGTTCCCACATTTTCTTAGCTAGACCCCGAAGTCGTGCCTTGGCCCTGCGGACTCTCTCGGACCCATATACCCAAGTACTTTCAAAGTCCCTTTCCATGGTATTCTCCCACCTAAGATAGGCATGAGGATTAATTCCATCAAAATGAAGGTCCTCATCTACAATGTAGTCCATGTGGAGGGGGTCAATCGGACCATGTGACCAACGAGAGGTATGCATGAGGATCGGGTGATGAATGCAAATGTCCTAGGACAAGACTTAGTAGAGACAAGTCTAGAACTTGCTCTGATATACAATGAAGTATTGAGTTTAAAAAATCCACAAGAATTGTGTCTCTTGCTCTCTCTCTCTCTCTAGTTCCCTCTCTCTCTCTACCTCTCTCTCTCTCTAAAGGGGGCAAACCCCATTCTCTCTCCTCCCCACCCCCAAATTTGAAATTCACTCTCTCTCCTCCCTATTCACCTCTAATTAAGACCCCTCCCCCTTCCCCATACCTCCCATTTAAGTCCCCTCCAACCCCTAGGTGGAATCCTCTTCTCCAAGGCACCTCTCCCTCCTCCCAAGCAACCTTTCCCCTTCCCCATACAACCTCTCATTTTCCCAAGGGAGAATCCCTTCTCCCAAGCACCCCTTCCCCTCCCCAAGGCATCCCTTCCCATTCTCTAGGCTACCATTAATCCCTTTCCATTAACCCCATTCCAAATCCCAAGGAGAGAAACCATTCCCCCACCCACTTGTGCCCCCTCACCTTCCCCCTCTCCCTCCAAGCCCCAAATTCGCAGCCCCCCTCCCACCCACTGCCAACTCCATCACCCAGCCCCATTTTCACCCTCTCCTAGCTTGGATAGACCCCCCATTGGTCCCCCTAACAGTCAGGGGACGCCCCAGCCCCTTCCTACTCCATCTCCTCCTCCTCATCTCCCCACTATCATCCCCTTCCACCACCATACCCTGTGGAGGTCGCAGGCAGCAGTGGAGGCCCGACTTGCAAAGCCTGCTCCGGAGCGCCCCGATGTCATCTGGAGGTGCACCATACATCACCGGAAAAGTCTGCGAGTCTTCTTCGCAAGCGAGGTGGAATCGTCTCATTCTGACTTCGCTACAGTTTGTGGTGCCCGTTATCGTCCAACTACGCAATAAGAACCAGAACCTGGACCTGAGCTGCAGTGCAGAAGCTCCCACGGCCACATCCTTCAACTTCTGGAGGCGCCACTTGACCGAGAGCTGCTACCACAAGTCGTCCACCACCACCAGCAAGCGGCGTCCCGTTCGGCATCAGGAAGTGCCTTTTCCATTTTTTTCTCCCCCGGGCGTGCAGACAATCTGTTTGGATCCTGCCCCGACACTGCCTCACTCAACGGACTCCTCCTCCCAACATCCTCTGGTGCTGTTCTTGGTTTCTGCTCAAAGAAGACTCATCCACGGACGTCCTCGACTTGGTCCCGCCTCAATCAGACTTTGGGAACGACCGTGGCATCTTCAACTAGACACAATTCTTGGAAATTGCATATCAAATAGCCCGGGATGTAGAGAGATTTTATAGGAATCCTAGGTTTGCCCCCCCCAAGGGCCCGGGACCCCGTCCCAACCTACCTCCTCTATTAAGAACACCTCCTCCCAATGGGGGAGCCCCCACTCGTCCCTATCCCCAACCAACCACTCCCACCCCCACAAAAACCACCCCACTCAACCCTCCTCCCCGAAGGGAGGAAGCCTCCAAAGGGAAGACCCCAGGGAGTAGTACGATTAAATGTTTTCAGTGCCATAGTTATGGCCACATAGCCTCCCAATGCCCTTCCAAGGGGATATCAAGCCTTGTTATTGAAGGCGGACCTACCACATCCCAGGAAACCCATGAGGATACTGTTGAGGAGTACGAGGCTGCTTTAGGGTGGGAAGAGGAATATGAGGAGCAAATCTTTGAGGAAGGTATAGAAGATGACCCCCACTCCACCCATCTAGGGGTGATCAGGTGCACCCTTACCCAACCTAAAGAGGACGACTGGTGGAGGACTTCCATTTTCCACACCTTCATCAAAATCGGGGACCATGTTAGGAAGGTCATCCTAGACAACGGGAGTTGTGTCAACGCCGTGTCCCCGGACACCGTCAAACTCCTTGGGCTTACCCCAACACCCCACCCCAAATCATACCGTGTGTCATGGATAAACAACCACTCCCTACCCGTCAACACTTGTTGTCTTATCCCCATCACCTTTTCATCCTACCAGGGACAAATATGGTGTGACATCATACCTATGGCTGTAGGAAGCATCCTACTAGGGAGACCTTGGATATATGATGTCAATGCTACCATCCAGGGGAAAACAAACACATGCACATTTGAACACGAGGGGAAGACCATTCGCCTCAACCCTTCCCCACCCCGAAAGGAACTACCCCCCAAGGGAATTCTCCCTACACCACCTCAAAACCCAGGGGTCCCAACCCAACCAACAAGTCAACAATCCACCCCTAAGAGCACCATCAAGGGCCTTCACCTCATCACTAGACAAGAACTCGAGGAAGAGGTAGCCCTCGGGACACCCATATGCGCTGTAGTCATATGCCTAGGGGAACCCACCCCCTCCAACCCTCATCCTGTGGAGATACACCCTCTCCTAGAAGAATTCAAGGATGTGTTCCCTGAGGAGCTCCCCGATCAACTGCCACCCATGAGGGATGTCTAGCATGCTATTGACCTTGTCCCAGGGGCCACCCTCCCAAATCTTCCCCACTATCGCCTCAATCCCACTGCACATGCTGAATTGAGGAGGCAAGTGGAGGAACTCATTAGAAAAGGCTTTCTCCGTCTAAGCAAAAGTCCTTGTGCTATCTCAGCCCTCCTCACACCAAAGAAAGATGGGACATGGCGCATGTGTATTGATAGCAGGGCCATCAACAAGATTACCGTCAAATATAGGTTTCCCATACCTAGACTTGACGATATGCTAGACATGCTAGCTGGAGCCACCATTTTCTCCAAGATAGACCTCAAGAGTGGCTACCATCAGGTTAGGATAAGGCTCGGGGATGAGTGGAAAACTGCCTTTAAAACCAAGGATGGGCTCTTTGAATGGCTGGTGATGCCTTTTGGGCTCTCTAACGCCCCAAGCACATTTATGCGCCTTATGACCGAGGTCCTTAGGCCCTACATTGGAGTCTTCCTGGTAGTCTATTTTGATGACATCCTCATCTACAGCCAGTCCAAGGAAGCACACCTCAGTCATCTTAGGCAAGTCTGCACCACCCTTAGGAAGGAAAGCCTCTTTGCCAATTTGGGAAAATGTCACTTCACGACAAAATCCATTACCTTCCTTGGGTATGTTGTCTCCACCGAGGGGGTATCCATGGACCCTAAAAAGGTCCAAGCCATCCTCGAATGGCCGGAGCCCCGCACTCTCCATGAAGTCCGGAGTTTTCATGGATTAACCACCTTTTACCGTAGGTTCATCCGGGGGTTCAGCACAGTCACGGCCCCTATCACCGACTGCCTCAAAAAGGGGACCTTTGTGTGGACCAAGTCAGCATCTGGGGCCTTCCAAGAGCTCAAAGAGAGAATGACCCAAGCCCCTATCTTATGCCTCCCTGATTTCTCCAAAGTCTTTGAAGTGACTTGTGATGCCTCTGGGGTAGGAATTGGTGGGATCCTTAGCCAGGAAGGACACCCAGTGGCCTACTTTAGTGAGAAGTTGTGTGATGCCAGGATGAGGTACTCCACCTACGATAAGGAATTTTATGTCGTGGTACAATCCCTCCGGCATTGGAGACACTATCTCTTGCCTAAAGAATTTGTCATATTCTCCGACCATGAGGCCCTGAAATACCTCAACTCCCAGCAGAAACTGAATGCTCGGCATGCCCGATGGGTCGAATACATCCAGGCCTACACATTTGTGATCAAACATAAAGCCGGAAGTGAAAACCGTGCTGCCGATGCCCTCAGTAGGAGAATTTCCTTGCTAGCTACCGTTCGGGTAGAAGTCATAGGATTTGAAAGACTCAAGGAGGAGTACTCTGATTGTCCGGACTTTGGTCCAATCCATACCACTCTGTCCACCCTCTCACCTAAGGAACACCAAGGATGCATCTTAGAGGACGGATTCATCTTCAAAGGCCATAGACTTTGCATACCTAGGACCTCTCTACGGGATTTCCTGGTCTGGGAGTTACATGCAGGAGGCCTTGCTGGGCATTTTGGGGTGCATAAAACCATTGCTTTGGTTGAGGGTCAGTTCTACTGGCCAAGCCTCAAAAGGGACGTAGCCAAAATTGTAGGACAGTGCCGGATATGTGCCTCAGCCAAACAGACAAGACAGAACACAGGCCTATACACCCCACTCCCTGTCCCTGATCGTCCCTAGCAGGACTTAAGCATGGACTTCGTCTTAGGCCTACCTAGGACTCAAAAAAGGCATGATTCCATCTTTGTCGTAGTGGATAGGTTTTCTAAGATGGCCCATTTCATCCCCTGCTCTAAAACCTCCGATGCCTCTCATGTGGCCCGTCTATTCTTCGATGAGGTAGTCCGCCTCCATGGCCTACCCAAGACCATCATTTCTGATAGGGATGTCAAATTCACCAACTATTTCTGGAAAACTCTCTGGCACCTAATGGGGACCCTTCTCAAATTTTCCACGGCCTATCACCCTCAAACTGACGGCCAAACCGAAGTCATTAATAGGAGTCTTGGGAATCTACTCCGTTGTCTTGTTGAGGATCACCCCGGGACTTGGGATCTCATATTAGCCCAGGCAGAGTTTGCATACAACAATTCAGTTAATAGGTCGATAGGGATGAGCCCATTTGAAGCTGTGCATGGGTACAAGCCTAGAAAGCCTACAGATCTCATTCCTTTGCCTCCACATGCTAGAGTGTCTATTAGTGCTGAGTCGTTTGCCCAACACATGAAAGAATTGCATGAAGAAATCCGCAAACACATTAACAAAAGCAATGAGGTGTATAAAAAAATGGCCGATTCCCACCGATGCCACCAGGAGTTTCACGAGGGTGACTATGTGATGGTAAGAACTGAGAGGCTTTTCCCTGGAAATGTCTCCAAACTGAGGTCGCGTGGATCAGGCCCCTTCCAGGTTCTGAGGAGGATTGGCACAAACACTTATGTGTTGGACCTCCCCGAGGAGTACGCAGTAAGTCCCACATTCAATGTGGCTGACTTGGTGCCATATAGGGGTCCCACGGTGACACCTAGTGAGGGAATTGAGCCTGTTCCACCTTCTGAGAGAGCCACCACCTATGAGAGAGTTCCACCAGTCTAGAGGGGCCAACGGGAGCAAATAGAGCGGATATTGGATGAACAGGTCACTGTCACCCGGAGCAAAGCATACGAGCGATACTTGGTCAGGTGGAAGGGCCGGCCCCCTTCAGATGATTCATGGGTGAGTAGGGAGGATCTTCAGCAGCTGGACCCCGACCTCCTGAAGCATTACCGCAGTCGAGTGGACCCTTTCTCGACAAAGTCGAGCTCTTCGCAGCCCGGGGGAGTTGATGGGGACATCACCCAGGATTCCCTTTGGCTCGACACCTCTCTCCCTTCCGGAGATAGGTAGTGTGTGACTGCACGACTGGATGGGCCCACAACGACACAGGAGCTTATTATTGAGGACATATTGATGTACTTTCTCCTTTCTTGAGTCATTTTGATGTACTTGTCCTTATTTTGAGTCATGTCCCTAGGTCATTACGTTATTTAACTATGTTTGTTAGGCTATGGGGGGTCATATGGGCCCAATTAGATGGGACTGGCCCATGGGCACCCTCTTCCTTCCCACACCCCCTTGCTTATTTGTTTTTAGCATATTCTCCAGGGACTTTTTGTAAATGTTGGGATCCCTATATATAAGACCCCAACCCCCCTTGAGATGGTTAATGAATATTTGAATGTTTGAGCATAAGTGCACCCTTCCTCTCTCTCTAGCTCTCTCATTCTCTCTCTCTCTAGGGGGCGAACCCCTCTCTCTCTCTTCCTCCTTCTCTCTCTCTCCCTTGGGCGAACCTGCCCTTTCACCTCCCCCTTCCCCTGCCACCTCAGCTGCCACCTCACCCTCCAACCCTTCACCTCCCCTAGGCCATTTAATATTCATCAATTTCCCCCACTTCCCAAGCAACCCTTCCTATTCCCCATACACCTTCCCCACATCCAAGACACCCATCCCTCTTCCCCAAGCAACCTTCCCACTCCCCCACACCCTCATTCATATCCCTTGACCCTCCAAACCCCCACCCCACCACTAGTTGCGCACCCCCCTCTCCATCTACACCCACCCCATTGCCTTGGCCGAACCCACCACCCCCCCACCTGATAGCTGCGGCCTCTCCACTCCACCTCCCTCCAAGGCTCCATAATCCCCCTGTTCCTCTTCCCTCCACATCCCCAAGCACCCTTCTCCCATCAACCATCCACCTCACCATCTCCACTATTGCCAATCCCCACCCCTACCACTAGTTCTTCCACCATCCTTTCCCTTTACTTTGATAGTCTGCAGGTGGCAGAAAAGGTTGCGACTTGCAGAAGCTTCCCCGGAGTCGTAAGGCTACATCCAGAGGTGTATCATACATTTCTAGAAAGGTCGTCCAGTCCACGACGCAGGCGAGAAAGAATCGTACCATTCCGAGTCCGGAGCTGCCCGGGAGAGCCATTCTCCCTCGACTCTACCAAGCTCCACCTGCAGAGAACCAGAGTTCGACCAGAAGCTGAACCATGATTCACAGTGGAGGATTCTGACTAAAGTTCCTTCTTCAAAGTTCTTCCTTCCCCTGTCCACGACCAGGAGAAAGAAGCAGAGCTACATTCGGCATCCGGGAGCCAAAGTTCTGATTTTTGCCCTTCAGTCGTGCGGGACTGCCTTCTCCAGTCTTCTGCGACCAGCACTCACTCATCGGCGTCCCCCAGGCCACCCCGACCTCCGACGGCCTCCCCACCAGTTTTGCTGCAAATAGGGTTCATCAACGGTTCCAGAAATTCTGACGGTTCGAGATTCGGAGCTCGGGAACCCATGGTACAACTTATGCATCCTACTGCATCAGATCTGAAGCTGTCAACCCCAGTTTCCTTCGTCCTGTTCGAGCCTCTGCCGCGGCCAGCAACGACGTCATAAGAATTCAGTAAAATTCAGAGGCGTCCCAGCTTCTGTTACGAAGAATTCCCTCCTGGTCTCGTCACCGGAAGAATTCTGGATTAAGAGCTGCAACTGCAACAGCGGCGGCCTGTCCCCTCTCATAGCAAGCAAGCAGATCCTACGTCGGCTTCCTCTCCTACAACCTCGGCGAGTTTCCCCCTCCCGCCTGGCCAGCTTATCGCCCCTCCCTGCGTGGAGGTAGTGTTTGGATGTAAGCTTGATTTCCCCACCCTTAGTCCAACCCTCCTGCGCGAGGAGTAGTGTTTGTATTAAGCAGCTCAAGCTACATCGGCGCAGTGTGCGGGATCCACACTTCCCCGCTCGCCCACGTCTCCGAACGGGGTTGGTTTCTTCAAACCAACCAGGTGAGCTCTAAACTTTGCTCCATTATTATTTAGTGTCTGTTCAGTTAATATCCGTAGACATAGCTCCGTTGTGCATGCGAGCGAGTGCCCGATCCCGGAGCCACCATCTTAGTGTGGTCACCGTGGCTAAAGTGAGAAAGTGGAACCTAGTGCCCCAATTGGCACCGGCCAGCCCCATAAGCGTGGGCTACGTACCCTCGAGAGGGCAACCCTAGCCCAGCTGGCACTCTACCAGCAAGGGTCTTGATCCATCACCTCCCCCTAGCATCATTTAGTCACCCCGGGCTTGCGTGTGTGCGACAGTGATTTGGCCCCGATTTATCAACTTAATTGCTATGTGGTTGTGAATGCGGAATAGGTCCTAAGTTTACATTTGCTTGCTGCATACCCCGTAGTGGTTTCACATCAAATTCTCTTCATGCTTCCTCAACTGCCTAGAAGAATAGACCATCACTTTCCCGTGCTGCATGAGTACACACCATAAACCAATACCTGAAGCATCAGTGTATACAACAAAACCTCCTTCACCAGAAGGTAAAGCCAAAATAGGTGCAGTAGTCAAACATTCCTTCAAGGTCTGAAAGTTTCACTCGTAATCTTTTGACCAATCAAATTTGATCTCCTTGCGGGTTAATCTTGTCAGAGGTACCGCAATTTTGGAGAAATCTTGAATAAACCTTCGGTAGTAACCTGCTAGGCCTAGGAAACTTCTCACTTCAGTCACATTAGTAGGCTTATCCCAATTCTTTACTTCCTCTACCTTCGAAGGATCAACAGAAATACCTTCTTCTGTGATGATATGCTCTAGAAAGGACACCTCTTGCAGCCAGAAATCACACTTACTAAACTTGGCATATAACCGATGATCTCTCAATAGTTGCAATGCCATCCTCAAATGTTCAGCATGCTCCTCCTCACTCTTAGAATAAATCAAGATGTCATCAATGAACACCACGACCCATTGATCAAGATAGGGCCGAAACACATCGTTCATCAGCTGCATGAAAGCTGTAGGTGTATTCGTTAGCCTAAAAGGTATTACTACAAATTCGAAATGCCCATACCTGCTGCGAAATGTTGTTTTATAGATATCCTCCTCCTTAATTCGTAACTGATGATATCCAGATCGAAGGTCGATCTTAGAAAAATACTGAGCTCCTGCTATCTGATCAAATAACTCATCAATCCTTGGCAATGGATATTTGTTCTTGATAGTCAACTGGTTCAATTGCCGATAATCGATGCACAACCTCATCGAACCATCCTTCTTCCGGACAAATAATATAGGGGCTCCCCACGGGGAAGTACTAGGACGAATGAACCCTTTCTCAAGCAATTCCATCAATTGCTACTTTAGTTCTCTTAGCTCCGCAGGAGACATACGATAAGGAGCTTTGGAAATAGGGGTCGCACAAGGAATTAGATCAACAGAAAAGATAACTTCCCTTTCAGGAGAAAGTCCTGGTAGTTCTTCAGGAAAGACATCTGGAAAATCTCGGACGACAGAAAAGTCCTCAATCTCAATCTTCTGCTCAGGGGTCACAAAAACAAAGGCTAGAAAAGCCTTACATCCTCTCCTCATCAGCTTATCAGCTCGAAGAGCAGAAATAAGTGGAACAGACTTATGGCGTCTAATTCCTATAAAAGAAAGTACATGGTGTCCAGTGAAAGACACGGAACTAGATCTGCACTGAACATTGGCCTCATACTTAGCCAACCAATCTGCTCCTAAGATTACATCATAATCCTTCATGTCCATGCAAACTAAATCAGCTGGCGGGTTTTGTTCATTGATCAAGACCTTACAGGAAGGATAGAAATACTTAATTGCTGATCCAGAACCAATATGAGTTGAAATCTCTAACGGAGAATTCATCAAAAATGGCTTCACAGCTAAAGACCTCGCAAATCTCCAAGAAATAAAAGAATGAGTGGCACCAGTATCAAAAAGAACAAAAGTTGATTTATCATGTATAATAAGAGTACCTTCGACGAGTCCACCTTCCTCGGCGGGTCCTGTCTCATCTTCTTGTAGAGCCTGGAGCTTGCCTTGCTGCTTCTTGATTCCTTGCGGTTTCACCGGGGTAGCTTGCTCAGATAAAAGAGGGCACTCGAGAATACGGTGGTCCCTACTACCACAATGTAAACAGGCGTCCAGCTTGCACCAACACTCCTCCATCTTGTGACCTGGACGGTCACAATACTTGCATACGCCTTTGAATGGAACAATAGGGCCAAGCTTCCTGTCTTCAATCTTCGGCATCTTGCCCTTCCACGAACCAGACCCGCTAATGGGCCTCTTCCTATCATAACCAGGCTTGATACTTCTAGAACCAGTTTGGTGTTGTTCAATCTTAACATTCTTCCCACGGATTCTCTCTGTCATTTCTAAAGTATCTTCCAACACTTGAGCCTTTCTCACCATCTCGGAATAAGTTGGAATTTCCATCGGTGCCAACTGGTTGATATACTACAGCTTCAGCCCATTAAGAAAGTGCTTAGCCTTCATCTTCTCGGTAGATATCAAATGAGTAGCATAATGAGATAGCCGAGAGAATTGAGCTTCATATTCAGCTACGGATAGATTTCATTGCTTCAAAGTAGCAAACTCAGCCGCCTTCTTCTCTTGTACTCGATCAGAAAAATATTTACCATTGAAGAATTCCTTGAACTCCTCCCATGTGACTTGTCTATCATCAAGGGTAGCCTTCACTGCATCCCACCATGTCCTCGCATCACGTTCAAGTTGAAAGGTCGACAAGAGGACACGTTCTTGATCACTGCATTGCATCACTTCAAAAATCCTCCCTATCTCTTCAAGCCAGTGCTCGGCTTCATCAGGGTCAGTCGAGCCACCAAATCGCGGGGGATTCATCCCACGAAAGTTCCAATAAAGGTCGCCAGTGCCATGCTTTACTGCTCCTCCTTGAGCCACTTGTTGCAAAGCCTGAGTAAGTCCTTGAACTGTACGCTGCAAGTTTCTCCATTCTGCGCGTTCTCCTGCCATTGCAAAAGCCTACACGTGGAATAGGTTATATTAGGTTCAATTCAGAATGGATAATCGTGCAATTAGATTATTAACTCAACCCCAGTCTTCTACCCAAATCTCACCAAGTTGGGTCCTTAGACTTATAACAAGATTATAGGTCCTACGGTATAACTTAGGATCCTAGAACTTAGAGAACCTAGGGATATTAGAAAGCCTAGGCTATGATACCACCAAACTATCATGCCCCGACGCGGAATATCGGGACCGACAGTAGAAAACACTAGTAAAGATAACATGCTAAGCTAAGAATTAACATAATACCATGAACTAAATAACTCCAACTCTATTATAATAATCATCAAACGTTTTACATACCGACTTAAACATAATCAAACGTAATCTCTACTCGACTCCGGTACAATAACTAACACAAGTTCTAAGACATAGCTAGATGTAAACAACTAAACAAACTCAACATATCTACTAGCTGATACACTCCAAGTAATCACTCTCGCCCATTCCCATCCATCTGTGAATCTTCACCTGAGCTGCTTGGAAAGGGGGGAAACAACTATGTGAGCGAACGCTCAGTAGGTAACAACATGCAAGTGTAAGTGATTAACCAATTAATTACATGTATATGAACGAAAAGAAAAGAAATAACGATCGAATGAAATAACATAATAAAATAAAGTGCTAAAGAATGGAATGGAATAACAATATGACAAGAATGATAAGATTACAAGAATTGCAAGTTTATGAACAATATATATAGCAGGAATTTCAGGAAATTGGCCAACAAGCAAGATTATAACCAAGTCAAACACGATTCAAGTAAGAGATAAGAGATCATTGTCATAGACATCACGCTAGTCATGCACTATGTGCAATGTCTCACCCTGTCATTACAAACTCCCATGGGCACAAGTACTTTTCGGGCGCTCTCCCTAGGACCAGACCGGGCCCCTATGGTGCGTTGGCATTGATTAATTAGATCCAAGATCCCAAGTTGTCTAGACTTTAATCAAGTTAAATGGCCAATTATAATCAAGTATAAACTTACCTCGGAATATCCTAAGGCTAAGTTGAAGAATTACTGTCCAGAATTTCTATCCAGGAGTTCAAATTATCAAGAACCATCATGTTCTTGGATTTAAAACCATAAAACACGGGGAAAACTAGTCTCTAGATGATATGCGATCAATACTGGGTCGCTCAAGGCTTGTGCGGTTGACACTGGGCTGCACTAACAGGAACTGGGCTGGGTTTAGCCCTCGGGAGGTCAAGGTTGAATGGCTGCTGACGGGCCGCCCTTCTATATGAACAGTTAGGATAGGGCTGCACTAGGCCAGAAAGTTACAGAATCAAGGACAGGATGTGTGGTTCTGACAGAGTCGCTCATGAGTTGAACGGTCCAATCAGGGCCACCTGTAAGATGTACGGTCCATTACTGGCCGCACAACACAGGGCCTAACCATGAGTTAGAATTTAGCCCAAGTGGGCTCCCGGGCTACCATAGGCAGGGTGGAACTGAATCAGAGTCCAGCCCACTGTCTGCTGGTCGGCCTAGGGTCTACTGGGCTGATCAAATCAAGGTTTGGCCGAAGATAGATCAAGGATAATCGGCCAAGATAAATTGGCATCTTCCAGGGATGAACGGTCTCCACTGGCCCGTTCATGGGTATATACGGTCTACCAAGAGCCACGCAAGTCTCTGTTAATCCAATTCAGATCAACTCAAGTAAAAGCTGTTCGATTGAGTCTAAATCAAAATTAGGGGATACAATGGTTCAAGATTTAGGGTTATCACAAGTATAAACCTAATAGCCATTTCAATTATCAAGGATTCACAATTAAAAATTGACATTCATTGGAAAGATAAATCAAGCTCAAGCTCAAATTAAATAAATAAACAAGAATGATTTACTGTCATGAATTACAGTTTATTAGGTATGTTGCTAACATGCAATTAACCACTAATCTACTAACAAACCATGCTGAAATGACAATTTCAATCTATTTTGTAATAGATGTGCAGTCAGTTCTGGACCTTACATCCCCATGAACGGTCACAGACTGGCCGCACACGTCCCCTCAGATCCGAAGACCCACTGGATATGGACGGTCGGTAGTGTGCCGCTGGGAAGGATGTGCGGTCTGGAACTAGCCACAGGTGACATATGCGGTTAGGGATCGGCCACACTTTCCAGAAACACGAATAGATATAGAAAGCTATAAATGGTCAACAGAGGGCCGCATGTCTGGGATGTGCGGTCTATCGTGTGGCCGCACATGTCCAAACAGGTCGCTACCCCTCTCCCCTTGCCCGACTCCGGCGAGGTTTCTAGGGTTAAATTAAAACTTAAAATTCGCACAATATAAAGCATGAAATTTGTGGCTTTTACTATCAAAAGAAAGAGCATGAAAAATTATACAAGATGCATGAATCACTTTTATATTTACAGCCTGAAATCACTACTTAATCGAAAGGGAACAATTATAACCCTAGATGTGACATGCTTCTACTAAAACCTAAAATTCTCGTAGAACACTTGATAAAATTTAGGGCTTTCTACATCAATGAAAAGCTAACACGATGCTGCTTCTAACCATATATTATTTGTGGGGTTTGGCTTGCTATCACCTACCTGAATTGGATGGAGAAGGAAGGAGAAAGAAAACCAAGGACGTCGGTACACACAGTCACTAATCGCTGGAGATCTCCCTCGATCCAACTCCTCTGCAGTCGCCGCTGGTTCTAGACGATTCTAGGGTTAGAGAGCTTCATTTTAATAGGTCACACACCTTCTGGAGGCTTCTATGCGCGGAGTATTCGTTCACACAAGTCGAGTCCATGTGAACGCCGCCGCAAATGTTGACGCACCAAAACTCCGCCGAATGCATCTCTAGGGTTAGGGTTTCGAGAGATTAAGAGAGGTAAATGATCCTCTCATCCTGGTCTTTCATTTGCCACCGATTTGGGCTCATTTGATGGAGTATTGGGCTCGAATTTGGCGTTTCAAGGTATGGTTAACTAAGTGTTCAATTTGGGCTTAAACCACTAATTCGGCATACTTATAGATTTTATTTGGGTTCGCCACAGAAGACAAGTTTGCTAAACGTGTTATCCTCTACAAGAATATAATTTTTCTGGATTTTTATAAAATAGTTGAAATCTAGCTTATTCTATTTATTAAGGAATTAATCTAATTAATTTCTAATTAATTTCAAATAAATTTTTAATTAATCTCTAATTAATTTCTAAAAGAAATTGAGATATTACAAGAAGTATGTTGGATTTTATCATCATTAATTTTAGCATATAAAGCATATGTCAATTGGTTCTCTTCCTTAGAGGTCATATAAAAATCAATGGCCAAAATCTCTTCAATGTATGGGTTGGGCCTTTATCTAGTATCTACCCACTTGACTATCCCCTGCATGTTAGCATTTAAATATTCTTTCATCTCGTGACTGTTGACACCGGTTTTTAGCCTACAAGTCGAGTTCTTTCTCTTATTCATCTTTTATGATGTCTCGAATTTCCCGTTATTTGGGAGTCTTCCTTGAGTGCATTTCGAGCCCATTTTTTATCATTTTTTGGCCCATTAAGCCCTGGAGGCTATTTTCACATTTTTAGTCGATTTTTCAGTCAACTTATTTCTTATTTTCTGAAGCATAGTTCAGTCGACTAAATTTTCAGTTTAGTCGAATGCTTTCAAAAATCGGTTGATCGGTTCTCAGTTCGGTCGACTGATTTTCAGAAATTAGTTGACCTTTCTCATGGTTTAGTCGAGCCATTTTCAGATATCAGTCGACTGATTTTATGAAAATCAGTCGACCCATTTGCAGTTCAGTCGACCCATTTGCAGTTCAGTCGACCTATTTGCCATCTCAGTCGACCTATTTGCCATTTTAGTCGACATATTTCCCAAAATCAGACGGCGTGTGCCCATTTTAGTCGATTGGTTTCTGTTTTGTCTACAAAAGCCTGGTCACGGTCAATCGGGTGACTGCGATCATCAGATCGCGGTCGACCAGACGACCGTGTTCTCCATGGGTGTGTCAACCTATTGGTCATTGTGTGTCGATGCAGCCTTTGACCTTTTTTCCTCTGGGAAGGTAGCGGTTCTTACCTGACCGCGTTCTCCAGGTAGCGGTTGCGTGACTGACCGCGTTCTCAGTGCAGAGTCTTGTTCATCCCAAACTCTATTTTCTCCGACCGAGGATGCCTTAGAGTCCTATTTCACGCCATTTACTCTGAGGATTTTGTGCCAGATCAACTCTTATCCCTTCTAGGGGCATTATCTCATCAATATCCCGTAGATTTATCTTCTAAAATCCTATATTTCTTGGATTTATCCTCAAACTCCGATTTAGGGCTTCTAAGGCCTATAAATAGCCTCCCATGGCCATGAGCTCGAGGAGAGGATGTTTTATTATCTAGAGTGAAGCCATGCCACGCTGTCGACTCTTCTCTTTGACCCCAGGCCATCTAGGGAAGTTCTAGAGTCCTCTCTCTCTGCTAGGGTCCTTCTCTTTGACCCCGCGTTGCCGACTCTTTTCTTCTCTTTTTTGCACTATTTCTCTTGCATGTTGCACACATATAGCACGGTTTCATCAACTCCTTTCATCTCTTTTCTATTGCATTTTTATCACCTTCATACATACAACACACACCTATATTTTTGTTCCCTTCTATAGGGGTTAAAAACCCTCCCCCGGTGCGTTCTTCCCCCAATTTTCATGCTTATTTTTCATATGGAATTGATGCTACACCTTCATGTTCTAATGGGTTTTTATCCTTTGTTGCTTTGTTTAGCAGGATAGACAAGTTGTAGGCATGAGGCCCTTGCTTTCTAGCTGGCTGGAAGGCAAGGAGGAGTTGAACCACGAAGTTCTCGCATCCTGTGTTGAACGTGGTTGCATGAGGTACGTGATCATTTTATAGCGGTCGTGATTCGACCGCGTCCTCTCTTTTGATTTGCAAGGTACACATCATATCTCTAGCTTCTTCCTATCTTCTTTGCTATTATCCTTGGTGGCGATCACGGTATTTTCTCTGTCTCTTCATTGCCCCTTCCCCTTTCTTATGTTATATGACTGTATTTACTTATTCAATTGTTCGGGGGCGGATTTAATGCCTACAATGACCAGGTTTGGCATTGTCCTTTGTATGGATATGATGCATGCATGCCCAAGGATGAATGTTTGTAAGATCAGCCACCATACACCCAATAGGAGCCTCATGTGGTTTGGGGTCATCTATCAGCTGGCTCTCTTGCTCAACAGTCGGATTAGAAGTAGTTATGATTCGTAGGGTGCCCTTAGCTTCTAGAATGTCACATTTAAGTTGTGAAGGAGTTTGATTTGGAGGAAGTGTTAGGTGATGCAATCGGATCTAGGGGGGGTGAGTAGATCCTTTTTAAAAATGACTATACCCAATTTAAATTCAACTAGATGGAAAACTTGTTTCAGCACACAGCGGAATTCAATATCAGCACTCAGAAATAGTTGACCGAAACTTGGATATATCAAATGTTAAGATGATCGTGGTTAAGAGCTAACAGACTTAATAAAATAAGCTGAAATACAACTTTCTGCAGCCAGCAGATAGAAGGATCTGCTGCATCACTGAGTAGCAGATTATCGAACACTTAGTGGGTGTGTGAGCAAAGTGTGTAGCAGTGTAAACAAATAGAACCTCATAAACGAGATAATGAATGAGATAATCAACAAACCATCCTATGAATGGGAGGGTAGAAGAAATGGATACAAACACAAACAAGCAACCACCACTACATAGGATTTTTAAGGTGGTTCAGTCTGCAAACCCGTAGACCTACGTCTACCCCTCATCGGAACACAGTGAGACTTCCCGCTGACCCACAGCTTAAGGGTATAAACCCAGAATGCAGATTCAATCCACAGACAACCGTTGACCCACATCTTAAGGGTATAAACCCAGAACGCAGATTCATACGAGGACACAGTCCTCACGAGGACACAATCCTCACTGCTGACCCACAGCTTAAGAGGATGTAACCCCAAAGACCACTGACGCACAGCTTGACCCGATCCTAAAAATAGGGAATCAGAAACACACATAAAACCGAAGTTACGAATGAAGAAAGCAAAAGATGAAAAACAAGCAAATGTAGCTCAAATGAGCACTTTGGCTTTGGATTTGATCCACAAGTCTTTCATTGATTAGACTAATTCCTCCTTGGCTGCTCTCACTCCTTCTCTCTTCTTGATCTCTGATCTGGAACTCTAATCCTTCTCTAGAAGGGGGCTCTTCGATCTTTTCTTCTCTTCTCTCTTTTCTCTCTCTAATCAAGCTTTCTCTCTTTCTCTGATCTCCACAAAAATCTTCTACATAGCTCTTTCTTTCAGCTCTAGTAGCCCCTTTGCAGCAGCGCCCTTTCGCCATTTGGTCAAGATAGGGGCACTCCTCGCCTTCAAGTGGTCAAAGTGCGAGCTTATGGCGACGAGGATGAATAGAGCACTCGAAGGGGGCACCCTATCAAGGTGGGGGTGATCCCCACATTCACCTTGTCAAGGTGGGGCTTCTGTCGACAGCGGAGGAAATCAAGGGCACTCGGAGGGCCCATCTGGTTAGGGTGGGAGTTGAGCGCCCTCACCTTGACCAAATGAGGTCGCTAGGCAATAGAGAGAGGTTGGGGCGCTCGCAAGGGCCACCTTGTCAGGGAGAGGGCGCTCCCAGCCCTCACCTAGACAAGGTAGGGTCGCTGACCGCCCACACCTAGCCTGAATGGAAAATTTCTCTTGAACGTGGTCTTCTCAAGAACTGCATTGAAGAACGTGGTCTTCAGTATGATCGCGCTCTTGAAGAGCAGGTAGGACCCATTTGGTCTAGGTAGGGGCACTCTCGGCCCTTACCTAGTCAAGGTGGGGGCACTCCCAACACCCAGTTGGTCAGGGTGGGGGCACTGGGCACCCTCACCATGTCAAGGTGAGGTAGAGGAGTGCTAGGAAGGGCCACCCAGCTCGAGAGAGCACTTTGGCTTAAACGCGGTGTCTCGAGGAACCATGTTCCTAAATGCAATGGGTCGATAGACTGCACCTATTGATGATCACGGCCGATATGGAGACCGCGACCAGGATGCACATTGCTATGGGCTTTGGACCCCAAGTTTGACCCCACTGTCGGAGCCGTCGATGTTAGGCCGCTCGTAGAAGGCACTTTCGGGGACGTTCCCTGCCCTTTTTGATATCGTGTGTTGTTGGGCACAATGTGTCTTCCGGGGTCCCGGGTTGAGCCTGTGTGCCGTAAAATGGGCAACGTGGTGCAAGTTGCAAAGTGTCCGGGGGTGGTCCCTGCTCGTTGTTTTATGCCATATGGCATGTCAAGGCACTCCGATTCCGACCTTGGCTCGACCGGCAAGGTATCTCCGGAGGCTATGCCAATTGTCGAAGTTTAGGTAGTAATTCCCTTTTACTTAAATCTCGATTAACTCGAGAAAATCAACGGGTGCAACAGGGTTATAGTAGATAGCTTAACTAAGTCTACTCATTTCTTGCCATTAAGAGTAAGTGAAGTGTGGATATCTTGGTAGTAATATACATCAAAGAAGTAGTAAGACTGCATGGTACCTTTGTGTCTATACTTTTTGATAGAGACCCCAGGTTCACTTCTCATGTTTGGAAAGGACTACAAGTGTCTCTAGGCACTAGACTGAATTTCAGCACTGTGTTCACCCATAGATAGATGAACAAATTGAAAGTACAAATCAGATTATAGAAGATATGCTTAGAGCCTGAATGATTGATTTTGGAGACAGCTGGCATGAGCATTTACCCCTGATCAAATTTTCCTACAGTAAAAGCTACCAAGCAAGCATTCAAATGGCACCTTTTGAAGTATTATATGGTAGAAGTTACAGATCACCTATATGCTAGCAGGTAATTGGAGAAAAGCAACTACTAGGCTTGGAGATTGTCCAAAATACCACTGAAATTATCCAAGTAATTCAAGATAGATTGAAGATTGCTCAGTCAAGGCAAAAAAACTATGCACATAATAGAAGAAGATATCTGAAGTTTCAGGTTGGTGACCATGTGTTTTTAAAAGTATCACCCACTCGAGGAATTCGAAGGTTCGGGATCAAAGGAAAGTGGAGTCCAAGATTCATAGGCCCATTTGAAATCTTGGAAAGAGTGGGAGAAGTTGCATATAGATTGCTCCCTAGTGGTAGTGAGGTGAAGAAATGTGCGTCCTCCCTCCCCTCCGGCCATGGCCGAAGGGGAGGGGAGGTTCCAGTCGGCGGTGGGGGGGACGCCCTATGCCTCCCCCTCCCATTGCCTTCCCGTCGCTGGCCTCTGCCGCAGGATCTCCATCACGCATCTTGGTGAGTCATCGACTGCAAGTCTTTGCTGTACGGACGTGGCGCCTCTTCCCTCACCCGCTGCTACGGTATGTGCAGACCCTCTTCAGCTCCACCAACGGCCCTTTCCTGGCCTTCAGTCCTCCTCTGGGTGCTTCTTCGGCGGCCCTGGGAGCCCCTCCGCTGCGACTAACTCATCCCTAGCTCGACACGACTTTGACGCCTCCCCCACGCAACCGGGTCTCTTGGCGGGATACCGTCCTTCATCATCTTTTGGCCTGGCCCTCAGCCCTAGTGCACCACCAGCCCTAGCCTCTTTGGCCTCTACGTCCATCCCCCTTCACTCCCCTGCGCCTCTGAAGCCCTCTCTCCCCTCGTTCGCTGCCTGCATCTCCACGTTGACCGTCGTTGACTTGGATGGGACGCAAGCGCAAAACGATACTCTATTTTTCTACACCTCCGCCCAACCTTCGCTTGGTGCTCACTCGTCGGCCACGGCTGCGGCTGACGTCCTCCCTTGATGGCCCTTGACAGCGTTCCATTGGCTAGACCATCCCCCGCTGATGCTGCCGCCACTCTTTCTTCTCCATCCATCCTTGGAGCTCCTCCTGCGGCCGTGCTGCCTGCCCCCTCTGTCGGCGGAGGCCCTTCGTCGGTGGCAGCTGGCGATAGTGCTGGTGCGAGCTCCACCCTCTCTGCAACCTCCCCCATGGCCGACACCCAGGCCTCTGCCGATGCCAGCTTGTAGCCTCTTGCTACCACGTTCACCCCCGCTGCGAGGCGTGCGGGCTTGGCTTCATCTACTATGGCATCGGACTCCCTGCTACAGGCCGGCGTCCCTAGCGTCCCTGCCGCCCCCTGTCCTAGGGTCTGGCTACACGGACTCGCTCGATTGCTTGTCTCCTCCACCTCTGGCTAGCCACTATGCCGCCCCGGCTGCCGTTGGTTCAGTGCCTGCTGGCCTGCCCTCCTGCCGGCCACCTCGCTTAGCCTCCGTCGATCTCTGCTGAAGGGTTGGTGTCTGCCCGGGAGGCTCCTACCGTGCCGTCGACTGCCTGTGCATCTTTGCCCACCGTTATCAGAGCTCGGCCTAGGCTCCCTCCTCCCGCCGGCATCCCCATCCTCGCCTCTCACCCACCCTCCGGTCGACACGTCCATAGCCATCACTACATGCCACCTATGGCGGCACTTCTGCCTCGATCTCCCACCCTATTGACCAAGCCCCAGCGTTGACTTCCAACCTTCGCTTCTCTCCTCCACCAACTTCAACGGTGGCTTTGGCCTCCACGTCATCTGCCCTCGATGGGACTCTCCATGCATACGATACTCTATTTTCATGGCCTCCCTCTTCCCCTTCGTCCGCCAGCAAATGCCACCCCTCTCTGTCGCCTCTACTGCCGGCCGTCGCCGTCGGATGCGGTCCCCTTCCGCCGGCTGCTACTCCAGACGCAGCGTCACCATCGGTGTGGGGAGCTCTGCGTCGCCCTTCACCGGCCCTGCTGTTGCCCTTTCTGCTGGTCTGCACGGCAGACCCCATGCAGCTCCAGCATCCTTGCCTACTACCCTCCTCTGGCCCTCAGCCTCTTGCTGCCTCACCATCCTCTCACCGCCTATGCCCTTGCTGGGACAGGTTCTGGGTCTTCCTTCCCAACTCCGGTTGCCGGTGGAGTGCCCTCTTCTTCTCTTCCCTCGGTGGTCGTCCCGGCCGCGTGCCCTTTTTCTGCAAGCGGCTGGTGATCGTGCCGTCCGCATTGCTCGATCGTGCCGTCCGCGCTGCTCTCTCCGACTGTTTGCATCTTCTTTCCCTTCGACAGCACCCTCTCCGATCGATGTTGCCTGCTGCACCAATGGACCAGGGTGGGCGGTCCATCCCAAGTGCGCCCCTGTGTGCCGGCCAAGCTTGCAGCTACCGGCATCAACGTAGCCTCGTTTCTACTGCCCCGACGACCACATTCTACGCTCTCCACGCTGTCCCAGCCTTGCTGGCACCGGCGTCCCAGTGGCCACATCCTGTTTTCTCCTGCACTGTTGCTTTGCCCCATATATTGGGCCTCCTTTCTATTTCTTCTCTTTTTGGTTTATTGGGCCTTGCCCACATGTTGTAATTGGGCTCCTCCCTTCCTTAGTAGGATGCCCCCCCACCCTGGACTTTTGTTGTCCCATGTATCCCCAATCTTTCCTCTCCCTCTTCTCCTTATTATCTATAAAATTTTCTTGTATGGTGGCCGGGGTCAAGTTTTCTCCCCTTGCCCCCTGCAAGTATGACCCTAGTTAAAAAAAGTTGCATATAGATTGGCTTTACCACCACAGTTAGCAGTAGTACATGACGTCTTTCATGTATCCATATTGAGAAGATATGTTTATGATCCTTCTCATATAATTCAGCACGACAACTTGCTATTACAAAAAGATTTCGCCTGTGAGGAAAGACTAATCAAGGTGTTAGACAAGAAACTGCATCAACTAAGAAATAAGGCCATACCTACGGTGAAAATTCTATGGAGCGGGCAAGGGTAAGAAGAAGAAACTTTGGAATTAGAAGATACAATTAAGAATAGATATCCAGAATTATTTTCAGGTTAGTATTTGTTGGTTCTCCCTTTTTATTTCAGTAAATGGATCATGTGAATTTGAAGCACCAAATTCTTTTAAGTGATGAAGGATGTAACAACTCATACATATGTGTGTGTGTGTGTGTGTGTGTGTGTGTGTGTGTGTGTGTGTGTGTGTGTGTGTGTGTGTGTGTGTGTGTGTATACACACGAAATATATATATATATACATGAAATGATGAAAGAAGAAAATAAATAAAACCTTTACATTTTTTCTATTGTAAATAAATCATCTTCACAATTAAAGTCTAAAATAGAATATTGAATACATATCACATTCTCTTTTGATGGCATAAATCAGAGTCGAATCAAGTGTCGAATATAGTGCGAACCGTGGCTCGATTCAGAGAAGACGAAGCCGTCGTTACTGTAGCATTCCTGTAACATCAATAGAGCAATTAGATTAAGGAGATGATTATTAGCCCTAAGTTAATCTCAATTAGTGGATGAGGTCATTACTTACATCGACTTATATCGTAGAGTGGATGAGGCCATTGCTTACATCATAGAGGGGGGATTTATTTCACCATTCATATGTTGGAATTAATTTCAACAAAGGTTGACAAAATTAAGTAGAAAATTTGACTTTGATTAGATGATTAATAGTTTAATGGGAGATTTGAGCCTATAAATAGGGCATGATTCTGCCCTAGTTGAAACACAGATCAAGCTGAAGGATTGTTGGGCATGGAGAGAAGGAAAAAAATGAAGTTTGAGGAGTATTCTTCGTTCTTCCTCTTCTTCCTTTTAGATCTAGCTTTTCTCTTAGCCTAAACAAAATTTGAGCTTTATACTTATTCCTTTGCATGTGTACTTTGATTCTATGCAAATTTTATTCATTATGATCATGTATTTGCGACTTATTTTGAGATCTAAAGTCAAAAAAATGAAGTTTTCACTATAAGAATGAGTTTCAATTTTTTGTCTAAGAATGTGGATCACACAGGGATCGCGACTTGAATGCGATTCCCTAGACAATCGCATTGAGACCCATGTGTCCGATTTACCTCATTTTACGTGTGTTATTTTAAAACTTTAATTTTTAAATTTTAAAATCATGTGCTTACCTTAAAAATGATATCGAGAATGAATTTGACTAGGTAATAGATTCGTGAAATTATATTTAAATTGTTCAAACAATTATGCTTTAATTCTTATAATTCTATATAGGATTGACCCTATTTGATTGACCTAAACTATCCATGTTAACTTGATTCTCTTTCAAATTCCTTCACACACGAATATATTAGATTATGCAAAAATAGTTTCTATTTGTTTTACGTGATTATGTGTTTCCGATAAGCTTTGTAGATGCCTAGCAATTGATAAAAAAAACGGTGTCTAAAGCTAGAGGTTAACAGGCAAATGCTTAAGCAGGCAAGTGGTTACTTAATTAGAACCTTATGAATTCGAGGAGAGCCTCCCACTATCCCACCTCTTATCTAGTTGTGATTTTCCTTGATGTTTTACTAAGCACCTGACTGTGAAAAATTTGATCTAAATCTATTTTACAAAATTTTCTACGAAAGCTGAGTATACCTTAACTACTAACTCATTTTCTTTATTGTTTTAATGTCATTGAACATGATCCTTTAAATCATCATTGAACTTCTCCTGTAAACTTCACTTGTACTTCTTATACTACATATCCTTGAATGGAAAATTTTTGTTAGATCTGTACTTTAGCCATAAACTACCGTTCAGAGGTGTAGGAGCTAAGTGTCATGCAGGGTAAACTGCTACGTTATGAGAGCCACCTCCTGAGGTTGGAATGATGCAAAGTGCTATATAGTGGGAGTCACCTCTTGAGACTATACGGGCCAATTCTAGAGTCCTACATAGCTAAATGTTTAGTTGTGCGTTATACTACGTTTTATGAGATTTTTTTTGAAATTTGGTTGGCCATTTTATTACTGAATAGTTTTAGAAGTTACTTGAGACTTTGAGTCACCGACACTCAATGCTTGAAAATTTTGGGGGCTTGATCTCGTCTTGGGCCAGCAAAGGTCGAAAGTACTTGTGCCCGAGAGAGTTGAATGATTAGATATGACATTGCACCAATTGACATGCAAGATTGAATTAGACAATTCACTTGTTACATATTTGACTTCTTGTTTGATTTGCACATGATATTGTTGACCATATGGGTTAACATCCTTGTTATATGGCCAAATTTACATTCTCTATACGTTGTTGATCTTCATGCTTACAATTGAATTCCATGAAATTTATTCTTGAAATTCATGACTTCCTAATCTTGATCTCTATTTCACTTATCACTTGTTTTATTACCTATTTTTCATGAGAATCTCGATTATCCAATATGCTAATAACTTAAAGTTGTCTGCTAAAGAGATATACGTTTTACTGAGCTTTTACCTCACCCTACGTGTTTTGATAATTTTCAAAAAATTCAGAAGATGACGAGAATAAACTAGTGTGAGTGAGAGTGCCGAGAATCTTAGAAGATTTTCTTTCTAGTATGTCTACTTAGAGAATAAATGTATTGAGTTTGGATAGTATTAGAAACTTTAAAAAGTTATTTGTAGGAAATGTTAGATTTTGCAATAATTATATGGCTTTGTCTATTTTTGTCACGCCCCGAGATTTTGTACAGCGGAAGATATTCGGGAACATGAACAGTCGGCAAATAAAGTCTCAAGCTAGCAATATAATCAGAGCGCTAACATATCCACATAAAAGAATGAATGCAGAATAATTGGACAAAACCTTCACTTTTATTGAATAATAATCAAAAGATACATAATGTTGACTCTTGACTCTTTACATCACTAGACTCCATAAAATATAAAATTACATCATGACTATAACTAAGACACTACTAGGCTTCACTCCATTCTTCATTCACTCTCAGACTCGCCACTTGAATAGTCCGAATCTGGCCCACTATCATTTCCTGAAAAGATTAAAAAAGTAGGGAATGAGCACACTTGCCCAGTAGGTATCTTCGTATCAACATGAAGGCAAATTTAAGTAATTAGCATTTTAGATCTAGAATGTAAAGCAAGGAAAATGAGATAAAATATGCTGATAAAATCAAAGTAATATCACTAGTATCAAGATAAGTGTAGAGAGATAAGATTCATGAGAGTATAATCAAGCAAGAATATAAAGTGGCCTTTCATGTAACGAGAATGTACTTGCATGTAACGAGAATGTACCTTTCATAACCATAAAGACTATGCACTAGAAAGTCATGTAACAAGAATGTATAATTTCATGTAGAGCCTCGTGATTTTCACTCGTCTGTAAAAAAAGTACTCCCGGCGTAATGCGACGCCAGTGTTCATCATACCCCGTGGTTTATAGCATGTTTCCAGCAATCAGCCGAGGGGGCTAGCGTCGAGCCCTTGGACACAATCAGTGCCCGATCCGCATCTTCAAGTTATAAATCAAGCTACTTCAACGAGAAATAAATAATGTAGGCCAATATTATAAAGTTCAACAATAGCTTCATGATATCAATATCAAGGTAAGAATGTACCAAATATGAACATGAGAGTTCAAGAATGAATTAATGACAAGATCATGCCACAGAAAGAATCCGGTAGCACACCGGTACATTCATTAGTTTCCATAGTTCCTTAAGGGCCGGTTTGGTAATAGAATTGTCGAGGGATTGCATATACGATGAGAGAGAAATTGGGGTGGGGCCCACACCCCCCTCACACACAGGCTGTTGTTCGACCTCGAGCGGCTTGTTCGACCCTCCGGGGTTGAACAACGCTATCCTACAAGAAAAATAAAGAGGCCCTAATAAGTTAATGTATAAGATGTTGGGTTCCAGATAGTCAGAATATCACCTGGGAGCAGAACAAGTTCAACCCTTGGGTCAGACCTCGGGTTGGATAAAAGTTAAGTAACGCGGCGCTCTTGAGGGTCGTGATAATTCATTAACGCGGTCCATCATTAGTCCGTGATTATAGAGAGAGTCGATGCATAAAGAAAGTCGAGTCGACTCGAGGGAAAGGTTTGTGGCTGGACAAGAACGCGACCATAGGAACCAACGCGATAATAAATTAATGCGGCTGGAGGGTAGGACGCGATCATGCCAGTTTATAGAAAACACGAAGTACTCTCTCACTTTTGGATTTTTAGGATACAATCAGCTCGGCGTCCTAGGGGGAATCTCAAGCTCGCGGAGTCTTACGGAGGCTTTGAAACAAGATCACCTAATCCGGCAGAAGGAATATCCAACGGAGAGGATCACAAGTCCATGAGATGTGCCTATCAAGTGTAAAGTGTAACTAATAGCAACGTATCGGAATACGCGCTATATGTGTCTTATAAAATAGAAATAGAGATGAGAAAGGAACGTGCCAAACATAGATCCAAGTGCAATAAATTCAAGGAAATTCCTTTAAGTACAAAACTATAATGTTTTGGCAAGAAATTAGCATATAATGAAATTAAACTTTGAAAAGCATGCTAACACTAGATATGCAGTCATGACATGATCTGGATGTGAGACTACTAGAGAATTTCTCGCTAGAAGACGGTGATGGTTCCTGCGCGTCTAGCGTAGAAACAGCAACTTCCTGGCCTTCTATCTCGTTGACCTCTAGACCTAAATTCATGAGATTTGGAGGAGAGTTAGAAGACATGAAGGGGAACAAATAAGTATAAAGGATTAACCTGAAAATACCTCGTTTAGGGTTTCTAATCCTTTGATCTTTCTCGGAGATATCCACTCGTTCCTATGTGGTTTGTAGAGAACTAGTGACTTCCGGGGCTTCTAACTTCTCAAGGGCTTGATCTCTAGGCATGGGATTTAGAGGGAAGTTAGACGAAACTAAAGGGAATAAAAAGTTTCAAAGGACCAACATGAAATGCCATCATCTTACCGTCAAAACAAGTGAGCCAAAAGTAAGGTTCGCGCAGGTCGATCTGGGCCTTATTTATAGGGTTTAGCCTAGGGTTGAGGGATTAGATCGAGTTAGAAGTCCTTATTAGGGTTAGAGTCGATCCCCAAGAGACCTAGATAGGTTTTCCTCTCGAGATAACATCGATCCATGGACTAATCATGGATAAAAATCCAAGCTTTCAGTGTTTTGGTACACTTCGGTTCTGTAAGATTATCGCGGTCATCCATAGTACCATGACCTTCATGAACGCGGTGTATCGTATGGGCGCGTTCAGGCCTTCACCCCGAATTTGGGTTTTAGTCAATTTCCACTTCTCTTTATCCCCTATTTTGTTGTGCCTCTATGTTTTGATGATGTCAACACTATGACTCATCTGTTCTTGAGGGATCATGATGTGTCTATTGTTTATGAATCTTGAGTTTCATATGTTTTTTGCTCTTTGAGTTACATACGTTTTGATTCTTGAGGTTCATATATTTTGATGTTTGATGAATGTATTAATAATGTTAATCTATGAATATCCATGAGTTTTTGTGAAGACAAGTTTGATTCTACTCAAAGTATGGACAAAGAAGAAGTTTGAAGAACAAGAGTCGACCTTTGGAGTCGACTCTAGCTCAAGACCGCAAAACAGATGGGATAGCTCTATAGCTGCGGTTTAGCGATGACAAATAGGTGGTCAACGGTGAATAATAGAAGCTTGGGCTGACAGATGAGTCCGTAAGGCTGAAAAATAGCTGGCAGCGCTGAAAGCCTTAAGAAACATCAAGGCAGAGTCGACGCAATGTTACCTTAGCGTCGACGCAGCCTCGTTGAAGCTGGCAAAGGCGAAGATGAAGCAATGGCTACGGTTTAAGGGTGACAAATGGATCTTTAAAGGTGAAAAATAGCTCCTCAACGGTGTTAAAAAGATTCATAGTGGTGTCAATTAGATTGACATGAATAAAAGGTTGGGAAGCTGAAGGAGAACAAGAAGTTGGACTTCGTTGAAAAAGCATGTTGACCATAG
Source organism: Amorphophallus konjac (assembly GCA_022559845.1). NCBI lineage: Eukaryota > Viridiplantae > Streptophyta > Magnoliopsida > Alismatales > Araceae > Amorphophallus > Amorphophallus konjac. Next base: position 47,718,874 of record CM040117.1, read on the forward strand.
TCAAACAAGTCTAGTCGAAGTTGACTTTGGTCAAAGTCAACATCAGTCGGAGTGACCCAGCCAAGTGAAAACTCCAAGATGACCAAGTCAATGTGGACCCAGTCAAAGTCAACTAGTCAACTAGTCAAAGTCAAGCAAGTTTTTTGCAAGCTTCAAAGGTCCGATCAAAGCTCCAGTCAAGCTCCTTCCAGCTACAGTGTGAAAGAAAAGGACAACAAATAAGAAGAGGAACAAAAGGATTCTAAGGCAAACAAATACTTAGCTAAGGGTGAAAAATGTATACCTAAGGGTGTATAATATACACCTAAGGGTGATAAATAGATTTAAGGCGACGGCCAAGGCTAAAGAAGAAAAAGAGCAAAGGCGACGACTGACCAGCGCCTAGGGTGATAAATGTTCACCTAAGGGTAAAATATGTTCACCTAAGGGCGACAAATAGATGAAAGGCGATGGCTCTTTTGCCTTAAGGTAACAAATGGCCAGTTTGAAGAAGGAGGCACCGACGTAGCGGAGCAACTGCGTCAATGCAGCAATGGTTTCAGCAGCAGCAGTGGCCAGTGCGAAGAAGGATGCATCGACGCAACATTTACAGGGCGTCAACGCATACTCTGCATACAGAACACGTTGTAAGGTGTCCTCGAAGAAGGCTGTGTCGACACTACACCTCTGCTGCGTCGACGCACACAATGTGATTTTCAGAAGCGTCCTTTGCGTACTTGCACGTAAGAAGGATTTGGGCCAAATAGTCTCATTCCAAATCATTGAAAGGGACATGCTTCGATGGTACAAGGTTCTGGAAGACCAGTTGGTAGAAAAGACTTTTACTTTCCAGCTGGACCAATGGAAAAACACCTAGAATGTGTCTTCATCCGAAAATGGGTCATACCTTGAGGAGAAAGTTTCAACTCTGCCGTGTACTGCTTGAATAGGATTGGCCAGCCAATGGGAACTCAAAGTACCTTATCACTTCTGGGCCAATCAGTGGCCACCTTGCTCAGGATCTGGAAGTCTTATACCATGATGGACGATCCAGATGGTTTCCTACCAAATCAGGGGCTACCTACCCTGTACTTCTCATGCAAAAAGAGAAGATTGTCTAGAACAAAAAGGCAGGGCGTGGGAGACATATTTTGTAAGAGCTTGCAGCATAGAAGGTTAAGGCGTCCAGCTCAGGCTGCAACAGAGAAAAATAAGAAGAGGCCAGTTCGAAGGGTGATAGCTCTAGACGTGGAGCTACTTGCAAAGAGGAGAAGCCTTTGTGAAGCAAAAGCCAAGCTGCTGCACAGGAGAATAGTAGAAGGAGCTGAGCCCATGGAGAAAAGCTATAGCTGTGAACCTTGGAGCCTGAAGAGCGAAGTCTTCATCTTGAACCTGCCTTCCTTATCCTGTGAGAAGACAAAACTTTGACTCTAGCTTCATGTGGCAAAGGAGAGTCTACCCTCCAAGGAAGCAACCAATCTGGAAGAAACCAAGGGCGGTCTCCAGATTCTAGACAGGTCCATTTCTCATCTAGATTGAGTGTTCTATTTCCTGTCTGGGTTTCATTTTCGTTGTCTCTTTTTCTCTTTGAACTCTTCTTCTTGGTTGAACTTGATCCGTCCCTACCAGGTATTATAGGAAGACAGACGGAGGTGTGCTCCGGTCTGTGGTGTTCAGTCCCTACCTGATTCTGTAGGAAGACAGATAGAGGGTGTCTCTGGTCTGTGGTAGGCCTTGTGTGCCCGCAAGCTGTGTGTCAGCGGTTTAGTACATTTGCACTAAAGAAGCCTCACTCGGTTTGAGTGAGGGGTGGACGTAGGGTTCTGGTTTCAGTCTGAACCACCTTAAAAATCCCTTCTTGTGTGGTTTGTGATTTGCTTGTGTGTGTTTGTCACTCGATAGATGCTTGCTTAGGCCGTTCTACATACTCTATATTGCATCTACTACGTGTGGTTCTTTCTTTGTGTTAGCATCTTTTATATTCCGTTGTGCTTTCATCAAAAAAGGGGGCTGGTCTATTCACCCCTCCCCTCTAGATCCGTCATTCTCACACATCACGTGGTATCAGATCAAATCTCTCATGCAAGGGTCCAACGACCTTGAGAGAAACTGTGGAATGGCATCAAAGGGTCATACGCCTGAGGGTCATTCTGTTAATAGGCCACCATTCTTGTAACGACCCGAGAATCCGATTATCGGGAAGGCCCGATAACCCAAGACTCGAACCGCCGCCCACGACCCGGGAGGGCTCGGAAGGGCTAAAAGGAATGTGGAGGCACAAAGAAATAGGAAATAAAGCAGGACAATTCAACAATTAATAGAAATAAATAAACAACTACAGCTACAACAGAGTCCAGTCCAACAGAAAGTACAGTCTAAAGTAGTAGAACATACCACATGCCGAGTGAACACTCGGCCCGGCGAGCTGGCAACTGAGAACCTCCGAACAGCACCCTCGAACCTCGAGGAAGAAGAATCGTCTCACTTGAAAAGCAGGGAATGAGTCTCCAAAATAGAGACTCAGCGGGGATCCCGCGGAACCCCAACCGGAAACAACGGCGGTAGCGGAAAGGAAGGCTACAAAACAACCGCAACAGTAGGAATATTAAACCCGGTGGCCGGTCGAAACTCGGCGCTACAACTACTCCTATTGTACCAGAAACACACCCCGGAAACATGGTCGGGGCTACCGAACCACACTAGTGCCACCCACCGAAGTAAAAACCCATGGCAATCGCACCGTAGGGGCCTGTCTCCCAAGACACGGCCAACCTGGACACGTTGTCCAAGGTTCAACCCTAACCACCTAATCACGGGTACCGCACAGCAAGACGCAACCTCGGTAAAGCTACTAGCACTAGTCTCACGGCATGAGAACCGACACACGCGCCATGGCGAAACAACTGAAACTCAACGGTCAACACGACCAAAACCCGAAGGTCAAAGTCACAAAGACTGACAGTCTGACACTCCCGACTCGACAGGAGTACCTCCCAATAGAAGCACAGTCGGTAGCGTCCCCTGACAGCTTACACCGCACCGCAGGTGAACTGCCTGACGTGGTAGCTCCTACCAAAGGCACGGACACCGAACAAGTAACCACAAAGCAAGTGACTAGCTGGGGTCACGCCCGTCGGCGTGGGTCCAACTGCCCCCAACCACGTGTGCACACACAGACCATGCGTCCTAGGTCTGGCCCTCTGACCGGTTTTCCCCCGTAGCCGGACTCTAGCTAACAACGAAGGGCCCGACGGAAACCAGTCCAAAACCATCCTCAGGGTAGCCTCTCCACCACTCCCTGGTGGGACCACACGCGTGTAAGCAGGCTACGACTAGTGGAGGGTCACTGAAGGAGTAGACTCTCAAGTCAACGGAAAACAACGTCCGACTCCGACGACGTACGGGGACCATCCCACGTACTGGCACCGTCGCACGGCGACCACAATCGGAGAAGGAACGGGACTCGCAGCTCACGGTTACGCACGCACCCTGCACGAGAATCGAGAAAACCCAAGTGACGCTAAGCCACTGCACTCTGGGATGTCCTCTAGACGCACTACAGCCAACAGTCCTTGAGTCAGAAGACTCGGGGTCAAGACCGTCGCACGTAACATCACAAGGCCGTCAATCTAGTCCAATCTCTAGGTCTAAAACCACGGTAGCATGAATATCGAGGCAGCTCACGAGCCGCCGAGACCATTCCCTCGGGAAGGGAACTAAGAAGCCTTCCAGCCCCGGGCAGGGCAACTGGACTCACAGTCCAAGGCCACACACACGGCCCACGTGGAAAGCACAAAAGCATGATTCCCAAGGTAGTGCCCTAGCCGCCACGCCGATAACTGGACTCGCAGTCCAAGGCCAAACACATGGCCCACTCGGGAATCATCTTCCAGGAAAAATCACAACATGCGGGGAACCCCACCGCACAAACACCGATACACGGTGACTCGATCTAGCAAGAACACGGCAGCCCGGTACACCTGGGGTCACCCGGACTCGTAAAGCCTACGGGCACACTTATCGAGGTAACATAGTACCTCCAGACACCCCAAAACATGGTAATGAAACCCACGGGGTGTCCGAGACACTCACGAGGCCAAAGGTCGACCACTGGTTCACGACCGGGTCGACCGGAGACCAACACAACACACTCGGAACACTAGAAGGTCACCCGGACCCTTAAACTCACAGGCACGCTAATCGAGCTAAACGGAACCTCCGGACACCCAAAGCCATGGTCACGGAACTCCACGGGATGTTCGAGACACACACGGCCCAAGGGGAGAACAATCAACCACAGACTGCCCGCCCTGGGCGGCCCGGTAGGTCCCCTCAAGATCGCGCAACACATGCATAGCGCGTTCAGACAGAACGCGCTATACACACCTAGCGCGTTCAACAAGATCGCGCTATACATCTATAGCACGTTCAGAACAGAACGCGCTATAGGCCTATAGCACGACAACACAGAACGCACTACTCACCCCTAGTGCGACAAAAACTACCTTACTGTTCATCTTCCTCGATGAACGCACCCTATCAGGGCGGCGTGACCTTCAAGAACGCGCTACCTAAGACTAGCGCGTTCTCAGTCCGAAACCGGAAGAACGGGAAAATGGTGGGAAATCTATTCCATGCCCCATCCACCCCCAGGCGGAGGGGAAACAAAGGGGAAAACATTCCCCAACCTCTCTTGCACTGATAGGACCCATTGAAACCCCAAAAACATGATCAAAACGCAAGATTCGGCTCACACCCCAAAAACATGTATTTTCCTCAAATCCCTCGAATAAGCCCGCTCGGCTCACCACGGCCTACAAAACTCGCGAAAAATGAAGTACGCGGGTTGAGGGTCCATCTCCCTACCTCCACCGAAGATTCGACGCACCGCGGACGCCGATCCATGAAGAAAATGCCGTTGAAGCCTCGCCGTTCCATGAACCCACTGCCGAGCTTCACCGCGCCTCCACCGCCTCGATCCTCACCCATCCTTGCCCGTGCCTCGCCCGCGCCGTCCCCACCTCGCCCACGCTCCACCCCGTCGGCCGTCGGAAAGAGAGGGAGAGAGGAGAGAGCATGAGAAGGGAGAGGGAGAGAAGAGAGAAATGAGAGGGGAGAGAGAGAAAAAGGTTATATATATAGGAAAATCTGAAAAATTCAGAAAATACCAAAAATAGGAAAATCACATTTCTGCGATCCTTGGAACGCACCGATCGCAACGGTATTACACTTGCCTAGGTGAGCGGCCCGGTTCACCCGCAACGAGGTTCCGAAGGAATTACCGAAACACACACCGGGAATCGGAAAACATACGCGGAAAAGTCGCAGAACGCTTCCGGGCCTCCGAAACAACTCCGGATCACGTCAATCCGAACAGGAAAGATGTCCGAAATGAAATTTCGGACACAACAGAGTCTGAGAAACCAGATCCGGGACCCACAAACAAGGATCTGAAAATCCGAGGCATTACAGCCCTCCCCCCTTAACGGAATTTCATCCTCGAAATTCAGGACAAGCACAGGAGCAGGGGAAGAACGCCGTAACCCACTGACAACGCCGTCAGAATCCCCAGCATAGAAAACCACGATTCACATGAAAGCTCCAGACCTGAGGGAGACAGCCAGACTATAAACACAAACAACACCTCGCTCTGCGCGCCGAGTACACCGGCCATCAGAGCAGGCACTCACAACGGACTCAGTCTAGCGTCACCTCAGTCACAGGACCACGAACACGGCACCGCAGCCAACAGCATGCCCATTGGGGAAACACAGTCCCCAACACAAGGAACAGCTGCCAATGCAACCCACGGTCGGTAGATGACCCAGACGCCAGTTTCGCAAACCTGCCGGCTGGTCTCATGCCCGACACAAGGGAACAACCAAACCAAGCTCCCACCAGCAGACGTGGTTACCCAAGCAGACCGCAACCACCACAACGGCTCAGCACCAAGAATCACCTCACACCTGGCAAGCTGAAAGCCAGACATATCACTGAGCCAACTCTTGTCAGAAGACAAACTTCGACAAAGCCCAGATCCTGTCCGGAAAGGCACATCACAGAAACGACCAACAAAGGTCTCACGGGCACACGGCTCTCACCACGCTCGAGCCCTGACAACCAGCATCCTCTATCTGTGACACGACCATCCACTAGTCGCCAAATACACGTCAACGGGAAACCTCCACCGGCCAAACAGGCATGATCCAACTCACAGCAGGCCATCCGCTGACTCACACACATACAATTATCACATCTCGAGCCGCACTCCTCTCGGACTCCACATCCGAGCTTGATCATCGCACCAACACGACCCTCTCGGGGAGCACGACGAAATCAAATGACAAGATCCTGGTGTCTTCAGTCATCACCTCACTCGACTCAGACTTACAGGGGAACCATCCCATGCTGGTCACCAAACTAGGGATAACCATTGCGACACCAACGTCCCGTTAAGGACCACCAATCCGACGCCAACTGCACGAAAAAGGGCTCCGCCCATAGGCGTCACTCTTCCATCTGGTCTCATCAAATTACTCAACTTCCGTCAGGCGACATCCTCAACAACCCTATCCGGGCCCAACATCGACGCCTGACACGGTTTCCACCACAAGAACAGGATACTCATGCGGCGCACTAGCCAGCACATTCCCCAACACTCCATCCTGCCAGTGCCAAGAACCACAATACCTCGGGCAACGGCACGGCAACAACACGTCTCGCACAGAGGGACCAATCCTCCAATGCTCAATGCAAACTCAGGGATCCGCCCGTAGCAACCAACACTGCGATCCTTAACCAGTGGGTCACAAGCCCACCAAGCTTCCGCTGTGCACTCTGATCCACGCGCGCACAGCCAAGAAAGCAAACATCGCCCAACCGGCACTCGTCCTTCCGAAACAGTGCAAGCACACCCTCCCACGACAAGGGAATGGGCACAGCTTCTCATAGGCAACCACCTTGCCAAGACAAGGAGCACGTCTCGCACGGACTTCATGGCACACAAGGCCAACCAATCCAAACACATGATGCAAGACGACAAACCTAGCCAAACACAATCTCTCCAACCAAAGGGGAGACCAAACGCACTTCCGAGCAACGGAAGAACTCCACGCTTGACCTAACCTCAAACCTCGCGCACGCTGGAAACAGCACCATCCAGTACCAAGGAAAACCATCGCTTCCATTAGGTCAGCGCCTCCGACACACTCGACGAGTGTCACGTCGGACCACAATCACAACATCTCTCGATGCCCCACCACTGCAATTCCTCAAACTGCAGCGCGCCACGCCAAGAGCCGCAACACGAGCCATAATGATAACCGCCGACGCTCATCCTCGAGTCCCGAACTCGCCGTGGAGCCTTCACATCTCAAGCCAACTCCAGGGTGAACACAACCCATCCACTGATAGAAACGCACGAGCAAAGACTTACCGGGACATATCTGCCAAATCTTGCCTCGAAATCCGTAGAATAATCGGGACCGACACGTCATTCTGACGCCACAGAGCACGACAAGAACATTAGGCTCGACGAAACAGCAGCTCACCAAGAAGATCCTCTGCTCACCCGACCACACTTCTCGACCAGAACACCTCAGGAGCTAGACAAACCCCAAGCTGGAGTGGTCAAAACCGACAGCAGCTCCCTCGAAGCACGCTCACGGCCACTTAACCACGAACAATCCTCGCCTGCCACCTGACCTCGCTGCAAAAACCTCGAACGCAGCACCGCGAGCTCACGCCTGCCAGCAACCTCTACCCAACGCAGCACAACCAGGGCCACCACCGATGAGGGAGAAGGCTCTCGACCTCGATCCTTAGACCCCATGCTGGCACGAAAGCTGTGGGCAGCAACCACCTTCACAGCGCCGCACAGCGCACTTAAGCTCTCAAGCGAGAAATAGAGCGAAAAAACAAGCACAAAACCCTAAGCCAGTTGCCGACTGTACTGGACCTTATGGACTCTAATCACTGCAATATCTCGAATTCCTATGTACGTCCACAACCACCGCTCTGATACCAGCTATAACGACCCGAGAATCCGATTATCGAGAAGGCCCGATAACCCGAGACTCGAACCGCCGCCCACGAGTCGGGAGGGCTCGGAAGGGCAAAAAGGAGTGTGGAGGCACAAAGAAATAGGAAATAAAGCAGGACAATTCAACAATTAATAGAAATAAATAAACAACTACAGCTACAACAGAGTCCAGTCCAATAGAAAGTACAGTCTAAAGCAGTAGAACATACCACATGCCGAGTGAACACTCGGCCCGGCGAGCTGGCAACTAAGAACCTCCGAACAGCACCCTCGAACCTCGAGGAAGAAGAATCGCCTCACCTGAAAAGCAGGGAATGAGTCTCCAAAATAGAGACTCAGCAGGGATCCCGCGGAACCCCAATCGGAAACAACGGCGGTAGCAGAAAGGAAGGCTACAAGAGCAACCGCAACAGCAGGAACAGTAAACCCGGTGGCCGGTCGAAACCCAGCGCTACAACTACTCCTACTGTACTAGAAACACACCCCGGACTCACGGTCGGGGCTACCGAACCACACTAGTGCCACCCACCGAAGTAAAAACCCACGGCAACCGCACCGTAGAGGCCTGTCTCCCAAGACACGGCCAACCTAGACACGCTGTCCAAGGTGCAACTCTGACCACCTAGTCACGGGTACCGCACAGCAAGACGCAACCTCGGTAAAGATACTAGCACTAGTCTCACGGCACGAGAACCGACACACGCGCCACGGCTAAACAACCGAAACTCAACGGTCAACACGACCAAAACCCAAAGGTCAAAGTCACAGAGACTGGCAGTCTGACACTCCCGACTCGACAGGAGTACCTCTCACTAGAAGCACAGTCAGTAGCGTCCCCTGATGTCTTACACCGCACCGCAGGTGAACTGCCTGACGTGGTAGCTCCTACCAAAGGCACGGACACCGAACAAGTAACCACAAAGCAAGTGACTAGCTGGGGTCACGCCCGTCGGCGTGGGTCCAACCGCCCCCAACCACGTGTACACACACAGACCATGCGTCCTAGGTCTGGCCCTCTAACCGGTTTTCTCCCGTAGCCGGACTCTGGCTAACGACAAGGGGCCCGACGGAAACCAGTCCAAAACCGTCCTCAGGGTAGCCTCTCCACCACTCCCTGGTGGGACCACACGCGTGTAAGCAGGCTACGACTAGTGGCGGGTCACTGAAGGAGTAGACTCTCAAGTCAACGGAAAACAACGTCCGAATCCGACGACGTATGGGGACCATCCCACGTACCGGCACCGTCGCACGGCGACCACAGTCGGAGAAGGAACGGGACTCGCAGCTCACGGTTACGCATGCACCCTGTGCGAGAATCGAGAAAACCCAAGAGACGCTAAGCCACTGGACTCTGGGCAGTCCTCTAGACGCACTACAGCCAACGGTCCTTGAGTTAGAAGACTCGGGGTCAAGACCGTCGCACGCAACAGCACACGGCCGTCAATCTAGTCCAATCTCTTGGTCTAAAACCACAGTAGCATGAATACCGAGGCAGCTCACGAGCCGTCGAGACCATTCCCTCGGGAAGGGAACTAAGAAGCCTTCCAGCCCCGGGTAGGGCAACTAGACTCACAGTCCAAGGCCACACACACGGCCCACGTGGAAAGCACAAAAGCATGATTCCCAAGGCAGCGCCAAAGTTGCCACGCCGATAACTGGACTCGCAATCCAAGGCCAAAGACATTGCCCACTCGAGAATCATCTTCCAGGAAAACTCACGACATGCGGGGGAACCCCACCGCACAAACACTGATACACGGTGACTCGATGTAGCAAGAACACGGCAGCCCGGAACACCTGGGGTCACCCGGACGCGCCAAGCCCACTAGCACGCTTATCGAGGTAACATAGTACCTCCAGACACCCCAAAACATGGTAATGAAACCCACGGGGTGTCCGAGAGACTCACGAGGCCAAAGGTCGACCACTGGGTCACGACCGGGTCGACCGGAGACCAACACAACACACTCGGAACACTAGAAGGTCACCCGGACCCTTAAACTCACGGGCACGCTAATCGAGCTAAATGGAACCTCCGGACACCCAAAGCCACGGTCACGGAACTCCATGGGATGTCCAGGACACACACGGCCCAAGGGGAGAACAATCAACCACAGACTGCCCACCCTGGGAGGCCCGGTAGGTCCCCTCAAGATCGCGCTACACATGCATAGCGCGTTCAGACAGAACGCGCTATACACACCTAGCGCGTTCAACAAGATCGCGCTATACATCTATCGCGCGTTCAGAACAGAATGCGCTATAGGCCTATAGCGCGACAACACAGAATGCGCTACTCACCCCTAGCATGACAAAAACTGCCTTACTGTTCATCTTTCTCGATGAACGCGCCCTATCGGGGCAGTGCGACCTTCAAGAACGCGCTACCTGAGACTAGCGCGTTCTCAGTCCGAAATCGGAAGAACAGAAAAATGGTGGGAAATCCATTCCACGCCCCATCCACCCCCAGAAGGAGGGGAAACAAAGGGGAAAACATTCCCCAACCTCTCTAGCACCGATAGGACCCATTTAAACCCCAAAACACGATCAAAACGTAAGATTCGGCTCACACCCCAAAAATATGCATTTTCCCTAAATCCCTCGAATAAGCCCGCTCGGCTCACCACGGCCTACAAAACTTGCGAGAAATGAAGTACGCGGGTTAAGGGTCCATCTCCCTACCTCCACCGAAGATTCGACGCACCGCGGACGCCGATCCCCGAAGAAAACGCTGTTGAAGCCTCGCCGTTCCACGAACTCACGGCCGAGCTTCACCGCGCCTCCACTGCCTCGATCCTCACCCATCCTCACCCCTGCCTCGCCCGCACCATCCCCACCTCACCCACGCTCCACCCCGTTGGCCGTCGGAGAGAGAGGAAGAGAGGAGAGAGAGTGAGAAGGGAGAGGGAGAGAAGAGAGAAATGAGAGGGGAGAGAGAGAAAAATGTTATATATATAGGAAAATCCAGAAAATCCAGAAAATACCAAAAATAGGAAAATCACATTTCTGCGATCCTCGGAACGCACCGATCGCAATGGTACCACACTCGCCTAGGTGAACGGCCCGGTTCACCCGTAACGAGGTTCTGAATGAATTACCGAAACACACACCGGGAATCGAAAAATACACGCAGAAAATCCGCAGAACGCTTCCGGGCCTCCGAAACAACTCCGGATCGCGTCGATCCGAACACGAAAGATGTCCGAAACGAAATTTTGGACACAACAGAGTCGGACACTCCGAGAAACCAGATCCGGGAACCCTGACCAAGGATCCGAAAAGCTAGGGCATTACAATTCTTCACAGGATATAACTGGAAAAATCGAATGCAGTTGTTCATTCGGGCACAAGACCATGAGATCTAGCGAGTAGTGAGCAAAGGTTCTGAAGAGGGGCGAACTAGCGCTGCTCCTGAGCGGGGAGGAAGATGACCACATACCCTTGAAGTATAAACTGCAAAAAGGGAAATCAGTCAGAGGTGCCCAGGGATAGATCCCGGGGAAGACCCTCCGATGTCTAAGTCAGCACTGATAGTAGAGCATTGGTGCGAAGAGGATAATTGGGAGGGAAATGGGAGCGCGACATCCCTCTCCACCAAAAGGTGAAGTGGTACCTACTCATTCTTACTTGACTTGCTTCTCCCCTTGTCGCAGTGGGGCATGTCCTGTTTAAATAGTGGCCTGTTGTGCGAAAGGGTCCCTGTAAGCGGAGGGGTTCCAGGGGGGTTACGTCCTTCATGCGGGCTCCTTACGGCGCGCGGACTCTTGGCTTCCCCTGTCCCATTTGAGCTTCCTATCATTAAGGGGTTCACAACAGCCGAATCATTAAGCTTCCATCAGTGAGCCCGAGCGAGTGGCACTTGTTCAGGAGTGGTCTCCAGAGGGATAAGTGCTGGGCCGAGACAAGGAATAGGGGGCTCCAAGGGAAATTTCCCGATCAACTGATGCTCGGACTTCCTAACCCGAAGGCCGCCTAGGAAGCACTTGTACCGAGTGAATTTTTGGGCTTCATAATAAGTGGGCCCGGGGGCTGCCACTTTGGGGAGTCGAGCCTAGTTCGGTCCGATTTGGACCTCATTTGGCCTCTCCGTATGGGCCACTTATCCCCCTCCTACTCCCGAGCCAAGATTAGGCTCGGATGAGCAGCAATTGGGCTGGACCGTTTGTGGCATTGGTTGGGTAAAGATATCTCTTCGATAGGGGCCATGTGACGCGGCTCACCTTGGAAATACACCCGTTATGATGAGTAAGAGAAGGCCCCTCCTCGGGAGATCGGACGCCGCGCCGCCTCTCGTCGGGGTTGTTAGGCATTGAACATTTTGCGTCCCTTTATCTCCGGGGTTTTAGGATTTTGCCTCTCTTTGTAGTCGTATTTGAGGGAGGCTTCTGTGCTGTGAGACTAATTTCGGAAGGGCGGAGAATCGTTGTAGCCGTTGGAGCTAGAAGAGCTTCCTGAGATGGTGATCCGTAAGCTCCCTTTTTTCTCCGAAGTTCTCTGGCATAAAGCTTTTCCCTTCTTCTTCTATCTGTCTCATGGCGGATCATCATTATGAGGCTGAGGGGCGGCAGAGAGAACGAACCCCCAGAGTTTTCTTGACGCCGCCGGAGCCGTCCTGCAGCGAGCTGGGGGAGGCGGAGGTGAAGCGGCTGGAGAGTCGCTATGGGCTGCCTTGGCGGTTCCAGTTCCTGGCGCTTGAGCCTCATGAGTCTAACCTGTCCACCCGTTCTGGCCTCTTTTGCTCTTTTCTCCAGGTTTGGAAATGTGGCTGTAGCACTCCAAAAATTTAAATAGAGAATAAATGATAATAACCATACAATATTAACCATGGAATGAAAATAAGAATAATTCTAATAAAAAATGGGAATAACTAAAATAAATCAATAGACCTTGAATGAGATTGAAACGTTAAAGCTACCAAGATGCTAGGACCCTTCGACTCTAATAATATATAGTTATGGGAATCAATAGAGGTATAAATAAATAATTGAGTAATGAAAATTGAGTATACCCTTTTATCTAATTATAGCTTAAAATTAAGAATACAATTCAAGTATTTAGAAGGAATCTCATTCCAAAAACATATATATGTATACATCCACACATATAAAGACTTTCATAGTTAGGATCGAACCTGCCTCTGATACCTAAGATAATGATTAAGAAAGTAAATAAAGTGAAGAAAATTATAAGAAATAAAATCTCTTTATGAAATATTATATTAATCAAACTCTCAATCGATATAGACCTTAGTATATATCATGACCCACCTACAATATAAGCTTAATACAACCCCATAGGAAATGGGCTTAGCATTCAAGGTCAACTCATGTACACTAGCAGACCCTTAAAACCCCACAAATGGGTTAGTATTAGTACATAATGTGTTTCTAGAAGTATATAAACATATATATATATAATGGGCCATATAAAATGGCAAGGATATGTAATTATAGAATAAATGAGCATTGACTCTAACATATAAAGCCTTGGATATACAAGTATTATTATAGCCGCACCGAGTTAATAAAGTTTAAAACACCCATGGTAAACCCAATAGCCGTATGGGCCTTGCATATGAAATTAGCATAAGGCTAATGGGTCTTGTGTATATACATACATACATATATATATATATATATATATATATATATATATATATATATATATATATATATATATATATATATATATATATACATGCAAAATGTTAATAGATATGAGCCGCGAGTATAAAAGATCTAACAAATAACAAATGAGTTAGTCATATATCAAAATATTGAATATTGAATAAAAACTCCTAAATACTTGTATAAGAAAAACCAAATTATATATATCTTATAGCCCATTATCTCTTTGGTCAACCTTGTAAATTTGACCATATACATGAGCTCCATCGCAAACTCATAAGGACCTAACGATCATATACATGTGTACGGGTTCTTAACCAAATGGGCCTTCACCCAAACGAGACTCATCCATGGGATGCACACATATATCTACATATCCACTCGAGGGCCTTTTACTTTCCCACTTAAACCATCTCATGGAGTATATATAATTATCCTTAAAACTTTGAAACCCATGTATCCATCGAATGGGTCAATCCGATACACATACGTACAAAGGAGGCCAAAGAAAATACATAACTATTAACTTATATATATATGTACATCGAATGGGCTAATCTCACCCATGCGCATAATGGAGCCCAACCCATCATATACATACCCATGAGGCCTTAAAATCCATGTACGATTTAGGCTTCTTCCATCAAAGCCAACCTCTCTGCAAACTAAAATGGGCCTTGACCCATGTATGCTTCCCACAGCAGCATAGCTAAAAAGGGTATAAGTATTTATATGTACGATGAGAGGGTGGTTTATAAAACCCAACCCTTTAACCACATTCGAACGTGCATAGGAGAAACCTTAGGTTTTTCTCAGCATAGAACGGGTTGGAGGCTCCTATTTTGGCAGGGAATTATAAATTATAGAACCATTAGGATTCGTATGGGGGAAGCATGGGTCCCACTAGAGCCCTTAACCATTCGAGGGACTCTTTCTCTAATAAATAGCCTACCCTCTCCCACCCAGCCGCTACTGTTGCAGCACAATTGCTCTTGTTTTTCTTCGTCTTTCCCAAGGGAAGGGCGGTTGCCGCCATTGAGTTGCTACTGCTGCTGTTGCATATCCCTTCTCCCTTCGCAGGCGTTTGCAGCTGTTGCATTGTTACGTGCTGCGGCTCTTTCTTCATCCTGTACGTGCATGCGCTTAGGGGGTACATTGACGCCGCCGTTTCCTTCTTCCTCCTGTAAAGAAGACTTTCTTCTGCTTCCCTCTGCTTCCTTAGACTTCCGTCGGTCGTTCTTCACTCCAAAGGTAGGTTTTCTCAGAGAACTAAAGCCCAAGACAATAGTAATTAAGTTGCATTACATGTTTACGTTCTCTAGTTTACAGTTTGCATGGTTATTTTAAGTAATTAAATAATCACAATATGTTTAAATATTTTATATCTATGTAATCGCATATCTAACAATCATAAAATATACGTGACTAGAATGCTCATGATTTATCCTTAATTTCTATGTGATTATATGATGTATTAACTAGTTAACCATTAAATTTAGAAAATAAAATAAGTTAAATGATTAACACGGTGAATCGGGTGTTGCTGTATAACAGTAGATATTAGTTTTTACTTTGATAATTCGTTCTAAGTCGCCACAGCATTCTTTGGCCATGAAATTTTATGGACGTATTATTGGGGTGGAGACCAAGGTAGTGAGGGTGATACCTCCGTTTTCCAATCCTCCTAGAACAAAGTAGCCCATCTCTCAACCAAAATTTTTTTTGAACATCCGGTTAGGTAAAGTTTTTTGAGCCCATCATTTCGGTATATAGAACACGTGATTCTGATGTGTATACCTCGAGAACGGGAATTTCAAAGATTTTTAGATTATTAGTTAATGAAATAACGACAATATATATGTTTATATATATATATATATATATATATATATATATATATATTTTGTTACTTTTACCTGAATCTTTAAAAATCTTTATCTATTAAATTATATAAAATAAAATTATAAAAATTTTATATTTAAAATTTAAAATTTTTCTATTAATTATCATATATTTTATTTCTGTAAAAAATTATATATATATATATATATAATGTATCTTTGAATGTATGTTTGAAATTATTGAATTAAATAGATATTAATGTGAATTCTTGTTAAATAAATTAAGTTAAAAATCATAAAATTAACGTCCCTCCAAGTGGATGCTAATTAATAAATGACGCCACTCATGGGCATCAATTAATATAAGTTTATTTAATTATAGTTAATTTTAGAATTGGATGGACGTAAATTCTATAATTAACGCATTCATGTTCTTACTGTTTTCTTCCGGTTTTGACACATACCGCGGGTCTTTTGGCACTCTCATCTCACGTCCGTAGATGGAGCCCATGTTTCATGATTGATTCACGTTATACACCTCAACTCTTGGTGACATATGAGCCCTCTGTTGGACATTCCGTTCCTTCGGACTGGTAAGTTAGTCATTGGGACCTCCGTAAGTCTACTCGTAGCCTTAGATTCCCTCAAGGTCGACTGAGCTGATTGTACCTTAAACACCTTGTACCATTTTAATTGTCATGTCACTCTGGAGAAACGTGGTAACCCGGCCCTTTCATGGCGCTATGCTTGGCCCATGAGAGATTCTCTTAAGCCGGTGGAGTGAGCGATCATTCACTAGGTGATATATTGAATTGGATATCCTATGGTTAGGAGCCAATTCTTCAACTTCCTTCATGTCCATTGAATTAGTGACTATCATGTTGATCATCTATTCAAGATATCATGGCAACCTATCTAGGTGCCAATTCCATCCAAGTTATCGACATGTCATGGTTTCTATGCTTTTGCGTGGATTTTATCACAAGTCTATCCCTACTCAAGGGCCTCGCCCTTGAATCTCATGAAATCTTACCTTATCATTCTATTAAAGTTTATTCTTGAAACTCTTTATTGGCTATGGACTATAGTGGATGTCTAGATCTATCTTTAATACTATGCATATAGGGCCCGATCTGGTCCTGGGAGGAGCACTCGAAAGTACTTGTGTCCATGAGAGTTATATTGATCATGGTGTCTGGCATTGCACCGAAGTGCATGACTAGTTTGATCTTTGACATTCCGCACTCTCTCTCTCTCTCTCTCTCTCTCTCTCTCTCTCATGACGTTACTTGATATTACTTGCGTGTGTGACTTGACTTATGTGACTCGACTTGCGTGTCCCAGAATGGGCAAGTACTTGCGTGAAATAGCCAATAATCTATAAATTCTCTCATGAATGTCTCTTGTTTAGGACTCGCTTAGAAGTTTTGCATAACGTTGTTAATCTCCTGCTAGTTTTGTTTTACTTGCTCAGTTATTTCTACATGCATAGCCTTACTTGTATTTACATGTAAAAATATAATTACTTAAATCAATTGCTTGTTCTTGAGATATAATTCTTACTGAGCTTTCGCTCACCCAGTTTTATTCAAACATTTTTAGGTAATCAGGTGGCTAGCGAGATCGAGACTCATACGGGAGGGACAAGTGTGCAAGAGAGCTCCGGAATTTAGTGAATCCGAGTCTTATTTTTCTTGAGTCTAGTTTGGTGTCTCTTGTCTAGTTATGTCTAAGTCTAGTTTATGCATCTCGATTCCTTTCTTTCTTAGTGATGAGTTGAGTCTTTAGATTTTTGAAGTTTGAGAATTGTAAGAGACTTATAATTGGAATAATATTTCCTTATTGTTCAAATTATTATGGTCTTATGTTTCATGCTCTTGATTATTCACGACTGTTAACTGCCACGTTCCGAACAAACGACACGTTCCGCTGCTATCGGTTCGGGGCGTGATAGAGGTGGTATGAGAGCTTCGGCTTTCACATCCTCAAGTTATTAGGCTCCAATGATAGGTCACGTATCCTTATCAGTCGTATCACAGCTTCGTCTTTCAAATCCTTAGGGCATTAAGTCCAAGTAAAACGTGGAGTATCCTTGTCGGTCATCCTATAGGAATTTCGTTAGAATTGGGTAGAGCTTCAGGTTAAATTATAAAAGAAGGATGAAATATCTAAGTCCCATCATTAATAACCATTATAATCCTTGAATTGATAAATTAATCTCCCCAACTATTCTTGTAGGAACTTGAATAAAATGGAAGTATCTAAACCGAACTTTGTCCCTGAGATGGTATTGGTGGATGTCCATGCTTATGCGGACCTTGTCCGAAGAGTCCAAGAGTTAGAGAAGGCAGTAGAAGAAAAAGAAAGAATGGAAGGAAAAGACCAAGTCAAAAATTCTGAGAGGTTCGCCGTTGTTGACATGTTCATTTTACTCTCTTTCTCTTCAATACCTGCTTGAAAGATCTCTACTCTCCCCTTTTACTAAATCGATATGTAAAATAAATGGGACAGTAGAAGGAGAACAGAAGAGAGTAAAGAACCGTGATCGCCACCAAGATGCCGTACGTGATGAACACGCCGTATCTTGGAAAGAGAGGGAGACACTCGCCTTAAAATCAGCACTGCAGGGGATGAGCGGCCCGTGATGAACCGCCTGTATGTTGGACGGCCGCACGACAGACCGTACTTTAGTGCTGCGGGGGCGCGGGATGTAGAACTACTGGCTGATGGACGGTTTCGAAACGACCGCAGGACGGTGAAAGAGGGTCAAAGATGCACCGCACATACCATAGAACGGTCCTGACAGAGTCGCACAAGACCATCACGCCAGAAGTTGCAAAAGGGTCCAACCTCTACCCTCTCCGGCCAGCCAGAGGGAATGGGTCTCGTGTTAGGGATTGCTGACCTGCAAAATAACGTGAAAACACAGAGAAAACCTAGATTAGAACTGAAAAGTGTAGTAGATGCCAAAATAACAAGAAATGAACATGAATAAGTGGAAAGGGGGATACCTGGGGGATTTTAAACCCCTAGGGTGTCATAAACGTGAGTGGGTGTGTGCATGGCAATGAAGATGAAGAAAAACGTGGGGAGAAAGTGAGAAAAGTGATGCATGCAATGAAAAAGAGGACAAAACTTATCAAACACACAAGACATAAGAAAATTAGACTACTCCCTGAATCGTAGGCTTATATAGACGTGGAAAGACTCCCTCCTTGGTGCTAGGTCGCTCAAGAATGCGGCAGGACTTCACCGTCGACCAAAAATCTCCCCCCTTTCGAACCCGGCCTTTGGGGTCTATTTATAGAGCACCTAAAGTCCTAGCTCGAAATTAGGGTTTAGAAGCATTTTCAGGTCAAGATAATCAAAGGAAAATCATAGATAATCAAATTATCTCTCATCCAGTCGAAACGGCACTCAAAATGGTCCATTATCCGCGGATAAAATGACGGGAGAAGTTGGGGATAAAACCACGGATAAAGAGATAAAATCTGTTGAAATTCAAGAATCGAACGGATGAACGGTCTAACGATAGACCGTTCAACTAGATGTGCGGTCATGTTCTGGCCGTCCAACCCCGTCGGTGAAAATTCAAAATAAATCGTAAATAATCCAAATTATCCATCAAACTAACCGAAACCTTCGCCGTTGGACTCTCAGAGATGAACGGCTCAGATGAGACCGTTCAAAGGTAAAGCGGCCAAAGACAAACTGTTCTAGCCTTGTCGGTGATAAATAGATTAATTGGATAATTATTTGAGAACACCACCAAGCGCAGGACTCTGAGAAATGAGCGGCTACCATCCGTCTGTTCATCAAGTTGAACGGTCAGAGGAGGGCCGCATAAATGCTTGTCGGTGGAAATTCAAAAAATTAACCAAAATATTCCAAAATAGGTGGACGGTCCACAGGCAACCGCGCATTGATTGAGCGGCTAGGGATGCACCGTACATGTAAGAGGCGGCGAAGATGGGGGTGGAGAAGGTGGTGGCAAAGGGGGTGACGTGGTTGATGGAGATGGTGAAGGTGAAGAGGAAGGAGGTGATGGTAGGGATGGGGAAGAAGGAGGAGAGGAAGGTAGTGGCGTAGTGAAGGAAGTGGCGGGTGGTGGCGCTCTTCGGTGTATCATTACAACACGTCGAGAGGCGTTGGGGACAGGAGTGGTGGTGGAAACGGAGGGTGAAGGAGAAGTTGCCCGAGCGGAGGCTGAAGTAGGCAAAGGTGGTGGAGGAGATGGGATAGAGGAAGAAGTGGGTAACGGAGCAGGTACCTTATCAACTGAAGAAACACCAGGGTGCCCCTGGTCTTGACGTGGAGACGGTTGCCGAGACGGTTGCCTAGGCGGCACGGCTTGCTGCTGTTGCTGCTTGCTACTGAGATATGAAATAACTTGGCATATGACAGCCCAATCAATCATCTTCTTGTCTTCCAAATTGCGAACAAGTTCCCAGAACTCGGGGCAGTCCTCAATCAAATGCCCCTGTTGACGATGGAATTCACAGAACTAGAGAAAATTCCCGACCGCAGGTCAGCAAGGCATAACCAGAGGGAGCTGCAACGCATGGGTGGCCATCAAACTCCTGAAAATATTTGTAAGAGATTCCGACAATGAAGAGTGAGAAGCCCGCTACGGGCAAGGTGGATGCCGAGGGGTATGAAAAGATAATGGAGATGGTAGCGGGGGTTGCGTAGGTGAAGGAGGAGGGATAAAATGATGTGGAGGTGTGGGAGGCATGGGAATGTAATGGACGGCATCTACCCGCTCTGGGTGTAGTGTTTCCTTGACCGGAAGTGGAGGGGTGTGGGGAGATAAAATAGCGAAGGGCTGACTCGTGGAGGGTTAGTATGCGGTGGAGCACATAGAGGTATAGGGGTGTGGGGAAGCGGAAGGCCGACTCGTGGAGGGATATGTAGTGGAGGGTTGGCCCATGGCGGATGGGGAAGAGAAGGGGTATGTGGAAGGCGAAGGTGGAGGGGACTCGTGGTCAATGGAAACTAGGAGTTGTTGGCTAATGAAGCGGGCTCGACTGTAAAGCTGCTGCCATGATGTAATATCATTTAGGGCTAAGATACATCTGAGCTCGGGCGTTGCATTAGAAATAACCATCTTGATATGCTCGCCCTCCGGGATATGCTCCGGGACTTGTGCAACTAGGCGACGCCAGCGGTCGACGAACGTGGAGAATTCCTCACCGGGCGTCATCTTCTCTTGGGCCAGATCAACCATAGAATATCTGGGCCTAACCTGGTCCTGGTACTGCTGAATAAATCTTGCTTGAACGGCTTGAAAATTCATCATCTGCTCCTGCGGTAATGTGAAGAACCAATCCTTGGTCGAGCCCTCTAAAGATAGGCCAAACAAATAGGCCATCAAGCGTTGATCATGCTGGAACTAGGCCGACTCATATAAGAACTCATTTAAATGCACGTAGGGGTCACCGACTCTACCATAGCGACAATAAGCTGGAATCTGTGAACGTGGTGGGAGTTGAAGACGTTGGAATGCAAATGGGATGTTCAAAGAAGTCTGAGGATTGATTCATCATTGTAATTCATCAAGCTGGCGTTGGGTCCGAGTGAACATCTCCTCGGTAAGAAGAGTCCGAGAAGGATATGAGCCAGTCTGAGCAAGAGATGATGAATTTTGACCAAGATAATGTTGATGGGCCGGATAAGGAGATCCGGCCTGAGAAGAAGGAAAGCCCATTCCAGGAATGGAGGAATGCATTGGCTTGGAAGAATCATGTATATGGGAATGAGGATTGATTGGGCTAGCAGCAGCACGGGTGGGGTAAGAAGGCCCGTTTAAAGAATAGGGTCCAACGGGGGAATAAGGAGATGGGCCCGCATGGGAAGAGGAATCCACACGGGGGTAAGAAGATGGAGAGGTGCAGGAATAAGGTACAGGGGAGAAGTGCTCCATGGGGAGAATGGAGACTTTATACAGTGAATTTTAAATGAATACAAGGAGGGAAATGAACGTAGGACAAATGCGACTAAAGGGAGACAAACAAAGATGAACTAGACCTACTGAGCCTAATCTGACAAAAAGATGTAAATCATGACACTGTGCAACATACAATGGAGGAGAGAGATGAGAAAAGAATCAACCAATTACCTAAACAAATTCCAAATGATGCGCGAAGATTTCTTATAAGTTCTCTTTTAGGACCTTAGTGGATTGATTAAAAATGTGACTTCGCTCAACCACAAGGTACCTAAATAGAGTGAGAATGGAGAACTGGCAGACTCTAAAGGACTCTCTCTCGCACGAATGCAGACCCTAGACTAGGGGGTGGTATGGTACAACCTGCCCGGTGTCCGTGTGAGAATCCACAGCTCATGGGGACTTACGGAGGTCCTCGGTAAGGTCCCCTGGTCGGCTCCAAGGAGTATGGAGACGAGAGGAAACCCTACCTTGGTAGGAATGCAACTAGATGTGAATGAAATGCATGAGTCCTATATGCACCGGAGTGCGTGCAAGATCTAGCCTGGTGAACTAGCAACCAATGACCAAAATAAACATGCGAGGATGAAAGCACATAGGCAGCAACAACATATAACCAGGGGAAGATCAATAAATGGCACCAAGGAGAACAAAGACAATATAGATATGGCAATCAAAGCAATCTTGGGTGCATTGTGGCATCAGAATGACGGTCTGTGGGGGACCGCACAACAAGATAGACGGTCTGGGGTGGACCGTTCCAACCACGGCACAGTATCAGAATAAAATAGACGATCAGAAACTGTTGGAATGAAACCTGGATGTACGGTCGATAGTAAGCCCGCACAACCTATAGAACGGACCTATAGAAACCGTATAATAGCAGCCAGAATAGGCAGGAAGGAGACTGAGACTGTCATGCCCCAACGCAGAATATCGGGACGTATAGTTAGAAACTAGCTAGAGATAATATTAATATGTTAAACTAAACAATCGTACATGTGCTGTGGAAAGAAGTACTTCTATTGATCAAGAAAGACTCTAAGTTTTATTACAATAACCATCAATGCTTAAACACGATCAAACATAACTTCCAACTGATTCTAATACAATAACTGACTCCCAAAGGGTAAATAAAGTGCTAACACAACACTAAGGAGTAACTAATGTAAACAACTATGCCAACTCGGCATCTACTAACAGGTACACTCAAGGGTATCACTCATGTCCCTCCCCTTCAGTATGCGCATCGTCACCTGAATAGCCTGGAAAGGGGGAAAACAACTATATGAGCTAACGCTCAGTAGATAATAACAGGCAAGTTTACAGGATTAACCAATTAGTTACATTTTCATATGCAATGACAAGAAAAGAAATAACTGACGAGATGATAAAAATAGCGTAATATAAGATCTTCCAAGGTCAAGAAATATATGATGACAAGAATTAACAAGAATATCAAGTACAAGAATGTTCAATAGGAAATTGAAATATAGAATTGGCCAACAAGCAAGTGTTTTAAACATCAAGTCAAGCACGATAATGTAACAAGTATAACAAGAGATTTTCTATCGTAGACGTCACGCTGATCATGCACTCGGTGCAATACCTCACCATGTCATTACAAACTCCCATGGACACAAGTACTTTTCGGGCGCTCTCCCCAGGACCAGACCGGGCCCTTGTGATGTGTTGACATTGATTTGTTGGATCCAAGATCCCAAGTTTTGTCTAGACATTTAATCAAGTTTAATGGCCAATTAATCAGAGGAATTTCTGTCAAAAGTACGAGATTTAAGGACTAACATGTCCTAGGATTCATTAACTTAAAAACTCGGTATACGGTCACTTCTGGGCCGTTTGACAGGACATACAACTACTACTAGCCGCATTACAAGAACTGGACCAAATCAGTTCACGAGGTCAAGAATGAACAGTTGACAGTGTGCCGTTCAGGTAAGTAAGCAATACGTGACCTTAAGACACAATTACGATACTTATACGGACTACGCTAGACCATTCATGGAGACAAGCAGTCAACTATGGGCTGCTCATGTGCTGATTAGCCCAAGTTGATCCGTGACTTAAAACTCAGCGATTTGGTCACGAATTTTCAGGTTGTAGCCGGGTCATACGGGTCTCAAAATGGCGGATTCTAACTCATCGGATAGAGTGTCCGGGTAGAATCGTACTAAGGGACAACAATTTAGGCTTAATGGCCGTAATGCCATATAGATTGTTAGTGTGCTATTAGTCTATTCTACCAGGGTATAAGGGCTTTTAATTGATTTCCTAACAGCCATTTCAAAATACCTTGATTCGTGAATTATTATAATCTCAATTTCAAGAGATAAGTTAATTACAAGATGGTAACTCAAGATACTAGATCAAGCCAATAGTGATAATAGACAGTAATACAAGACATCAATTTACTTTCAAAATTACCATTTTATTATATGGGTTTCTAATTAACCATTTGTGTGCGTTGAAGTGGAGATAGTAATCGGAATGGTTTATACACTTTGATTGAGTGCAGGGACCATTGTTCTTCAATTTTGGATTGAGGAACACCGGGCTTAATTTGAGATCATAGGGTTGCATGTATGGGTCATTGGTTCCTCAAAATATGGTTTTCAATTGGACTAGGCTTGAATGGGTCGATCCCCTCACGGTCCGGATCGATCCTCGGGCCGAAAACATGTCTACCGGGGCTGACAGCATATGGGTCGACCCATTGGGTCGACCCCTGGAAAACCAAGGGTCTGTCTGTGTATGGGCCGACCCATTGGGTCGACCCCTGCACAGACAGACTGATGTCTACTGTTTGGGTCGACCCAATGGGTCGACCCCTGGAAAACCAGGGGTCTACCAGCGTGTGGGTCGACCCCTGGGGTCGACCCTCGCATGGACAGACTCCTATCTGTGTATGGGTCGACCCAATGGGTCGACCCCTGCATTTGTAGATGCGAACGTGACTTCCGGAAACCCATGAATCTCACCCAATTGGGGTCTAATTAGACTGAGATCTTAACCCCATGCCCCTAGGTTCTTGATGGACATATTAGGGTCATACTACAAGGGTTTGGAACACTAAATTCACCGGAAAACTAATCAAAATCACAACCTATCTAGGAAGAACACTTAAAAACTTAGTCATAGCATGCTTCTAATCAAACACAAAATACTCTAAGCATGGTCTATAAAAATTGGGGCTTTCTACTCCAAATGATAGATAACATGCAGATGATTACAACCATGCACATTAATTAGAGTTGTGTCTATCATCATCTACCTGAATCGAAGAGAAATTTAGAAGTTAGAACGAAGAATGCCCGTTTGACAGCCCTTCACTATTTCCACGAGATCTCCCTCCACACCTAATAGAATTTGGGGCTTTTACTACCAATGGAAAGAGCTCTCCGAGAGGATCAAAATGGTATACTCATGCAGATTTTGGTCGAGGGTACTTACCTTAATCTAAGGAACAAAGAAGAAGGAAGGAGGACGACGGGATGCCGACACACCTCCACTAATCTCCCGAGATCTCCCTGGATCGATCTCCACTGCAGCCACCGCTGCTACCAAAGGATTCTAGGGTTGAAGAGCTTTATTTTTATAGCTCATACACCTTCTGGAGCCTTCGGTGCTAGGAGAATTCGTCGATGCAAGGTGAGTGTTTGAAACGGCGCCGAAATGTTTGACCTAACCCATGCGCGACCAAATGCTTCCTATTCGATAAAAATTTCGTGGCATTGTGAGAGGAGAAATGATCCTCTCTTTAATACCTTTCATTTGCCCCTGGTTTGGGCTCATTTGGTTAAGGAATGAGCTCGAATTTGATGTTTTAAAGTGGTGGTTACTATTGAGCACGAATTTGATTAGGTAAGTGTGAAAATTTGACTAATCCCACTAATTCGGCCTAGTTAATGATTTTATTAGGGTTGTCCATAGAAGAACAAATTGTTAAACGCAATTGATTCTACAAGAATATGATTTTTATCGATTTTTATAAAATAGTCGAAATGTGACTTATTCTATTTATTAAAGAATTAATCTAATTAATTTCGAATTAATTCCCATTAATTCAAATAATTTTAAATAATTTTTAATTAAATTCAAATAAATTTCTAATTAAATTTCTAAAAGAATTTGGGGTATTACAGAGACTCACATGTGCCAAGAGGATAGACAGCCAAAGGCTGGCCGCACAAAACCTGAACGGTCTAAGACAAACCGTCTATAGCAGCAGAGTCGCAGGTGTCAAGACCCTGTCGAAGAGACGGACGGTGCCTTGGTAGCCGCCCAAGAACTTGAACGGCTCTATACTAAGCGCTCAACATCCAGGAGCAGAGGCCAGCAGAAAACCTGAAACCACTCCCAAAACACAAAACTAACAAAGCAAGGGGGAGTCAGCAAGCCACTAACACAATGGGCACTAGGTGTCCCACCGTGATCGCCAAAAAATGGGATGTTGACATCGTTTTACTCTCTTTCTCTTCAATACCTGCTTGAAAGATATCTACTCTCCGCTTCTACTAAATCGATATGTAAAATAAATGGGACAGTAGAAGGAGAACAGAAGAGAGTAAAGAACCGTGATCGCCACCAAGATGCCGTACGTGATGAACACGCCGTATCTTGGAAAGAGAGGGAGACACTCGCCTTAAAATTAGCACTGCAGGGGATGAG
The DNA here is from genome assembly GCA_022559845.1 of Amorphophallus konjac. Classification (NCBI taxonomy): domain Eukaryota; kingdom Viridiplantae; phylum Streptophyta; class Magnoliopsida; order Alismatales; family Araceae; genus Amorphophallus; species Amorphophallus konjac. The sequence goes on from CM040117.1 coordinate 47,744,998, forward strand.
CGGCCCGTGATGAACCGCATGTATGTTGGACGGCCGCACGACAGACCGTGCTTCAGTGTTGCGGGGGCGCGGGATGTAGAACTACTGGTTGATGGATGTTTTAGGAACGATCGCAAGACGATGAAAGAAGGTCAAAGATGCACCACACATACCATAGAACGGTCCTGACAGAGCCGCACAAGACCATCACGCCAGAAGTTGCAAAAGGGTGCAACCTCCACCCTCTCCGACCGGTCAGAGGGAATGGGCCTCGTGCTAGGGATTGCTGACCTGCAAAACAACGTGAAAACACAGAGAAAACCTAGATTAGAACTGAAAAGTGTAGTAGATGCCAAAATAATAAGAAATGAACATGAATAAGTGGAAAGGGGGATACCTGGGGGATTTTAAACCCCTAGGGTGTCATAAACATGGGTGGGTGTGTGCATGGCATTGAAGATGAAGAAAAATGTGGGGAGAAAGTGAGAAAAGTGATGCATGCAATGAAAAAGAGGACAAAACGTATCAAACACACAAGACTTAAAAAAACTAGACTACTCCCTGAACCGGAGGCTTATATGGACGTGGAAAGCCTCCCTCCTTGGTGCTAGGTCGCTCAAGAATGCGGCAGGGCTTCGCCGTCGACCAAAAATCTCCCCCCTCTCAAACTCAGCCTTTGGGGTCTATTTATAGAGCACCTAAAGTCCTAGCTCGAAATTAGGGTTTAGAAGCATTTTCAGGTCGAGATAATCAAAGGAAAATCATAGATAATCAAATTATCTCTCGTCCAGTCGAAACGAGACTCAAAATGGTTCATTATCCGCGGAGAAAATGACGGGAGAAGTTGGGGATAAAACCACGGATAAAGAGATAAAATCTGTTGAAATTCAAGAATCGAAGGGATGAACGGTCTTACGATAGACCGTTCAACTAGATGTGCGGTCATGTCCTGGCCGTCCAACCCCGTTGGTGGAAATTCAAAATAAATCATAAATAATCCAAATTATCCATCGAACTAACCGAAACCTTCGCCGTTGGACTCTCAGAGATGAACGGCTCAGATGAGACCATTCAAAGGTAAAGCAGCCAAAGACAAAACGTTCTAGCCTTGTCGGTGATAAATAGATTAATTGGATAATTATCTGAGAACACCACCAAGCGCAGGACTCTGAGAAATGAGCGGCTACCATCCGTCCGTTCATCAAGTTGAACGGCCAGAGGAGGGCCGCATAAATCCTTGTCGGTGGAAATTCAGAAAATTAACCAAAATATTCCAAAATAGGTGGACGGTCCACAGGCAACCGCGCATTGATTGAGCGGCCAGGGATGCACCGTACATGTACATGGGTGTTGAAACTCATAGAAAAGCCCAATCAACCAAAACCAAGGCCCGTTAAGCCCTGAATTGAAACAAACCTAGTCAGGGAGGGAGGCTACCCATAAAACTGCCCCAAGACATGACTGAAAACAGCCCCAATGAGTGATGGACAACTCGAGGCATCAACAAATGGGAGTAAGAGGAACGACTCAACTTATCGGCAAAAAACGGGTGTCAACAGATGCCCCTCCTTAACGTCCTCTTTACAGGGGAGCGAGCGGAGGTGAAGCGAAAGTGACATGGAACATGGAGATGGAGCGAAAATGCAACGAAGTGGACCGGAAAAGCGGACGTTAAGGTAAAACGACACCCATTTTTACCAACAAGCGACAGGAATCTTTCGAAAAACTCTGAACCAAATGTAAGGAATGATAAAACCAAATGTGACACCAGTCTGGAGGAACTAACCTCATGGGGGACACAATCTCGCGGTCCAATGAGGAGGCCAAAAGCAGGTAGCAAAAGTCAAGAAACAGGCTAAAGCTCCAGACGGGGACCTCTTAATCAACCAAACCAATCGAATTGACCAAAGAGAACCTTCCAACTCATAGTGGAATTAGTTCCTCTTACTCAAACATTGAACGCACAGTTAACCATTACTGATGGGACATTCTGCAGACAAACCATGGGGCATGAAAGCTTAAAAAGATGCGTATGATGCATGCTGGGCTAAAGTAAAAGAAATCGTTAAAATAAATGCAAATAAAGATTAAAATACAAAATACTCGAGAATAATATTGATAAATTGGGAAAATTAGAGTCAAGATACCATCCACAACCACGGTGTGCAGGATAGAACCATCCTCCCCATGACATCCCAAACTAACGGCCCATCCGAAGATTAAACACGTGAACCTGGATCATCATCATTTTTGTTAAAGGGGAACATCAAATCCTGAAACACGCAGATAACCAACTGGTTCTCGAGATAATATATTATAGTACCATATAATAATGCAATAAGGGTGATAAGGTTAAAAGGCCATACCTAACTTACCTGCGCAGGTGAAACGGCAAGTGAAAGTTTGGATTTTCTTTTTCGGATTTTTATGGATTTTTATGAATAAGATAAACAATATAAACATAGCGATTAACATAATGATAAACAACATGACATAACATGACGAATGGAAACAACACAACAAGACGGACAAGCACCTAGGCAAAGGCATAAACAGACAATACGTATGTATGAACATGGTGTGACGAGACAACAATCGGTGGGACAACACATGGTTGGAATAAGAACATGACGGATCACACGGTTGGGACAACACCTGGAACATAGAGGGACGAATATCAACATATGCAAGACAACTATGTGGTAAGGAACAAGACAACTATGTGTGGGATAACACGGTGGGACATAGGCACGAGACAAGGACACGGCGGGACAACACATGAACAAACACGCGCTTCAATCAAAACCCAAGATCAAAATGAAGCAGAACCGTCAGGTTCATAATCGTGAGGCAAAGTCCTCTTATAAAGATATGATCATTCCAAACAAAAGCTGAGAGGACATGAGCTTCAGAATAGATCGAGAGATATGTAGAATGAAACAGATCAGAAGATGTGAACAAGAGGCAGAGCAAAAAGATATAGCAAGGAATGCATGAGTATTTGCAACCTGCACACTTAGCAAACGGATTACGTATCTATCCTTAAAATAAATACATATGCATGAAAAAGACACATTTTTTTGGATTTTTGTGATCTTTTTTTTGATTTTTTTAGATTTTCAATAATATTTCATTTTTCTGGATTTTTTTGAAGTATTTGATTTTTTAGGTTTTTGAAATATTTGATTTTTTTTGAAATTTTGAAGTATTTGATTTTTTGAAATTTTGACAATATTTGATTTTTTCTTTCTTTTTTTTAGAAATTTTGATTTTGACATAGCAATCTGCAGCACCTAAAGACGGGCTCAAACTACTCGCCAGGGATCGTCGTTCCTACCCCTTTCATTAAAGGCTTCCCTTAAGCAGGGCGTGCATGTAAGGGTGGCTTTTTATAACCAACCGCTCCTGAAGAACGGTGCCCCTACTAAGGCCATACCCGAGATACAACCCAGCCTAAGCAGGAGAAGCAGAAGAAGAATTGGAGACAAACTTCATATAGGATGGGAGATATCAGGGCCCGAATTCATTCCAGGGCACTACCCCTCAAAGAGTAGGTCTGTTGCGCCGGGGCTTTGTGTCTTTGATTTTTAGACCCATATTTATCAGGCACGTATGCGACCGGGCTCATGACGTCCCGCGAAGAACTGTACTGCCACTCTTGCCATGCCTTTCAATCATAATTTTACATTGAATTATTTTCTCATTTTGGTAGCCCTTATTAGCTAGATATAGCATGAAAGCTCACTTTTCAAGGGTCAAGACTGCCCCTATTTGAGACCTCTCTCGTATTAGGGAGCGCCTAGGTTAGTCATCTTATCCATCAATCTCTTGCCCCTGCACTTGGCCGAGCAAAGAAGAGAACAAGACCTTTGTGCATACCCAAAGTATGGCCAAAGCAGTAACGGTGTGTCTCAGAGAGATCGGCTATGGCTTGCCATGTAGTGTGTGAAAAATCCATACTCATAGGTCACCCTCAACAATCGAGGAAAGAACTAGACTCCCAGCGCTAAGCTATCACCAGCTTAAGATGCTACAGAAGCTACTCATTTTATTTGACTAATTAAGCAAATTCAACTAAAGCCACTCAACCATGTTGAGGAACCAACGTTATAAGCATGTGCAGGTGTAAGAGAGATAATAGCGATGATAACATTTTCTTGCACAAAATAACGATACCTTTACAAATCTATGGCGCGGAAACCGGCAACCTGAAGCGAACATGATCATCGAGCTTTTGATCAGCACGAGCTTTATATTCCTTGCTTGCTAGGATAAAAGGGTGAAAAAGGATAGCAATGTGTAGATATTCCTTGACATAGAGGAGCGGCAGACATCAAATTGGACAAAGAAGAAATAAAAGGAAGATAGACGAGGGCTAGAACTCCCTCGTTAAGGCACAGAGGCCCTGATAACAAGGAACCAAATACAGAATGAACCGAGATTAACTGATATCAAGGCGGACTAAAGCCTCGAAAATAGTAATAAAAAGGGTAAGAACCTTGAAAGGGTGAGGAGGAAAGAACAGAAAGACGATGAAAAGATAGCTGTGAAGATAAGGAATAAGGAGAATGATCATCCGACGTGGTCGGAGAAGAAGAGTAGCGATCACCCGCCAGAGGCGGGGAAGAAAATGTATGAACACCCGACAAGGTCGGGGAAAAGAAATGGGAACCACCCGACAAAGTCGGGGAAGGATTAGAAAAACCACCCGACAAGGTCGGGGAACGAGCACAAGGAATCCCCAACAGGGTCAGAGGAAAAGGATGAGAAGCGAAATCCGGACGTACCCGGGGAGAAAAATTACAAGAGGATGCCCCTGGATCAAGGGAAGAGGAGGACATAGGCCGAGGCCTAGAATGGTGAGAATAGGAGAAGCTGGTGAAAATATGGTCAGGTGGCGGAAGGTACACCACCCACGGATAAGAACTGAGCAACAGAAAAGACGAATAGACAGAAGAAGGAGAGGAGGGAGTGGACCCCCGAGTGCACAACTGACGGCCCTTGAACTTATGTCGTCGCCTCTTCTTATCAGAAATCTTCTTGAAATAACGCCGCCTGACGCGGACTCGGACCTTTTGGCTTCTTAATCTGTAATATTTTCTCAAATAACGGGCCCACCTGGCAGACGGCCTAGCCCGGCTGTGAACATGCAACTTCATCGGGGCGGTTGCCCCTAGCTGTGCGGTGCTAACCTCAGAAGGACATTCCAGAACAATTAACTCCTTGGGATGAGCATCAAGAAGCAATAGAGTTTTGTCATTCAGCACTAGAAGCATAAGATTTGGCAACTCCACTCGGCAATTGGGCACGAAGCACAACTCCCTTGCTAGAAGTGTAGGACGGAACTGAGGGAGGGTGATTCGCGACGTTGACGTGGCCGATTCACCAATAAACTGAGGAAGATTACATAAGACGTGCAGAATGTCCTTGGAAAATGTAGAAGACACGGCCAATTGCCCCTTGAATGCTGAATTCATTAAACCTTCGGCGGCCGTGTGGGTTAGCACCATCCGGGCGGAAAACTCTTCTGGGCCAGTGAACTGAATAGTAATCAAGCGAGGGGTGATAACAACATCAATCGTGGATTCTCCTGCGAGCAAAGAGACTGCCACCGGCCTCGCTTTAGAAGGAACTGGAACCAGTGCTAAGTAACTCTTCTCAGCGACCGCCTTCATAGCAAATGCAGGCTCCTTGTCCCCAAAACAGCCAAGGGCTAGGACTCAGATCGGCATGCGGGAAATAACATCCTGGATCTTGAAATGCACGATTGAAACCTGGCTTGGCTCTTTATCTCCCTGGGGACTAGACCCGAGGGGTACCAAAGGTAGCGCGTACCTGCTCTGCGAAGTGGGAAGTGGTAGGGGGAGGTTAGAAGGAGGAGGTTTGAAGGGTGCGGGTGGCGTTAGCGCAAGTGATGGAGAAATACTAATGATGATGGGCATGGGTGGAGGTAAAGGCAAAAGTGGAGGTATGGGTTCAGGGTCGGCCTGCTCGGGCTCAGAGGATGATGGCGAAAGAAGTGGCATCGGTCGCCGGGATGGTTGTGAAGGTGACGGAACAGGGATTATAACGAGGGGAGGTGATAACGATGGTGGTGAGGGTAATGGGGATAATGGAGAAGGTGATGATGGAGATGTAGCCAATGGAGGCGGCGAAGATGGGGGTGGAGAAGGTGGTGGCAAAGGGGGTGACGTGGTTGATGGAGATGGTGAAGGTGAAGAGGAAGGAGGTGAAGGTAGGGATGGGGAAGAAGGAGGAGAGGAAGGTAGTGGCGTAGTGAAGGAAGTGGCGGGTGGTGGCGCTCTTCGGTGTATCTTTACAACACGTCGAGAGGCGTTGGGGACATGAGTGGTGGTGGAAACGGAGGGTGAAGGAGAAGTTGCCCGAGCGGAGGCTGAAGTAGGCAAAGGTGGTGGAGGAGATGGGATAGAGGAAGAAGTGGGTAACGGAGCAGGTACCTTATCAACTGAAGAAACACCAGGGTGACCCTGGTCTTGACGTGGAGACAGTTGCCTAGGCGGCACGGCTTGCTGCTGTTGCTACTTGCTGCTGAGATTTGAAATAACTTGGTGTATGACAGCCCAATCAATCATCTTCTTGTCTTCCAAGTTGTGAACAAGCTCCCGGAACTCGGGGCAGTCCCCAATCAAATGCCCCTGTTGACGATGGAATTCACAGAACTGGAGCAAATTCCCGACCGCGGGTCGGCAAGGCATAACCAGAGGGAGCTGCAACGCATGGGTGGCCATCAAAGCCCTGAAAACATCTGTAAGAGATTCCGGCAATGAAGAGTGAGAAGCCCGCTTCGGGCAAGGTGGATGCCGAGGGGTATGAAAAGATAATGGAGATGGTAGCGGAGGTTGCGTAGGTGAAAGCAGAGGGATAAAATGATGTGGAGGCGTGGGAGGCGTGGGAATGTAATGGACGGCATCTACCTACTCTGGGTGTAGTGTTTCCTTGACCGGAAGTGGAGGGGTGTGGGGAGATAAAATAGCAAAGGGCTGACTCGTGGAGGGTTGGTATGCGGTGGAGCACATTGAGGTATAGGGGTGTGGGGAAGCGGAAGGCCGACTCGTGGAGTGATATGTAGTGGAGGGTTGGCCCATGGCGGATGGGGAAGAGAAGGGGTATGTGGAAGGCGAAGGTGGAGGGGACTCATGGTCAAAGGAAACTAGGAGTTGTTGGCTAATGAAGCGGGCTCGACTGTAAAGCTGTTGCCATGATGTAATATCATTTAGGGCTAAGATACATCTGAGCTTGGGTGTTGCATTAGAAATAACCATCTTGATCTGCTCGCCCTCCGGGATATGCCCCGGGACTTATGCAACTCGGCGACGCCAGCGGTCGACGAACATGGAGAATTCCTCACCGGGCGTCATCTTCTCTTAGGCCAGATCAACCATAGAATATCTGGGCCCAACCTGGTCCTGGTACTACTGAATAAATCTTGCTTGAATGGCTTGAAAATTCATCATCTGCTCCTGCGGCAATGTGAAGAACCAATCCTTGACCGAGCCCTCTAAAGATAGGCCAAACAAATAGGCCATCAAGCGTTGATCATGCTGGAACTGGGCCGACTCATATAAGAACTCATTTAAATGCACGTAGGGGTCACCGACTCCACCATAGCGACGATAAGCTGGAATCTGTGAACGTGGTGGGAGTTGAAGACCTTAGAATGCAAATGGGATGTCCAAAGAAGTCTGAGGATTGATTCGTCGTTGCAATTCATCAAGCTGGCATTGGGCCCGAGCGAACATCTCCTCGGTAGGAAGAGTCCGAGAAGGATATGAGCCAACCTGAGCAAGAGATGATGATTTTAGACCAGGATAATGTTGATGGGTCGGATAAGGAGATCCGGCCTGAGAAGAAGGAAAGCCCATTCCAGGAATGGAGGAATGCATGGACTTGGAAGAATCATGTATATGGGAATGAGGATTGATTGGGCTAGCAGCAGCACGGGCGGGGTAAGAAGGCTCGTTTAAAGAATAGGGTCCAACGGGGGAATAAGGAGATGGGCCCGCATGGGAAGAGGAATCCACACGGGGGTAAGAAGATGGAGAGGTGCATGAATAAGGTACAGGGGAGAAGTGCTCTATGGGGAGAATGGAGACTTTATACAGTGAATTTCAAATGAATACAAGGAGGGAAATGAACGCAGGACAAATGCGACTAAAGGGAGACACACAAAGATGAACTAGACCTAATGAGCCTAATCTGACAAAAAGATGCAACTGATGACACTGTGCAACATACAATGGAGGAGAGAGATGAGAAAAGAATCAACCAATTACCTAAACAAATTCCAAATGATGCGCGAAGATTTCTTATAAGTTCTCTTTTACGACCTTAGTAGATTGATTAAAAATGTGACTTCGCTCAACCACAAGGTACCTAAATAGGTGAGAATGGAGAACTGGCAGACTCTAAAGGACTCTCTCTCACACGAATGCAGAACCTAGACTAGGGGGTGATATGGTACAACCTGCCCGACGTCCGTGTGGGAATCCACGGCTCACGGGGGCTGACGGAGGTCCTCGGCAAGGTCCCCTGGTCGGCTCCAAGGAGTATGGAGACGAGAGGAAACCCTACCTTGGTAGAAATGCAACTAGATATGAATGAAATGCATGAGTCCTATATGCACCGGAGTGCATGCAAGATCTAGCCTAGTGAACTAGCAACCAATGACCAAAATAAACATGCGAGGATGAAAGCACATAGGCAGCAACAACATATAACCAGGGGAAGATCAATAAATGGCACCAAGGAGAACAAAGATAATATAGATATGGCAATCAAAGTAACCTCGGGTGCACTGTGGCATCAGAAGGACGGTCTGTGGGGGACCGCACAACAAGATAGACGGTATGGGGTGGACCGTTCCAACCACGGCGTAGTATCAGAATAAAATAGACGATCAAAAACTGCTGGAATGAAACCTGGATGTACGGTCGACAGTAAGCCCGCACAACCTATAGAATGGACCTATAGAAATCGTATAACAGTAGCCAGAATAGGCTGGAAGGAGATAGAGATGCACCTGTGCCAAGAGGATAGACGGCCAAAGGCTGGCCGCGCAAAACCTGAACGGTCTAAGACAGACCGTCTATAGCAGCAGAGTCACAGGTGTCAAGACCCTGTCGAAGAGACGGACGGTGCCTTGGTAGCCGCCCAAGACCTTGAACGGCTCTATACTAACTGCTCAACATCCAGAAGTAGAGGCCAGCAGAAAACCTGAAACCACTCCCAAAACACAAAACTAACAAAGCAAGGGGGAGTCAGCAAGCCACTAACACAATGAGCACTAGGTGTCCCACCGTGATCGCCAAAAAATGGGCTGTTGACATGTTCGTTTTACTCCCTTTCTCTTCAATACCTACTTGAAAGATATCTACTCTCCCCTTCTACTAAATCGATATGTAAAATAAATGGGACAGTAGAAGGAGAACATAAGAGAGTAAAGAACCGTGATTGCCACCAAGATGCCGTACGTGATGAACACGCCGTATCTTGGAAAGCGAGGGAGACACTCGCCTTAAAATCAGCACTGCATGGGATGAGCGGCCCGTGATGAACCGCCTGTATGTTGGACGGCCGCACGACAGACCGTGCTTCAGTGCTGCGGGGGCGCGGGATGTAGAACTACTGGCTGATGGATGGTTTAGGAACGATCACAGGACGGTGAAAGACGGTCAAAGATGCACCGCACATACCGTAGAACGGTCCTGACAGAGCCGCACAAGACCATCACGCCAGAAGTTGCAAAAGGGTCCAACCTCCACCCTCTCCGACCGGTTAGAGGGAATGGGCCTCGTGCTAGGGATTGCTGACCTGCAAAACAACGTGAAAACACAGAGAAAACCTAGATTAGAACTGAAAAGTGTAGTAGATGCCAAAATAATAAGAAATGAACATGAATAAGTGGAAAGGGGGATACCTGGGGGATTTTAAACCCCTAGGGTGTCATAAACGTGGGTGGGTGTGTGCATGGCAATGAAGATGAAGAAAAACGTGGGGAGAAAGTGAGAAAAGTGATGCATGCAATGAAAAAGAGGACAAAACGTATCAAACACACAAGACTTAAAAAAACTAGACTACTCCCTGAACCGGAGGCTTATATGGACGTGGAAAGCCTCCCTCCTTGGTGCTAGGTCGCTCAAGAATGCGGCAGGGCTTCGCCGTCGACAAAAAATCTCCCCCCTCTCAAACTCAGCCTTTGGGGTCTATTTATAGAGCACCTAAAGTCCTAGCTCGAAATTAGGGTTTAGAAGCATTTTCAGGTCGAGATAATCAAAGGAAAATCATAGATAATCAAATTATCTCTCATCCAGTCGAAACGACACTCAAAATGGTTCATTATCCGCGGAGAAAATGACGGTAGAAGTTAGGGATAAAACCACGGATAAAGAGATAAAATCTGTTGAAATTCAGGAATTGAACGGATGAACGGTCTTACGATAGACCGTTCAACTGGATGTGCGGTCATGTCCTCGCCATCCAACCCCGTCGGTGGAAATTTAAAATAAATCGTAAATAATCTAAATTATCCATCGAACTAACCGAAACCTTCGTCGTTGGACTCTCATAGATGAACGGCTCAGATGAGACCGTTCAAAGGTAAAGCGGCCAAAGACAAACCGTTCTAGCCTTGTCGGTGATAAATAGATTAATTAGATAATTATCTGAGAACACCACCAAGCGCAGGACTCTGAGAAATGAGCGGCTACCATCCGTCCGTTCATCAAGTTGAACGGCCAGAGGAGGGCCGCATAAATACTTATCGGTGGAAATTCAGAAAATTAACCAAAATATTCCAAAATAGGTGGACGGTCCACAGGCAACCGCGCATTGATTGAGCGGCCAGGGATGCACCGTACATGTACATGGGTATTGAAACTCATAGAAAAGCCCAATCAACCAAAACCAAGGCCCGTTAAGCTCTGAATTGAAACAAACCTAGCCAGGGAGGGAGGCTACCCATAAAACTGGCCCAAGACATGCCTGAAAACAGCCCCAATGAGTGATGGACAACTCGAGACATCAACAAATGGGAGTCAGAGGAACGACTCAACTTATCGGCAAAAAATGGGTGTCAACAGCCGTGGCCAACAAGAGGTCAAACATGAGCGGTAGTTCCCGAGGGTGTAAGAAGTGCAAGAAATGTAAGAAGTGTAAGAAAGAGGAAGATTCCTCTCAAGGTAGGTGTGAGTTTTGTGGTCGGTATAGTCACAAATCGGAGAAGTGTTGGCGAAAGTCGTTAGCATGCCTTCGTTGCGGGAGCTTAGACCATACGATCGCTTTATGCCCTATTTTGACCAAGAAGCTTCCAGGAGAAACTCAAGTTTTAATAGGAGCCGAGCCAGCCAAAGGAAAAGCCATGGAAGGTAACCGCATCCTCGATCCTAAATTAAATTCTTTTCCAATTGATATGTTCTAGATTTCTCTTTTTACTTATATAGTATTATGATGGGTTATAACTAGTTCCTCGTCTTGAGTAGAAGATGTTGTGAATTTGGAGACCAAATTCTTTTAAGTGGGGGAGGGTGTAACACCTCGAAAATTTAAATAGAGAATAAATGATAATAACCATATAATATTAACCATGGAAAGAAAATAAGAATAATTTTGATAAAAAAGGGAATAACTAAAATAAATCAATAGACCTTGAATGAGATTGAAACGTTAAAGCTACCAAGATGCTAGCACCCTTCGACTCTAATAATATATAGTTATGGGCATCAATAGAGGTATAAATAAATAATTGAGTAATGGAAATTGAGTATACCCTTTTATCTAATTATAGTTTAAAATAAAGAATACAATTCAAGTATTTAGAAGGAATCTCATTCCAAAAACATATATATATATATATATGTATACATCCACACATATAAAGACTTTCATAGCTAGGATCGAACCTGCCTCCGATACTTAAGACAATGATTAAGAAAGTAAATAAAGTGAAGAGAATTATAAGAAATAAAATCTCTTTATGAAATATTATATTAATCAAACTCTAAATCGATACAGACCCTAGTATATATCATGACCCACCTACAATATAAGCTTAATACAACCCCATAGGAAATGGGCTTAACATTCAAGGTCAACTCATGTACACTAGCAGACCCTTAAAACTCCACGAATGGGTTAGTATTAGTACATAATGGGTTTCTAGAAGTATATAAACATATATATATATATATATATATATATATATATAATGGGCCATATGGAATGGCAAGGATATGTAATTATAGAATGAATGAGTCTTGACGCTAAGTTATAAAGCCTTGGATATACGAGTATTATTATAGCCACACCGAGTTAATAAAGTTTAAAACACCCATGGTAAATCCAATAGCCGTATGGGCCTTGCATATGAAATTAGCATAAGGCTAATGGGCCTTATGTATATACATACATATATATATATATGCAAAATGTTAATAGATATGAGCCGAATATAAAAGATCTAACAAATAACAAATGAGTTAGTCATAAATCAAAATATTGAATATTGAATAAAAACTCCTAAATACTTGTATAAGAAAAATCAAATTATATATATCTTATAACCCATTACCTCTTTGGTCAACCTTGTAACTTTGACCATATACATGAGCTCCATCGCAAACTCATAAGGACCTAACGATCATATACATGTGTAAGGGCTCTTAACCAAATGGGCCTTCACCCAAACGAGACTCACCCATGGGATGCACACATATATCTATGTACCCACTCGAGGGCCTTTTACTTTCCCACTTAAACCAACCCATGGAGTATATATAATTATCCTACGAACTTTGAAACCCATATATCCATCTAATGGGTCAATCCGATACACATACGTACAAAGGAGGCCAAAGAAAATACATAACTATTAACTTATATATATATATATATATATGTGTGTGTGTGTGTGTGTGTGTGTGTACATCGAATGGGCTAATCTCACCCATGCACATAATGGAGCCCAACCCATCATATACATACCCATGAGGCCTTAAAATCTATGTACGATTTAGGCTTCTTCCATCAAAGCCAACCTCTCTGCAAACTAAAATGGGCCTTGACCCATGTATGCTTCCCACAGCATCATAGCTAAAAAGGGTATAAATATTTATATGTATGATGAGAGGGTGGTTTATAAAACCCAACCCTTTAACCACGTTCGAACGTGCATAGGAGAAACCTTAGGGTTTTCTCAGCATAGAACGGGTTGGAGGCTCCTGTTTTGCCAGAGAATTATAAATTATAGAGCCATTAGGATTCATATGGGGGAAACATGGGTCCCACTAGAGCTCTTAACCATTCGAGGGACTCTTTCTCTAATAAATAGCCTGCCCTCTCGCACCCAGCCGCTGCTACTTTTCATTGTTGCTGCTGCACAATTGCTCTTGTTTTTCTTCGTCTTTCCAAAGGGAAGGGTGGTTGCCGCCGTTGAGTTGCTGCTGCTGCTGTTGCATATCCCTTCTCCCTTCGCAGGCGTTTGCAACTGTTGCACTGTTACGTGCTGCGGCTCCTTCATCCTGTACGTGCATGCGCGCAGGGGATACATTGACGCCACCGTTTCCTTCTTCCTCCTGCAAAGAAGGCTTTCTTCTGCTTCCCTCTGCTTCCTTAGACTTCTATTGGTCGTTCTTCACTCCAAAGGTAGATTTTCTCACATAACTAAAGCCTAAGACAATAGTAATTAAGTTGCATTACATATTTGCGTTCTCTAGTTTACAGTTTGCATGGTTATTTTAATTAAATAAATAATTACAACATGTTTAAATATTTTATATCTATGTAATCGCATATCTAAAAATCATAAAATATACGTGATTAGAATCCTCATGATTTATCCTTAATTTCTATGTGATTATATGGTGTATTAAATAGTTAACCATTAAATTTAGAAAATAAAATAAGTTAAATGATTAACACGGTGAATCGGGTGTTATTGTATAACAGTAGATAGTTTTTATTTTGATAACATGTTATAGGTCGCCGGAGTATCTTTTGGTCATGAAATTTTATGGACGTATTATTGGGGTGGAGACCAAGGTAGTGAGGGTGGTACCTCCGTTTTTCGATCCTCCTAGAACAAAGTAGCCCATCTCTCAACCAAATTTTTTTTTGAATATCCGATTAGGTAAAATTTTTCGAGCCCATCATTTCGGTATATAGAACGCGTGATTCCAATATGTATACCTCAAGAACGGAAATTTCAAAGATTTTTAGATTATTAGTTAATGAAATAACGATAGTATATATCTATATATATAATTTGTTACTTTTATCTGAATCTTTAAAAATCTTTATCTATTAAACTATATAAAATAAAGTTATAAAAATTATATATTTAGAATCCTTATATTTTTCTCCTAATTATCATATATTTTATTTCTCTATATTTATATATATATATAATGTATGTTTGAATGTATGTTTGAAATTATTCAATTAAATAGATATTAATCTGAATTCTTCTTAAATAAATTAAGTTAAAAATCATAAAATTAACGTCCCACCTGTTGTGCCCCTGTGGTTTTGATGATGGTTTTGATGTTTGGTTGTTGATGTGAGTTAATCAAATGGTCAGTCATCTTGCTGCTCAGTTTAGATTAACATATTTGATGTTCAGTCTTGTTACATGTTAAACTGATGCATAAAGCATTCATTCATTGCTGTGGTTTTGATGATTGATATTGTATTTTGATGATAGCAATGATATAGTGTTTTCATGACATTGTGCCTTGATGATTGCATCATGACTGTGACTGGTACAACTGATATATTGTTTATGTTAGACTTATGTTATGTGCATAGTCTATACAGTGCTTCGTGGGGTTTATGCCCTAAGTCTATTCACTACACAGCAAGCTCAAAGTCGATACATTGAGCGTCTCATGGAAGTCCATACAGTGCATTGCATTGGCTAAGTGTATACACTGTCAGTCTCATTTAGAGTCAAAGTCCATACATTGGATTGTTACTCACATCGCCTTCAGGCCTCCAAGTCTATACACTGGAGTCGTCTGCTGTAAGGACAGCAAGTCTGTACACTGGCCTTCCTTCATGATAAACTACAAGTCTACACATTCAACACTGATCTTCCAAGTCTGTACAGCGTGAAGTCTATACTTTGGCACTGTAGCTCGCTCGTGCAAGTCTATACTTTGGACTGTTCTTCATGTCTGTACATCAGATTGTACATCATCTTCGTGCTGTTTCTGTACTTGAGTTTTCGTGTTGTTTCCCCTCACTAACACGAAAAGATCTCGTGTCGTATGAGCTTACAACACTTCGTGTTGATTTCCATGCGTGACAGGAAAGCTTGTATGAGGTTAGACTTCGTGTCGTTTCCCTTGTCTTCATCTTCGTGTTGTTTTAGTGTCTACGTCTCCGTGTTATTTTTATGTTTCTGTCTTAGTGTTGGTCTTTCGTTTTTGACTTAGTGTCTTTCTCGCCTTGACCACACTTCGTGTCGATTCTTGGTTTTCTACACCTCGTGTCGTTTCACCTCGTGTTGTTCTCACTGTCGTCGTGTTGTTTTCACCGCGTGTCAATTACTGTTCTCGACTTCGTGTCGTTTCATTTCTTGACATTTTGACTTCGTGTCATGTTTCGTAACCACACTTCGTGTTGGTTACTGTTGTTTCTGTGACTTCGTGTCATGTTTCCAGACCTTGTGTCGTTTTCGTGTCATGTTTTTCACACTTCGTGTCGTTCATGTTTCGTAACCACACTTCGTGTTGGTTACTGTCGTTCTTGTGACTTTGTGTCGTGTCTCCCAGACTTCCTGTCGTTTTCACTCCGTGTCAACTTCGTCTTAAGTGTTGTTTTCGTCTTCGTGTCATTTTTCACTCCGTGTCGTTTTTGTTCCACTGCGTGCAGAACATTGCAGCACTTCGTGTTGCTTTCTGTGCCACCACCTTGTGTCGTTCTCTGTGTAGTGTGTGTTTTTGTCACCACTATACTTCGTGTCGTTGTTCTTCACTTCGTGCTGTTTTCACCGTCTTCGTGCTGGTCTTTCTCATTAGACCTCGTGTCGTTCTCGCTTTGACCACACTTCGTGTTGCTTTACGTAGACCTTGTGTCTTACTTGTTTGCAACCACTTCGTGTCGGTTTCTGCTGTCAGCCCGTGTTGTCCTCGTGTTGTTTTTCACCTCGCGTCGGTTATTGTTTTCATCTTCTGCGTGTAGTTCTCTTTGTAGTGTTATCTCTGTTACAAGTTGCATCTCGTGTTATCGTTTATGTCTGTATGGTTTTACTTCGTGTTACTTACTGTTGTACATCGAGTCTTTACTGACTTCGTATCGTTTTCCCTAATGTGTCCTCGTGTTGTCTCCATGACGTTGCTATTTGTTACTTCGTGTTGTTTCATTTTAACCTCGTTCAGGTTTTTTCTAAAGTGCTGTTCTTCTGATAATCTATACAGAGTTGTTCTTTAAATTGATGACTTATCCGATACTCTATTTTACAGGTGCTTTGATCGTGAAGCTTAAGGCAGCACGTGATCCGAGGCTGGAATGAAGTCTGCTGAGAGACTGCCACGTGATCCGAATTTTTAGGGCGGGAGCTATGGAAGCCACACGCGCCCTAGTTGTTGCTGCTGCTGCTATATATATGAGCCTTCTTCCATAGAAGAAGGGTGATCGAGTTGGCGAGAAGAAAACTCTATACAGAGAGCCACGATCCAGACAGAGAAGAAGAAAAAGAAAAGAAGAAGAGAAAGAGAGTGAGAAAGAGAAAGAAAGAGAGATTGAGTAAGAGATCGAGATAGCAGAGTGTGAAGAGAAGAAGAGGAAGAAGAATAGAGAAGAAGAGAGAGCTAGAGTGATAGAAGCTTCAACAGAAGATCTGTTCCTGCTGAACCGTGGATCAAATCCAGGCCAGCCAGCTCCTGCGAGAGCCACATTTGTTTTTATCTTTTCAGCTTTCTGTTGCTAGTTTCGTTTTTGTTTTTATCCATTTACTGTATTTCCGATCCTCTGTAGAGAGGTCGGGGTTCCTCCTGTGGGCTCAGGAGAAGGGAGACTTTGTGTCTTCGGTTTGCAAGTAGCTGGGTGCTACTTGTGGTTGGTACCCTCCGGTGTGGAGGAAGAGAGACTTGCGTCTCTGGTTGCCTTTGACAGGGTGTCATCGGTTGTTTCCCTCCGGGTTGGAGGAAGGGAGATTTATCTCCGGTTGTGCTTCCCTCTGGGGTTCAGAGGAAGAGAGACTTGGGTCTCTAGGTTCCCCTCCGGGTTGGAGGAAGGGAGACTTGTCTCCGGTTCTGGGCTTGTGGATTCAAGTCCAGGGGTTCCCTCCGGGTCTGGAGGAAGAGAGACCGTGTGTCTCTGGTTTGCTAGTGACTGTTGTCACTAGTGGTTCCCTCCGGTTGGGAGGAAGAGGGGAGGGTGTTCCCCTGGTCAAGCTGTGTGGCAGCACTTGTTGCAGACTGAGTCTGCTGTTTCTAGCGTGAGCTAGTGGAAGCCACACTCGGTTTGAGTGTGGGGTGGATGTAGGTCTGGTGGACCGAACCACCTAAAAACCCCTTGTGCTTTGTGGCTTGATTTGTTCATTTGTGCTTCCGCTAGATGAATGCATAGGGGCGCTCCATGTGTTTGCTAACTGGTAGAACTGAATAGTTGACTAGCTTTCAGATTTGGTAAATCTGTCTAGTTAGCATCATAGTTCTAGTTTGGGCGAAATTTTATATTGAGTGAAAGTCTTGTTAGTATTCTAGTTTTCAATTGGGTGAAAGGTTTTTAAACGAGTTATATTCATTCACCCCCCCCTCTGAATACTGCACTGAACCTAACAATTGGTATCAGAGCGGGTTCCTAGCTCAACAGATCCAACGATCTGAAGGGGATCCTGCCATCGTGTGAAGTTTCTTATCTGTGTGTGTGTCTGTCCTGCTGCTTGGATCTCTCATCGAACAACTACTGTTCTAAAATTGTTTGTTTAAATGTCCTCTCTCGTGATATTTGATGGTTCAAATTACAGTAGTTGGTTGGGCGGCATTGGCATTCACCTGAGTTCCATTAATCCTAAATTATGGAATCTCATATCAAAGGGCCCACACAAAGTGCCTCAGGATGAGGCCAGATGGTCTAGGAGGGACATGAGGAAGTTTAAAGAGAATACTGAAGTCTTTAATATTATGAGAGACTCAGTAAATATTGACATGTTTCCTTGTATTACAGGTTGCTCAACAGGAAAAGAAATCATGGCTCAAGTGAAAGCCATACATGAGGAAAAAGGTGGACTGTGCTTAGTCGGAAATGGAGGAGACTATAGTGACAGCCATAATCCAGAAGATGATAATGGCAAGGCAAGCTCAAATGATCAGGAAGAGGATAATGATGAGGAGGTAAACATCTTCGAAAACTTCTCTTTAGATGATTGGGAGAATGCATACGCTGAGTTGTTCGAGTCTCATGAACAATTAAGAAAACAATACAAGAAATTGAAAAATAAAAGTGATCGAAGTAGTTCTACTCCACAATGTGAAAATTGTTCAAATATGCAGAAATCTCATGACGCCTATTTATCTGATTTCCATATGCATAAAAACCAGAATGAAAAATTGATGAAAAAACTTGAATGTGTTAGCTCTGAATTGGATATTGTGAAATCCGAAAATGAATGCCTTAAGAAACAATGTGAAAAACTTCAGGCTCAAACAAAATGCTCTGATAATTCTGCTTGCAATGAATGTGCATTCTTGAAAGAATTGATTGAAGATTTAGACTCTAATGATAATATACAGAAGAAACTAATCACTTCCTTGAAGGAAGAAAATGATTCACTACTGAGTCAGAAGAAGGAAACCGATAAATTACAAGATAAGCTGATTGAAGAAAACCTTCATCTGAAGGAACAAAACAAAAAGCTAATGGTTCTTAATACTATTTTTTCTGAAAAATGGCTGACAGTTGAAAGAGGGAAATCTATTCTGAAAGAAAATGAAGTGAGTATTGAATTCACATTGACACAAGAAAATGAGACTCTGAAGAGTCTGAATGATGAATTGCAAAATCAACTCATTTTGTGTGAGGACCACATTGTGTCTTTGGAAAGAGAAATTGAAGATCTAAGAAACTCCCTGTCAAAATTTGTTAAGGGAAGAGACAATTTGAATAAGCTCCTTGGTGCGAATGTGAATTTTCAGAAGGAGGGACTGGGTTACAGTCCAGACATGAAGAAGGCTGAGAAGGCTTTTGGAGAAAAATTGAAGACTGTTTTCGTTAAAAGTTCAGAACAAGAAAAGCCCTCTACCTCATTCTCACCTCAGTACAAAAATCAGAAAGAGAATGAAAAATAGAAAACATATAGAAAGAACTCCTCTATGCATATTGATCACAGTCCTCACCCACACTCGCATACATCTAGAAAGAAAATGATCTGTCACTACTGTCACAAACACGGACATTTGATGCATGATTGTAATTTGATGGAAAAGGATGACCTAGCAGCTGCTCAAAACAATCAGGCTAGAAAGCATGTCCCGTGGGATAAGAAAATTGATTGTTATAACTGTGGAAAAATAGGACATGTTGCTGCACAATGCTGGTCAGGGTCGTTTAGAAGAAACTCCCTTCAATGTTCTCATTGTAGAAAGCATGGCCACACAGTCAAAGACTGTTGGCATATCCAGGGTAGGAATGAGAATTTCAAATATGCTAAATTTCCTACAAAGAAAAATGACTTTGGAAGAAATAAAGTTGCATATAAAAGAAAGATTTTTACATGTTCTGAATGTGGTAAGCTAGGCCACAAAGCTGCCAACTGTTGGCTAGCTGATTATGGAAAGAAAAATTTTCATGATAATCAAAGAATTACTCATGCTCATCTACATAGGCATCATACTTCAGCTAATTCGGCGGTGTCATGTAGATATTGTGGAAGGCTTGGTCATTCCATGAATAATTGCTATCTGATGGAATTTGATGACTATCCTGCTAAGAAACCTGATAGGGGTAGTGCAGGACCCAAGACTGCTTGGGTCTCTGCAGGATCAACTTGATTGACTTGCTGCAGGTGTGCCTTGGAAGGAGAAATAAAAGGGGTCAACCAAGGCACTCAAAAAGAAAACCCCATGATTCAATTCAGGTCAGTTCTGAAATCTGTTTTAAATTCATTATCTGAACTTGTGAGTATGAAAAATGAGAATTCCATGTTGATTTACTTGTTTGTTGTATGATCTTCTCTTGTCTAGTTGATCAGTCTGCATTCCAGACTCAGCTATTGAATTCAACTCTGCATATCTGATGCTCTTCTCGTACTATATGTTGAACTGAATTTGAATGCTTCTTTAGTATATACGGTTGATGCACTATACAGACTCTGCGTCCATGCATGTGTTTTGTGTTAATGCATTGCATGCTTGTTATTGAATGCACACTTGGACTGATTGTGTATAGACTGATTATCATCACATGTGTCAATGATGCTGTTCAATGCATGAAGGACTGCTTTATGTTGCATTGTCATACATGATCATCATGGTATATTAAATGGGACAAGTTGAAGGGCATATGGAGTATGTCTGGATGCTACTGACATGTGTGAGGTGGTCCTTGGACCAAGTCCTCCGCCTAGTACCATGGGTCTAGTCTTCATGTAAAACAGTGAACTGCATCATATGTTGAAAAATCTGAAAAAGGATAAAAATGCTCATGAATTGGATGCATAAACCTGAATTGATTGCATACTTGTTTAATATATCCTTGGTGCATAGTCTGCATGTAGGACAGTATGTTGCATAGCAAGTTAATTCTGTGTTTGCATAATCATTCCTCATCAGCATTGTCTGAATTGATACCTCTGAACTCTACTCATCTGAAGTGCATATATGTGATTTGCATGTATGTTTAAATGCATATTGTAAGGGGGAGTAAATGCATTGCATATAGGTTGTCAAATGCATACATTTGTCAGAATTCATAGCATATCCTTTCTTATTGATTTTGTTGACAAACCTTGATCATATTCTGAAAACTTTATGCTTCAAAATCTCTCTTAACAATTGGTAATTCTCCTATCAATTGGTATCATTTGGCTTCAGAATTCTATCAGTCTTTCATGAAGATTTCAATGGGCTATCTCGATCATAAATCTGAAAATCTTGAACTAGAAATCTTCTATTATACGTTTTTATGAATGACTGAAATAACTCATGTGGTTTAAGTTTAATGTATTCAATGAGTTTGGCTTTAAAATCTCTTAAAAATATCTGAAGCATGTTTAATAAACCTTAACCATCTGTTTCATGCTATGTCTTGTAAAAACTCCTGAAATCTGCACTTTTGAATACATAACTTTAATTGGTTAAGTACATGAGATTAATATTGTTTTGAAGCAAATGAATGTTTCTGAAATGTCTAAAGGGTAATATCTGTCAGAGCAATGACATTGGTCACTGAGAAACACAAGTCCAAAGGACTGTGTCATGAGGTGCCTTAGTTAACTCTGTAAAATGAGAATTCATTGAAAATCAGGCAGAGCAATGGCATGCACACTGAGAAATACAATTCACTCATTAAAAATTGAGCTGTAGTGTGTCATGATGTGTAAATGCTAACTCTGTTTACATAAGGCATGACAGTTAGTCACACTAAGGGCTTAGGGATATTGGCCTCTGATCAAGGTATATCCTCTAGTTACAAGGTGTGTACTGAACTAGAAAGCACGTAAAATTTGTAGCAAGGAAAATTGTTGAATAAATTGAAATATCTGAATATTGATGCCAAAATCAAATTGCTACAACCCTAGACAAAATCATATGACTTCATAATTGCTTGATTTCAATACTAGTACATGTAATTCTGAAAGAAGTCAATAGATTTGATTGTGTAAGACAAAGGGAGGATAATCAAGATAAATATGAGGGCTTGGTTCATTTTTATTAAACCATGGTTTTAGATATCATTACAGAATTTTATTGATAAACTCTGCATACATCATGTTTAAACCATGATGTTCAATAAATGTCATTCATAAGCCCTTATGATAGAAGACTTTGAAAACTTATGCTTTAGATTTATGAGATTGATATCTCTTTGAAGATCTGGCAGAATTTCTTATGTTTGGAGCATCCTTGAAAAATCTGTTAACTGAATTTCTTCTGCTCATGTCCTTGGCTCAATGACCTGAACTTCTCCTATCTCATAAGATTCCACTGATTGAGGGGGAGCTTTTATTTAGGGGGAGAACCTGACTGAACTCTTATACATGCTATAATTTCTCAAATTATTTTTCTTTTTGATGAAGTCAAAGGGGGAGAATAATTTGAGTCTTCAGAATGCCTCAGAATGCCTCACATCATCAGAATGACTCAATGTATTGAAAGTGTTGCCATCATCAAAAAGGGGGAGATTGTTGTGCCCCTGTGGTTTTGATGATGGTTTTGATGATTGGTTGTTGATGTGAGTTAATCAAATGGTCAGTCATCTTGCTGCTCAGTTTAGATTAACATATTTGATGTTCAGTCTTGTTACATGTTAAACTGATGCATAAAGCATTCATTCATTGCTGTGGTTTTGATGATTGATATTGTATTTTGATGATAGCAATGATATAGTGTTTTCATGACATTGTGCCTTGATGATTGCATCATGACTGTGACTGGTACAACTGATATATTGTTTATGTTAGACTTATGTTATGTGCATAGTCTATACAGTGCTTCGTGGGGTTTATGCCCTAAGTCTATTCACTGCACAGCAAGCTCAAAGTCGATACATTGAGCGTCTCATGGAAGTCCATACAGTGCATTGCATTGGCTAAGTGTATACACTGTCAGTCTCATTTAGAGTCAAAGTCCATACATTGGATTGTTACTCACATCGCCTTCAGGCCTCCAAGTCTATACACTGGAGTCGTCTGCTGTAAGGACAGCAAGTCTGTACACTGGCCTTCCTTCATGATAAACTACAAGTCTACACATTCAACACTGATCTTCCAAGTCTGTACAGCGTGAAGTCTATACTTTGGCACTGTAGCTCGCTCGTGCAAGTCTATACTTTGGACTGTTCTTCATGTCTGTACATCAGATTGTACATCATCTTCGTGCTGTTTCTGTACTTGAGTTTTCGTGTTGTTTCCCCTCACTAACACGAAAAGATCTCGTGTCGTATGAGCTTACAACACTTCGTGTTGATTTCCATGCGTGACAGGAAAGCTTGTATGAGGTTAGACTTCGTGTCGTTTCCCTTGTCTTCATCTTCGTGTTGTTTTAGTGTCTACGTCTCCGTGTTATTTTTATGTTTCTGTCTTAGTGTTGGTCTTTCGTTTTTGACTTAGTGTCTTTCTCGCCTTGACCACACTTCGTGTCGATTCTTGGTTTTCTACACCTCGTGTCGTTTCACCTCGTGTTGTTCTCACTGTCGTCGTGTTGTTTTCACCGCGTGTCAATTACTGTTCTCGACTTCGTGTCGTTTCATTTCTTGACATTTTGACTTCGTGTCATGTTTCGTAACCACACTTCGTGTTGGTTACTGTTGTTTCTGTGACTTCGTGTCATGTTTCCAGACCTTGTGTCGTTTTCGTGTCATGTTTTCCACACTTCGTGTCGTTCATGTTTCGTAACCACACTTCGTGTTGGTTACTGTCGTTCTTGTGACTTTGTGTCGTGTCTCCCAGACTTCGTGTCGTTTTCACTCCGTGTCAACTTCGTCTTAAGTGTTGTTTTCGTCTTCGTGTCATTTTTTCACTCCGTGTCGTTTTTGTTCCACTGCGTGCAGAACATTGCAGCACTTCGTGTTGCTTTCTGTGCCACCACCTTGTGTCGTTCTCTGTGTAGTGTGTGTTTTTGTCACCACTATACTTCGTGTCGTTGTTCTTCACTTCGTGCTGTTTTCACCGTCTTCGTGCTGGTCTTTCTCATTAGACCTCGTGTCGTTCTCGCTTTGACCACACTTCGTGTTGCTTTACGTAGACCTTGTGTCTTACTTGTTTGCAACCACTTCGTGTCGGTTTCTGCTGTCAGCCCGTGTTGTCCTCGTGTTGTTTTTCACCTCGCGTCGGTTATTGTTTTCATCTTCTGCGTGTAGTTCTCTTTGTAGTGTTATCTCTGTTACAAGTTGCATCTCGTGTTATCGTTTATGTCTGTATGGTTTTACTTCGTGTTACTTACTGTTGTACATCGAGTCTTTACTGACTTCGTATCGTTTTCCCTATTGTGTCCTCGTGTTGTCTCCGTGACGTTGCTATTTGTTACTTCGTGTTGTTTCGTTTTAACCTCGTTCAGGTTTTTTCTAAAGTGATGTTCTTCTGATAATCTATACAGAGTTGTTCTTTAAATTGATGACTTATCCGATACTCTGTTTTACAGGTGCTTTGATCGTGAAGCTTAAGGCAGCACGTGATCCGAGGCTGAAATGAAGTCTGCTGAGAGACTGCCACGTGATCCGAATTTTTAGGGCGGGAGCTGTGGAAGCCACACGCGCCCTAGTTGCTGCTGCTGCTATATATATGAGCCTTCTTCCATAGAAGAAGGGTGATCAAGTTGGCGAGAAGAAAACTCTATACAGAGAGCCACGATCCAGACAGAGAAGAAGAAAAAGAAAAGAAGAAGAGAAAGAGAGTGAGAAAGAGAAAGAAAGAGAGATCGAGTAAGAGATCGAGATAGCAGAGTGTGAAGAGAAGAAGAGGAAGAAGAATAGAGAAGAAGAGAGAGCTAGAGTGATAGAAGCTTCAACAGAAGATCTGTTCCTGCTGAACCGTGGATCAAATCCAGGCCAGCCAGCTCCTGCGAGAGCCACATTTGTTTTTATCTTTTCAGCTTTCTGTTGCTGGTTTCGTTTTTGTTTTTATCCATTTACTGTATTTCCGATCCTCTGTAGAGAGGTCGGGGTTCCTCCTGTGGGCTCAGGAGAAGGGAGACTTTGTGTCTTCGGTTTGCAAGTAGCTGGGTGCTACTTGTGGTTGGTACCCTCCGGTGTGGAGGAAGAGAGACTTGCGTCTCTGGTTGCCTTTGACAGGGTGTCATCGGTTGTTTCCCTCCGGGTTGGAGGAAGGGAGATTTATCTCCGGTTGTGCTTCCCTCTGGGGTTCAGAGGAAGAGAGACTTGGGTCTCTAGGTTCCCCTCCGGGTTGGAGGAAGGGAGACTTGTCTCCGGTTCTGGGCTTGTGGATTCAAGTCCAGGGGTTCCCTCCGGGTCTGGAGGAAGAGAGACCGTGTGTCTCTGGTTTGCTAGTGACTGTTGTCACTAGTGGTTCCCTCCGGTTGGGAGGAAGAGGGGAGGGTGTTCCCCTGGTCAAGCTGTGTGGCAGCACTTGTTGCAGACTGAGTCTGCTGTTTCTAGCGTGAGCTAGTGGAAGCCACACTCAGTTTGAGTGTGGGGTGGATGTAGGTCTGGTGGACCGAACCACCTAAAAACCCCTTGTGCTTTGTGGCTTGATTTGTTCATTTGTGCTTCCGCTAGATGAATGCATAGGGCGCTCCATGTGTTTGCTAACTGGTAGAACTGAATAGTTGACTAGCTTTCAGATTTGGTAAATCTGTCTAGTTAGCATCATAGTTCTAGTTTGGGCGAAATTTTATATTGAGTGAAAGTCTTGTTAGTATTCTAGTTTTCGATTGGGTGAAAGGTTTTTAAACGAGTTATATTCATTCACCCCCCCCTCTGAATACTGCACTGAACCTAACAATTGGTATCAGAGCGGGTTCCTAGCTCAACAGATCCAACGATCTGAAGGGGATCCTGCCATCGTGTGAAGTTTCTTATCTGTGTGTGTGTCTGTCCTGCTGCTTGGATCTCTCATCGAACAACTACTGTTCTAAAATTGTTTGTTTAAATGTCCTCTCTCGTGATATTTGATGGTTCAAATTACAGCAGTTGGTTGGGCGGCATTGGCATTCACCTGAGTTCCATTAATCCTAAATTATGGAATCTCGTATCAAAGGGCCCACACAAAGTGCCTCAGGATGAGGCCAGATGGTCTAGGAGGGACATGAGGAAGTTTAAAGAGAATACTGAAGTCTTTAATATTCTGAGAGACTCAGTAAATATTGACATGTTTCCTTGTATTGCAGGTTGCTCAACAGGAAAAGAAATCATGGCTCAAGTGAAAGCCATACATGAGGAAAAAGGTGGACTGTGCTTAGTCGGAAATGGAGGAGACTATAGTGACAGCCATAATCCAGAAGATGATAATGGCAAGGCAAGCTCAAATGATCAGGAAGAGGATAATGATGAGGAGGTAAACATCTTCGAAAACTTCTCTTTAGATGATTGGGAGAATGCATACGCTGAGTTGTTCGAGTCTCATGAACAATTAAGAAAACAATACAAGAAATTGAAAAATAAAAGTGATCGAAGTAGTTCTACTCCACAATGTGAAAATTGTTCAAATATGCAGAAATCTCATGACGCCTATTTATCTGATTTCCATATGCATAAAAACCAGAATGAAAAATTGATGAAAAAACTTGAATGTGTTAGCTCTGAATTGGATATTGTGAAATCCGAAAATGAATGCCTTAAGAAACAATGTGAAAAACTTCAGGCTCAAACAAAATGCTCTGATAATTCTGCTTGCAATGAATGTGCATTCTTGAAAGAATTGATTGAAGATTTAGACTCTAATGATAATATACAGAAGAAACTAATCACTTCCTTGAAGGAGAAAATGATTCACTACTGAGTCAGAAGAAGGAAACCGATAAATTACAAGATAAGCTGATTGAAGAAAACCTTCATCTGAAGGAACAAAACAAAAAGCTAATGGTTCTTAATACTATTTTTTCTGAAAAATGGCTGACAGTTGAAAGAGGGAAATCTATTCTGAAAGAAAATGAAGTGAGTATTGAATTCACATTGACACAAGAAAATGAGACTCTGAAGAGTCTGAATGATGAATTGCAAAATCAACTCATTTTGTGTGAGGACCACATTGTGTCTTTGGAAAGAGAAATTGAAGATCTAAGAAACTCCCTGTCAAAATTTGTTAAGGGAAGAGACAATTTGAATAAGCTCCTTGGTGCGAATGTGAATTTTCAGAAGGAGGGACTGGGTTACAGTCCAGACATGAAGAAGGCTGAGAAGGCTTTTGGAGAAAAATTGAAGACTGTTTTCGTTAAAAGTTCAGAACAAGAAAAGCCCTCTACCTCATTCTCACCTCAGTACAAAAATCAGAAAGAGAATGAAAAATAGAAAACATATAGAAAGAACTCCTCTATGCATATTGATCACAGTCCTCACCCACACTCGCATACATCTAGAAAGAAAATGATCTGTCACTACTGTCACAAACACGGACATTTGATGCATGATTGTAATTTGATGGAAAAGGATGACCTAGCAGCTGCTCAAAACAATCAGGCTAGAAAGCATGTCCCGTGGGATAAGAAAATTGATTGTTATAACTGTGGAAAAATAGGACATGTTGCTGCACAATGCTGGTCAGGGTCGTTTAGAAGAAACTCCCTTCAATGTTCTCATTGTAGAAAGCATGGCCACACAGTCAAAGACTGTTGGCATATCCAGGGTAGGAATGAGAATTTCAAATATGCTAAATTTCCTACAAAGAAAAATGACTTTGGAAGAAATAAAGTTGCATATAAAAGAAAGATTTTTACATGTTCTGAATGTGGTAAGCTAGGCCACAAAGCTGCCAACTG
This sequence comes from Amorphophallus konjac, assembly GCA_022559845.1. NCBI lineage: Eukaryota > Viridiplantae > Streptophyta > Magnoliopsida > Alismatales > Araceae > Amorphophallus > Amorphophallus konjac. The sequence continues at coordinate 47,772,585 of CM040117.1, forward strand.
TTGGCTAGCTGATTATGGAAAGAAAAATTTTCATGATAATCAAAGAATTACTCATGCTCATCTACATAGGCATCATACTTCAGCTAATTCGGCGGTGTCATGTAGATATTGTGGAAGGCTTGGTCATTCCATGAATAATTGCTATCTGATGGAATTTGATGACTATCCTGCTAAGAAACCTGATAGGGGTAGTGCAGGACCCAAGACTGCTTGGGTCTCTGCAGGATCAACTTGATTGACTTGCTGCAGGTGTGCCTTGGAAGGAGAAATAAAAGGGGTCAACCAAGGCACTCAAAAAGAAAACCCCATGATTCAATTCAGGTCAGTTCTGAAATCTGTTTTAAATTCATTATCTGAACTTGTGAGTATGAAAAATGAGAATTCCATGTTGATTTACTTGTTTGTTGTATGATCTTCTCTTGTCTAGTTGATCAGTCTGCATTCCAGACTCAGCTATTGAATTCAACTCTGCATATCTGATGCTCTTCTCGTACTATATGTTGAACTGAATTTGAATGCTTCTTTAGTATATACGGTTGATGCACTATACAGACTCTGCGTCCATGCATGTGTTTTGTGTTAATGCATTGCATGCTTGTTATTGAATGCACACTTGGACTGATTGTGTATAGACTGATTATCATCACATGTGTCAATGATGCTGTTCAATGCATGAAGGACTGCTTTATGTTGCATTGTCATACATGATCATCATGGTATATTAAATGGGACAAGTTGAAGGGCATATGGAGTATGTCTGGATGCTACTGACATGTGTGAGGTGGTCCTTGGACCAAGTCCTCCGCCTAGTACCATGGGTCTAGTCTTCATGTAAAACAGTGAACTGCATCATATGTTGAAAAATCTGAAAAAGGATAAAAATGCTCATGAATTGGATGCATAAACCTGAATTGATTGCATACTTGTTTAATATATCCTTGGTGCATAGTCTGCATGTAGGACAGTATGTTGCATAGCAAGTTAATTCTGTGTTTGCATAATCATTCCTCATCAGCATTGTCTGAATTGATACCTCTGAACTCTACTCATCTGAAGTGCATATATGTGATTTGCATGTATGTTTAAATGCATATTGTAAGGGGGAGTAAATGCATTGCATATAGGTTGTCAAATGCATACATTTGTCAGAATTCATAGCATATCCTTTCTTATTGATTTTGTTGACAAACCTTGATCATATTCTGAAAACTTTATGCTTCAAAATCTCTCTTAACAATTGGTAATTCTCCTATCAATTGGTATCATTTGGCTTCAGAATTCTATCAGTCTTTCATGAAGATTTCAATGGGCTATCTCGATCATAAATCTGAAAATCTTGAACTAGAAATCTTCTATTATACGTTTTTATGAATGACTGAAATAACTCATGTGGTTTAAGTTTAATGTATTCAATGAGTTTGGCTTTAAAATCTCTTAAAAATATCTGAAGCATGTTTAATAAACCTTAACCATCTGTTTCATGCTATGTCTTGTAAAAACTCCTGAAATCTGCACTTTTGAATACATAACTTTAATTGGTTAAGTACATGAGATTAATATTGTTTTGAAGCAAATGAATGTTTCTGAAATGTCTAAAGGGTAATATCTGTCAGAGCAATGACATTGGTCACTGAGAAACACAAGTCCAAAGGACTGTGTCATGAGGTGCCTTAGTTAACTCTGTAAAATGAGAATTCATTGAAAATCAGGCAGAGCAATGGCATGCACACTGAGAAATACAATTCACTCATTAAAAATTGAGCTGTAGTGTGTCATGATGTGTAAATGCTAACTCTGTTTACATAAGGCATGACAGTTAGTCACACTAAGGGCTTAGGGATATTGGCCTCTGATCAAGGTATATCCTCTAGTTACAAGGTGTGTACTGAACTAGAAAGCACGTAAAATTTGTAGCAAGGAAAATTGTTGAATAAATTGAAATATCTGAATATTGATGCCAAAATCAAATTGCTACAACCCTAGACAAAATCATATGACTTCATAATTGCTTGATTTCAATACTAGTACATGTAATTCTGAAAGAAGTCAATAGATTTGATTGTGTAAGACAAAGGGAGGATAATCAAGATAAATATGAGGGCTTGGTTCATTTTTATTAAACCATGGTTTTAGATATCATTACAGAATTTTATTGATAAACTCTGCATACATCATGTTTAAACCATGATGTTCAATAAATGTCATTCATAAGCCCTTATGATAGAAGACTTTGAAAACTTATGCTTTAGATTTATGAGATTGATATCTCTTTGAAGATCTGGCAGAATTTCTTATGTTTGGAGCATCCTTGAAAAATCTGTTAACTGAATTTCTTCTGCTCATGTCCTTGGCTCAATGACCTGAACTTCTCCTATCTCATAAGATTCCACTGATTGAGGGGGAGCTTTTATTTAGGGGGAGAACCTGACTGAACTCTTATACATGCTATAATTTCTCAAATTATTTTTCTTTTTGATGAAGTCAAAGGGGGAGAATAATTTGAGTCTTCAGAATGCCTCAGAATGCCTCACATCATCAGAATGACTCAATGTATTGAAAGTGTTGCCATCATCAAAAAGGGGGAGATTGTTGTGCCCCTGTGGTTTTGATGATGGTTTTGATGATTGGTTGTTGATGTGAGTTAATCAAATGGTCAGTCATCTTGCTGCTCAGTTTAGATTAACATATTTGATGTTCAGTCTTGTTACATGTTAAACTGATGCATAAAGCATTCATTCATTGCTGTGGTTTTGATGATTGATATTGTATTTTGATGATAGCAATGATATAGTGTTTTCATGACATTGTGCCTTGATGATTGCATCATGACTGTGACTGGTACAACTGATATATTGTTTATGTTAGACTTATGTTATGTGCATAGTCTATACAGTGCTTCGTGGGGTTTATGCCCTAAGTCTATTCACTGCACAGCAAGCTCAAAGTCGATACATTGAGCGTCTCATGGAAGTCCATACAGTGCATTGCATTGGCTAAGTGTATACACTGTCAGTCTCATTTAGAGTCAAAGTCCATACATTGGATTGTTACTCACATCGCCTTCAGGCCTCCAAGTCTATACACTGGAGTCGTCTGCTGTAAGGACAGCAAGTCTGTACACTGGCCTTCCTTCATGATAAACTACAAGTCTACACATTCAACACTGATCTTCCAAGTCTGTACAGCGTGAAGTCTATACTTTGGCACTGTAGCTCACTCGTGCAAGTCTATACTTTGGACTGTTCTTCATGTCTGTACATCAGATTGTACATCATCTTCGTGCTGTTTCTGTACTTGAGTTTTCGTGTTGTTTCCCCTCACTAACACGAAAAGATCTCGTGTCGTATGAGCTTACAACACTTCGTGTTGATTTCCATGCGTGACAGGAAAGCTTGTATGAGGTTAGACTTCGTGTCGTTTCCCTTGTCTTCATCTTCGTGTTGTTTTAGTGTCTACGTCTCCGTGTTATTTTTATGTTTCTGTCTTAGTGTTGGTCTTTCGTTTTTGACTTAGTGTCTTTCTCGCCTTGACCACACTTCGTGTCGATTCTTGGTTTTCTACACCTCGTGTCGTTTCACCTCGTGTTGTTCTCACTGTCGTCGTGTTGTTTTCACCGCGTGTCAATTACTGTTCTCGACTTCGTGTCGTTTCATTTCTTGACATTTTGACTTCGTGTCAAATCACTGTTCTGTCTTCGTGTTGTTCCTACACTCCGTGTCGATTTCATCTTTTGTCTTTGTCTTGTGTTTTCATGACCTCGTATCGTTTTTCCTCTCATAACTTCGTGTTGGTGTTTCTGTGACTTCGTGTCATGTTTCGTAACCACACTTCGTGTTGGTTACTGTGACTTCGTGTCATGTTTCCAGACCTTGTGTCGTTTTCGTGTCATGTTTTCCACACTTCGTGTCGTTCATGTTTCGTAACCACACTTCGTGTTGGTTACTGTCGTTCTTGTGACTTTGTGTCGTGTCTCCCAGACTTCGTGTCGTTTTCACTCCGTGTCAACTTCGTCTTAAGTGTTGTTTTCATCTTCGTGTCATTTTTCACTCCGTGTCATTTTTGTTCCACTGCGTGCAGAACATTGCAGCACTTCGTGTTGCTTTCTGTGCCACCACCTTGTGTCGTTCTCTGTGTAGTGTGTGTTTTTGTCACCACTATACTTCGTGTCGTTGTTCTTCACTTCGTGCTGTTTTCACCGTCTTCGTGCTGGTCTTTCTCATTAGACCTCGTGTCGTTCTCGCTTTGACCACACTTCGTGTTGCTTTACGTAGACCTTGTGTCTTACTTGTTTGCAACCACTTCGTGTCGGTTTCTGCTGTCAGCCCGTGTTGTCCTCGTGTTGTTTTTCACCTCGCGTCGGTTATTGTTTTCATCTTCTGCGTGTAGTTCTCTTTGTAGTGTTATCTCTGTTACAAGTTGCATCTCGTGTTATCGTTTATGTCTGTATGGTTTTACTTCGTGTTACTTACTGTTGTACATCGAGTCTTTACTGACTTCGTATCGTTTTCCCTATTGTGTCCTCGTGTTGTCTCCGTGACGTTGCTATTTGTTACTTCGTGTTGTTTCGTTTTAACCTCGTTCAGGTTTTTTCTAAAGTGCTGTTCTTCTGATAATCTATACAGAGTTGTTCTTTAAATTGATGACTTATCCGATACTCTGTTTTACAGGTGCTTTGATCGTGAAGCTTAAGGCAGCACGTGATCCGAGGCTGGAATGAAGTCTGCTGAGAGACTGCCACGTGATCCGAATTTTTAGGGCGGGAGCTGTGGAAGCCACACGCGCCCTAGCTGCTGCTGCTGCTATATATATGAGCCTTCTTCCATAGAAGAAGGGTGATCGAGTTGGCGAGAAGAAAACTCTATACAGAGAGCCACGATCCAGACAGAGAAGAAGAAAAAGAAAAGAAGAAGAGAAAGAGAGTGAGAAAGAGAAAGAAAGAGAGATCGAGTAAGAGATCGAGATAGCAGAGTGTGAAGAGAAGAAGAGGAAGAAGAATAGAGAAGAAGAGAGAGCTAGAGTGATAGAAGCTTCAACAGAAGATCTGTTCCTGCTGAACCGTGGATCAAATCCAGGCCAGCCAGCTCCTGCGAGAGCCACATTTGTTTTTATCTTTTCAGCTTTCTGTTGCTGGTTTCGTTTTTGTTTTTATCCATTTACTGTATTTCCGATCCTCTGTAGAGAGGTCGGGGTTCCTCCTGTGGGCTCAGGAGAAGGGAGACTTTGTGTCTTCGGTTTGCAAGTAGCTGGGTGCTACTTGTGGTTGGTACCCTCCGGTGTGGAGGAAGAGAGACTTGCGTCTCTGGTTGCCTTTGACAGGGTGTCATCGGTTGTTTCCCTCCGGGTTGGAGGAAGGGAGATTTATCTCCGGTTGTGCTTCCCTCTGGGGTTCAGAGGAAGAGAGACTTGGGTCTCTAGGTTCCCCTCCGGGTTGGAGGAAGGGAGACTTGTCTCCGGTTCTGGGCTTGTGGATTCAAGTCCAGGGGTTCCCTCCGGGTCTGGAGGAAGAGAGACCGTGTGTCTCTGGTTTGCTAGTGACTGTTGTCACTAGTGGTTCCCTCCGGTTGGGAGGAAGAGGGGAGGGTGTTCCCCTGGTCAAGCTGTGTGGCAGCACTTGTTGCAGACTGAGTCTGCTGTTTCTAGCGTGAGCTAGTGGAAGCCACACTCGGTTTGAGTGTGGGGTGGATGTAGGTCTGGTGGACCGAACCACCTAAAAACCCCTTGTGCTTTGTGGCTTGATTTGTTCATTTGTGCTTCCGCTAGATGAATGCATAGGGGCGCTCCATGTGTTTGCTAACTGGTAGAACTGAATAGTTGACTAGCTTTCAGATTTGGTAAATCTGTCTAGTTAGCATCATAGTTCTAGTTTGGGCGAAATTTTATATTGAGTGAAAGTCTTGTTAGTATTCTAGTTTTCGATTGGGTGAAAGGTTTTTAAACGAGTTATATTCATTCACCCCCCCTCTGAATATTGCACTGAACCTAACACCTCCAAGTGGACGCTAATTAATAAATGACGCCACTCATGCGCATCAATTAATATAAGTTTATTTAATTATAGTTAATTTTAGAATTGGATGGACGTAAATTCTATAATTAACGCATTCATGTTCTCACCATTTTCTTCTGGTTTTGACTCATACCGCGTGTCTTTTGGCACTCTCATCTCACGTCCGTAGATGGAGTCCATGTTTCATGATTGGTTCAGGTTATACACCTCAACTCTTGGTGGCATGCGAGTCCTCTGTTGGATATTCCGTTCCTTCGGACTGGTAAGTTAGTCATTGGGACCTCCGTAAGTCTCCTCGTATCCTTAGATTCCCTCAAGGCCGACTGAGCTGATTGTACCTTAAACACATTGTACCGTTTTAATTGCCATGTCACTCTGGAGAAACGTGGTAACTCAGCCCTTTCATGGCGCTATGCTTGGCCCATGAGAGATTCTCTTAAGCCGGTGGAGTGAGCGATCATTCTACTAGGTGATATATTGAATTGGATATCCTATGTTTAGGAGCCAATTCTTTAGCTTGCTTCATGTCCATTGAATTGGTTACTATCATGTTGGTCATCTATTTAAGATATCGTGGCAACCTATCTAGGTGCCAATTCCATCCAGTTTATCGACATATCATGGTTTCTATACTTTTGCGTGGATTTTATCGCAAGTCTATCCCTACTCAAGGGCCTCGCCCTTAAATCCCAAGAAATCTTACCTTATCATTCTATTAAAGCTTGTTCTTGAAACTCCTTATTGGCTATGGACTATAGTGGATGTCTATATCTATCTTTAATGCTGTGCATATAGGGCCTGATCTGGTCCTGGGAGGAGCACCCAAAAGTACTTGTGCCCATGGGAGTTATATTGATCACGGTGTTTGGCATTGCACCGAAGTGCATGACTAGTTTGATCTTTGACCTTCCACACACACACACACACTCTCTCTCTCTCTCTCTCTCTCTTTCGTGACGTTACTTGATATTACTTTTGTGCGTGACTTGACTTGCGTGACTCGACTTGCGTGACCTGGAATGGGCAAATACTTGCGTGAAATAGCCAATAATCTATAAATTCTCTCATGAATGTCTCTTGTTTAGGACTCGCTTGGAAGTTTTGCATAAAATTGTTAATCTCCTGCTAGTTTTGTTTTACTTGCTCGATTATTTCTACATGTATAGCCTTACTTGCATTTACATGTAAAAATGTAATTACTTAAACCAATTGCTTATTCTTGAGATATAATTCCTACTGAACTTTCGCTCACCCAGTTTTATTCCAACATTTTTTAGGTAATCAGGTGGCTAACGAGACCTAAACTAACACGGGAGGGACAAGTGTGCAAGAGAGCTCTGGAAAGTAGTGAATCTAAGTCTTATTCTTCTTGAGTCTAGTATGGTGTCTCTTGTCTAGTTGTTATGTCTAAGTCTAGTTTATGCATCTCGATTCCTTTCTCTTAGTGATGAGTTGAGTCTTTAGATTTTTGAAGTTTGAGAATTGTAAGAGACTTATATTTGGAATTATATTTCCTTATTGTTCAAATTATTATGGTCTTATGTTTCATGCTCTTGATTATTCACGACCGTTAATTGTCACGTTCCGAGTAAACGACACGTTCCGCTACTATCAGTTCGGGGCGTGACTGTGGCTTTCATCTGCCCCTTCATCCCTTTGTCGCCGGGCTGCTTTGGTTCTACCGGTTGGCTCGTGTCCAACTGGTCTCCAACTCTTATACCTTCATCTTCTCCTTCATTTTCCTTTGCGGCCAGTGTGGAGTGCGCGCCTCGCAGGATCTTTTCCATTATTTCTTTGAGTTGAAGGAGCATGCTCATGCCGGGCGAGACTTCTTCTATCTTCAGGCGAGGCGAGGGAGGAGCTGCGTGTCCCTCTCTGGGAAGGACTCTTCTCACAAAGGGTGGAAGGCCCAGTATTTTTGGGTGGGCCCGTCGGCAGTCGGTGTAGTCTGGGACTTCCCGACGTCGCCCAATTTTCATCCGAACATTCCTCCGAAGTAGACCATGTTTTCTCCGGAGGTGGAAGAGGAGGCTATTATCCTTCAATAGAATCGCTGGGAGACTGCTGATTTGGTGACCTCTTCCAACATTGAGGGCTACCTCTCTCGAGTGTTGTCGTCGACAGGTAAGGAGCTCGAGAACTTGATCTTCCTTCTCGTTGAGTTGAGGATTTTTCTTCTCTTAGTCTGCTTTCTGTGGTTCAGACATGAGGCGACCGGTCGAGGAGGAGGCACCTTCGTCTGAGTTGGAGGTCATTGATCTAGACGAGAGGTCGGCTCCCGACGATCTTCATGTTGCGGAGGGTTCATCCCGTGCCCGGGGTAAGGGCAAGCGGGCGGCTCAGGACGACGCCTCCGAGTGCCGGGGGATCAAGCGCAAGGATCCCGTGGCCAAGCTGCTACGGTCTTCGATGCAGGCTCAGTCTGCTGAGAAGAAACGGGCAAGGAAGGAGGAGGTCATCCATGCGTCTGGAAGAGATTCCCTGTCGGCTCTCCCCTCGATTGAAGAAGAGGGGGCCAAGGAAGGAGGGATCACTACCGATGCTCAGGACGGCTTCCCCTCCTTCTACCTGCACCTTCAGTGTCCGGGCTCCTCTGTATCGGGCGTGTCATTCCTTAGCTTCTTGAGACTTGCAGGAAAAAGTCCGGAAGGGTCCCCCCTCTTCGTTGTTCGAGTAGATTATGGAGGGAGGGCTGATTTTGGCCCAGCTGGGGGTCAAAGCTGTGGATGCGTACGCTCGGGTGGAGTCCGAGCGGGAGACTCTTTCCTGGGCCCGTGGTGCGCTTGATCGGAAGGTCGAGCATCTGACCCTCGATCTCGGAGACCTTCGTTGAGAGATCACTCCGCTCCGAGCGTTGGCGCAATCGAGCCAAGCGGAGGCTCGGTCTTTGGCAGAGCAGTTGGCCCAGGCTCGTCGAATGGTCGACCGGAAGAGTGAGTTGCTTGAGTCGGAGCGCAGGAACCAGGTCGTGCGTGACGACCAATGGAGGGCCGAGCGAGAAGGGCTCGAGGACTGAGTTCGGGTGGCCGAGGATTCACGGACCAAGGCCGAGCGAAGGCTATCCGAGACCGAGAGAAGGTTGCCCGAGTCCGAGCGGTGGATAGCTGAGCTCGAGAGGACGGTGGAGCTGGCTGGGAAGGAAGTGCTCGAGCAACATAAGTGCTCAGAGGCATACCAAGCAACTTTACAACAGGCAGCCTTTCCTTATTACGAGTCAGGCTATCGATGGGGACTCCAGAAAGGCTTCTCCCAAGGCTATGATCGGGCCGTCCTGGATGCAAAGGCCCAGTCGTCATCACTCGATTTTCCTTCCGGTCATCGCTATGACTCGGAGTGGGGTTCCACTAACTCTTCCCACTATATGTCGAGCGAAGAGGTGAGTTCGGTTCCGTCCGAGCAACCACCAACTCCAGCATCCTCAGGAGGGCACACGACCGAGACAGTTCCCACACAGGTGGGGTCAGTGTCTGGGCCGACCGTCGTTGAGAATATTGGGGGAAGATTGTCTGGTACCGAAGTAGCTTCGTCTGCCGAGCTTGGGGATGGGCCCGAGGCCTGATTGTAGTAGCTCTTTTCTTTCTTTCTTTCTTTTCCATATGTGGCTGAGCAAGGCTCTTTTTGGAAACTACAATAGCGACAGTATTGAATGCTGAATTGATTGTTTCTTACCGCTTTTGTGTGATTTTATTGCCGTATCCGCAGTCGTTTGAGGAAGGTGCCGATTTCCTGCAGATTTTGTGCGCGCCGATCTGTCAAATAACTGACATGGCGTTGGTACCTTTCCATTTTTCCATACCGCCCTTAATGACTTGCCGCTTCGCGCGTCCCGTTCGGGGAATATCGGGAAATGAGGTAACTAATCCCAGGGGAAACCTTGGTAGTGTGTTTCGGGGAGAGGCATTTAAAGCAATCAGCTTCCCCTTTGGCCTATAAAAGGTCTGAGGGGCATCTCCTTTTTCCTTCATCGCTTAAGGCCGTTCATGGCGATTTTTCCCTTCCGTGAAGCGTTGTGCTGTTAGTCTTGGCGGGACATGAAAGGTGTTTCAGAAGATGATGATACAGATGGCGGTAGGAGGGAAGCTCCTATTGTTCCGCTTTGGAAGAGGGTTCCGTCAGTCGACGGTCACTCGTGAAGAGGGTTCGTCGTGCCGGAGCATGTCGCACTCTTATCCCTGACCCGCCGACACCATTCCGAGGGGAAGAGGGAGCCAACTAAGCTCCCTCCTTTTCGGGCCTTCCCCTGCCTCCTCGTCCATCTCTGTCGTTTTCTCTTTCTCCCTCCCCTTTCACTCTTCGGAGGGTGCCTACACTCTCTGCCTTCCGAAGAGTTAGTAGAGAGGAGGCCTTCACTTGTATTCTTTCCTCTCCTCTTCTTGTTGTTTCACCTCTTTCTTTTCTCCTCTGAGCTTTCTCAAACCAACGAAGCCGACGATCCTTTATCCGAGCCAGTTTCTGCACGAGGCAGAGTCAGTGGCTGGGCGTGGGAACGTCTACTGGGTCGGCCGAGCGTTTTGCTCGCGTTGTAGTACCAGGGGGTGTAATTTTTGTACATGTATGCTATACCGGCTACGGCCTTCTTGATGTACATCAAAGTTTAATAAGAATAGAAGAATGGTGTTTATTCTACTTTGCTTACATGTGTATACTTGCCAAATGTTCAAAAGTAGAACTTGCAAAGATTTGTCGCGTTCCACGTCCGAGGGACGGGTGTTCCTTCCATGGTGGAGAGTCAGTATGCTCCTTTCCCGAGCTTCTCGACCACTCGGTAGGGACCTTCCCAGGTAGGGGCCTGCTTCCCCGTCGCCTCTAGTGGTCGAGATGCTTCGGCCTTTCTCAGGACGAAATCTCCTGGCTGAAAGTGCCTGTCTCGGACTCTGGAGTTGTAGTATCGAGTGATGCGCCGTTGGTATTCCATTGCTCGGATGCTTGCAATCTCTCGGATCTCCTCCGTCAAGTCAAGGTTCTCTTGTAATTTCTGCTCGTTTACCTCGGGCTCGAAGTGGACGACTCAGAGAGAGGGATTGCTGACCTCCAACGGAATTACAGCTTCCGCGCCATACACCAGCTGAAAAGGTGTTTCACCAGTAGCCGTTCTCGGAGTAGTTCGGTGCGATCATAGTACGCTTGGCAGTTCCTCGAGCCAGCTTCCATTGGCTTTGTCGAGCCTGGTTTTGATGCCTTTAAAGATAGTCTTATTGGCATTTTCGACCAGTCCGTTAGCCTGAGGGTGGGCTACCGAAGTGAAGTGGTTGTTAATGTTTAGGTCGGCACATCTATCTCTGAAATAATGAGAATCAAACTGCCGACCATTATCGCTCACAATCACTCGGAGGATACCATAGCGACAAATGATCGATTTCCAAACAAAACTCCATACGACTGATTCGGTGATCTTGGTGGTGGCTTCAGCCTCAATCCATTTGGTGAAATAGTCGATGGCGACGATGATGAACTTCTTCTGAGCTTGGGCCGTAGGGAACGGCCCCAGAATGTCGATCCCCCACTGAGCTAAAGGGTACGGCTCGGCAAGGGTGATGAGTTCCGCAGCGGGCTGATGAATCAGGTGGTCGAAGCGCTGACATCTATCGCACCTCTGCACGTATGTCGAGCAGTAGCGCTGGAGAGTGGGCCACCAATAACCCTGCCATAGCAGGATCCTGGCGAGCGATCTTCCTCCTTGGTGCGCTCCGCAGATGCCTTCGTGCACTTCATGAATTGCTCGGCTGGCTTCGTCGGCGCTGATACACTTGAGGAGAGGATCGGAGAAAGATCTGTGGTACAAGGTATCATCCAGCATGACGAAACGCTGAGCTCGGTACTTGAGCTTCTGATCCTCCCGAGGATCGGTGGGCTCTTGAGAATCCCAGAGCCAGGATACGTAGGGGGTCCGCCAATCGCCTGAAGGTGCTGGCTCAATAGTCATAAGCTCGGATTCGATGCTCGGTTGCTCGAGCTCTTCGAGGAAGACCGATCGTGTAGTAGTGGGGTCAGGCGAGGAGGCCATTCGAGAGAGGGCGTCCGCTTGGGAGTTTTCCTCCCGGGCTATTCGGACTACCTCAAAGCTCTCGAAAAGTTGGGCCACCCTCTTTACCACTTGGAGGTACTTGACCATTTGTCCTTCCCGAGCTTCGTATTCATCGTTGACTTGGCTAGCAACCAATTGAGAGTCAGTGTGAATCCTGTCTCATTTGGCTTCCAATCTTCGAGCCATCCTGGCCCGAGATGACGGCTTCATACTTGGAGGCGTTGTTGGACGCCTGGAAGTTGAACTTCAGGGCGTATCGTAGCTCCGCTCCTTCGGGGGACTTGAGAAGAATGACGGTGTTGCTTCCCGTTGAGTTGGAGGATCCGTCGACGAACAGATCCTAGGTAGGCCCGGTCGTTGGTGGAAGTGCTTCTTCAATTGGGACCGTGCTTTCAGTGATGAAGTCTGCGAGAGCCTGTCCTTTAATAGCCGAGCGAGGGCGATACGAGATATCGTAGGCCCCGAGCATGATGGCCCATTTGACGAGGTGTCCCGAGGCTTCAGGGTGAAAGAGAATCTTCTTTAGAGGTTCGCCGGTCAATACGACGATGGGGTGCCCTTGGAAGTAGGGTCGGAGGCGCTTGGCCGAGGTAACCAACGCTAGTATGAGCTTCTCGGTTGCGGGGTACCTTCTTTCGGCCTCATTAAGCACCTTGCTAGTGTAGTAAACGGGTCTCTCGACTCCTGCGTCATTCTTGACCAGGACCGAGCTCACAGTAGAAGGGGTTGCCGAGAGGTAGAGGTGTAGAGCTTCGCCTTGCACTGGCTTGGACAGCACCGGGGGAGAGGCCAAGAATTCCTTGAGTTCAGCAAACGCCTTCTGACATTCCTCATCCCAGGTGAACGTAGCTGATGCCATTTTGGGTCCACTCAGCAATTTGAAGAAGGGTAGGCAACGTTTGGCCGCCTAAGATAGGAAATGGTTGAGTGCAGCAATGCGTCCCATAAGGCGCTGGACGTCCTTGATGCAGGTGGGTGGCCGCATGTCCAGGATGGCCTGGACCTTGTCGGGGTTGGCCTCGATTCTACGCTGAGTGACTAGAAAGCCTAGGAACTTCCCGGATCTTACTTCGAAGGCAGACTTGGCGGGGTTGAACTTCATGTTGTGCTTCAGGAGAGTGTCGAAGGTCTCGGCTAAGTCGGTGAGGTGGTCTTTGGCCTTCGGTGTTTTGACGAGCATATCATCAATATAGGCCTCGACATTCCGATTGAGCTGTCCTTCAAAAATGTGGTTGATCAGTCTTTGATATGTTGGTCCAGTGTTCTTTAACCCAAACGGCATTTGGGTGTAGCAGTGTACGCCGAAGTCGGTGATGAAGGCGGTCTTCTCGATGTCCTCCGGGTCCATCCTGATCTGATGGTAGCCGGAGTAGGCATCCAGGAAGCTGAGTAGCTCGTTGCCAGAGGTTGAATTGACCAGTTGATCAATGCTCGATAGCGGATAGTAGTCCTTCGGGATAGCCTGGTTGAGATCGGTGAAGTCCACACACATTCGCCATTTCCCAGAAGCTTTTGGTACCAAGACGACGTTGGCGAGCCATGTAGGGTACAGAACCAGACGAAAGAGGCCAGTCTTCTATCCCTTGATAATTTGCTCTTTGATGATCGCTTGCTTCTATGGGGAGTGCATTCTTTTGCGCTGTTGTAATGGCTTTCCTGTTGAGTCGAGGTTGAGCTTGTGCATTACCACGTCTCCTGGGATCCTGGGAAGGTGCTCATCAGACCATGCAAAGACTCGGATGTACTGTTTAAGGAAATCTTTATATCTTTCTTGTTCCTCAAGTGGGAGTTTGGCTCCAATCTTCACTCCTAGGGTCGGGTCACCGTTAAGGAAGACCGTTACCAACTCGCCGCCAGGCTTAGATGTTGCGGGTCCCTCTTCGGCTCCCTTTACCCCTTTATTCTTCCCTTCCGGCCTAGTGGCATCAACCGAGACTATATAGCACCGTCTAGCTAATGCCTGGTTACCTCGAACTTCCCCCACGCCATATTTGGTCGGGAACTTCATCTTTTGGTGAAAGGTAGAGGGCACCGCTTTCATTTGGTTTAGAATGCCCCGGCCGAAGATGGCGTTGTATGCCATCATCCCCTTAATCACGATGAAGTCTACCATAACCGTAGGGGTTTTAGGTGGGATGCCGATAGTAACAGGCAGACTCAGTGCTCCCTTGGGATAAGTAGCTTGGCCATTGAACCCGCAGAGAGGGGTTCGGATCGGGCGGAGTTTAGATGGATTCTCTCCCATTTTGAGGAAACACTCGTAGGACAATACATCAGGAGCACTACCATTGTCGACTAAGATTTTGTCCACATTATAATGGTTTATTGTGGCTGATATAATGAGAGCGTCGTCGTGCGGGGTGGTTAGCCCTTCCAGGTCCTGGTCAGAGAATACCAGGGCCTACGGTTCGCTAGTAGGCGGGGCCGCAGGTGCCTCAGCAGAGGCTCGGCTCGCCCGCATGGCGTGACGCTTTCGTCCTCAGTTGCTATCTCCGCCTGATGCCGTTCCACCCACGATGATGTTGATGTGGACTCCGCAGGGGATATTATCAATCTCTTCTGTGGCGCCTCGGTCTTCCTTTTGCCCGGACACATACCGAGACAGGTGTCCCTGGCGTATGCGGCGCTCGATCTCATCTTGAAGTTGATGGCAATCGCTGGTGTGATGCCCGTGGTCACCGTGGAACAGGCAATGCTTGCGGCGATTGTGATGCTTGGTCTTCATGGGCTCGGGTTGATTGAGGAGACCCGAGCCTTTGATGTCTTCATAGATCTCGTAGATGTGGGCGGTAAGTGGGGTATACCACTCGTACTTCTGGGATGGCTCTTTTCGATCTCCGTCCTGGTTTTGCCTTTTTCCTTGTTCTGTCCTATGCTCGGACGGTCTCCCCTTGTCCCCCTCCCGACCCGAGCTAGTTATGCCTCGGCAGGCGCTGAGTACTTCTTCGCACTCGGCATGGCGCAGAGCCAAGGTCACTGGCTCGGCGAGGGAGGTAGGGGGATGAAGCACTAGCTCGCGCCGTAGGTTCTCGTCGCGGGTACCCCCGATCAAGGAGGTGATGGCAGAGGCCACGTCCAGGCGGGGGATGCGTAGGGCTTCCAATTTGAATGGATTGATATAAGCCCATAACTTCTCCCCATGTTCCTGTTTGAGGGCCAGTAATCCTGTCACTGACCGGGGTGGACCGTTGCCGGTGAAGCTTTCTTTGAATACTCGCTCGAATTGCTTGAAGTTATGGATGCTGCCGGGAGCGAGGGCTCTGAACCAAGCCTGGGCACCCTAAACTAGAGTGGTCATGAACGCTCGACACTTGATCACGTCGGATGCCCCATGTAAGGTCATTAGGGCATCGAAGCTGTCGTAATGGTCGGCCAGGTCTCCCTGGCCGTCGTACGACTTGAAGGTCGGAAGTGAGATTCTGGGAGATATCTCTACCTCCAGGATGTAGTCGGAGAACGGGGATTGCTTCTCGTCCTCCACAGGAGAGGTCTTCTACAAGGCACGGAGAACGCACTCTTGCTATGCTAAACACCTCTCGAAGTCTCACAGTCGGGGAGAGAGTTCTGATTGTCGGTGTCCCGAGGGGCTGGGGGGCGCATTTGCATGCTGCCCCAACGCTCCTCAGGGGCCTCGGCATCCGGGAACGACTTGCATGCTCCGGTCTTCTCCCTCCTCGCGGTTGAGGAGGCTTCTTGCTCCGGGGGAGGGCTGTAATGCCCCGGATTTTTCGGATATTTTTCGGATCATTTTAGTGGGTCTCGGAGTGTATTTTGTCCTTTACACGTGTTTTTCCCTGATGTGCCTTCGAAACTCTTTGCAGGGCAAACCGTGGCGTCCTTCGACTCTGGGACTGTACCACTGCGTTGTGCTCTTCCCGAGGATCACAGAGGTAATTTTTCGTAATTTTCTGAATTTATCAAATTTTCGGGTTTTCCTATATATACTAAACCCTTTTCTCTCTCCCCCTCTCATTCTCCCTTTCTCACTCTCTCTCTTCTCTCACGCCCTCTTTCTCCCCTCTCTTCTCCGGCGGCCGACGGAGCGAGGCGAGGGTGAGGCGGAGGCGGCGCGGGTGAGGACGCGGGCGAGGATGGGCGAGGATCGAGGCGGTGGAGACGCGTGGGAGCTCGTGGCGCGGTCGCGAGCCGGCGAGGGTTTCACGGCATTTCTTTGCGGATCGGTGAGCTCGGGGCGCAAAATCTTCGGTGGAGGTAGGGTGATGGTTCCCCAGCTCGTGCACTTCCTTTCCCGCGAGTTTCGTAGGCCGTGGTGAGCCGAGCGGGTGGAATCGGGGTTTTTGAGCAAAACCCATGTTTTAGGGCTTGTGGGCCGATCTCTCGTTTCAGTGCGTTTTCGGCCGATCCGAGGCCGTAGATGCATGCTAGGGGCTTCTGGGGAGCTTCCCCCTTGTTTTCCCCCTCTCCTGTGGAGGTATGGGGGCGTGGGACGAGTTTTGGGTCGTTTCCCGCCGTAGCGTTCTCGGAAGGAAGTGACGGTCCTTCCAGTGGCCGTCACTTGGTGTAACGCGCCTGGGCAGGGCCGTTACATCCCCCTTCTGTTGGCCTTTGGTGGTCTGTGGGTGTGACGGTCCCACGATAGACCGCCAGGTGCTGTGACGCACCAGGGCTAGACCGTTAGAGTCTCTTCCGTTGGTTTTCGGGTCAGGCGTGTGACGCACCAGGGCTGGCGCGTCACAGCCTTGTGACGCCCCAGGGTGGGTGCGTCACATTCCCTGTTACCCAGCTGAGGGCTGGGGGTGTGACGGTGCCCTCTGGACCGTTACATGCTTGTAACGCGCCCAGGGTGGGCCGTCAGAGCTGTTTTATCCGTTGGGGAGGGCAGCGTGTGTGACGCGCCAGACCAGACGCGCTACATCCGTGTAACGCAAGCGCGTTACATCCTGCTTTCACGCTGAGAGCGTGAGGCGTGTAACGCACCAGGGCAAGCGCGTTACATTCGTGTAACGCGCTGGGCCAGGCGCGTTACATCCTGTGTTTCTTCGGGCCGTGTAACGGCCTGCGTTAGGCCGCCAGGTGGATGTGACCGTCTCGCCTAGACCGTTACAACCCTGTGACGGTCTAGGGTTAGACCGTCAGGCTTTGTGTCGTTCCGAGGTGAGTTTTTGTGTTCTCCGCCTTGCCCCGCAATGTGTGGATCCCTAGTCGACCCGGTTGGGACCCAGTGGTCGACCTGTGGTCTTGTGAGTGTCCTTGACACCCGTGGGTTTTTGTGTCCGTGTTTTGAGGGTGTCTGGAGGACCGTGTTATCTCGTTTAGCGTGCCCGTAGGGTTGAGAGTCCGGGTGACTTCTCGCGTGCCGGGCCTTCGTGTTACGCTCGATCGAGTCACCGTGTATCGGTGTGTGTGCGGTGGGGTGTCCCCCGCATGCCGTGAGTTTCTTTGGAAGGCGATTCCCATGTGGGCCACGTGGTTGGTCTTGGACTGCGAGTCCAGTTATTCGGCCTGGGGCTGGAGGTTTCCCGCTTGCTTCAAGATGGGAAATCGTCGTGGCGGCTTGTGTGCTGTCTTGGGAATCATGCTTCTATGTTTTCTGTGTGGCCCGTGTGGGTGGCCTTAGTCCTTTGCGTTCCCTTCCCAAGGGAATGGTCTTGGCAGCTCGTGTGTTGTCTCGGTACTCGTGCCACCGTGGTTTTAGACCTAGAGATTGGACTAGATTGATGGCCTTGTGCTGTTGCATACAACGGTCTTGACCCCGAGTCTTGTGACTCAAGGACCGTTGGCTGTAGTGTATCTAGAGGACTGTCCAGGGTCTAGTGGCTTAAGTGCCACTCGAGTTTTCTCGACTCTCGCGCACGGTGCGTGCGTGGCCGTGGACTGTGAGTCCCGTTTCTTCTCCGACTGTGGTCACCGTGCGACGGGGCCGGTACGTGGGGTGGTCCCCGTACGTCGTCGGATTCGGACGTTATTTTCCGTTGAGTTGAGAGTCTACTCCTTCAGTGACCCTCCACTAGTCGTAGCCTACCAGTACGCGTGTGCTGGTCGCACCAGGGAGTGGTGTATGGGCTTACCCTGAGGACGGTTAGACTAGTTTCCGTCGGGCCCCTCATCGTAGCCAGAGTCCGGCTGCGGGGGAAAACCAGTCAGAGGGCCAGACCTAGGACGCGTGGTCTGTGTGTGCACACGTGGTTGGGGACAGTGGACGCACGTCGACGGGCGTGACCCCAGCTAGTCACTTGTTTGTGGTTACTTGTACGGTGTTCGCGCCTCGGGTAGGACCTACCACGTCAGGCGGTTCACCTGCGGTGCGGTGTAAGACGTCAGGGGACGCTACCGGCTGTGCTTCTAGTGGGTGGTACTCCTGTCGAGTACGGAGTGACAGACTGTTAGTTTCTGTGTCTTTGACCTTCGGGTTTTCGGTCGTGTTGACCGTTGAGTTTCGGTTGGTTCGCCGTGACGCGTGTGTTGGTTTTCGCGTCATGAGATTAGTGCTAGTGGCTTTACCGAGGTTGGGTCTTGTTGTGCGGTACCTGCGATCGGATGGTCGAGGTTGCACCTTGGACAGCGTGTCTAGGTCGGCTGTGTCTGGGGGACAGGCCTCTGCGGCATGGTTGCCGTGTGTTGTTACTTCGGTAGGCGGTACTAGCGTGGTTAGGTAGCCTCGACTGCGTGATCGAGGTGTGCCTTCTGGTACAGTAGGAGTAGCTGTAGTGCCGAGTTTTTTTGACCGGCCACCGGTTTGCTGTTCCTGCTGTAGTTGTAGCTCTCCCTTCCGCTACCGCCATTGTTTCTGGTTGGGGTTCCGCGGGATCCCTGCTGAGTCTCTATTTTGGAGACTCATTCCCTGCTTTTCAGGTGTTGCGGTTCTTCCTCGTGGTTCGAGGGTGCGGAGCGGAGGTTCTCAGTTGCCAGCTTGCCGGGCCGAGTGTTCACTTGGCATGTGGTACGCTTTACTGCTTTAGACTGTACTTTCTGTTGGACTGGACTCTGTTGTAGCTGTTGTTGTTCTTTCTTTCAGCTTGTTGTTCTTGGTTGTCCTGCTTTATTTCCTATTTCTTTGTGCCTCCACACTCCTTTTAGCCCTTCTGAGCCCTCCCGGCTCGTGGGCGGCGGTGCGAGTCTCGGGTTATCGGGCCTTCCCGGTAATCGGATTCTCTGGTCGTTACAGCTGGTATCAGAGCCATGTTGTGGGCGTACATAGGAATTCGAGATATTGCAGTGATCAAAGTCCATAAGGTCCAGTACAGTCGGCAGCTGGCTTAGGGTTTTGTGTTCGCTTTCCGCCTTGTTTCTCGCTTGAGAGCTTGAGTGCGCTGTGCGGCGCTGTGAAGGTGGTTGCTGTCCGCGGCTTTCGTGCCAGCATGGGGTCTAAGGATCGAGGTCGAGAGCCTTCTCCCTCATTGGTGGTGGCCCTGGTTGTGCTGCGTTGGGCAGAGGTTGCTGGCAGGCGTGAGCTCGCGGTGCTGCGTTCGAGGAACCTGTAGCGTGGTCAGGTGGCTGGTGCGGACTGTTCTTGGTTAAGTGGCCGTGAGCGTGCTCTGAGGGAGCTGCTGTCGATTTTTGGTCACTCCAGCTTGAGGTTTGTCCAGCCCCTGAGGTGTTCAGGTTGTGGTTTAAGGTGGCAGAGTGGGTGTTCTGATCGAGAAGTGTGCTCGGGTGAGCGGGGGATCTTCCCGGTGAGCTGCCGTTTTGTCGAGCCTGATGTCCTTGTCGTGTTCTGTGGCGTCAGAAACGACGTGTCGGTCCCGATTGTTTTGTGGATTTCGAGACAGGATTTGGCAGAGATGTCCCGGTAAGTCTTGCTCCTGCGCTCTCGTGTGCGAATGGGGTGTGTTCGCCCTGGAGTTGTCTTGAGATGTGAAGGCTCCGCGGTGAGTTCGGGACTCGAGGATGAGTGTCGGCGGTTGTTGTTATGGCTCGTGTTGCGGCTCTTGGCATGCCGTGTTGCAGTTCGAGGAATTGCAGCGGTGGTGCATCGAGAGATGCTGTGATTGTGGTCCGACATGACACTCGTCGAGTGTGTCGGAGGCGCTGACCTAATGGAAGCGATGGTTTTCCTTGGTGCTGGATGGTGCTGTTTCCAGCGTGCGCGAGGTTTGAGGTCAGGTCGAGCGTGGAGTCCTTCCGTTGGTCGGAAGTGCGTTTGGTCTCCCCTTTGGTTGGAGAGATTGTGTTGGGTTAAGGTTCGTCGTCTTGCATTGCGTGTTTGGATTGGTTGGCCTTGTATGCCATGAAGTCTGTGCGAGACGTGCTCCTTGTCTTGGCAGGGTGGTTGCCTGTGAGAAGTCGTGCCCATTCCCTTGTCGTGTGAGGGTGCTGGCGCTGTTCCGGAAGGACGAGTGCTGGTTGGGCGGTGTTTGCTTTCTCGGCTGTGCGCGCGGATTTGAGTGCGCAGCGGAAGCGTGGTGGGCCCATAACCCACTGGTTCAGGATCGTAGCGTTGGTTGCTACGGGCGGATTCCTGAGTTTGCGTTGAGCATCGGAGGATGGGTTCCTCGGTGTGAAACGTGTTGTTGCCGTGCCGTTGCCCGAGATATCGTGGTGGTGGGCACTGGTAGGATGGAGTGTTGGGGGAATATGCTGGCGGGTGCGCCGCATGAGTGCCCTGTTCCGGTGTTGGAAGCTGTGTCAGGCGTCGGTGTTGGACCTGGATGAGGTTGTTGAGGATGTCGCCTGACGGAGGTCGAGGACGTGTTGGTCAGAGTCGGCGGCTTGGTGCTCGACTTGTGTTCCCAATCGTGTCCTCGCTTGAGATCGTGCTTTGAGGAAGTGGTCTCTGGCAGGCCGTGGGTTCCTGTTGGTTCTACGGTCTTGTCGGATCGTGGCGGTGAGATGTTTGTTGCTTTGGGGTCCTTGATAGGACGTTGGTGTCGCAATGGTTATCCCTGGTTGGTGACCAGCATGGGATGGTTTCCCTGTGAGTCTGAGTCCAGTGAGGTGATGACTGAAGACACCAGGATCTTGTCATTTGGTTTCGTCGTGCTCCCCGAGAGGGTCGACTTGGAGCGATGTTCGAGCTCGGATGCGGTGTCGGAGAGGAGTGCTGCTCGAGATGTGGCATCGGTCTGTGTGGGAGTCGACGGATGGCTTGCTGAGGTTTGGAATGATTCCTTTGGACCCGATCGAGGACCAGGAAAGAAGGAAGAAGCTGAGCGAGCAGTTGGTGACCAGTGGTTGGTCTTTTCAGAGACAGAAGATGCTGGTTGTTGGGGCTCGAGCGTGGCGAGAGCCGTGTGCCAACGAGACCTTTGGTGGTCGTTTCTGTGATGTGCCTTTCCCGATGGGATCTGGGCTTTGTCGAAGTGTGTCTTCTGACGAGAGTTGGCACAGTGTTATGTCTGGATTTCGGCTTGCCATGTGTGAGGTGTTCGTTGGTGCTGAGCCGAAGGGCTGGTTGCGGTCTGTTGAGATGGCTGCGTGAGCCGATGGAGACTCTGTTTTAGTTGCTCCCTTGAGGAGGGTGTGCGACTTGTCAGCTGGCTGTGAAGCTGATGTGCGATTTGTCTACCGACCATTGGATGAATCGGTAGCTGTTGCTCGTGTCGAGGGTCGTGATTCCTCGGTGGGCGAGATTGTGGTTGCGGCGCCATGATTGGTTCTCGCGTTGTCTGAGGTGATGCCGGACTGTGTCCTTTGGTATATGCCTGCTCTGTTGGCCAGTGTGCTTGGCGCGAGGAGCGAGGTGTTGTTTGTGATTGTAAGTCTGGCTGTGTCCCTCAGGATCGGTGTTTTCGTGACAATCGAGGTTTTCTGTGCTAGGGCTCTGACAGCGTGTCAGTTGGTTCAGTGTTCTTCCCCTGGGACTTCGTGCTAGGTCCTGAATTTCGAGGACGAAATTCCTTTAAGGGGGGAGGGCTGTAATGCCCCAGATTTTTCGGATATTTTTCGGATCATTTTAGTGGGTCTCGGAGTGTATTTTGTGCTTTACACGTGTTTTTCCCTGATGTGCCTTCGGAACTCTTTGCAGGGCAAACCGTGGCGTCCTTCGACTCCGGGACTGTACCACTGCGTTGTGCTCTTCCCGAGGATCACAGAGGTAATTTTTCGTAATTTTCTGAATTTATCAAATTTTCAGGTTTTCCAATATATACTAAACCCTTTTCTCTCTCCCCCTCTCATTCTCCCTTTCTCACTCTCTCTCTTCTCTCATGCCCTCTTTCTCCCCTCTCTTCTCCGGCGGCCGACGGAGCGAGGCGGGGGCGAGGCGGAGGCGGCGCGGGTGAGGACGCGGGCGAGGATGGGCGAGGATCGAGGCGGTGGAGGCGCGTGGGAGCTCGTGGCGCGGTCGCGAGCCGGCGAGGGTTTCACGGCGTTTCTTCGCGGATCGGTGAGCTCGGGGCGCGAAATCTTCGGTGGAGGTAGGGTGATGGTTCCCCAGCTCGTGCACTTCCTTTCCCGTGAGTTTCGTAGGCCGTGGTGAGCCGAGCGGGTGGAATCGGGGTTTTTGGGCAAAACCCATGTTTTAGGGCTTGTGGGCCGATCTCTCGTTTCAGTGCGTTTTCGGCCGATCCGAGGCCGTAGATGCATGCTAGGGGCTTCTGGGGAGCTTCCCCCTTGTTTTCCCCCTCTCTTGTGGAGGTATGGGGGTGTGGGACGAGTTTTGGGTCGTTTCCCGCCGTAGCGTTCTCGGAAGGAAGTGACGGTCCTTCTAGTGGCCGTCACTTGGTGTAACGCGCCTGGGCAGGGCCGTTACATCCCCCTTCTGTTGGCCTTTGGTGGTCTGTGGGTGTGACGGTCCCACGATAGACCGCCAGGTGCTGTGACGCACCAGGGCTAGACCGTTAGAGTCTCTTCCGTTGGTTTTCGGGTCAGGCGTGTGACGCACCAGGGCTGGCGCGTCACAGCCTTGTGACGCCCCAGGGTGGGTGCGTCACATTCCCTGTTACCCAGCTGAGGGCTGGGGGTGTGACGGTGCCCTCTGGACCGTTACATGCTTGTAACGCGCCCAGGGTGGGCCGTCAGAGCTGTTTTATCCGTTGGGGAGGGCAGCGTGTGTGACGCGCCAGGCCAGACGCACTACATCCGTGTAACGCAAGCGCGTTACATCCTGCTTTCACGCTGAGAGCGTGAGGCGTGTAACGCACCATGGCAAGCGCGTTACATTCGTGTAACACGCTGGGCCAGGCGCGTTACATCCTGTGTTTCTTCGGGCCGTGTAACGGCCTGCGTTAGGCCGCCAGGTGGATGTGACCGTCTCGCCTAGACCGTTACAACCCTGTGACGGTCTAGGGTTAGACCGTCAGGCTTTGTGTCGTTCCGAGGTGAGTTTTTGTGTTCTCCGCCTTGCCCCGCAATGTGTGGATCCCTAGTCGACCCGGTTGGGACCCAGTGGTCGACCTGCGGTCTTGTGAGTGTCCTTGACAGCCGTGGGTTTCTGTGTCCGTGTTTTGAGGGTGTATGGAGGACTGTGTTATCTCGTTTAGCGTGCCCGTAGGGTTGAGAGTCCGGGTGACTTCTCGCGTGCCGGGCCTTCGTGTTACGCTCGATCGAGTCACCGTGTATCGGTGTGTGTGCTGTGGGGTGTCCCCCGCATGCTGTGAGTTTCTTTGGAAGGTGATTCCCATGTGGGCCACGTGGTTGGTCTTGGACTGCGAGTCTAGTTATCCGGCCTGGGGCTGGAGGTTTCCCGCTTGTTTCAAGATGGGAAATCGCCGTGGCGACTTGTGTGCTGTCTTGGGAATCGTGCTTCTATGTTTTCTGTGTGGCCCGTGTGGGTGGCCTTAGTCCTTTGCGTTCCCTTCCCAAGGGAATGGTCTTGGCAGCTCGTGTGTTGTCTCGGTACTCGTGCCACCGTGGTTTTAGACCTAGAGATTGGACTAGATTGATGGCCTTGTGCTGTTGCGTACAACGGTCTTGACCCCGAGTCTTGTGACTCAAGGACCGTTGGCTGTAGTGTGTCTAGAGGACTGTCTAGGGTCTAGTGGCTTAAGTGCCACTCGAGTTTTCTCGACTCTCGCGCACGGTGCGTGCGTGGCCGTGGACTGTGAGTCCCGTTTCTTCTCCGACTGTGGTCACCGTGCGACGGGGCCGGTACGTGGGGTGGTCCCCGTACGTCGTCGGATTCGGACGTTGTTTTTCGTTGAGTTGAGAGTCTACTCCTTCAGTGACCCTCCACTAGTCGTAGCCTACCAGTACGCGTGTGCTGGTCGCACCAGGGAGTGGTGTACGGGCTTACCCTGAGGACGGTTAGACTAGTTTCCGTCGGGCCCCCCGTCGTAGCCAGAGTTCGGCTGCGGGGGACAACCAGTCAGAGGGCCAGACCTAGGACGTGTGGTCTGTGTGTGCACACGTGGTTGGGGACAGTGGACGCACGTCGACGGGTGTGACCCCTGCTAGTCACTTGTTTGTGATTACTTGTACGGTGTTCGCGCCTCGGGTAGGACCTACCACGTCAGGCGGTTCACCTGCGGTGCGGTGTAAGACGTCAGGGGACGCTACCGGCTGTGCTTCTAGTGGGTGGTACTCCTGTCGAGTACGGAGTGACAGACTGTTAGTTTCTGTGTCTTTGACCTTCGGGTTTTCGGTCGTGTTGACCGTTGAGTTTCGGTTGGTTCGCCGTGACGCGTGTGTTGGTTTTCGCGTCATGAGATTAGTGCTAGTGGCTTTACCGAGGTTGGGTCTTGTTGTGCGGTACCTGCAATCGGATGGTCGGGGTTGCACCTTGGACAGCGTGTCCAGGTCGGCTGTGTCCGGGGGACAGGCCTCTGCGGCATGGTTGCCGTGTGTTGTTACTTCGGTAGGCGGTACTAGCGTGGTTAGGTAGCCTCGACTGCGTGATCGAGGTGTGCCTTCTGGTACAGTAGGAGTAGCTGTAGTGCCGAGTTTTTTGACCGGCCACCGGTTTGCTATTCCTGCTGTAGTTGTAGCTCTCCCTTCCGCTACCGCCGTTGTTTCTGGTTGGGGTTCCGCGGGATCCCTGCTGAGTCTCTGTTTTGGAGACTCATTCCCTGCTTTTCAGGGTTGCGGTTCTTCCTCGTGGTTCGAGAGTGCGGAGCGGAGGTTCTCAGTTGCCTGCTTGCCGGGCCGAGTGTTCACTTGGCATGTGGTACGCTTTACTGCTTTAGACTGTACTTTCTGTTGGACTGGACTCTGTTGTAGCTGTTGTTGTTCTTTCTTTCAGCTTGTTGTTCTTGGTTGTCCTGCTTTATTTCCTATTTCTTTGTGCCTCCACACTCCTTTTAGCCCTTCCGAGCCCTCCCAGCTCGTGGGCGGCGGTGCGAGTCTCGGGTTATCGGGCCTTCCCGGTAATCGGATTCTCGGGTCGTTACAAGGGGCGTGCGATGGTCCTCCCGACACGTTACGGATGAGCCGCTGCCCCCGAAGGGTGAAACAGCCTCCAACAGTGTGTTGGGAGGCATCTCCACGTGGGGGGCTTTTCATGGGGAGCTGCGACTTCTCCTCCCTGGCCGCCTGGGCCCTCATGAGATCCACGAGGACATCCAGTTTTACGTTGAGGGTTTGGAGGGCGTCGGTGCTCCCGCCGGGAAGTTGTTCCCCCACCACCAATGGAGGTAGCTCGTTGGCTTGATTATCGGATGGGGAATGCTCCATGGGGAAGGAGGGTGCGCCCTCCTCCGGTACCAGAGCCTTTCCCGTGTCGGCGGCAATCCTCTTGCCAGAACTTCTCCGCACCATGATGGCTCTTTGTGCGTTTCCCACAGACGGCGCCAGATGAAGAAGGGCGAACTCGCGCTGCTCCTGAGTGGGGAGGAAGATGACCACGTACCCTTGAAGTATAAACTCCAAGAAGGGAAATCAGTCAGAGGTGCCCCGGGATAGATCCCCGGGGAAGACCCTCCGATGCCTAAGTCAGCACTGATAGTAGAGCATTGGTGCGAAGAGGAGGATTGGGAGGGAAATGGGAGCGCGAGATCCCTCTCCACCAAAAGGTGAAGTGATTCCTGCTCATGCTTACTTGACTTGCTTCTCCTCTTGTCGGAGTGGGGCATGTCCTATTTATATAGTGGCCTGTTGTGCGAAGGGGTCCCTGTAAGCGGAGGGGTTCCAGGGAGGGTTACGTCCTTCATGCGGGCTCTTTACGGTGCACGGACTCTTGGCTTCCCCTATCGCATTTGAGCTTCCTGTCATTAAGGGGTTCGCAACGGCCGAATCATTAAGCTTCCATCAGTGAGCCCGAGCGAGTGGCACTTGTTCAGGAGTAGTCTCCCGAGGGATAAGTGCTGGGTCGGGACAAGGAATAGGGGGCTCCAAGGGAGCTTTCCCAATCAACTGATGCTCGAACTTCCCAACCCGAAGGCCGCCTAGGAAGCGCTTGTACCGAGTGAATTTTTGGGCTTCATAATAAGTGGGCCCGGGGGCTACCACTTTGGGGAGTTGAGCCTAGTTCGGTCCGGTTTGGACCTCGTTTGGCCTCTCCGTACGGGCGGTGAGATTTCCCCTCTCCAGGTCCCTACGAGCTACTTGAGGATAAAGAGACTTGGACCTGTGAGCAAATAAGGAAGTCAACACTCAACTGGGGTGCCAAGCATATAATGCAGTGCTCTCTACATCCGGTGGAGTTCTCAAGGGTATCCACATGTGCCATAACCAAAGAGATGTGGGACCGGTTAGAGGTAATACATGAAGGCACATCTCAGGTATGTGAGACGAAGGCCAACCTACTCATTATAGAATATGAAATGTTTAGGATGAAGCATGAAGAATCTATTTCAGATATGTATGCTCGTTTAACTCAACTCACTAACAGCTTGACTGATTTGGGGAAGAGTTACTCTAAGCAATAGATAGTGAGGAAAATACTTAGATCATTAACTCCGGCCTGGCATACAAAAGCCACTGTTGTAGAATAGTCAAAAGATCTCTCAACAACCAAAGTGGAAGAACTCATAGGGTCTCTTATGACCTATGAGATAAACTTGAAAAACAGGGAGATCGAGGTAAGTAAGAAAAAGCCTTTGGCTTTAAAGGCTAGACCTAGCACTCAAGTTACTTCCGAGGAAGGTGAGACTTCTTGTAGTGAGCAAGATGAAGATGAAGTGGCCATGCTCACACGTAAGTTCAGAAAATTCTTAAGAAAGGAAGGTAAAAGATTCATGAAATGGAAGCCTCAGGTAAAGAAAGTTTTCAGATCTAAACTTGAAAATTTAAAGAAATCTGACAAAATTGTTTGTTACTCTTGCAAGAAACCAGGGCATTTCAAGACTGAGTGTCTTGAAAGAGTGAAGAAAGTTGTCAAATGGAAAGGGAAAAATAAGAACAAAGCCATGATATGTACATAGAGTGATGAAGAAGAAGAGGAGAATGAAACAAGCTCCTCAGAGGAAGACACTGAAGACATTTGCCACATGGCAAATGAGGATGAATAATCTGAGGTACATTCTCCTTTTGAGCATTTTTCTGCTAGTGATTGGGAAGAGGCCTATATTGAGCTTATGGATAAATATGATATATATAAGAAATAAAACAAAGCATTGAAAAAGAAAATCAACTCAATTGTGCATGATCATAGCATAAGTGAAAATAATGCTTCCCTAGAATCTAAAATTCAAGATCTGAAGAAAGTGATTGAAGACTTGGAATATAGTAAAACTGAAATGTAGGACCTTGAAGTTGAAAATGAGAGTTTAAGAAACGAAATAGATGAATTGAAACTGAAAATACAAAGCTATAAAAATGATAGTAAATTGTGTAATGAGAAATATGAAGCTGTCAAACAAGTTAACTCTCAACTACTTGAAGATGCTGAAAAACTTCAAAAGGAATTGAAAGATACGCAACAATCCTTAGAGAATTTTGTGGATGGAAGTGAGAATCTAAATGCCTTGCTGGGAACAAAATTGAATTTCAACAAAGAGGGGCTGGGCTATAATCCCACGAACAAAAAACAAATTGGTTTAAAAACCATCACTTTTGTGTCTTCTGCAGGTGCATCAAGCTCAAACTCTAAACTTGCTCAAAACAAGGGAAAATAAAAAATGGGAGAACCTCAAAAGAAAAAACATAAAATTCCTCAGAAACCTCCTCAGAAATCCCAGCCAAAACACCACAAATCCCAATCCAAGCTAGCCTACACCAAGGGTAGAAGTGGTCAGAAAAGGAGTACTGGTCTACACCATTCTCAGCAAGGGTCAAGGCATCCTTGGTCATCATATAGTAAGGCGAGTAGAAACCCTCCTATGCGTCGACGCACAGATTACAGGGGGTCGACGCATCCATCAAACAGAAACAGTTATAACAATGGTTTTCAGGGTACAGGTCGACGCAGTCATATGGTTGGCCCTACTACAGTTCATTTACATACAATCCTTATACTTATAGACCTGGCCCAACCTATTACCCTACGAACTACCACAATTTCAGTCAGCCAAAAATAATGAATTGGACCAAAAGCCATCATTTTCACACTTCTATCAAAAATCAAAGACTAAAAAGGTTCCAAAACAACAAGGCAATGTGAAGACAGAAAATAATAAACAAAACTCTCCATCAAACAAGGGAATGAAACATGTGAAGAAAGTTTGGATTTCTAAATCTGTGTTATCTTATTTTACTGAAATGAAAAGTTTGTTGGGACCCAATTATCCTTGGATTCCAACAATTGTTACTTAATTCCTTGTGCAGGAGTGTCTTGCAGCCATACACAACAGATGGTACCTTGATAGCGGCTGTTCAAAACACATGATTGGGGACATAACAAAATTCTATCTTTTGGTGAAAAAAGAAGCTGGGCATGTCACTTTTAGAGGGAACAATAAAGGCAAGATCATTGGTTCAGGTAAAGTATATAAGAACCCCTCCAATTCAATTGAAAATATTTTGTTAGTTGAAGGTTTGGAATACAATCTGTTAAACATAAGTCAATTGTGTGATAAAGGACATAGAGTAGTGTTTGACTCTTATGAATGTAAAATTCTAGAATTAAACACTAATGAAACCAAATTTTCTAGTAAAAGAGTCAACAATGTGTACATGATTGACTTAGATGATCTAACTCATGTTAATCTTTGTATTGCTACATCAAAATCGGATCTTGCATGTTTATGGCATCGTAAACTAGAACATGCTAGCTACAATGTCTTACATAAACTCATGAAACATTCAATGGTAAAAGGTTTGCCTAAACTCTCTTTCAAACAATACAATAAAATCTGTGATGCATGCACCCTAGGTAAACAAACTAGGAAATTTTTCAAAAGTAGAACTGAAAGTTTAGCATCTAAACCACTTGAACTAATTCATATGGACTTGTTTGGGCCAACAAGAACTGCTAGCTTAAGTGGTAGGACATATGGCTATGTGTTAGTGGATGATTTCTCTAGGTTCACATGGGTGTTTCCTCTTGTGCATAAGAATGATACGTTTGATGAGTTTCAGGCACTCTACATGAGGATAAAGTAAGATGGTAAGTTCAAGATCTCCAACATTCTTTCTGACCATGGTGGTGAATTTGATAATGCTAACTTTGATAACTTGTGCAGGGCTGAGGGAATCACTCACAGGTTTTTCATCACCAAGGACCCCTGGACAAAACGGGGTTGTTGAAAGGAGAAATCGAACACTCATAGAAATGGCTAGAACTATGCTCTCTGAAAAGCAACTACCAATGAGGTTTTGGGCAAAAGCGGTAAACACAGCTTGTTACATCATAAACCGCTCAATGGTAAGGTCATTCACTAAAAAGACTCCTTATGAGTTGCTCAAAGGTAAAAAGCCATCTCTCTCTCACATGAAAGTATTTGGATGAAAATACTTCATTCATAATAATGATAAAAGAGATTTAGACAAGTTTGAGCCCAAGAGTGATGAAGGCATATTTCTTGGATATTCTGATAGATCTAGGGTTTATAGAGTCTATAATATTAAGAATCTAAGTGTGGAAGATTCAACCCATGTCACATTTGATGAAACTTAATGATGATAAATCTTGCAGGAAAGATGATGATGGGGAGTTCCTAGACTCCAAGGAAAAAGATGATCTTCCACATGAGGAGAAAAAAGAAAATGGTGACCCGGGAGAATCAAGCAATACAAGGGTCATGGCTGTTAGAGATGAGGACGGTGAGTTAGAAGGGGAGGGGATGAATAGATCACCGTTTACAAAATATTTGTCCGAGCCGAGGAAATCTTAGAAGATGAGATGGGCTAGGAAGACTGACAATATGTAAAATATATCCGAAACCTTAACCAAGATAAGGCAGGTCACGAGCGCAGAACATATATCATTCAGAATTTCATCAGCACATATGCACAAGCACTAAGCGAGCAGTCAGACCAAGGTTTCGATCATCAACAATCACACTTACTTCATGAAGCCAAACAAAAGCATAAAAGAAAATAGATGCGCACAGCCACACCATAGAGAACAAGAGGTTTAGATGGTTCAGTCTGCAACCTACAGACTTACGTCCATCCCTCACTCAAGGCAGAGTGAGGCTTCCCTTTCACAAGAAAGAACCGCAGACTCAGTCTGCCAACAACACGCTGATCCACAGCTTGGGGATCGAAATCCCTACAGACGTTGAACTCACAGCTTGCACCCAGATCTCACACCACAAGACCTGACCCGGAGATAACTCTCCCTTCCTCTTAGACAAGAGGGAACCCAGCAGTGACTCACCCTCACTGCAATTCAGAGACGCTGTCTCTCTTCCTCCTCAGCCGGAGGGAAGAACCCAGGTAGCCTTCTCACTACCTGAACACAAAACCCCGGAGAACTCCTCCCTTCCTCTGATCTAAATCAGAGGGATGCCACACAGCAACCCAGAGGATTCACCTCTCTTCCTCTACACCTAGAGGGAACGAAAACAGAGTATCGGAATTTGAGAACGAACAAACGAAGACATAAAGAAATATTGAAAGACAATCGAACGGAGAAACAATGTAGCTTCTTAAATAAGCATAGACAAAACGTAGCAGAAAACCATCCTCTCCTTCATCACTCTCTCTCTTCCAGGTACGCTCAACGAATGGATCAGGATGGCTTCTCCTCTCCTTCCTCTCGCTCTGGCCTCACCCTTTTTCTTATGGCTTCGGCGGCTTTTCAGGGGCAGAAACCTTCCTCTATATATCCAGACTCACGAGAGACTGAGGGTGTTGGAGACACGCGCGAAGGAGATGCTTCCAGATGAGCCGAGCCACGTGTTAGATGATTATTCCCTCAAATCATGTGCTCACATGATTGGAATAAAGTTCCAATTTGTCATTAAGTCCTTTGTAAGGTTTCAGAGAACATTCAGTCAATCTCAGAAATATTCAAGTCATACATTTGTTCACACAGATTGCACGGGACTTATCAAAGGACTGAAGAACACGTCAACGCACTAAAGCCAAGGCGTTAACGCAATGGATATAATGGAGAACAGGTCCCTTGACAAAACACACTAATGCGTCAACGCATTAGTGACAGCGTCGACGCGTCTGCTTGGTTGTTGATCATAAGACCTTGGGTCATAAGCTCAAGGCGTCGACGCTTCCATCATGCAGCGTCGCCTCAGCTCCTTAGGCGAGACGCTCAAGGCGTCGACGCTTCCATCGTGCAGCGTCACCTCAGCTCCTTAGACGAGACGCTCAAGCCCTTGGCAACAAGCCAATGCGTCAACGCATCAGGTGACAGCGTCGACACAGTGAACACGACAGCAAGCGAAAGACGCACAATTGCGTCTACGCAGCCAGCCAAGTGCGTCAACGCACTGAAGGCACGGAACCCATATATAAATGAAGACAAACAGATACGAGCTAATGAGTGAACAAGTTGGAGAAACATTTAATCAGAAGATGTGCATGCAAGTAATTTGATTCATGGTGTTAGTCATCATCAAAACTACAGAGATTCAACAATCTCTCCCTTTTTGATGATGGCAACACCATGAGTCAAATTTAGTGAAGGAGGAAACATCAACCTAAAACAGTCTCATTAGCAACAGCAATAGTTCTCGATAAAACAGGAATGGTGACCTCTCAAAAACTGAACTCTCAGCACTCATTATCTTTTACCCAAAAGAAACACCAAAGACACCAAAAAAAAACTTCCTTTTCACTAGCTCAACCTCCTCCTTACAATTCTCTTCACACCCTACAACCTCTTCACACCCCCTTTCAACCTTCTCCCCCTTTGACATCATCAAAACAGAAGAGAGAGAGAGCAGTTGACGCTGGATTGATGAGAAAAGATGGAGAGAATTCCAACAGTAGAATCGCAGTAACAGATCTTAGATGCTTAAGTGGGGCTTCAAGGTCAGTGAAGAATCTTGGAGTTCTGGTAAGAGAAGGAGATTCAGAAAACGCTTGAAGTTTATCAACTTACAATGAATATGAAAGAAGAGCAAGTGTCAACAAATATGACTGAGGTAGCTATTAAGGCTCGTCAAAAAGACAACAAGAATTTGAACCATGAAAACAGCCTGTAGGCGCTGAGGACAAACGTTCCAAGGAGAGAAAGCACTGTTGTAGAGTGTATTTGGCCAGTTACACCTTTGACATTAAGTATGCACCTTGGTCAGAGGCCAGCATCCTCAGTTACTCAGTGTAAGAGCCTCATACCTTCTCAGTTAGAGAACAGAGATAGTGACTATTGGTTTTTACATGAGGAGACACCTTGATCAGAGGCCAGAATCCCCAGTTACTCACCACATGGCATCATTGCTCTGCCAACCATAAATTTTGAATTGAATTTCTTTCTTTTGTGTTTGTTTATGAGAACTGATACTTCATGACTTAGAAAGTTCCCATTTCATTGATGGGATTCCTAGTTTCTCAGTATACAGTTTTAAACACTGATCAGTTTAACTAGCTCTTCAAGAAGGTTGTTTGAAGACAAAGCCAGGGCAATTACTCGTGGTCTTATCACGAAATCCAATGAAAAGCGTATAATAGAACCCATTTCATATGAGTCTAGTTTGTTCATCAGTCAGGAAACAAAGTAAGAGGATATACTTGTGAAGGTTAATCTTAGCCTCTTAAGACTTACTAGAAGAAGATTCTGGCTGGACTTTAATTGCACAAACTTAAGAATGTAGGAAATGAACGAGGTTCTACTAAAAAGGGATGCTCAAGATCAATTCTGACAATTAATCCAGCAACAACAACCATCTTTCAAACGTTTTTAATTAGTCAAGCTCCCCCTCTCTAGTAGCTCTATCTCCCATTCTACCCTGATAACAGCAGAGAAACAGACCTGATACCTCTCAAATCTCACACCTGCTCCCCCTCACATAGTGACCCCATCAGAAAAAGTAAGCCAGAACTAACACTATCAACATGGAATTACATGAAACTGAATTCATTTCCACAGATTAGTCAGAGTTTGTAAATACCAAGTTCTCTTCTCAATGAAGTGAATTTTTCACTATCTAAAGGTTTTGTAAAAATATCAGCAGTTTGATTTGCAGTTCCAACATGAATTAGTTCAAATGTTTTATTTCCAATTTCATTTCTAATAAAGTGGTACCTGATTTCAATGTGTTTTGTTCGTGAGTGTAAACAGGATTCTTTGCAATGTTTATGGCACTAGTGTTATCACAAAAAATGGGAGTGCAACCTGTCTCTAGAAGCTGATGCTTAATCCAGATAACCTGAGTGCCACAGCTGCTTGCAGCCACGTATTCAGCCTATGCAGTGGAAAGGGCCACTGAATGTTATTTCTTTGAACTCCAAGAAACTAGGCATCCTCCTAAGAATTGGCAGTGGCCACTGGTGCTCTTCCTATCTAATTTGCATCCAGCAAAGTCTGCATCAGTGTATGCAACTAAATCTAATGTGCGAGAAGCAGGATACCATAATCCTAGTGTGTGTGTGGTAGATAGATATCTAAAGATCCTTTTTACAGCAGACAAATGAAGTTCAGTAGGCCTAGACTGATATCTTGCACATAAGCCAACACTGAATTGTATGTCTGGCCTAGATGCTGTTAAGTACAAGAGGGATCCAATCATACCTCTATAGAGTTTTTCATCCACTTGTTTACCTGACTCATCTGCATTAAGGGTCATGCTTGTGCTCATTGGGGTGGATATTTGCTTTAGGTTAGTCATCCCAAACCTTTTTAGGATATCCAGCGTGTACTTGGTTTGGTGGAAGAAGCAGCCATCTGACATTTGATTTATCTGTAAGCCAAGAAAATAAGTCAGTTCTCCAACTAAGCTCATCTCAAACTCAGCTGACATAAGTTGTGAAAATTCATTACACAGTTCAAGATTTGTTGATCCAAAGATGATGTCGTCTGCGTATACCTGAACTATGATGAGATCTTGTCTTGAATTCTTAGTGAATAAAGTTTGGTCAACATTACCTCTGTTATATCCTTTATTCAGTAAGAAACTGGTCAGCCTTTCATACCAGGCCCGAGGAGCCTGCTTTAGTCCATAAAGAGCTTTGTTTAACCTGAAAACTTGATCAGGTTTAGTCAAAAACTGAAAACCAGGAGGTTGTTCAACATAAACTTCTTCTTTTAGAATTCCATTCAAGAAAGCACTCTTAACATCCATTTGTTGAAGTTTTATGTTGTTTGAACAAGCAAATGCTAATAGAATTCTGATAGCCTCCATTCTAGCTACTGGAGCAAAGGATTCATCAAAGTCCACTCCATACTCCTGACTGTAGCCTTTAGCTACAAGTCTAGCTTTATTCCTAGAGATGACACCTTCTTCATTCAGTTTGTTCTTAAAAACCCATTTTGTTCCTATTACATTGAAATTTTCAGGTCTAGGTACAAGTTCCCAGACATTGTTTCTATCAAATTGCCCTAGTTCTTCACACATGGCAGTTACCCAATTCTCATCACTTAAGGCTTCTTCAATGGTCTTAGGCTCAATTTGAGAAACTAAAGCAATTAAGTCCTGATTCTGAACATTTCTGAAATGGGATCTTGTCCTAGGGGGATCATTAAGACTACCAATAATATTGGTTACAGGGTGGTCTTTTAAAACTCTGACATTTGTTGAGGACTCACCTTGTTCGGCTGTACTTACTGGGTTCAGATCAGTGGGTTCTTCAGCCGGTTGTACTTCCTCCTCTTGCATTTGATTCAGGAACTCTCCATCATGACTTGTAGACCTGTTATCATCATTTAGACTGTTAGAGATTTTTGTTTCATCAAAAATAACATGAGGGGTTTCCTCTACAGTTCTATCAGTTTTATTAAAGACCCTGAAGGCCCTAGATGTTTCAGAGTATCCTAGGAATATTCCTGGAATACTTCTAGCATCAAATTTATCTAAGTCTCTCTTGTTGTTATTATGAATAAAGCATTTTGAACCAAAAATTTTGAAATATGAGACATTAGGCCTCTTACCTTTCAGGAGTTCATATGGTGTTTTCTTATGTATGGGTCTTACCAAAGCTCTATTAAGTATATAACAGGCTGTGTTTGCTGCTTCTGCCCAAAAACTCTTCGGTAGCTGACTCTCCATTAGTAATGTTCTTGCCATTTCCACTATTGTTCGATTCCTTCTCTCCACAATTCCATTCTGCTCTGGGGTCCTGGGAGAAGAAAATTTGTGAGTCAGTCCCTCCTTGTCACAAAAACTAGAAAATGAGGAGTTCTCAAACTCTCCTCCATGATCTGATTGGATAACAGTGATCTTGTGGCCTACATGTTTCTGCTTATTGAAAAAATGTTCAAATTTTTGAAAAACATCACTCTTATTTGCCAAGAAAAACAACCATGCAAATCTAGAGTAGTCATCGACAATGACAAAACCAAATCTCTTACCATTTAGGCTCTGGGTTCTGGTAGGACCAAAGAGATCCATGTGCAAGTGTTCCATAAGCTTGTTTGACAAGCTCTCAGTCCTTATTTTAAAAGAAGCTCGGGTTTGCTTGCCTAGAGCACAGGCATCGCAAGGCTTAGAGAATGATTTGAACTTCAAGCTAGGCATGCCTCTAACTAAGTCAAATTTAGCTAATTTATGCAATGTATTAAAGCTAGCATGACCTAGTCGCCTATGCCAGTCAAACATGTTATTCTCTGAGTCAGCAGAGAGACACAGATTAGACTCAGACTCAACATCAAGATCCACAATATAGACATTATTGACTCTATTTGCAATGAACTTTATTTTATCGGAGTTTGGTTCTAAAATTTTGCAAGCATGCTCATCAAAGAGGACCTTGTGACCCTTGTCACATAACTGACTAATACTCAATAAATTGTGTTGCAGACCTTCGACCAATAATACTTTTTCAACAGAGTTGGAGGTTTTCTTACCGATGGTTCCGGTCCCAATTATTTGGCCTTTGTTTTTACCTCCAAACTTGACTGTCCCTCCTGCTTTCAATTCAAGCTTGCTGAACTTCTTTGATCCCCTGTCATGTGCCTCGAGCAGCCACTGTCGAGATACCACTTGTTGTTCTCGGCTGCTAGGCTCACCTGCACAATAACAATTTAAGTAGTGTGCTTTGGAGCCCAAGGTAAGTTGGGTCCAAAAATACCGCTCAAATGATTAAGCACAGTTTTGGGGATCCAGATCTGCTTCACCCCTTTTTTCTTTCTGTGCTGAGAATTGACAGTTTTGCTATTGATGTGCATTTCAGTTGTTTCCTTTTGTTTCTCAAGGTGTGTCCAGTTTCTGTTGATAAAAGCTTGGGTCCCAGCCAGACCATAATTTCTAAACTGTCTAGTTGAAGACATTTTATTGACAGTATTCTGTGTGTAGTTAGACCTTCCCATGTTTCTTTTCAAATAGCCCATTCTTTTATTAGAGTCATAGTTGTTGAATTGACAGGCACCTTGTTTCTGGTGTGTGGGCTTGTTGAATTTCTTAAAGACATTTCTTCCAAGATCAGGCTGTTGTTTATGGATGTTCTTTTGTTGTTCAGTACTTTTGGAACTGGATGGGATGTCCAGTTTCTCTTTTCCTTTCTCAGTGCAAAATGTGGTGGTTTTTATCCCAAATGCTTCCTTCTTATTTGGGTTGAAACCCAAACCTTCTCTGTTAAAGTTTACTTTGGTGCCTAACAAGGCGTTTAAATTGCTTTCTCCAAAAACAAACCTCTCAAGAGTTTTCTTCTTATCTTCCAACTCCTTCCGCAGAGATATGTTGTTTTCCAACAATTCATCATTGACCTTTATAACAGCTTCATACCCTTCCTTGATTAAGTCAATTTGTCTCAGGTTTTCTTCAGTATGTTGATTGGTTTCATCAAGCTGTTTTCTAAATTTTTTAAGTTCATTCTTAAAAGATTATTCTCATTTCTTACATTTTCCATCTGAGCTAATTCAGCTACCAGTTTGGAATTTTCTATCTTGAGGAGTTCTTGTTCTTCATTAACCATATTGAGTTTGCGTTTGATGACTCTATGTTCTTTAGCTAAGGCATTGTACATATCTAGCAGTTCACCATATTTCTCTTCCCAGTCATCAATAGAGTAAGTTACAAAGGGATTGGTTACCTCATTTTCCTCGTTGGCCATCAGACATACTCCTTCAGTCTCTTTTCCTGAGGAATTAGTCTCTGAGTCTTCTTCTTCATCGCTCCAAGTGCATACCATAGCTTTTGGCTTTTTCTTGTACACTTTGGAGCCTTTCTTGTGGTAGTCCGGTGTCTTCTTCTGAAGCTCAGGGCAATCTTGCTTCATGTGCCCAAAGTTCCTGCAATGATAACACATCACACCTTTAGCATTCCTATCCTTGTCATTGCCATTGTTCGGATATTTACCTGATGAGTAGTTTCTTCTTTTCCTATATGAATTTCCCTGCATTTTCAGGAATTTCCTGAACTGACGTGTGAGCAGTGCTTTTTCACTTCTGTCAAGGTCTGGAATTCCATTAGACTCTCCGCTGCTGCTGCTGCTGCTACTGCTGCTGCTGTGTCGTTCAACTTTAAGAGCAACATTCTTGCCCCTTCTGTCATTTCCTTCTCCTGTTTTCCTGAGATTTATCTCATAGGTCATAAGAGACCCTATGAGTTCAGTGACGGTCATGGTTGTTAAATCCTTTGATTCTTCTATCACAGTAGCTTTTGTGTGCCACGCTGGAGTCAAGGATCTTAAGATCTTCCTGACTATATCCCCTTCAGATATTTCCATTCCAAATCCCTTGAGGCTGTTTGTGATCAGTGACAGCCTAGCGTACATATCAGTCACGCTCTCCTCTGACTTCATCTTGAATAATTCATACTCAGAGGTTAGGTAGTTTACCTTGGTAGCTCTGACCTGAGAGGTACCCTCGTAAATCAGCGCTAGTTCATCCCACATCTTCTTAGCTGTCTTGCACGTCGAAATTCGGGCATATTCTTCAGGGTGAACTGCGCACTGGATGATGTTGAGCGCAGACCAGTTCAGTCTGGATAATTTGACTTGTTCTTCAGACCAAATCTCCTCATTCGGAGGTAAATCATAAGGTCCAGTTGTAATGACTCTCCACAGCTTGTGGCTCTGAGATCGGATGAAAACTTCCATCCTATTTTTCCAAAAGAAATAGATAGAGCCATCAAAATATGGGGGACGGGAGATTGACTGTCCTTCAGCTATGTAGCTGCGAGGACCACTGGTTCCAGGATTACCCTGGTCGTTGGACCACATCTCGGGTAAACCCGCTCTGATACCAACTGTTAGAGATGAGGACGGTGAGCTAGAAGGGGAGGGGATGAATAGATCACCGTTTAAAAAATATTTGTCCGAGCCGAGGAAATCTTAGAAGATGAGATGGGCTAGGAAGACTGACAATATGTAAAATAATCCGAAACCTTAACCAAGATAAGCAGGTCACGAGCGCAGAACATATATCACTCAGAATTTCATCAGCACATATGCACAAGCACTAAGCGAGCAGTCAGACCAAGGTTTCGATCATCAACAATCACACTTACTTCATGAAGCCAGACAGAAGCATAAAGGAAATAGATGCGCACAAGCCACACCACGGAGAACAAGAGGTTTAGATGGTTCAGTCTGCAACCTGCAGACTTACGTCCATCCCTCACTCAAGGCAGAGTGAGGCTTCCCTTTCACAAGAAAGAACCGCAGACTCAGTCTGCCAACAACACGCTGATCCACAGCTTGGGGATCGAAATCCCTACAGACGCTGAACTCACAGCTTGCACCCAGGTCTCACACCACAAGACCTGACCCGGAGATAACTCTCCCTTCCTCTTAGACAAGAGGGAACCCAGCAGTGACTCACCCTCACTGCAATTCAGAGACGCTGTCTCTCTTCCTCCTCAGCCGGAGGGAAGAACCCAGGTAGCCTTCTCACTACCTGAACACAAAACCCCGGAGAACTCCTCCCTTCCTCTGATCTAAATCAGAGGGATGCCACACAGCGACCCAGAGGATTCACCTCTCTTCCTCTACACCTAGAGGGAACGAAAACAGAGTATCGGAATTTGAGAACGAACAAACGAAGACATAAAGAAATATTGAAAGACAATCGAATGGAGAAACAATGTAACTTCTTAAAGAAGCATAGACAAAACGTAGTAGAAAACCATCCTCTCCTTCATCACTCTCTCTCTCTTCCAGGTACGCTCAACGAATGGATCAGGATGGCTTCTCCTCTCCTTCCTCTCGCTATGGCCTCACCCTTTTTCTTATGGCTTCGGCGGCTTTTCAGGGGCAGAAACCTTCCTCTATATATCCAGACTCACGAGAGACTGAGGGTGTGGGAGACACGCGCGAAGGAGATGCTTCCAGATGAGCCGAGCCACGTGTTAGACGATTATTCCCTCAAATCACGTGCTCACATGATTGGAATAAAGTTCCAATTTATCTTTAAGTCCCTGTAAGGTTTCAGAGAAC
Source organism: Amorphophallus konjac (assembly GCA_022559845.1). NCBI lineage: Eukaryota > Viridiplantae > Streptophyta > Magnoliopsida > Alismatales > Araceae > Amorphophallus > Amorphophallus konjac. The sequence goes on from CM040117.1 coordinate 47,812,268, forward strand.
ACTCAGTCAATCTCAGAAATATTCAAGTCATACATTTGTTCACACAAATTGCACGGGACTTATCAAAGGACTGAAGAACGCGTCAACGCACTAAAGCCAAGGCGTTAACGCAATGGATATAATGGAGAACAGGTCCCTTGATAAAACACACTAATGCGTCAACGCATTAGTGACAGCGTCGACGCGTCTGCTTGGTTGTTGATCATAAGACCTTGGGTCATAAGCTCAAGGCGTCGACGCTTCCATCATGCAGCGTCGCCTCAGCTCCTTAGGCGAGACGCTCAAGGCGTCGACGCTTCCATCGTGCAGTGTCGCCTCAGCTCCTTAGGCAAGACGCTCAAGCCCTTGGCAACAAGCCAATGCGTCAACGCATCAGGTGACAGTGTCGACATAGTGAACATGACAGCAAGCGAAAGATGCACAATTACGTCTACGCAGCCAGCCAAGTGCGTCAACGCACTGAAGGCACGGAACCCATAGATAAATGAAGACAAACAGATACGAGCTAATGAGTGAACAAGTTGGAGAAGCATTTAATCAGAAGATGTGCATGCAAGTAATTTGATTCATGGTGTTATTCATCATCAAAACTACAGAGATTCAACAATGGCTACTGGTGAAGGTAACAATCCTACTGATATTAGAGTGCTTAAAAACCATCCTCTAGAGAATATCATTGATAGCCTGCATGATCCACCTAGAACAAGGTCACATTTAAGAATTATTGAAGAATTAGACCAACTTGCTCTTGTCTCCCAAATTGAACCAAAAAATATTGAAGAAGCATTGAAAGATGAAAATTGGATAAATTTCATGCAAGATGAATTAAACCAGTTTGAAAGAAATAGTGTTTGGCATCTTGTTCCTAGACTCTCAACAAAATCTATCATAGGTACCAAATGGGTTTTTAGGAACAAACTTAGTGAAGATGGAAAAATAATTAGGAATAAAGTTAGATTAGTGGCTCAGGGTTACAATCAAGAATTTGAAATTGATTTTGAAGAGTCTTTTACCCCTGTAACTAGATTAGAAGCTATTCGAATTTTGCTTGCTTTTGCTTGTGCACATAAGATCAAACTGCAACAAATGGATGTAAAAAGTGCATTCTTAAATGGTCTAATAAAAGAAGAGGTTTATGTTGAACAACCCCCCGGTTTTGAATGCTCTCACCATGAGGATTATGTGTATAAGTTGGACAGGGCTCTCTATAGCTTGAGGCAGTCACCCAAAGCTTGGTATGATAGTGTAACGACCCGAGAATCCGATTACCGGGAAGGCCCGATAATCCGAGACTCGAACCGCCGCCCACGAGCCGGGAGGGCTCGGAAGGGTTAAAAGGAGTGTGGAGGCACAAAGAAATAGGAAATAAAGTAAGACAACCAACAACAACAAGCTGAAAGAAAGAACAACAACAGCTACAACAGAGTCCAGTCTGACAGAAAGTACAGTCTAAAGCAGTAAAATGTACCACATGCCAAGTGAACACTCGGCCCGACAAGCTGGCAACTGAGAACCTCTGCTCCGCACCCTCGAGCCTCGAGGAAGAACCGCCACACCTGAAAAGCAGGGAATGAGTCTCCAAAACAGAGACTCAGCAGGGATCCCGCGGAACCCCAACCGGAAACAACGGCGGTAGCGGAAAGGAGAGCTACAACTACAGCAGGAACAGCAAATCGGTGGCCGGTCAAAACTCGGCACTACAGCTACTCCTACTGCCAGAAGGCACACCTCAATCACGAAGTCGAAGCTACCAAACCACGCTAGTACCACCTACCGAAGTAAAAACACACGGTAACCACGCCGTAGAGGCCTGTCCCCCGGACAGCCAACCTAGACACGCTGTCCAAGGTGCAACCCCGACCATCCGATCGTGGGTACCGCACCACAAGACGCCACCTCGGTAAAGCCACTAGCACTAGTCTCACGGCGCAAGAACCGACACACGCGCCAAGGTGAAACAACCGAACTCACCGGTCAACACGACCGAAAACCCGAAGGTCAATGACACAGAGACTGACAGTCTGTCACTCCGTACTCGAAAGGTGTACCACCCACTAGAAGCACAGCCGGTAGCATCCCCTGACGTCTTACACCGCACCGCAGGTGAACCGCCTGACGTGGTAGGTCCTACCCGAGGCGCGAACACCGTACAAGTAACCACAAACAAGTAACTAGCTGGGGTCACGCCCGTCGACGTGGGTCCAACCGCCCCCAACCACGTGTGCACACACAGACCTTGCGTCACTAGGTCTGGTCCTCTGACCGGTTTTCCCCCGTAGCCGGACTCTGGCTACCGACGAGGGGCCTACGATAACCGGTCCACAAACCGTCTCAAAGGTGAATGCCCGTACACCACCCCCAGGTGAGACCAGCACCTCGTACTGGTGGGCTACGACTAGTGGAGGGTCACTGAAGGAGTAGACTCTCAAGTCAATGGAAAACAACGTCCGAATCCGACGACGTACGGGGACCACCCCACGTACCGGCCCCGTCGCACGGTGACCACAGTCGGAGAAGAAACAGGACTCGCAATCCTCAGCCACGCACGCACCCTGCGCGAGAGTCGAGAAAACTCAAGTGGCACTAAGCCACTGGACTCTGGGCAGTCCTCTAGACGCACTACACCCAACGGTCCTTGAGTCACATGACTCGGGGTCAAGACCGTTGTACGCAACAGCACAAGGCCGTCAATCTAGTCCAATCTCTAGGTCTAAAACCACGGTAGCACAAGTACCGAAACAGCTCACGAGTCGCCAAGACCACTCACTCTGGAAGGGAATGCAAGGGACCAAGGCCACCCACACGGACCACACGGAAAACATAGAAGCACGATTCCCAGGGTAGCACACAAGCCACCACGACGATTTCCCATCTTGTAGCAAGCGGGAAACCTCCAGTCCCAGGCCGGATAACTGGACTCGCAGTCCAAGGCCAAGCACATGGCCCACATGGGAATCGCCTTCCAAAAGAAACCCACGACATGCGGGGGAGACCCCACTGCACACACGCCGATACACGGTGACTCGATCATGCGTAACACGAAAGCCCGGAACACGTGGGGTCACCCAGACCCACCACACCTATGGGCACGCTAATCGAGGTAACACGGTCCCTCCCGACACCCCAAAAACACAGACACAGAACCCATGGGGTGTCCGAGATGCTCACAAGGCCGGAGGTCGACCACTGGGTCACAACCGGGTCGACCAGAGACCAAAACAACACAATCGGAGCGCTAAAAGGTCACCTAGACCCTTAAGCTCTTGGGCACGCAAAATGAGGTAAGTGGGACCTCTGGACACCCAAAGACACAGTCACGGAACTCCACGGGGTGTCTGAGACACTCAGGAGACCTAAAGTCAACCACTGGGTCACAACTGGGTCGACCGGGGGTCAAAACAGTGCAAACAGGAACCAGAACGTGGTAGTGGTCACCTGGTGACCGCGACTAGATAGTGGTCGACCGGGGACCGCAACCAGATGGTAGCGGTCGACTGGAGACCGCGACCATGCTGTCACGGTCACCTCACGACCGCGACCAGCCACGCGCAAGCCTGATGGTGGCGGTCGCCCAAGGACCGCGACCAAACAGTAGCGGTCATCTCATGACCGCGACCAGACAAAAGCGGTCTATCGCACGACCGCGACGCCTGAAGGCCTTCTCGACCAAGGCACAAAGGATGAAGGTGGTTCTCCCACGACCGCGACCAGTGAACGCGGTTACTGGTGGACCGCGATCATTTCGGAAAATCGAGAACGGTGGGAAAACACCCAAAAATCCACGCCACGCCCCAATCATCCACGGATGAAGGGGAAAACATAGGGGAAGCTCCCCAGTAGCCCCTAGCATGCATCTATGGCCTCGGATCGGCCTAAAACGCAATGAAACGGGAGATCGGCCCATAAGCCCTAAAACATGGATTTTGCCCAAATCACCCCGTTTGGCCCGCTCGGCTCACCGTAGCCTACGAAACTTGCGGGAAAAGAAAGAGTGCGAGCTGGGGGTCCATCACCCTACCTCCACCGAAGATTTCGCACACCGTGGATGCCGATCCACGAAGAAAACGCCGTTGAAGCCTCGCCGTTCCACGAACCCACGGCCGAGCTTCACCACGCCCTCGAGCCTCGATCCTCGACCCATCCTCGCCGTCCTCCTCGGCCGCATCGCCCCGCCTCGCCCCCGCCTCAGTCCGTCGGCCGCCGGAGAGGAGGGAGTGAGAGGAGAGAGTGGGAGAAGAAAGAGAGGGTGAGAGTGAGAAATGAGAGGAAGAGAGAGGGTGGGGGGTATATATAAAAAAATCCGAAAAATCAAAAAAATCCTGAAAAATAGAAAATCACACCCTCGCGATCCTCGGAACGCACCGATCGCAACGGTACCACACTCGCCTAGGTGAACAGCCCGGTTCACCCGCAACGAGGTTCCGAAGAAAAAGCCGAAACCCACGCCGGGAATCGGAAAACACACGTGGAAAAAACCGCGGAACGCCTCCGGACCTCCGAAACGACTCCTGATCGCGCCGATCCGAACACGAAAGATGTCCGAAACGAAATTTCAGACACAACGGAGTCGGAGGCTCCGAGAAACCAGATCCAGGACCCACGAACGAGGATCCGAAAAACCCGGGGCATTACAGATAGGCTAAGCTCATTCCTCACTGAAAAAGGCTATACTAGAGGTAATGTAGACCAAACACTCTTCACAAAAAGATAAGGTAAGGATATCTTGCTAGTTCAGATTTATGTTGATGATATTGTGTTTGGCTCTACAAAGCCCAAAATGTGTGAGGAGTTTGCAGATCTTATGACTAGTGAGTTTGAGATGAGCCTAATGGGTGAGCTTCAATTTTTCCTTGGCTTGCAGATCAGTCAAAGTGATGAAGGATGCTTCATAAGTCAAGTCAAATATGTCAAGGAGCTGTTGAAAAGATTTGACATGACAAACTTTAAAACAATTGCAACTCCTATGGGAACAACTACATCACTGGATGCAGATGAAAATGGTAAATTGATGGATGTAAAGAACTATAGAGATATGATTGGTTCATTACTCTATTTAACCGCATCTAGACCAGACATCTAGTTTAGTGTTTACCTTTGTGCTTGTTTTCAGGTTAGTTCTAGAGAATCTCACTTGTTTGCTGTCAAGCGTATCTTTAGATACCTTACTGGCACTCAAGAATTGGGATTGTGGTATCCAGCATCTTGTGAACTTTCTCTCATTTCTTATTCAGATGCAGACTATGCAGGATGCAAGTTGGATCGCAAGAGCACTAGTGGCTATTGCCAATTTCTGGGTGGGTGTTTAGTCTCTTGGACATCCAAGAAACAACACTCGGTTGCCATTTCTACTGCAGAAGTAGAATATGTTGTTGTAGGGAGTTGTGGCACCCAAGTGCTGTGAATTAAACATCAACTCTAAGACTACCTAGTAGATCTTAGATGTGTCCCGATCTTGTGTGATAACACAAGTGCTATCAACCTTGCTAAAAATTCAGTCCTGCACTCTAGGATTAAGCACATAGACATAAGACATCACTTTATTAGAGATGAAGTTTTTAAGAAAAACTTTGAGCTACATTTTATCCAATCAAAAAATCAAGTTGCTGACATTTTCACTAAGCCATTATGCAATGACAGGTTCTCAACTCTAAGAAGGGAGTTAGGTCTATGTAGACCTCAATCAAATCAGGTTTGAGCTGTTTGATTAACTGTCATACTATTTTTCTTGCATGATGACTACAATATACATGTTTCTGAAATAATCTGCTGAATTGCTAAATCTTTTGATGATAATTATCTTCAGGGGGAGTTTGACTATTTTTGAACTATAATGAATAATCTCATGCATATCTGATTTTGTTTTTCATACATCATATTGCATTGTCATGAATAATCTGAATGATCTTTGTTCATATTGCATAGCACTGCAATTAGTTAAATGCATTTTCATACATGACTATGGTATATAAAATGGTGTATTGTAGAAAGGCAGGTTATGCCTATCAGGAAGCATGCACTATGTGTGAGGTCATTCCTCCGCCAAGTACCAATGGTCAATGTTGCATTGAGGTGCACTTAGATAGGGGGAGTAAGTGTCTCATATTTTAATTTGCATTTCCCTCATGCATAGTCTGCATTTAGTGAGGGGGAGATGAGCACACATTTGTTACTCTTATGCATATCATGTCTTGAGATCTTAATTGAAAATCTTTGATGAATGCTTGCACATGTCATATCCAGCCAAGATTGGCATGTTTTAGAAATTTTTGGGTTCGGTCAATCGACTGAAGGATTTCGGTCAGCCGAAAATACCAGTGCTGGCCAGTTCATTTTCTAAGAAATTTCGGTCGACCGATCCTCAATTTCGGTTGACCTAACAATTATCATGATATGGTTTGATTCAAAATCTTCTCCATCTTTTTGCTTGTTGCTCAAGTGGTTACACAACCTTGCAACATCATGTGCTTTAGTTCTCTTAATGTTTGTTCATCATAATGTCCATTCTTCTAATCATCATGTGGTTGATGCTCAGTTGAAATTTCTTGTCTGCCCACTTGTGTCCTTGCCCATTCAAATATTGAGCTTTCCTAAAATTTGTTGCTTCTGCCACATCTTTGAACTGCCTGAAATTCGGAATATTCTCAATCTATTCCTTTATTCATTAAATTGAGCAAATCATGTATAGGAATCTTCTTTTATTAAGCTCTGTGATTGTCTATGAATAAATCTATTGGTTTAAGCCTAATGAATTTCTAGAGTTTAGAATATAAATTCCCTGAAAAATTTGCATTCTGAATTTAATGGACCTCAACCACTTTCTACAATGTTGTGATCTTGTGCAATCTCCTAGAATCTGAAAGTTTAAGGTCTATGGCAACCTTGGTTGAGCAACTTAGATTAAGTATTGTCCTTAAACATAGAATGATCTGAAAAATTTTCAAAGGACATCACATGTCAAACTTTGTATCAATGCTCAAGGGAGAGCAATGGCTATGTGTTCATTGAGAAACTAAGCCCTTCATCAAAGAAATGAAGTGGACTTAGTCATGAAGTGTCGTTGCTATCTCTGCTCAAAATGAAGCAGGATAGTTAGTCTCACTGAGTAACTAGGGGTGCTGGCATCTAATCAACGTGCATCCTTATGTAAAAAGGTGTGGGCTATACTTGACTGCTATTAACAAAATTGTGAGTCATAATGAAAAAAAAATCTAAAAATGACCAAGGGTCTGATATGATGCTGTAATCCAGAGGTAAACATCAGAAATGTTCAATTTGTTTAATTTCAATACTAGTCTTTAGTTACTCCTAAAGGAGTCCTTGATTCTGCAATGAGTAGGAAAAAGGAAAGTTAAACTTGGATATACATCTGTAGACTTGGTTTATTTCTATTAAACCTAAGTGCAAAAGTGCTTCAAGAAGCTTACACGATAAACTCTACTTTTATTACTCTTAAACCCATAAGATAATAAAGGCTCAATCATGGGAGTTCATATAACAGAAGAATCTGAAAATCACAAGCTTGTCTAATGAATGATGTTTCAGATTGTGTTTTACTTCTGATATAATACTCTTCTTGAATTCCATGCTCCTATGTCATCCTTTACTGAACTTGTGTCCAAGCTTTCCTTTGAACATTATCTCCAAATTCCTTATATGCTCTCAATCTCTTTGCTTTGATGTTGTCAAAGGGGGAGAACAGTTGTGAGTCATTACTTGTGGGAGGAGACACATGTTCTTGTCTTGTTGTGCATATGGATTGTCATGTCTCATGACTTGTTATGCAAATTTAATCATAATGACTCATAGTGTTGCCATCATCAAAAAGGGGGAGATTGTTGTGCCCCTGTGTTTTGATGATGTCAACACTGTGACTCATCTATTCTTGAGGGATCATGATGTGTCTATTGTTTATGAATCTTGAGTTTCATACGTTTTTGCTCTTTGAGTTACATACGTTTTGATTCTTCAGGTTCATATATTTTGATGTTGATGAATGTATTAATAATGTTAATCCATGAATATCCATGAATTTTTGTGAAGACATATTTGATTCTGCTCAAAGTATGGCCAAAGAAGAAGTTTGAAGAACAAGAGTCGACCCTTGGAGTCGACTCTAGCTCAAGACCGCAAAGCAGATGGGCTAGCTCTATAGCTGCGTTTTAGCGGTGACAAATAGGTGGTCAACGGTGAATAATAGAAGCTTGGGCTGACAAATGAGTCTGGAAGGCTGAAAAATAGCTGGCAGCACTGAAAGCCTTAAGAAACATCAAGGCAGAGTCGACGCAATGTTACCTTAGCGTCGACGCAGTCTCGTTGAAGCTGGCAAAGGCGAAGATGAAGCAATGGCTACGATTTAAGGGTGACAAATGGATCTTTAAAGGTGAAAAATAGCTTCTCAACGGTGTTAAAAAGATCCATAGTGATGTCAAATAGATTGACATGAATAAAAGCCTGGAAAGCTGAAGGAGAACAAGAAGTTGGACTTCGTTTAAAAAGGATGTTGACCATAGTCAAACAAGTCCAGTCCAAGTTGGCTTTGGTCAAAGTCAACATCAGTCAGAGTGACCCAGCCAAGTGAAAACTCCAAGCTAACCAAGTCAATGTGGACCCAGTCAAAGTCAACTAGTCAAAGTCAAGTTTTTTTGTAAGTTTCAAAGGTCCGGTCAAAGCTCCAGTCAAGCTCCTGCGAGCTACAGTGTCAAAGAAAAGGACAACAAAGAAGAAGAGGAACAAAAGGATTCTAAGGCAAACAAATACTCAACTAAGGCTGAAAAATGTATACATAAGGGTGTATAATATACACCTAAGGGTGACAAATAGATTTAAGGCGACAGCCAAGGCTAAAGAAGAAAAAGAGCAAAGGCGACGGCTGACCAGCGCCTAGGGTGATAAATGTTCGCCTAAGGGTGAAATATGTTCACCTAAGGGTGACAAATAGATGAAAGGTGACGACTCTTTTGCCTTAAGGTAACAAATGGCCAGTTCGAAGAAGGAGGCGTCGACGCAGCAGAGCAACTGCGTCAACACAGCAACAGTTTCAGCAGCAGCAGTGGCCAGTGCGAAGAAGGATGCGTCGATGCAACATTTACAGGGCGTCAACGCATACTCTGCAGACAGAACACGTTGTAAGGTGTCCTCGAAGAAGGCCGCGTCGACGCTACACCTCCACTATGTTGACGCACACAATGTGATTTCCGAAAGCGTCCTTTGCGTACTTACACGTACGAAGGATTTGGGCCTAATAGTCCCATTCCAAAACATTGAAAGGGACATGCTTCGATGGTACAAGGTTCTGGAAGACCAGTTGGCAGAAAAGATTCTTACTTTTCAGCTGGACCAATGGCAAAACACCTAGAAAGTGTCTTCATCTGACAATGGGTCATACCTTGAGGAGAAAGCTTCAACTCTGCCATGTACTACTTGAACAGGATTGGCCAGCCACTGGGAACTCAAAGTACCTTATCACTTCTGGGCCAATCAGTGGCCACCTTGCTCAGGATCTAGAAGTCTTCTACCATGATGGACGATCCAGATGGTTTCCTACCAAATCAGGGGGTACCTACCATGTACTTCTCATGCAAAAAGAGAAGATTGTCTGGAACAAAAAGGCAGCGCGTGGGAGGCATATTTTGTAGGAGCTTGCAGCATAAAAGGTTAAGGCGTTGAGCTCAGGCTGCAATAGAGAAAAATAAGAAGATACCAGTTCGAAGGGTGATAGCTCTAGACGTGGAGCTGCTTGCAAAGAGGAGAAGCCTTTGTGAAGGAAAAGCCAGGCTGCTGCACAGGAGAATAGCATAAGGAGCTAAGCCCGTGGAGAAAAGTTGTAGCTGCGAATCTTGGAGCATGAAGAGCAAAGTCTTCATCTTGAATCTGCCTTCCTCATCCTGCGAGAAGACAAAGCTTCGCCTCCAACTTCCTGTGGCAAAGGAGAGTCTACCCTCCAAGGAAGCAACCAATCTGGAAGAAACCAAGAGCGGTCTCCAGATTCTAGACAGGGCCATTTCTCATCTGGATTGAGTGTTCTATATCATGTTTGGGTTTCGTTTTCGTTGTCACTTTTTCTCTTTGAACTCTTCTTCTTGGTTGAACTTGATCCGTCCCTACTGGGTATTGTAGGAAGATAAACGGAGATATGCTCCGGTCTGTAGTGTTCAATCCCTACCTACTTCTGTAGGAAGATAGATAGAGGGTGTCTCTGGTCTGTGGTAGGCCTTGTGTGCCCGCAAACTGTGTGTCAGTGGTTTAGTGCATTTGCACTAGGGAAGTCTCACTCGATTTGAGTGAGGGGTTGACGTAGGGCTCTGGTTTGAGTCCGAACCACCTTAAAAATCCCTTCTTGTGTGGTTTGTGGTTTGCTTGTGTGTGTTTGTCACTCGATAGATGCTTGCTTAGGCCGTTCTACATACTCTATATTGCATCTACTACGTGTGGTTCTTTCTTTGTGTTAGCATCTTTTATATTCCGATGTGCTTTCATCGAAAAAAGAGGCTGATCTATTCACCCCTCCCCTCTAGATCTGCCATTCCCACACATCATATTTACCTAACCAAAAATAGGGAATATATCTATTTATGTCTCTTTTAGGTGGGCTTGGGTCTAAAGACTTAGAAATTGGTCTTTGGGCCTATTTTAAGTGAGTCCATTTACCTAATTAATAATTAGATTTTTAAATTACTTGGTTTTGAATGATTAAACTCATTTAAGCCTATTAAGCCTTTTTAAATGTTTAATAATTATATTTAATTCTTGAAAAATCTTAGAAAAATTTGGGGTGTTACAATTTTGTTGTTCATATTCGCCATCTATATCTCGATTGACCTGCTAATAATTCATCACGTCTCAATATTCCGCAATCAGGGCATTATACTTCCCTTCCACACAAGCGCCTTCAGGCTTGAGATTTGAATGGGAGGCTAGAATGCATGGCCCAAGGCTCTCCTTTATATGGCCAGTGGCTAGGGCAGCAAAGCGTCACTCGAGGATGAGAGAGCATATAAACAGATTTGTATCCATTGGATTGTATGATAGACGCCACCCACGACGAGTTGCCCTCGACACATGTCAGCTGACGCTCATCATACCAAGGGCTGCAAGGCAAGTGATGTAGGTGGTTCCCGTTAGGATTCAAACCTGGCTTAATTACGGGCACGTAATTTGAAGAGGCATCGAATTGAGTGAAATTTTCTCTCGTAAGTAGCTTGGGAGCTACACGCCTCTGTAACTACCGCCTGTCCACCTACGATCTCGCCATGACCCGACCGACATGTGACAGACATAATTAAACGGGCATAACTCCTAGAGTCATAAGTACCTCAACAGTTCGATAGTCATTAGAGCATACATCTAGAGATTGTATAAGAAATGACATCGCCAGGTACGTGTGAGAACCACACCAAGAACTCCCGCTTTCTGCTCCCCTAACATCTTCTTTACTTTTCAGTCCTTCGCTTGTTCACTTAGGGGGACTTTGCTAACCGACCCTGATTAGCGAGGTTGTGTGTGAGGGTGAGGCGGGGCCCACCGCTCTATCTCTCATCCGCTCTCCCGTCCTAACAGGATGTCAAACAAGTCATTAGGACCTGTTTGACATCCGGTTAGGCTAACCCGACAGATGAGAAAGAGAGAGAGAGAGGTGGACTCTGCTCTGTCCTCACACGCAGCCACGCTAACCGGGCTCGATTAGCTCAGTTAGCAAAGTGGCCCTTAAACATCGGAGTATGCATAAAGAAGCTCGGATGGGTCGCTCGGCTCATCTTTCATAGCTTCTCTCTCCCTTCCTGACTTCTCCACCAAGCATCAAGGAAGATTCGTTCTTGATGCTCGGAGCTCTGGCCCTAGAATAAGAGGAAGCCGTGCAACACCTAGTATCAGTGCTCAACTCGTATATTGAAATCTTTGATTACGCTACTCAAACACTCTTGTTCGTTTTAGACCTATAAATTTAAGCGTTATACAGCACCCGTTAGTGTGAGTAACGCAACTAAATTTGGAATTGGAAGAGGGGTGACAAGCGTCGCAAATTAATGTGATTTTTTTTTAATCCTCAAGGAATCTGTGAACATACAGAGATAGACAGACAGACAAACGGGAATTGCGAAAAATACCCAAAAGCCAAATGCGTTACCAAACGCGGCCATAAACGTATCCCATTCCTCCGCTGCCGCGCAACGCAAGAGAAGAGATACTGATGAGCAGGGGTGGTTTGTAGTAGTTGTTGTTGCTGACCAAGAAGAGTGAGTGGCACTTGCGTAAAAATCCTTCTACCGTTTTGAATCGGTGTGCCAAACGTGGTTGCTCTGCCCACCGCCACCGGAAAAAAACCCCGCCCCACCCTCCTCTCATCTCTCTTCTCTCTGCGCACTTCTTCTCGCCTCTTTCTTCCCTTCCTTTCCCCATCCAATTCTTCTTCATCATCTGTAGTGCAGTACAACACTCCCGGGAGCTTCCGGTATCCCCCTGACTGTGACTGAGGGAGGAGGAAAAGGATCTCCCCAATCTTTTTAGCTTTGCAGGGCATCATCATCATCATCATCTGTGGCCGGCCAGGCAGCCAGGCGGTGGCTGCTTCTCCCGTAATCCTAGCGGAACCGGCGGTGGTATTCATGGCCAACAACGCGGTCATTGGCGGCAAGGTTGCCGCCAAGAGCTGCCGCCGCGTCGGGGGGGGGAGGTGGAGGTGGAGGTGGAGGCGGGCCCGCTGCAGGCGCGGTGGTGCCTCCGACGACGCGTCCGATGAGGAGTACGTCGTGGGTGGTGACGGGGAGGAGGAGGAGAGCTCTGACGATCCCTGCTCCTCCTCTGTCGCCTCCCTGGAGGCCGCCGACGCCCGCTCGGAAGGGGACGAAGAAGACGAAGGAGAGTATGACCGGGAGGAGATCGAGGCCGCGAGAGGAAGGCGCCCCCGAAAGGGGGCTGCCCACCCGGGGTTAAGGCGGAGGGCTGCGGCTCCCTTTGTTGTTGTCGAGGTCGAGGAGGAGACGGAGGCTCCTCTGATGAGGAAAGCCCGGGTTATACGCCGGGAGAGGCCCTTGGCTGCAGCAGACCAGGAAGGGGACGAGTGCGACGGCGACGACGACGAGGATTTCGCACCCGAGGAAAACGAGGACGACGAGGAAGAGCCGGTAAGAGCTCCTCTGAGGAGGCCCCGCGGCGGAAGGAAAAGCCCCGTGAAGCGGCGGCAGAGGAGGAAAGCAAGATCCAGGAATTCCGATCTAAGAGAAAAGTGGACCAAGGCGCCGGCGAGGAAGACGAATAATAGGCGGAAGAGAATTGCTACGACCTCTGATGACGAAGATTTTATCGTTAAGGATAGGAGGATCTCTGTGGAGGCCACGGATGCGAAGAAAAAGAACAAGAAGAGGAGGATCTCCAGCGGGACGAGGAGGGCATGGGCATCCCGCCCTGATGCATCCGAGTCCGACTCCTCTGATTTCGATTATACGTTCTCCATGGAGCAATCGAGGGATCTGACTGCGCGAAGGCCTCTGCGCCATCTGGTGCGAAGACCTCTATCATCTGGTGCCCAGGGTGAGAAGGGAAAGGGGAAAGATGACGGTGATCTGGGGAAGCAGGTTTGTGGGATCTGCTTGTCGGCGGAGAGGAAGGGGATCGTCCGGGGACTGTTGGATTGCTGTACCCATTACTTCTGCTTTGCTTGCATTGTGGAATGGTCAAAGGTGGAGTCCAGGTGCCCCCTGTGCAAGCGACGATTCAAAACTCTCCGCAAGTTGGCGAGTTCAGATTTGCGTTTATGTTTGAGGACACAAGTTATAAGGATTCCTGGACGAGATCAGGTATACAGTTTGCTCTTGTACCCTTGGTCGGACTCTAGTTTTTCGATATCCAGACTTGCTTGACCGTTTACGACTTTGGGGATTTTGAGACTCTCTTAAGTCGTGCTATGGGTTTAGCAAGTAATTTGTGCTTTGGCTCGTGGGGGGTTTATTGTCTTTTTGCATCTTTGATCAGAGCGATTTCATTACGGTTGTGCACTGTAGAAAAAATCCAACAAATAGATATCCTTATTGGCATGCAGTGGTGAAAATCCAATCCAATTAATTGTATGCAATCCTGTTGCTCCTCCACAGTGCAAAATGTGTTGGAAGTAATGGAAAGATGGTTCCTTCATGAAATGTTAAACCCTGACAATAACATCCAAATGATTTTTCTCTTTGGCCTGTAGAAAAAACATGGAGCAGTGATGTTGTTTTCCTTGATGCAGTTTTATCAACTTTAAAACTTTGTTTCATTACAGCCAAAGTATTTTTGCATAAAGGTACATATTGATTTTTGCTCATTGGCATCCTTTCAGCAGTCTGTGGTCTGTCTATGCGCTTCATATTTGTTTATCATTTTCATGTTATTATAAAATTATCAAGCTAATGTCTTGGTTCATTTGGATTTGAAGGTGAAGGCCACTAGACACACCCCCTCATAGTGACATCTTTGGTTCAACAATAATCTTCCATCTCTTCATTTAACATGGTGCAGCTTTTCAGTTGTGTGGATGAGAAGAATCCTTGGCAGTTATTTGCCTAGTGGCTGCGTTAGGCTCACTGTTGGATAAAGCTCAGTCTTCTCACTGTGTAAATATGGAATGGGGAAGTGTCTTTGAATATATAAAATATATGGTCCACCATCCTTTTTTCTTTGTTTTCCTTTGAGACATTGGACGGTTAGTTATCTCTTTGAAGGTTTATGGATTGGGGTTGTGTTTGGCCATTTGCCCTGACTTTCTTTTGAAGTTAGAGTCTCCTTGTATGGACTGCCTTGTTTCATCTTGACACAGTTATTACTCCACCTTCCAAAACAGATTTACTATTCTCATGATAATGTTTTTTTCACACATCACTTGATTGCAAATCGATGAAACTAGTTTTAAGCCATAATTCTCTGTTTCTATTTACCACATATGTGGAGAAGCACCCTTCTACATCCAGCTTCCGAGGTAAAGCCCACATATTTAGTTTTCTGCAGATACCAACCTCCAAGATAGAGCTTCTCAATTGTTCACACAGCAAATAAAGAAGTAAAAAAGAAAAGAGATATTCAAATGGTGATATCTGTACATATGATCTTTCTGTGCACAAGATGTCCCGCTGAAGATACAGAGAATCCATTGGTAATGCCATATTTCTAATGGTGAAAGTATCTAGCACAGGGAAATGAGTTTGTGAAGTATCAATTGGGGTATCTGAAAGTTATCGTACTGCTAGCCCGAGAAATGCAAAAGTCGATGAGTTTAGTCCAACTATACACCCTCTTTCATGTGGATAAAATTGACGAACAGGATGTGCTACAAAAGACTGTATAAAAGAATGGGAATCAATTTGGACCAAAGAATGTTTATACTAACAATGTAAAAAGGGCCTGAGAGTTCTATTAAAAAACATGATCTCATCATTCTTCCCCCATCTGTGAAGTCAATATTATTAATATCTGACAGGGAATTTTCCTTGGTCCGGTTTTACTAGTTTGAAAATTTTGATGAAATGCAGTTATCTGATTGTAACATAAAAAAGAAAATATTAGGAACAATTCTGAATAACAAATGGATCAAGATATGAGATTTCTGTAGTTGCTGAATGAATGAAAGGTTGTAGAAAGACTCTTCAAGGGAAAATTAGATTTCATTGCCAGATATTCCAAGGCATTTGACATCTTATAGAGGTTAACCAAAAGTTTCAAAAAAAGAATTTAATATGTTTTTAAATTAAATGAAATAGTATCTT
Source organism: Amorphophallus konjac (assembly GCA_022559845.1). Classification (NCBI taxonomy): domain Eukaryota; kingdom Viridiplantae; phylum Streptophyta; class Magnoliopsida; order Alismatales; family Araceae; genus Amorphophallus; species Amorphophallus konjac. The sequence continues at coordinate 47,827,999 of CM040117.1, forward strand.
TGAAATTCTTTGCTTGGCTTGAAATCCTTAATCAATTCATTAAAATTAAACTTTGAAAAGCTCATTTGCTTTTGCTTTTCAAACTTGAAGACCAATATATGGACATATTTTCACACATTTCTAAAATGGGTGCTTGCATGGCGCTAGTGTCAACTGTCAAGATTGGACTTCAGATGTTGACTCCTGGGAGTTTTCTCTTTTCTTAATGGTGATCTTTTCGGTTTTAGATTATTCTGCTTTACTAAAGAATAAATGCCAAGTCATGTTCAATTTCTGTAGAGATTTGTATGATAACTCATTCAAAAACTCAATAAGTTGTATACATCTCTCTCTCTCTCTATATATATATATACACACACACAACTTGCTAGAGTCTGGCCATAAATAAGAATCTGGCTGCCTGAAAGTCATGCCAGTCCCATGGGTCAGCCTGGCCCATTGAAGCTTTAACCCCATGCTATGTTTCTTGGAAGGTGTATGAATATGGGGTATATATAAGATCAAGCATGGGCAATCCCTCACCTTAAATTAAAGAATTATGGGAGCATAGTATCTCTACTGACCTGTATTTTCGGGTTGCCTTTCTTGGATGAAAGATCATGGTGTCATATGCATCGGCAGTTATTTTAGGTTTTACAGCAGTATCACCGATACACCATGATAACATACCACTGGGTTATTAATTGATACTGTAGCATCACAGATCAACCATTGCATTCAGGAGTAGTGTTAGGTTTAGGGTAGAAATGTGTACAGATTTTCCAGAAAATATATATCAAACATGTGTACTCTTTCTTCTGTAGTTGATTGTACAACAATTCACTAATGAAAGAAAAGGAATAACCAGTATAAGTGTCTTCATTTTTGTGAGCCCTCATCTTATCAATGTGGGAATGGGTTTGTAATGTAATTAAGAGAATATTTTTCATATTGCATTCCCCTTTCTGGGGCAGCTTGGATAGATGTCTTGAGACCTGGTAGATACCCTATTGGATTGCAAAAGCTGGAACTGACAATGCTTAGTTTCTCTTAATGACTTGTCATATTCAATTTCATTACTGGGCCACAAGAATACAGAGTATACAGCCTTGCAGTTGACCTTCTGTGTCATATTCAAACCTCTTGGAAAAAAAAGATTACCTGGGACCGATTTTCCATTCCATCTGTTATTTCTTAGATGTTTTTATGAGCTTGCCAAAATTTCTTGGGAGGGTGGGTTTGTTTTGGTGGGGGGGGGGTGCGGTTCTGCCCCTCTTCTGCTTGCTCTGCCTTATGGTAGGTAAGAGAATTTAGCACCAGTTCATCATTTTCATATTTTGAACAAATAGTTAAACCATGTAAGCTACATATTGGGTACTATTGTCCACCCATAGCAATGATGTTTTGGTATATTCCACCCAAAAATGCTTCTAACTTGTTTTGAAATTTTATGTTCGTTACTACGTGGAAATTCTTTTTTAAATATAAATGCTCACATAAGAGTTACGCAACTTTTTTCCATTTCATCCGTTCATATATCAGGTTTTTTTTTTTGTTAATACTGACATATCACAACACATGTCAATCTATCATGTTTCTCTCAGTCCTTACATGAACATATGAAACTTTATTGCGGTAGATCTTGAATTTTAATTTTGGTTGTCAACAAAAGGAGCATAATTACTGAAATCAAGTGTACATGGATTTTCTTTAATTGCTGAATATACCTCAATTTCGAGAAACATTAGCTTTGGTGGCTGTCAGTGACATCTGATTAAAAAACATGATCATGTTCTGATAGTTGTTCTTATATTTCTAGTTTATGGATTTTTTGAAAAAGCATGTAGTTTTCTACTCCCCTTTTGCCTTCCCTCTTTTATTTGCTTTTGCAGACTCTGCTGTCTTTCATAATAAGTAGAAATTTACCTGTAATTCTCCATATCCTATTGTCTAAACAAGTTTACATCGTAGGTTTATCAACCTTCTGAAGAAGAAATAAGAGCCTATCTAGATCCATATGCAAATGTGGTGTGCATAGAATGCCAGCAAGGAGTTGATGATAACCTCATGTTACTTTGTGATATATGCGATTCCCCCGCACATACATATTGCGTTGGTCTGGGATGGGAAGTGCCAGAAGGCAACTGGTACTGTGATGGGTGTAGGGCTGTGGGTCCTGGATTATCAAATGCACAAGTTCAAGAATCCATAATTGAACACAGAGGGAGAAGTGATAGGTTACAGGTCAACTTTCAAAGTGAAATTGATTCAGGGAATGCCTCAGTGCGTATGCCTCATGAGTCCCCTCAAAGGTTAGCTACTTTGCCATGTCAGCTTTCTTCAGATGAAATTGGTGAAGGTGCTTCTAGTGGATATCCATCATCACTGGGAGATCATGAGACAGCAATGCGAGTACCTGGCTTTACAGGATTAACTGTGTCAGGAAGACGCTCCATACATCGGTGCCTACGGACTATGATTTCTAACAATATGATTAGATGGATACCTGAAAGAGTTGCCAGAGATAGTATGATTCAACCTTCCAACATCGAAATTAATCTTTTTAGTTATGGAACTCAGCAGCGTGGAGAAATATTACATGTTCAGCAAGAGAGATTCACAAGTGTAATAGATGAAATGAGCAGCAGGACATTTTTGGGGTCTAGGGTTAACATGCATCCGTGCACACATAATGAAGGAAGCAGTTGACATATTACGGAAGCTGCAAAAGAGTTCTGTCAATGATGATCAAGTATTTAAGTTACTAACAAGGGAATTCTTAGGTATGTCTACTGAATTGAATTCTTGCTTCTGTCTGTATCTGGATTGCCATCCCAGTTTGAAGTTAGTGTTACAAAGTTTATTCATTTATTGTGCTGCTGTGTGATAGATCCGTCTTTGGCTCCCCCGACCAAAAGCCCCATGAAGAAGGAATGGAGTGGTACTGAGATAAGTTTAGGGAATTTTATCCGAATAGACCTAATAAAACTTTATTGCATAAAGTAACCCTTTAAAATCATATTTCAAGAATATCCTCCTCAGAGAAGAACTATCATGATTCCCCTTTTCAAATAAATACCTCGTGTAGTATGGTCGGTTACACATATTCCCCCTTGGTAGACCTCAAAAATGATAATTGTGACATCTCCCCCTCTAAGTTGCGTATCCAAGAAATTCAAGGAAAAGAAAGAAAACTATTACGTCAAACTGATACAACATTCCACCATGACGTACATTAGTGAAAAAAGATTGAGCAAAGAGCCACATCAAAGTTTGATGAACGGACCATTGAGTATGTAAATCATTGCCATAGTTGGAATGAGCAACACATATAAGATAACATGATTGTAGATTGACTCAAATACTTCAGGGTGCTAAAACTAAGGTCATAAAGGTTACAATGTAAGGGGATTTTACGTGAATACCGTAATAAAAATTTAATTATGTAAAATAACTCTTAAGACTGTAATGTCATTAATGTTTTTAATGAGGTGCTGTGATGCCCCAAATAATTCTGCGGGTGTAACAGAAATGCCATAATTACATTTTCATCTTGCATGTAGCTTATGTTTGCACTTTTTAGCTTTAATGGTGTAGATGCATGCTAATTCTGTTTTTCTTTCCTTTTCTTTCTCTTCTTTTGTGGGGGAGGGGTCGGAGTCGTGCATGTATGGGTAGATTGCATGTTAAACTTTTGATTCACACTCATCTAGAAGAACTCCTTTTGCTTTCTCTTTAAGTAGTTCTTCCATTTTCTCATCTAAATGCAGGATATCTTCATTCTTCGAGTTCTTTTACAAAATGAAGAATTGTATCTTTCCATGTTTTTCGTTACACAAGAAAAAGATGGTGTGTTACTATGGAGGATCACACCCTTTCTTTCCCATTACCGCGTGAGTTCCATTTTCTGCTGGGTGATTCCCTTTGTTACGTGGAGATCTGGAAGGCTCTGAACTCGGTTGATTCAAATCACATAGTGAAAAGTAAAAGGAAAAAAAAAACTCTTTCTTTGCTGCATTTGCTAAATGCTAGGATGAGATTTATTGACTGAAAATTCTTAAACTTTATGATAATTCTATGCCAAGGAGACCGACTTCTGGTGCTTTTATGTTTGAAAGACACAGGTTTCAAGAAGAATGCCGACGCATGCAACTCATAACATTTTAATAGCATGCCGAGTTCAGCATCCTAGGTCAATATCACCACTCTCATGCAGCCGCCATGGAGTCGTGAACATCTAGCCGATGTTCAACTTATCAACGTGGTTAGAAGTCGCTGCCCCCCTCATGTTTGGCCCTTTCTCATAGAAACAAGTACGAGGTTAACGATCGCTCATCATATATGCCTCTTTGTTAGCGAGCGGGGATAGAGGGGTCGAACACACCGTGCTCGGGCTCGGTTAGTGGTGTGTGAGAGAGAGTGTGAGTCCCCTCCTTATTCTCTCTCATCGGATTCAATAGTCATCCAACAGTTCGATTAACAAAGAGGGTCATAGGGAATATTCCGTCACTTGTGGTGGAGTATATATACACTGTCCAAACAATTGTTTGTCTTTTATTTATTTTCAAACCCGGTGGTGTCTGGTTGGCAGCCGTCGCCTTCCTTTGCCTACAGCCACCCAGTCGTTGAGCTCGCCAACTGCAGCTGGGTCCACGAGGAGGACAAGATCACTAAAAGGAGCTTTGCAGGCAGGGATTGGAGTGGGGGTGCTGTTGGCAATCGGACACGGTGGGCGGGGTGGGTGGGTTGGCGGGAGGGTGTTTGAGAGAGAGAGAGCATCGGCGGACAAGGTAGATATTTCTTTTTTTTCATGTTTAATGTGACATTTTAACTACGTTGTCACCATTTCTCTAAAAAGAATAACCTGCAGTGGCCATTTTTCAAATGAGTAAATGTTGGGGCTTAATAATGGGCCTTTTGAACACCTAACTAATCACGCAGCACCCCCCCCCCCACAAAACAGTCACAATGTTGCGCTTAAAGGCACCATCTACATTAAGCTTCGGCCGATTAAGCACAGGTCGATGCCGAAAGACAATCTTGGGAGGGACGACCACTGGCCTAGGGATCAGGATGCACCAACGATCCAAAACGCCAAGGAGAGCGGCAGTCAACTAGCCGTCCACTGATGAAATAAGAGAGTAATATCCTTGCAGCTGCTGAAGGACCCGTCTAATAATTGATAAATGAGACATCAAAACGCCCTCATAAATGGAGCGATTACGATTGGTCCAAATCTCCCATAAAACGCAGAGGATGAGAAAAGATGACATTTTCCCATGCGAGGTGGAGCTGTGTTGCACCATCAAGAAATCAAGCAGAATATCCATGGGCGAAGAGCCACGAGGAGCCCTAATAAACTCAGCAAAATAACTCCAAACAGATACAACAATGGCGTCCCGGAAAAATAGATGAAGATATGATTCTTGACCGGGCAAATGTCACGACTCAGGATCTGAGTAACAGAAATGAACCGGTGTGATCTGAATCTTGATCCGTCACTCACAAGTCACGGGCTTGGAAGGGTTTAAATAATGCTGTGGAGATACATCAGAATCTAAAATAAATATAAAATTTAAAGTGCAGAATTTAAATTACATTTAATACAATTTAAATAGTTTATCATTCAGATTACAATGTCCAAAAATTACGGTCTAAAAGAAAAAGAAAGTACATAGTCTTGGGGGAATATTTTGGCTCAAACACGTTGGCAACTGAACTCTCTCGATGTTGCACCGGATTATCGAACTCCAAGTGGAAACGTCGCACCTGAAAAAGAAGAGGTGGATCTCATCTCATTACCTCAGTAGGGGTGTTGTGGATCTCCATCACAACAACGACTGTAAACAACAATAACAATAATAATAACAATAGGAGTAATAGCAGTAACAAAAGTAGTAGTCACAGCAGTCGGGGGAATCACGGCTCTCTAAGTTACTCCTATTTTGAATGGGGAAAACTTTGACCTCACGGTTGGAATTGCCAAACCAACGGTAAATCATGGCTATGCTATCGGGAAAATTCACGACACCTCTATCGTGAAGGCCCGTCCTTGCTGACGTGAGGAACAACCTAGACTACGCGGTCAAGGGCACAACCTCCACTCTCGGGAGGACTATGGCCTCAATGTCAGAGAAACCTTAGTCTCGAACCAACAAAGAAGCCATGACTTCACCGTCGTGTAAGCTCTATCTCAACTGCCAGGAGGGTCGCGACAACGTTGTCGGTAACTCTACCTCAGCTAGTTCTCTCTCAAGTCTCACACACGCGGCCCACACTCTGTCCTCGAGTGGGGCAGAGAGACACACATGCACATCTCTCCCTAGGACTGGCTAGGATCAGTGCCTCTACGCCTAACAGCACGGCCGTGTCTTGCAATCTGACACGGGATATGCACTCATGCATCCACCAATGATGTACACTTGTCCTAACTAAGGCGCCCTACACTCTAGGCTATCCTAGCCTCTACTGAACGAGCATTGCGCACACTAGGCTATCCTTGCCTGGTCCACCCACGAAATGTCCTCAAGACAGTACTATGGTAAAATAGTAAACATGTAGTCTCATGGAAACCATTGGAGTGTACATCAATGCACTCAAAACCAGAGTGGAATACGGCCTCAAGCTATAGCACAAGGTCGGATAGAAATCAACAAATACCGGCCTGAATAACTTACATGGACACGACCCCAAAGTTGTGCACGCAAGGCCGGTGAAGAACTAAAGAGTATCGACCCCAAGTAACTCACACGAGTACTCGGTACCCATGCGAACATACCCAACCATGTGGGCAAACCCTCTGCGAAGAACCATAAAACCTCACATGTGGGGAACCAAATCTCGGGGTGACCGCCGCCCACATAAGGCCAAAGTAGCCCAAACCTTATGGGTTTTTATGGGTTCAAACGGGCTAAAAGGGCCTTGGGTCGGTCGACCAACACCAAGGAATGGTCGACCGGCCACTCTGGTCGGTCGACCAACTGGGCAAATGGTCGACCGATCTTGCCTGGGTCAGTCGACCGATTTTCCCAGAATGGCCTGTTCTGATTGGGGCCAAAACGGTCGACCGATCCAAGCCATCGGTCGACCGATTTTGGCGATTTCTTAGCGGAAGCCCTGTCCGGGGCTCCCAATCCACACCCCACTCGCTCCGCATGAGAGGGAAAACAAGGGGAAACCCTTCCCCAACCTCCAACCCACTAGGAGGATTCATTTAAGCCCCAAAAAGTTGCTCGACTCGGCAAAATTGTCTCTCAACCCCATCACATGATATTTTCCCCGAAACTTAAACAAAATCCGCTCTCGACCTCACCACGGCCCGAAACCACATGAAAATATGGGAAAAACAATGGGGAATCATTCCCAAACATCCATTCCACCAATGCCACAAGATTAGCTAGAAAATACCTCCCAAATCGGTGGGAATCACCACTCGTCTCAAAACATGCATTTTTTTTGGCAAGAAGGAAACCCACTCTAACTCGCCCAAATCGGCATGAAACCGTGATAAATCAATGCACAAGGGTTCGGGATCCATCCCCCTACCTCTCACGAAGATTCCACGTGAAGGGGACGTCGATCCAAGCTGAAAACGCCTCTTTCTCGACCAGTTTTCCTCGAAAACGTGAAAACTCCTCGCCACCGCGACCGCTCTCATTCAAGGGCTCGATCCTCGCCATCGCCGCCATCATCGCTCTGGCCGCCTCACCTACCATGCTCTCCGTCGGTCACCGGAGGTGTGGGGGAGAGAGAGGGAGAGAAACGTGTTGGGTCCCGCGAGGTGTAGTCGGATCTAGAAGGGGGGGTTGAATAGATCCTATCAAAAGCTTTGGCCTATTTAAAAATTCTTAGCTACCAGAAGTATGAACCACTCCTATAAAGTGAATGAATCACTTAGGCACAATGGGTAGCTGAATTAAGTAGAGTGGCTCAAAAGGAAAAGACTCGAATTACAAGCGATGAAGCGTCAACACTTCTTTAAGCACATTTGTGATCTTGAGAGATACATGCCTTGTAGTGTAGGGATCATAAAGCATAACACTAGAGCATGAAATAACTTGCAACAACCGTGCGTGCGTGTGTGCTATGTTGATCACTCAGAGTGCATATGTGTGTGAATGAAGTGGTGATCAACCAATGTGCATGCGAGTCTAAGCAAGGGAAACACTTAGCAATACTTTCACCTTGGCGCCTGTGTGCAAGGGTGCAGCAGGCCGCCCAAGGGATGCAGTCAAAGTGCTAAGCTCAATTAAACCACAGATAAAATCGAAAGTGCAAATCTTAGTGCTTAAGTGTGTAAACAAGATAACCAAGTATGGAAGCACACGAACCTGTGAGTGGGGGTAGAAGATATAGAGCAATCGCACACGATTAATAACCCACAACACATGGATTTTTAAGGTGGTTCGGTTGCAACCCCGTAACCTACGTCCACCCCTCACCCAAAATTCGGTGAGATTTTCCTGCTGACTCACAGCTTGACCGGGGACACGCCCCAAATCACAGAACAGAGAAAACCCTCTTTCTGTCTTCCTACACACAAAGTCGGCAGGGACAGATACACCACAGATCGGAAAACTCCCGATTACCTTCCTACTAACCACCGGTAGGGACGATCTTCAGTTTTAATAGATTGAATGAAATGAAAATAGAACAAGATGAAAATGCTCAAACAAGATATGGAGATATGCTCAAAGAGAAAAGATCTTGTCTGAAATTGTTGGAGCTTGAATCCGATACTTCAACGATATCTTCTTCCTTGTGAAATAATCTTCCTTGGATCACCTTGAGTTGACGAAGAAGATAAAGGATGCAGATTTGATCTTCCCTTGAGTTGATGAAGAGGTTTAGATGTAGCTTTGATCTTCCTTTTGATCTCCTTTGTGAGCTTGCTTGCTTCTCTTCTTCCTTGGAGATTGAGGGCTTCAGATGTAGGCTTGAATCCCTTGGATTGAATATAGAACTTCTGCATGGAGTACTGTTCACGGCTACGGTACCTCTTCTTCCTTGGAGCTCCTCTAGCCTCTCTTCATCTCTCTTTGCTCCAAATGATCAACTAGTGTTTCTAACCCTCTTGTGTTGGCTTTATATCTCTTTGGATGGTCAATAAACACATCCCAGACCAGATCCACATTTTGTGGGTGATTAGGTGACTTTTGGATTAAAGAAATCCATGGGGAATGGCCTTTCTCGAAGTGGAAAAACAAAGTCAACATTGAAGGCTCAGGACTGGCGGTCGACCTGTGGCTTCTGGCGATCGACCGCTACTGAGAGACGCTGTAGACGGATGTTCCCTGGGATTTCTGGTCGACCGCTAATGGGCTGGCGGTCGACCGCCACTGAAAGAACTGCAGACGGTGGGCTGCTGGCTGGGGCGGTCGACTGCCCCTGGGCTGGCGGTCGACCGCCAGCTGGGTAGACCCCGGGTTTTCTCGGGTCGGTCTGTTAACCTTCTTAGCTCCATCGCTTAAGTCCTTTAGCAGCCCGTTCATGTCTGTGGCATCAACCTTGGAGAGGGGGATTTCTGTAGCCCACTTGAAGAGCAGCCAAACTAGGCCCATCCGGGTCCAGCAAGGCCCCGCTAGCCTGAGTGACAGCCCACTGGGCCCACTCCGGACTAAAAGTCCAATAAAAGTTTGCTCGGGGATACCACCTTCCTAGGCGGCCCTTAGGCTCGGGAGGCCCGAGCGTCGGTCAGGTCACAGGAAAGGTCCATGCCCGAGCCATCTCTCCGCCGGGGAGAGGAAGGCGCGTGCCAACCGGTCCGACCCATCTTCACCCGAGCTAAGCCTACCGCCCAAGATAAGGGCTGGCATCTCTGAGCTCGGAACGGCCGACGATTGCATATCCATGAAGCCGTTAGGAGCTTTCTGTAAGCAGGAATTTAAGGGGATAAGGGACTCCACGTCCCCATGGTGATAAAGATCCCACGATGAGGCAGTTAAGAGCTCACGTTGAGGATGTAACTCCCGCCTGAAACCCCTCGACTTACAGGACTCCTGTAGACGGCACACTATTTAAATGAAGGATACCCTCCGGTGAAAGGTAAGGGCAACCACACGCTCAAAACTCCTTAGCAGGAACCACTTCACCCTTCTGGTGGAGAGGGATATCGCGCAGAAGCTACTTCCCCCCTTTTTATTGCTCCCACCATAGCTCTACTGACTTAAGCATCAGAGGGTTTTCCCCAGGGACTCATCCCTGGGCCCCCTGATCCGTTTCCCTTTCTTGCAGTTCACGATCCGGTGATCCCCCGCCCGCTCAGGACCCGCGCGAGATCTCGCCTCTTCATCTGGCGCCGTCTGTGGGAAACCTGAGCTCGCACTCTCTTGCCTTCTCAAGGGGGGGCTTGTGTAGTGGACCTAGGGTCACAGGATTAATCCCACATCGGATGTTGAGAAAGCAACCGAGTGCTTATAAAGAAGGTCTTCACCTCTTAACCCAAGAGGGCCCTTTTACAAGGACAAAACCCTAGCCGTCCTCTGGCGTGGCGGGGACAATACCTCTTGGGGGCACCAAAAAGGTTCATCTCGCATCTACAAAGTGACTCCTAGAACGGCAACCGGTGAAAGTCCCTTCCAGTTGGTATATGGCACCGAGGCCGTCATTCCGTTGGAGATCGCCAATCCCTCCCTCCGAGTCATCTGCTTTTCGCCCGAGGCAAACGAGCATAAACTGCTCGAAAACCTCGACCTAGCAGATGAACTCCGAGAGATTGCCAGCATCCGAGCAACGGAATACCAGCACCGCCTCACTCGATACTACAACGCTAAAGTATGATACAGACACTTTCAACCGGGAGACTTCGTCCTCAGGAAAGCCGAAGCCTCTCAACCACTTGAGGCGGCGGGCAAGCTATCCCCTAATTGGGAAGACCCCTACCGAGTGGTCGAGACGCTCGGGAAAGGAGCTTACCGGTTATCTATAATGGAAGGAGAGCCCATCCCTCGGACCTGGAACGCAACTACGCTACGCAAGTTCTATTTCTGAATACCAAACATTGTTAAGCAGCATAGAATAAAACAAATTTCCCTTCCTTTATTCAAACTTGTACATCAGGAAGGCCGAAGCCAAGAAAATACATGTCGAAAAAAGAAGAAAATACATCTGTCGCCATCATATGAGCCCATCGCTCGGCTGACTCGGATGACCTTCCTGCGTCCAGCCACTGACTCTGCCTCGTGTAGAAACTGGCTCGGATAAAGGATAGTTGACCCCGTTGGCTCGGGTAGCTCGAGACAAAGGTGACAGAGGGATTAGGAAAGAGAAGGCTACCTTCCAAGTTGAAGTTGGAAGAGAAGGGGGAGAGAGAATGCGCATCTTCCCCGCCAAACTGCCAACTCTTTGGAAGAAAGAGAGCGTAGGCACCCTCCGAAGAGTGAAAGAAAGGAGGAGCAGAGCAGAAGAGGGAAAAAGAGGCTACAAGAAAGAAAAAGAAACCAGCAGAGCTGGACGAGGAGGCAGGGGAAGGCCCGGAGGAAGGGAGCTTAGTTGGCTTCCTCCTCCCATCCGCGAAGCGAGCAGGAAGGGACGGGCCGTTGTTGACACCTAAAATATACCAGAAGAGATCAAAGCAGATTCACAGCTTTTGAAGATCAGTCGAGGGCACAACTCATGTACTATCCCCGGAAGTTCGGAGAATCAGAATAGAAGAGACCCCCTATTCCTAACACTATGTTCGGCTAAAGCCATCCATGGCTAGGCCGCTGTCCAGCACGGTTATCATTCAAGTAACCGGGCTGATAAAACCATATCAACATTCAGGCAATCATCTGCCTGCTAAGAAAGAATGCTCAGATAATTCTGATTCTCCGAAGACGGGATGCACAATGCCTCGCACATGTTTGTGAATGCAAGGTGTAAACAAGCCCCACGGAGTCTTAATATATATATGCCAAGAATCCCACTGTCGAAAGGAGTCCACCAAGTGGATCCTGGACCGAATGGGCCGAACGACAGGAAAATGGGCCAAGCTCAAATGTGAAATAGGACGCGCCGAGGGCTGCCACGTCGGGAAGATGATGCTGGCGCGCTGGGAAGCTCAGGCCGAAAGGATGAGGGCCTGGCCTCTATAAGAGGGCTGCCCTTCAAAAAAAAAAAAAAGAGGAGGAAGCAGGAAGAAAGGGAGAGAAGGGGAAGAAAAGAAAGAAGAGAGGAGAAGGGAAGAGGAGCCTTCGAAGAAAAAGAGAGAGCCCTTCGAGAAGAAAGGAAGAGGGTGCTTAGCCATCAAAAAGGAAGGGGGGAGCTCGAGCGCCCTTCGTAGAAGCTGAAGAAAGAGAGAGGGGTTCGAGGAGAGAATCCAGGTGTGAGGGCCGTGCAACTGCAACTTCTTTGCTCTCTCTTTCTCTTCTCCGTCTGTCTGAGTATTCCTCTGTTGTTTTTTTGCTTTCGAGCATCTTTGCTTTAGTAGCATCGAATGCTAATGTAACCCTGTTTACATGGATGAAGTTTGGATTTCTTTTCCTTTTGGGTTAGATTTCTTTCTCTTAAATCGCATGTGTGTAAGCCATTTGGCTGAAGTAGTTAATAAAAGAATGGGATGAGTTCCAATATGTCTGATCATTCTTTTCTATCTTCCTCTGTATCCGAGGTTTTAATCTATGTATGGCGGTAACCAGCCACGAATGTCTTATGTTTAATTTCCTCTATCTGCTAAAGCTTCTTCGCCATCGTCCTTTATCACCCCCCCTAGCCACATTTCGAGGGCCTGAGACAGTCTATCTCATGGCTACTCGTATGTGAAACGAAGAGGGACATGTTCAAGGGTTTCCTGCCCGTTGTTTTGCTCCTAGTGAGGCCCCCAGAGGAAAGGTGTTTCCCCCCGAAGTCTTCCCTCTACGATCATCCAAAACAGCTTAGATCGCTGAATAAACCTCCTTGTTCTAAACGTTCAAAGCCTCTGCTTCAAAGAACCCCCTAAAACCCCACTTCAAAAGCCTCCCGGCGTGAGCCCCTCTCGGCGCACGTTTCACGCCGAGGACTGGCCACGCCGGTTGAACCTCACGTTTCGCGCCGATACCCTCATACCCTCCATGCCTTCACACCCTCCATGCCGAAGACGGCCACCTCGATACGTTTGTGTCGATGCCATCGGGCCATGCCAGCATTGTTCGAAATGTCTTGTCTTCCTGTGGAGAAGCATTACCCTTTCCTCTGTCCTCACGAGAGCCATATCAAAGGGGCCAAATCCCCACATTCTACGAGCCCACTAGGTCATGGATTCCTGCTAGTGCAGGCTCTCCGTTGGCTGCATCGGGCATATTACAACAAAAGGGATAAGATCTCGTACGATCTAAACCCATTGGATCACGGGCTACGCCCGACACTCATTTTTGGTTTCTACTCCAACATTCGTGAGTAGATAGCCTATAATATACTTTTGGCACACTCCCAAAGTAAGGGGAGGTGCTGTCAAAATTCGTTCAGAATTTTACTCGATCGGCCAGCATGATACCTTCATCGCAGTCGTGTACTTAACCCCTAATCGCGTGGCAAGAGTCTGAGATATATCATCTCATGGTGTCTTGACCACTGCAGGGAATACACCTTACATTCACATGGTCTCCCTGCCCCCCCCTTCGTGAATGGAGCCACCCTCATCCTCTATTTTCATCCATCCATCACCCTGAAGTCCCCAGGGAATGAAGAAACCCTCATAATACCTCAAACATAACCAACAAAATATTCTCCCGGCGCCAACACCTCCCGGCGCAAAACCCGCGCCGGGTTGGGGGGGCGCCGAATGCTCTTGCCATGGCGCGTCGGGACCCGTCGTGCCGATTACCCCTTAACCTTTCTTCGCGCCGGGAGCACACCGTGCCGTTTGGCCTACGCGCCGACTCCTATTTGTACCGTTTCGCCTTATCAATGGGTGCTATTCAAACCCTCATGCCAAACAATTCTATTAAACCCAAAATCTGCCCAAACTCAGGCGTCCATTCCTTACCAACTTCCGGGTTAACCTCCGTTGTCTCACGAGGGAATTATGGTTCTTCACCCAGGTCTATGGGAGATACATTAATGGGGGGTTTTCATCCCTACATTATACCGAATCCGACATTTCTTCTGTCACCCCACTGACCCTCGGAGTTCTGCCGCCGCATGTCCTCCAACGGTCCTTCGAGGGGAATATTAACAAATGATGCGATGGTGGACACTGTCCCGTCATATGTGGATCCTTTCCGGGCCAAGGGCTACGCCCGATTTTCTTTTGGTTTCCATTCCGACTCTCCGTGGATGGATGTCCCATATTCCCATTTGGCATAATCCAAAGGAAGGGGACATGCTGTCGAATTTATGTCATAACATCGCCGTCACACCCCGCATATCATAGTTCCTCATGCATGTCTGCATTGACCCTCGGGTATATCAAATGGCGTCGACAGAAGGTTGGGTTATGCCCCACTGGGAATCTCTGCTATGCGCGATGGTGGTCTTCGGGCCTATGTCCTCTACCACGTACCAAGGGTCCATAATTCTGTGAACTACGCATCCTTTGTATGATAAATAAATGCATCCCGTACGCCTTCGTCATGGTCATCATGTAGCTCTTTTTCTGATCCGGCTTCGATAGCCCGCTATCTCGGCAATTAATCAAAGGTGTTCCCTCCTCGTGGGGGATGTAATTAACGCCATAGCCTTTATGGTATGGCGGACTGCTGGTCCCGACCGAACCTCACATTCGCCCGACACGGGTCAGAATGAGCGCATCATAAAATTGTCACTCATGTGACTGGCACGCCCGCGTCGTCAATCAGTCAGTTAATTACCAGTTAGTTAATTGGTTGATCGACGCGTGAAATAAGACATGTATACATGTATATATGTACATATACACACGAAATAAAATAACAAGATGGTCAGACAAAACCCATCGCAAACAGTCTGGCACGCCCGGTGGGACCAGTGTCACCTTTCATCTCTTTGCCGAGATATTCGGGCTTCGAAGCCCTCTCAAAGGGTACTGATTATTGCCTTGTTTGACATTGAAGGCAAACCAATGACGATCAACGGGATAACTGGCATCGACTTCCATCTTTCGATAGTCGCTGGACACGCGCAATGGTATCTGGCGGTACCCATGGAATTCGGCAGCTTCCCTCCCGCTGTAGGCTTCCCCAACTTTTTGGGGTTGGCCTTCGTCGATATCCTGGAGGTCGAAGCCCCAATGCCTGCCGAGGAAGCTGTGGAGAAAGCGGGGCCTCTGAAGGTTCCCTGCTGCAAAGACTCGTCCGAGACTTCGGCCCCGGCTGCTAGCTGTCTGGTGCACCACGTCATACGTGGGACCCACCCCAATGTCATCAACAAACACCCTGGAGGACGCCAGCGTCGCCAGGTCCGCAAGAATGCTGCTGTAGTTACCGGAACTCTATCTCAGTCCGGGAAGTCTATGCTAGTTGGAGGCATGCGCGTCTTCCTCAACGGACGCATTGCACGGGTGATCCCGGACCGAGTCATCCCCAACATTCCTGTTCACAATGTCTATCAAGCTCTCGCTGGAAGGAGGGCAGAAATAGAAGAAGCCGGCCACTATGGCCAAGGAAGCCCGACACCCAGACCGGAGAAGTTCAAACAAGTGTGGGTTCCCAAGCGAACCCGACCTGCCTACCAGCTAACACCTATCCACCGTCGTCTTGTGAACGACGAGGCGAAAGTGAGAAGAGAAAGGGGCCTACCCCTAAAGGAGGAAGAAGAGGTGGTTGCGGATCCTCCGCGCCACAGAAGTTTCCGGGCTGCGGCCCGTCAAGCCAATGTCCCTGTTGCGGGACAAAGATTCCAACTGTCAGCCGACAGAGCTCGGCTGGCCTATATCCCTCCTGCCGGAGGTCGACAATCACCCCCCATCCTATATCAAGAGCGGGGTCAAGAAGAGATGACCTGCTTGGTCAGAAATTATTTCCGAGGCTTAGGCAATCCCTCACTCGGACAACAGCGACTGATGCAGACAGTCGCCGTTGAGGAAGGTTACTGCCCATCAGCGGCAGAAGAAGGAAATATGGAAGATAGAATGATGGTGTCGTCAGTCGACGACAATGGATATAATGACGGCTTCGAGGTCGAAGCCGATGAAGCCTTCCCCGAGCGGGAAGAAAGAAGAAGAGTTTCTGTGTTCGAAAGGCTGACCTTTCCGTAGCAAGCCAGAAGGAGGGTCTATCAACAAAGGAGAAGGATGCATGTTTTTACCTGCAACATGGATGGCATATCCAGCCGATATGGGGAGCTTCCTGAAGACTCCCAAGAATTGGCTCAATTGGCCGCACGGCCAGGGCCAACTACCCGCAGAATAGAAGCGGCAAAAGAGCTTCTGACGATGATTAGAGGGAAACAGCCCCAGGTCTATCCTCACTGGGATGACAAGGCCCCCGTCTTGACCGCTAATGTGGTAACGGCAGAAGAAGACGACGACGTCCTCCTCAACATCCTTCATGAGGATACGTCTGGGGAGACAACAGAGGGTATCCCCACCACTATAGACCCATCACTTCTGATGCTACTACAAAAATATCAATGGGAGATAGATTCTCTGAAGAAGCAGCTGATGGAAAAGACTGAACATTCATCGGCTTCTAAACCACCCGAAGTCCAGGGTGAGTCATCCCGGGGAGCGGCTCGTCATGACGACCCTCCACCGCTCTATACATTGTCCCAGCCGTCAGAGCCAAGCATGGCGACGGCACAACAACGGCCGTCACAGTCTCAGCCGCTGCTACCTCCGGTGCTCCCTCAGGTGCACTCGACACCCCCGCTGCTGCGTCCTCCACAGGCGACCACCCTGGTCACCCCATACTTGCAGCCAGCGCACTTCTATCCAGAACCGGTCAACCCCACGGTCGTGAACCGGATGATGGTGGAGAGAATGATCGAGCTGAAGCTCGCAGAGAAAAGTGAAGGCAACTATGTCGCATTTGATGCCTATCGGGTGCCCTACCCGCAACACCATGCGGTTAAACGACTTCCCCCGGGGGTCAACAAGCCGCCTAAGTTTGACAAATTCAACGGGAAAGGCTCCCCTAAAGAGAATATTGCATATTATATGACCGTTATGGGTGATCTGGCCACCGACGAGTCATATTTGCTGAAATTCTTCGGGTCCTCGTTGACAGGGCTCGCATTTGAATGGTACTCTAGCCTCTCGGCTGGGTCAATCAGTGACTGGTCGGATATGCAGAGAAAGTTCAGAGAAAGATTCCATGTCACAGAGAGGGAGGTCACAGTGGCCGAACTCTACTCAGCTAAACAAAGGGCAGATGAGACAGCCCTTGATTACATCAAGAGGTGGAGGAACCTCGGAATGAGATGCAAGCGGCCCCCGCATCAGGAGGACGCGGTACAAATATGTAAACAAAACCTCAGGAGGGAAGTCCTGGAGAAGATGATTGGAATAGAAATACGGTCGTTCGACCGGCTGAATAATGTGGTGGCCGAAGTGGAGGCTTTCCTAGCCAAGCCTGTCCCGGCGTCAGCTGCCAGCACAGCCCAGAAAGGTAAGGCTGCGGAACGGCGCCCCACTCCTAAAGAAGCGAATGCGCTTGATATCAAGGCGTTCGAACATCAGAAGGAGAAAGGCAAGAAGGCGGCTCCCTCGCAACCTGCAAAAGCTCTAGATGATAAAGAAGGTCCTTCGCTGAGGGACAAAATGAAGAAAGCCTATTCCTTCCCTAAAGACAAGACCCGAGTCCTGTTCGACTGGATAACAGAATACAGCATGGTCACTCTACCTGAACCAAGGAGATCGGAGGACCTGAAAAGAAAAGATAGTCCAAGATTCTGCCCCTACCACCAGATGTTGGGACATCTAATCGAAGACTGTTATGTTTTCAAAGACGTCATCGAAGGAATGATAAAGAAGAATGAAATAGAGCTAGGAGAGTACAAAGTAGACCCTCCTCAGCCACATGAAGCTCCTTTTAGGAGAGTAGTAGTCAACATGGTCTCCCTCTACCAGGCATTACCTGAGGAGATCTCTGAAGCAAGCACATGGAGCACCTACGAAATCCATTTCCTGGAGCCCGTGAAAGAACAACAGGGGTGGCAGCAGATCCCTGTGAAGCACAAGAAGAAGAGGGCACCCCGCCCAAAAGAGGGGGCACATATCCGTGGCATTACACCCCGGCCTGCTCCGCCAGTGGTAGCACCCGTATGGGTCACTCCACCTACGACTGTCAGAATACATACACCTAACAGGAGGAGACAAACTCCGCTGCCAGTAATCAAGGAAACCAATCTTGGAGTCTTTCGATTGTAGCACCTGATTGAAGGGCTAGATGAATATGTGCAGCCCGAATTGAAACCTCTGCTGGTACGGGACCACGTCCCATGGCAAGAACTAGAACAACTTTCACTCAAACAGGTGGAGGAAGCCGAAACAACACCCCCTGAAGAAGGCAGCCTGTTCTGGGGGCAGGCACCCGCAGAAACCAAAAAGAAGAGAAAGCAAAAGAAGAAGAAAAGAAAGGCCACTGGGGCCAATAAAACACAGGTTGTCTCCTGCAATACCGTGTCAGCACTCTTCAACCTACCCGGAGGAGAGGAAGAAGAAGAAATTTGCTTCACACCCCATGCTGGGGGAGGCAAAGCCGAGGCCGCAACTGCTGCGCATGCCACTCGGTCGAGCCGAAAATGGGGGCGTCAGCCACCACCCAATCACAACATCATGTTCAGAGGGGAGCAACCCTACAAGACACCTCCGCCGGAGGTTAAGGGAGTCCAAATCCCTCCCCCGTCGGGCCTATACAACAAAAGTGGGGGCAAGGCAGTCCCTTCATTCCTTGAATTTATGAAGATGTCAAAAGGGAAGCAGCCCTGCCAATATGCTAACCCTACACCCGGGGCCATTCACCCACAGCCAGCGCAATCTACTGAGGATGCGAATGCAGATGAAGCTTGCCCTACGGCAACTAATAAAGAAGACCCGACAGTCGGTGCCAGTCAAGAGGGTGCCGGGTCCGAGGAAGATGAAGCAGGTCCGTCTGGACCCGCAAATCAGAACTTCCCCAAGCCCAGATGGGCTGAAGAGATGAAGCTCTCCAATGTCCGAGCTGGGAGCCGAATAATGAAGTTGCTCAAAAAGCTCCCCGCTCGATTTACGATTTGGGAAATTCTCTCTTTTAGTGAAGAAACTCGACAGGCGATCATCACTGCTCTGCAGACGCCTGCTCATTTTGAAGCCTGCATAGCTGAGGCTATACCAGAAGCCAATATGACCTTCTCTCCAGAAGACATGCTACTACCTACTGCCAGCCACAACAGGCAGCTATATATGAAAGGGCATCTGAATGGAAGAGAACTGAATCGGATCCTGGTCGATCCTGGTGCAGCAGTCAACATCCTGCCATACAGAATATACGAGAGGTACCACTTTAATGTGCATCTCGAGAAAGTCGGGGATATGCGTATCGCTAGCTTCAACCAAAAATGTGAAGTATCTATGGGAGTGGCGGAGTTCACACTGACCTTGGCAGATTTCACTACAACGGTGCAGTTTCATGTCATTGACTCTCGCACCTCCTACAAAGCGCTGCTCGGCCGCCCATGGCTGCATGAAAATATGGTGGTGCCCTCCACGCTCCACCAATGCATCAAATACAGCCTCCAGGGGAAGGAGGAGAGGATATTTGCTGATATCCACCCATTCGAGGTGTTTGAATGTCACTTGGCGGACGCCAACCTATATACGGGGTCTCCCCGGAAGGTTTCTGAAGCTGAGGCCCCCGTAGGGGCGTCGAAGAATAGATCGGGTGACGGTTGGTATCCACCACCGCCGCGCGGGTATGTCAAGCCGAAGGTGGTCTCCCACATCACAGCTTCTGGAGATGTCGGCAGGGTGACACCCCCAGCATTATACCCCAAGGCTAAGGAAGTGCAGGTCGATCGACAGCACGACCGCATCGGAGTCCCGGCCGGCCTCACCAAGCCAGTCCCCGACCTCAACGATCCCACTGTCGAACCTTTCAAAGCCTGGGAGGTGACACAGGAAGATGGGCCCAGCAGCTTGTTCTATACAGCTGAGGAGCATCCCACTCGGGAAGATACAGATTGCAGCCTCCCTGAAGATCTAGGTAACCCGCGGGTTCCTGTCCAAGGTCTGGCATTTACAACTGATCGGATGGCTAAGATGTTTCAGAAGCAATACATCCCTCCCGATCAGTCTCAAAAGCGCAAAGAAGCTTTCCAGAAGATGTGGCATCCTGCAAATCTGGATAAGGAAATGCGACGTGTCTCTCAACATCCAGGGTTGGGCTTCACCCTGGAAGAATATTATTACAGTGGACGGTACGAGGTGGATACTATCTCCGCCTTCTATCCTACTGAAGATGGCCCTTTGAGGGCAACCTTTGATGAGTATCCGGTGGAAGCCGAATATTTTGAATTGGCTCGGTCCGGGAATCAAGAAGCAGAAACCTCGGCCCCTCGCCGATGCTGGGAGCAGGTTCATCCTGAAGAAGCGGCCCTTCAAGCCGAATTTGATACGGCTAGCAGCAGCGAAGCCGAAGACAGTCAAGAAGTAGGAGTCTCTCCCTCCATAGAGGTCCTACTAATGGCTACTTCAACACCCTTTCTGCCAATCAGGGAAGCCTTAGTCAACTCCAATCAAGGGGAGCCAACTACCAGGAAAGAAAAAGCCACTTCTGCAAGAGATACAACTGTCCCAGAAGGCGAAACATCCTCAACTTCTGCTGCAAAATCAGCATGCTGTCCGGGCCTGGCAGTGAACAGTTACCAGCCCGTCATGGTTGCAATCTCATCTGCAAACACCAAGGCTGCTCTCTCATCCTTGGAAGCTGCGGCGGCAATGGATTTGCTAATAGAACAATCCACTCAGCCGCTAGCACAAGTGATGCGGGACGAGACCACGGACACGACAAGCTCGTGACTGCCCCTTAACGAGGGAAGCATCGGATGTGCGCGGTTGAGAAACCGGCTGTGGGCTAGGGTGGTCGGCTCTCACTTGTGCCCGGATCGGGTCACGGGACGGTAACGCTCTCTCTCGCAGCAGCGGTGATATAAATAAAAAGTGAGCTAATTACCCTATCATGCTCTCTAGCAGTGGCATAAGCAAGTATATATGAAAATTAAGCAAAATGCCAAGTAAGGGAGCGAATGCGATACCTCCACGCGCTCGGCGTGGGGACGACGGGCCCGGCCGAACTCGTGCTCCCGGGACAGTTAATACATGAATATTACAGCAATGGAAATATGCCCACTCCACGTAGGGAGGTAAAGGGCGACACCAGGGGCCCGGGAGGACCGAATTCAGGATGACGGGCAGCTTCGTGTATTGATTCGGCTACACGCGTGATCACGACCGTGGGGCCCACGTGCTGTCTGGAGGGGTCGTGTGGGACCCGGTGGCGCCGCTGTAGTGTGGACACTTAGGGAAGTGTTCCCTGGGCTGGCGGCACACCGGAACGTCGCCCGGGGGTCGGGCGGTTCCGATCGGCAACCGTCGGGTTTGTTGTCCACGGACTGGTGGTTGCTGTTTTGCAGCGCGCGCTTCGGCGAGAATGGACGCTGCGATCAGCCCCGACGTCGGATCGACAGGAGACTGGCGCCGTTGGGAAGATAGCTTGAAGTTCTTCAACCTAGGCCTAAAGATCTGGCCTGGATCTGCACGGATCTTAACTTATGGAATTTTCAATCTTCTATTGTACAGTTCCTGAAATCATAGGTCAGCAGAGAACTTCCCTGTGGATTGCCTTTGACCGTGAGGGTGACGTTCGAATCAGGGGTTGTGTTCTTCAGCAAAGTTGTTGGAATTTGAGCTGGGAAGACAACAAAATTGGTTTGGACCCATTTGGATGTATCTATGATTTTCTGTGATTTGTTTAGTGGACGACGGTCGGATTTGGGATCTGGCTGAAAGTACTGTAGCTTCGGTAGAACATGAATTTTTAAAAATAGCTAAAAGGATGATAAAATTTTAAGAAAACTTGTGGTAGTAGGGGACGATGGAAAGAACTCCCAGTTAAATTGGGAGTTCTAACAAAAATCAAAAGGGTGGTCGAAGGTGGAGAACTCAGGGCTATTGTCACTGTAGACAGTGACAGAACAGATCTGAGATTGAGAGTTGAACGAAATGGTAAGGATATGAAACGGTGGATTTTGAACCTCAATTTTTTTTTGGAGAAGGGGCTAGAAGATAGGAACCAACCCTCAAAATTTCAAATCGATCAGAACTCGTGGCTGGCTTCAGGAATTCTCTAACTACACCTCTGTCCAGTAGGACAGAAACTTGATGACGATTCCACGGCGGCTCGAAGGCGACACGAACGGCGGCGGCGGCACAGACGATCACCGGAGGTTGAGAGGGGATGATAGAAGAGGGATACACTCTAGATCTGGGGTTGGGGAAGGAAGAACAGCAAGGGAGGAGAGAGGGGCGCACCAAGCTCCTTGAACACTCACAAAAATTCTATTTTTTCCATTCAATTTCTCATGAAAAATACAACATTATATAGACTAGGTCTCTAACTAATTCTAGACCCTTGGATCAAGGGTTGATGAGTGAAGGGCTGGGATGTGGTTTGAACAACCACAATAAATTACAATAAAATACAAGGTTCGCCCCCCCTTTAAAGAAGGCAATTTGATTTTGTCTTCTTTAATTAAATCTAGGTCCAAGTCCAAGGTTGGACCATGGACCAGCCCCCTTGGGCCCGGGAGTCCAAGTGGACCAATAAGGAGGAGGGAGGGGGCCCCTGCAGGGCCTACATGCACTTTTGCAAAAAGACCCAATGGCCTTTTGCAAATAAACCCACTCAGACCTACTATTATGTACCCATATATCACAAGGGTATATATACAAATATAAAAGGACATAGATGCAAACACAATGTGAGCGGGCTGACGTTGATGTCCCCATCAATTCTCCCCGGGTGGGAGGAACTCGACCCTGTCGAGTAAGGGGTGCTGCTGCTCGAATAGCGCCGGCAGATCCATCACCGAACCAAGTAGCGCAGGTATGCTCCACTCCAAGTGATCGGCACCTGCTCATTCCATATATACTCGATATGCGAACTACTTTGGCTAAAGGTGGTCACTCCGAAGGGCACTCTCAAAAGGAAGGAAACAGCTCGAAGACTCACTAGGAATCACCGCTGAGTCCCTATAGGTGACTGATCCGGGTATAGAAGTAAAACCGATCCCATACTCATCAGTGAGTCGACTCGCTTCACACTCACAAGAGAACGACAACGAGCTTGCACAAGACAGATGCAGACTCACCATGCACTGACACACGAATGCAAACCACACAAAGAAAACACACTGACTCATGCACGACTCTAGACTAAGGTGGTAGCATCAAGCCCACTAGGTGGCGGCATCCTGGGCGGCCGAAGGGTCGCCCAGCTCTTCCCCCAAGGCGTAGTACTCATCGGCCAGTGCCTCATCGGCCACGTAATCGACATGCTCAAGCTCGGGAGGTGCAGATCCTCCAACACCTAAGGCTAGGGTGGTGCGAGCGGGACACTCACTGGCGATGTGACCAAACCCGTGACAGTGGAAACACTGCACTCTCGACCGGCTACTCTCTCCTATAAAAGGGGCCTTACCCTTATCATCCCATCGGGTAGGGGGTGTAGGCAGTAATGGGGGAGATGTAGGTGCTTTGGACAGTAGTGGAGGGGGTGCCGGTGCCAGAGGACGGACTATAGGAGCCGGGGAACGGGCAACGGGCGCCGGTGGTTGGGGTGGAAATAGATCCCAAGGTGGAGGAGGACGAGGCCGTGCAGCGAAGTGCTCCTGACGGGTGGACTCCTGAGGTCGAGCCATGGGAGGCCGCTGATGTGGGCCTATGGAGTGATGGGGCTCGGCACTACGGAGAGGGGTGGGGCCCAACCGATGGCTAGACTCGAACTCTCCCTCAAATTGCTCCATCTCGAGAGCAACTTGGTATGCCTCTTCCAACGTCTTGGCATTGCGGCGGAAAAGCTCATACTGGTAGTGTGGCCGCAAACCACGTCGAAAGCGGGACACGGGCATGGTACTCTCCTCCGTGACACCACATTGTAGAAAGTACTCATCAAACTCCGCGATGTATTCGGAGACGGACCAGTCTCCTTGGCTAAGACTTTGCCATCTATCGATGAGTCGCTGGCGGTATGTGGGAGGAAGGTACTTTTGCTGAAGTTTATTCTTCATCTCGGCCCATGTGTCGATCGGGAGTTCTAACCGCTGAAGTAGCAGGCTCTCCACATTCTTCCAATAGGTTTGTGCCTGCCCCATGAGTTTCATGGTGGCGAATCGGACCCTTCGACGCTTCGACATATCATACCACTCAAAGTAACGGTCCATGCCGAACTCCCAATCTAGGTAGACTTTCGGATCCAAAGACCCGTAAAAAACGTTAGGGTCCGCTCGCACGGTCTTAAGGACCCGATCATCATCCTCATCTTGTTGTGGCTGAAAACCACGACGGCGTTGACCATATCCCTCATAGGCATTGTCGGAACCATAGTCCTCGAGACCAAGGTCACGGTGCGGTAGTTGGGGAACCCGAGGAAGGGCGGGTGGAGGAGCCTGTGGTGGCTGGTTTTGGGCCGCGGGAGCGGCCTGGACTTGGGCCATGGGAGCGGGTTGGACTTGGGCCACCGCGGGAGGAGGTGCGGGTGGGCCTTGGGCTGCCCCTAGAGGGTCCCCGTGTGACATCCTATCTAACCGCCCAACGAGGTCTTGGACCGACCTGTCGGAGGTCTCCAAGCGCCCCTCCATGGCTATAAGGCGACCATCCATATTATCGGAGAAAGTCCGAAAGTTAGCATCGGATTGGTCCAACCTAGTCATAATGGCCATCATCGCCTCTTGTGGGGAGTGGAAGTCTCCCGAGGTATCCCGTGGGTTGGCCATAGGTGGTGGTGGGGGTGAGTACTGAGTACCCCGACGAGTGGGCATGCAAACACACCGACTAGAAGATGCCGACTAAAGCAAAACACACTAATGCAAAATGATGCGCTTAGACTTAACCAAAACGTGGTACGCGGCGGAGATAATCGACCCGAAGGTCACTCGCACAAGTGTGCGGCCTTCCCGATAGGCGTAGCCTAATGTTCGGACAACACCTTTTGATATACCGGGTTATTGGGATGCGATGCAAAAGACACTTTTTTTTTTGTTTTAAAACAATGATGATCCTAGACTTGATTTAAACCGACTAATGACTCGATGTAAATGACACACTCTTTTTTTTTTGACACCCTAGACTCAAACTCGCTCTGATACCAAATTGATGCGGGACGAGACCACGGACACGACAAGCTCGTGACTGCCCCTTAACGAGGGAAGCGTCGGATGTGCGCGGTTGAGAAACCGGCTGTGAGCTAGGGTGGTCGGCTCTCACTTGTGCCCGGATCGGGTCACGGGACGGTAACGCTCTCTCTCGCAGCAGCGGTGATATAAATAGAAAGCGAGCTAATTACCCTATCATGCTCTCTAGCAGTGGCATAAGCAAGTATATATGAAAATTAAGCAAAATGCCAAGTAAGGGAGCGAATGCGATACCTCCACGCGCTCGGCGTGGGGACGACGGGCCCGGCCGAACTCGTGCTCCCGGGACAGTTAATACATGAATATTACAGCAATGGAAATATGCCCACTCCACGCAGGGAGGTAAAGGGCGACACCAGGGGCCCGGGAGGACCGAATTCGAGATGACGGGCAGCTTCGTGTGTTGATTCGACTACACGTGTGATCACGACCATGGGGCCCACGTGCTGTCTGGAGGGGTCGTGTGGGACCCGGTGGCGCCGCTGTAGTGTGGACACTTAGGGAAGTGTTCCCTAGGCTGGCGGCACACCGGAACGTCGCCCGGGGGTCGGGCGGTTCCGATCGGCACCCGTCGGGTTTGCTGTCCACGGACTGGTGGTTGCTGTTTTGCAGCACGCGCTCCGGCGAGAATGGACGCTGCGATCAGCCCCGACGTCAGATCGACACGAGACTGGCGCCGTTGGAAAGCTAACTTGAAGTTATTCAACCTAAGCCTAAAGATCTGGCCTGGATCTGCTCGGATCTTGACTTATGGAATTTTCAATCTTCTGTTGTACAGTTCCTGAAATCACAGGTCAGCAGAGAACTTCCCTGTGGATTGCCTTTGACCGTGAGGGAGACGTTTGAATCAGGGGTTGTGTTCTTCATCAAAGTTGTTGGAATTTGAGCTGGGAAGACAGAAAAATTAGTTTGGACCCGTTTGGATGTATCTCTGATTTTCTGTGATTTGTTTAGTGGACAAAGGTCGGATATGGGATCTGGCTGAAAGTACTGTAGCTTCGGTAGAACATGAAATTTTTAAAATAGGTAGAGGGATGATAAAACTTTAAGAAAAATTGTGGTGGTAGGGGACGATGGACAGAACTTCCAGTTAAATTGGGAGGTCTAACAAAAATCAAAAGGGTGGTCGAAGGTGGAGAACTCAGGGCTACTGTCACTGTATACAGTGACAGAACAGATCTGAGATTGAGAGTTGAACGAAATGGTAAGGATATGAAACGGTGGATTTTGAACCTCAATGTTTTTGTGGAGAAGGGGCTAGAAGATAGGAACCAACCCTCAAAATTTCAAATCGATCAGAACTCGTGGCTGGCTTCAGGAATTCTCGAACTACACCTCTGTCCAGCAGGACAGAAACTTGATGACGATTCCACGGCGGCTCGAAGGCGGCACCAACGGCGGCGGCACAGACGATCACCGGAGGTTGAGAGGGGATGATAGAAGAGGGATACACTCTAGATCTGGGGTTGGGGAAGGAAGAACAGCAAGGGAGGAGAGAGGGGCGCACCAAGCTCCTTGAACACTCACAAAAATTCTATTTTTTCCATTCAATTTCTCATGAAAAATACAACATTATATAGACTAGGTCTCTAACTAATTCTAGACCCTTGGATCAAGAGTTGATGAGTGAAGGGCTGGGATGTGGTTTGAACAACCACAATAAATTACAATAAAATACAAGGTTCGCCCCCCCTTTAAAGAAGGCAATTTGATTTTGTCTTCTTTAATTAAATCTAGGTCCAAGTCCAAGGTTGGACCATGGACCAGCCCCCTTGGGCCCGGGAGTCCAAGTGGACCAATAAGGAGGAGGGAGGGGGCCCCTGCAGGGCCTACATGCACTTTTGCAAAAAGACCCAATGGCCTTTTGCAAATAAACCCACTCAGACCTACTATTGTATACCCATATATCACAAGGGTATACATACAAATATAAAAGGACGTAGATGCAAACATAATGTGAGCTGGCTGACAAGCTGGTCAAGGGTCGAGAATTCAAGAAAGGAGACCTGGTAATGGTCAAAAGAAAAGAAGTGATGGCCTCCAACCCCAAAGGGAAGCTGGTCGAAAACTGGGTCGGGCCGTATATCGTCCGTCGAGTATATGAAGGGTGTGCCTACGTCCTTGTGGACCACAAAGGAGTCATTCAGTTCTCTCCCCTCAACGGAAAACACATTAAGCTGTATCATGCAGCGCAGCCGACATGTCCCGAGTGATCGGTCGAAGCTACTCCTCTCCTTGGTTTAGCGGCACTCCGCCCTAACCGAGCTACCTTCCTTGGTTGGTGGCACTCCGCCCTAACCGAGCTACCTTTTTCTTGGTTTAGTGGCACTTCGCCCTAACCGAGCTACCTTTTCCTTGGTTTAGTGGCACTCCGCCCTAACCGAGCTACCTTTTCCTTGGTTTAGTGGCACTCCGCCCTAACCGAGCTACCTTTTCCTTGGTTTAGTGGCACTCCGCCCTAACCGAACTACCTTTCTTGGTTTAGTGGCACCCCGCCCTAACCAAGCTACCCTCTCCTTGGTTTAGTGGCACTCCGCCCTAACCCAGCTACCCTTCCTTGGTTGGTGGCATTCTGTCCTAATCAAGCTACCCTTTCCCTTGGTTAGTGGCATTTCGCCCTAGTCAAGCTACCTCTCCTTGGTTTAGTGGCACTCCGCCCTAACCAAGCAACCTTCTCCTTGGTTTAGTGGCACTCCGCCCTAACCGCGCTACCTTTTTCTTGGTTTAGTGGCACTCCGCCCTAACCGAGCTACCTTTTCCTTGGTTTAGTGGCACTCCGCCCTAACCGAGCTACCTTTTCCTTGGTTTAGTGCACTCCACCCTAACCGAACTACCTTTCTGATTTAGTGGCACCCCGCGCTAACCAAGCTACCCTCTCCTTGGTTTAGTGGCACTCCACCCTAACCCAGCTACCCTTCCTTGGTTGGTGGTGTTCTGTCCTAATCAAGCTACCCTTTCCCTTGGTTAGTGGCATTTCGCCCTAGTCAAGCTACCTTTCCTTGGTTTAGTGGCACTCCGCCCTAACCAAGCTACCTTCTCCTTGGTTTAGTGGCACTCCGCCCTAACCGCGCTACCTTTCCCTTGGTTAGTGGCATTTCGCCATAGTCAAGCTACTTCTCCTTGGTTTAGTGGCACTCCGCCCTAACCGCGCTACCTTTTTCTTGGTTTAGTGGCACTCCGCCCTAACCGAGCTACCTTTTCCTTGGTTTAGTGGCACTTCGCCCTAACCGAGCTACCTTTTCCTTGATTTAGTAGCACTCCGCCCTAACCGAACTACCTTTCTTGGTTTAGTGGCACCCCGCCCTAACCAAGCTACCCTCTCCTTGGTTTAGTGGCACTCCGCCCTAACCCAGCTACCCTTCCTTGGTTGGTGGCGTTCTGTCCTAATCAAGCTACCCTTTCCCTTGGTTAGTGGCATTTCGCCCTAGTCAAGCTACCTCTCCTTGGTTTAGTGGCACTCCGCCCTAACCAAGCTACCTCACCTTGGTTTAGTGGCACTCCGCCCTAACCAAGCTACCTTCTCCTTGGTTTAGTGGCACTCCGCCCTAACCGCGCTACCTTTTTCTTGGTTTAGTGGCACTCCGCCCTAATCAAGCTACCTCCCCTCGGTTCGGTGGCATTCCGCCCTAATCGAGCTACCTTCTCCTTGGTTAATGGCACTTTGCCTTAGCCGAGCTACCCTTCCTTGGTTAGTGGCATTCTGCCCTGACCAAGCTCCCGAAAGAATACAGCACGCTGTTGCCGTTACAGGCCTTACGCCCGAATCGGCGAGAGATCACTCCTTTGCGTTAGCATTCAGCCCTTGCTAACGAATGATCTGTTCTGCTCAGCGCAAGGTCTGGTGCTCCGGCTGACAGCCATCTGCTATCAACCAGGGGTCGAACGTCGCACTTCGACCTGCCACCCTATACATATCAAATAAAAAAAAAGGAAAAGAAAATGGGGTTAAAAATAGAGATACCCCGCCAGACTTGCTCCTATATTAGGACAAGTGCAAAAATGGCTATAACCCAGCTGTGGTGAAAACCTGAAAGGGCGTCGCAGGCAAAATCGGGTACCCCGCCACGTGAAAACCCGAAAGGGCGCATGGGCAAAAGCGAGAGGGGGCTGGCTTCGGCGAAAACCCGAAAGGGTGCTTAAGTCAGTAAAGTGGTAATTTCCAAATTCCCCTTCTGTTCGCCACCTGATGAAACTCCACAAGGGACAACCCACAAAAGTCCCACCGGAAATCCTTGAATAAACCCATGTTCGACCCTCGTCATCATCGGCGAGATCGGGCGATCTCTACCCTTCACTTGGACCTTACGTCCCTGTTGATAATCCCATCTTTGCTTCGGCATGTGACCCATGTTGATGAATAAGCCCATGGTCGACCGTCGTCATCATCGGCGAGATCGGTCAATCCCTACCCCTAAGCTTGGACCTTCCGTCCTTGCTAATGAACCCACCTTTGTTTCGACGGTAACCTATGCTGGTTAATAAACATGTGTTTGACCCTCGTCATCATCGGCAAGATCGGTCGATCTTTACCCCTAACTCGAATCTTACATCCTTGTTAATAGACCATATCCTTTGCTTCGACATCTAGCCGGTGTCAACGAACCGAAGCCGGGTTCAATCCTTGTCATCATCGACAAGGTCTGTCAACATTTTCACGGTCCAGTTCTTCTGTATCCTATACAAATAAAAAAGAAAGAAAAGAAAATGGGGTTAAAATTAGAGATACCCGCCAGACTTGCTCCTATATTAGGACAAGTGCAAAAATGGCTATAACCCAGCTGTGGCGAAAACCCGAAAGGGCGTCACAGGCAAAATCGGGTACCCCGCAGAGTGAAAACCCGAAAGGGCGCGCGGGCAAAAGCAAGAGGGGGTTGGCCTCGGCGAAAACCCGAAAGGGCACTTAGATCAGTAATATGAATAAAAAAAATGAATGATAAATAGTGATGAACCATCCTCTGTCCGGAAGGCCATTTACAAGGTCGAGGCGGAGTTTTCATCCAATATCCCACTTACATACATCTATTGTCTACCCTTCCCGGTTCTTGTCACCATCGACAAGACCGTCTACCCTTTTCGACCCTTGTCACCATCGGTAAGATCGGTCGCTACCCTTCCCGGTTCTTGTCACCATCGACAAGACCGTCTACCCTTTTCGACCCTTATCACCATCGGCAAGATCGGTCGCTACCCTTTTCGGTTTTTGTCACCATCGACAATACCGTCTACCCTTTTCGACCCTTGTCACCATCGGCAAGATCGGTCGCTACCCTTTTCGATTTTTGTCACCATCGACAATACCGTCTACCCTTTTCGACCCTTGTCACCATCAGCAAGATCGGTCGCTACCCTTTCCGATTTTTGTCACCATCGACAATACCGTCTACCCTTTTCGACCCTTATCACCACCGGCAAGATCGGTCGCTACCCTTTCCGGTTTTTGTCACCATCGGCAATACCGTCTACCCTTTTCGACCCTTGTCACCATCGGCAAGATCGGTCACTACCCTTTTCAATTTTTGTCACCATCGGCAATACCGTCTACCCTTTCCAGTTCTTGTCGCCATCGGCAAGACCGTCTACCCTTTTTGACCCTTGTCATCATCGGCAAGACCGGTCGCTACCCTTCTGGTTTTTGTCACCATCGGCAATGCCATCTACCCCTTCGACCCTTGTCACCATCGACAAGGTTGGTCAACATCTTCCCCAATCAGGGTCAATAATGGAATTACCACAAGCAACCAGCAGTCACAATTTCGACGCCTCTTGTCAACAAGACCTACATCTGCGCCAACCTGGCAGCCTCTGGAACCCCGTCCAGCGGTGGAGCGAGGCCCCCATCCTTTCTTTGAAAGGGTGGACGCTCTCCTGCGACACGGACACGAAGGTACTTCCAAGCAGGTCGCCAAAATTGCCACAAGACACTACAGAATGTGAGTGTGAACATGGACACCAAAAAAATATATAGTGAAGGAGACTTCTATTCCATTACAAAAAGGGGGAGTGAATACAAAAGGAGCCCTTCTGAGGGGACAGATTACAAAGGCGGATCAATTAAGATCGCCTGAAAATATCTGCAAAGTCAATAAGCCCAACATGAGGAGCCACCCCCAGTTCATGGAGCTGCATTTCCTCTTCCTGAACCCGAGTCACCCCAGTCTCCAAAGACGCAACTCGGCCCTCCAGCAAAGAAGTTCTCTCGATGCCTTGGATTTCCGCAGCCTCCAGCCGCGGTATCTCAGCCTCTACGATAGCCAATTCAGCACGGAGGTCTTCCCGTCGGCCACGTAGAATATGTGCCTGGGTTGCGGAAGCCTCAACCTGAGCCCTGCTCTCCTGAAAATCAGAGGTCAGAGACGTCAGCTCCGCCTGACAGTCAGCTTTCTGCAGCTTGAGGGCCGCCAGCTGGTCGCCCATCATCTTCTCAAGAAAATCCCGACGGTTCACAAATTTCAGCAAGAAAAGCACCCACTGGGCCAAGATGTCTAAAGGGTAGCCTAATGCCTGCAGTCCGATCGTCAGTCGCACAGCTACCTCCTTCAACTGGGAGTAAGATAGTGTCGGCTGAGATTCCACAACCTGACGCAACATCTCTAGATGCTGCCAAACAAATTCCTCCAATGAGGAAATGCCCAGGGAAGCTGCCGGAGGCACCTCGAAAGTCACTTCCCCGTCTATAGAAGCCCATAAGCCGGTATCCGGCTCGGAAGAGGAAGATGGAACGGCCACCAAATCCGAAGAAGCAGATACCACGGCAGCATGTTCCTGCTCCGTCAGACTCCTGTCAGGGCTTCCTTCCACAGAGCCTAGGAGGGACGGAGGTTCTAACTCTGTCTCCGGCACAACTGGAGCTGCAGAATCAGGCGCGATCGTCATTATGGCCGCCGATACAAAAGCAGACCCCCTTTGCAGGTCGGCCTCAGTCCTCAATTATGTCATCGATGCCAGAGCGAGACTCTCCCCCGACTGGCTCGGCTCCGAGGGTAATCCCCCAGCAGCCGCATGTATCCTCACCGGCACGGGGTGGAGTAGGGTGATTGTCCCTGAAGGAGATGCGGTGACCAGCGGTAGCAGATCCGAGGCCTCTGATGAAACCACAGCAGTACCAGAAGTCGATGCCGGGGAATGAATAGCGGCTTCGGGTTCCTGGAATGAGAATTCATGTAAACACCAAGGTGGCAAAAAAAAAGAGGGGGATATGCGGCTTTGTAAAGGTGCGGACAGGATTTACTATGATGACAATATCCATCTCTTCAAGCCCCTGAATAGAAGATTCCAACCCTGCAGATGAAGCAGCAAAAGGAGGGGTTATCTCCACCTCCACGTCCAATCCAGCAAATTCTTCCTGCAACACTCCCTCGGATAATGCCCTCGGCAGCCTCGGAGGACTGAAAATCAAAGCATCGCTTGACAGTGTGAAGGGAACCGTTGCCCCTTTGCTGTCTGCTGCAGACACTTGTTCATCACCTTCTGAAGAATGATGGTCGATCTCTTCGTCCGAAGGGGTGGCAGAGCTACTCGAAGAAATATCTATGCTGATCTCGGGTTGGCCCGCCTCCTCCGTCGCCTGACGGGACGCTGAGCGGGTGAGCACACGTCGCAATGGGATAGCACCCTTCTTCAGCACAGTCTTATGTCCCGCGGGCTGTGAAGGAGCTTCCACAACAGGCACCTTAACCGCCGTGCTGACCACTCCTGCCATCACAACAAAACAAGTGCATAAGGCAGGACGGAAGGCTCAATAAAAAGGGGAGTCTAAAGGGCTGTAGTTGTTCGGCTCACCCTCAGCCTCGCCGGCAGGCGTAGGAGAAGGAAGTCTGACATCCTCCTCAACAAAAAGGAGACTCTTCCCTGCTGCTCCAGCTATCTCAGTCGCCCCTGCTGTGGCTGTGACGGAAGGCCCTATCTCTCCTGCTTCCAGGAAGGATTCCTCAACACCTGTGGTGTCAACCACTCCGGGAGCTGAAGTTATACAAAGAAGACGTCAGAAGAATGAAAATATCATGAAAAGAGCATTCCTTTAGAACCACAAAGGGATAATGATGTCACCTTCATCTGCTTGCTGGCTGGCCTCTTTCTGAGCAGCAAACTGCTCGAATGATGGCACCTCGGGCAGGGGAGTCTTAGTCGCGTCAGTCAAAGGCCGCTTTGAAGAAGTCTTCCAAGCTTTCTTCGCTCGACTTATTACAGTCTTCATCGCGGAGGCCGCTCTCTTCTTGCCAGGAGACAGTGGAGTAGTAGTCGGCGCTGGTGCAGGAACCTCAAAATATTTCAGTTTCTGCCCCTGAGAGATAATTTTTCTATAAAGTCCCTGCTGCTTGATGTCCGGATGGTCTGTCAAATGAAGCACATGCCATTATGAAGGAGCTGAGCAACAAACTAATCTACATGTCAACGGAGGAGCACTTACCTGCCCGGCCCTTGTAAAAAGATGAGAGTGGCCAATACTGATAAGCCACCTCCTTACTTCGGGAGGCAGCCTCCCGAACAAGCCAGCATATGTCACCGATCTTTTTGCACCTGTCAACCAGGTCGGCCAAGTCCGCATGCCCATGGGAAGCTATACAATGATATAAGCCGAGGTGGTCAAAGCCCCAGACATCGGCATAATGAAAAGATACGAATAGAGGCTTGTCCAGAACACTAGCTACGGGACTCTCAAGGGTTAGTCCATGGATGCTCATCAGGACAAATAGCCAAGACGTATGTTGATAATATGTCGGGGTTCTGTCCTCTCTATTAACAAACGCCCAACACGGGCAAAAGTGATCCACTTCGCACTTCCATGAAACTGCTTTGGAGAGCGGCTCCTCGATAGGGAACGGGTACTGCTGAAGCTCCAGGCGTGAACCACCA
This sequence comes from Amorphophallus konjac, assembly GCA_022559845.1. Taxonomy (NCBI): domain Eukaryota; kingdom Viridiplantae; phylum Streptophyta; class Magnoliopsida; order Alismatales; family Araceae; genus Amorphophallus; species Amorphophallus konjac. The sequence continues at coordinate 47,862,094 of CM040117.1, forward strand.
ATATGGCATAGATGTTCTAAATTCTGCGTGAAAGCATCTTCACTCATGTCAGCAAGCACGGGTATCAGTGGTTCAGTTACTCCCTCCTTGATGGCTTTTCTGCTCGCTATATATGCCTCTGCCTCTTTCGGGTGGTGGGAAAATAATATCTTCAAATGGGCTTCGTCAATGTCAAAAACGGGCCCAGGCTGCTGGCTCAGAAATGTGAGCTCAGCCACATCCCAACATGTCATTCGGGCATTGCGATAGAAGCTCGTGTGAGCATTCCACCATTTCACATACTCTGGAGTGACCCTGGGAACTCGGTTCGGCATCGGCACTCTGAAAATGTTGGCATCCCGGCGGTGAAAATAGTCCCACCAGGAGCGACCTTCGGCCACAACGGTCGAGCCATGCTTTGACCTGCTGTCCAAAGGGAACAGGGCGACCGAGGGCAGAATATGCTGATCGTAGCCGAAATTCCGACCGAACCTGAAGGGATAGTAGGGTTCTAAATAAACTGCGCCCCCCTTCCTGAATACTAAAATACTGGGACGAATTGATAAAGCCCAGTCAATGAGTTCGGGCTCCAAGACTGGCCGGGTCACGGTGTTGCCCGAAATGAAGTGTGTGAAAGTCTCCACTACCTCGAGCTTACACTCACGCTGACGGTTCACTAACGGAGATGAATGTGCGGCCAGATTCCAAAAGTGGATAGTCCCCGCTGAATCCATCGGAACCCTTGCCAGTCGGCCACGGATGGAGAAGAGTTGCTGGGACACTGGACCCGGTTCAGCACTTGCAAACTCCAGCATTCTAGGATACAATGTCATTGTCTGCAGAGTCCGGGGAGCTAGCTCTGGAAATAAATTGCACACCCAGGCATTAAAAAAATGAAACGGCCCCACCATTCGGAAAGAGCGGGGGATCCGATGCCTATGAATATCTCCAATGGATTTGTAAATCAGGCATAGTGCGGCTGGACATATTGCAAGCCGTATGCCCCAAGCCATCTGACAAGCCGGGTATATTGCCTCCGGCCTAATAACTGTCTTATCCCCCTGCGGGAGGGCAAAAGTACACAGCCAGAAGGTAAGGTAGGCAGCACAATGGGTAAGGGGATCCACCCCCATCGGATTTGGCCCCCCGCGGCTTATCCCCCGAAGAGAAGCAGGCATCCCTGACTTGAACTTAGGTGGCCTGCTGGGCTTACCCGCAACAGGAGCTACGTGAGGGAACTCACTGTACTTCAAAGGGCCGCTGAAGAAATACTGAATCCAATGTCCTGCTCAGACTCTCAGTTTACTGCTCTTCTCCCGGGGCTGGTATCCCTTTGAGGATCCCCTATTCAGCGTCAGGCAGAGGGAGCGATATACCTTCATCAAGTACCGATATGAATAGCCGAAGTAATATTCGCCTTCGCCGTCTGTTTCGTCCTTGATGAAGTCATGAATGCAGACCTCCTCATAGGGCTCTCCGTCAATCGGCAGGCCCGATAACTGTGATAGGCTCCAAAGATCCAGAGAGGTTTCACCTTCTGCTGTATAGAAAGTGTTGAACTGCGGGCAAAAATACTTCGAACATGCCGCAGCACAGCCCTTTTGAAATGGGATACCTGAAGCGAGATGCATACACACTGTGGTACACCCCGGCTCTGACCAGCAGCGGTGCATACTCTTTCAGAACATATTCTGTAAATTCTACTGCCCCTACACGGAAGAGATGAGCATCTGTCACCTTCATGTCTGCAAACCACCCAGCTGCCAACTGGAATTTGAACTGAACAGCCAAGCAATTCAGCACAAATGGTTCGTCTCGGTAGCCCCACTTGAGGGGTGCCAAAAATAAACCATAGCCGGGCTTCTCCCTGTTGACCCGACCTACGGTGTTGTCCCATCTGGCTGGTGTGAACTCTGGAGCCCTTGTTAACATTTTCTGCTCTACCTCCAGCTCTGTTACTCCTAAGACGGCGTCCCACCTGCGCCGCTCCCCCGGAAGGTAGATAGTATCGCCACGATACACAGAACCTTTCAAGCTGTCCCGGTCCAGCAACATGGCCCGCTCCACCATCCGAGCCAGCATGACGTCCCTCTTCCCAGAGACGTTGAAGGTGCAAATGAAGGGCGCGAGGTGACGATCCTTCGGGAAGTCCGCGCGATAGCCATCATCGCGACTGAAGTCCAGTCCCCCCTCGACAGTCACAATGCGAGAGGCAGATACTGTATCTGTTTTGGAGTCGGAGGATTCGTCGACTATGGCGATCCTCCCAAGACCCCGGTCCAGCTGTCCGACATTAATCCAAGTCACAACAGGACCAGAAACCCTGCCCTGGGAAGAAGAGTCAATGTCAGCAGTGCCGGAAGCAACACAGCTAGAAGAAGAAGCCATCTTCAGCGAGCAGCAGACACAAAACCAAGAAAATGAAATAATAAGATGATATGAAGATGAAAATAGAAAGGAGAATTTCAAGAAAATTTTTGACAGCATCTCCCCTTATCCGGGGTATGCCCAGAATTCAAATAGGAGAGCACCCACCAGGAGGGGGTGACTCCGCAATAAAAAGGGACGGAGTCCCGAATGAAAATCCCCGGGGGGAAAGGCTTCCACGCCGATGGCTCTGATAAAATAGAAGAAGAGGAAGGTAAAGAAAGAGAAAGCTCAAGAAAAAATGAGTTTTCTCCTCTCACCCGGCGCCTAAAAAGGCCGGAGGAAGAAGGCGCGCTGAGACGCTCACCGCGCCGAGAGGAAGAACCGCCAAAAGGCACGCCGAGATGAGAAACGCGTCGAGAGCTGCCAGGCCGAAGAAGTTCCCATGCCGAGACAGCTCTCGCGCCAAGGGCTCCGACGCCGAAGGCTCACCGCGCCGATATGAGCGTATCGGGAGCGTCTATGGCGCCGATTAGCCCACCAGGGGTGATGTAACCAACAGATCAAGCCAAAAATGCTGGAGTCCATCTAAATATGCTCACAAAGCATGGGAATCACACAAGTAGAATGAAGATCAGAGTCAAGAGAATAGCCAATGCACAGGAGCAGGCCTGAAGAAATCATGAAGCGCAGTGTGAGACGTGGTGTACACCCGCATGTCCCGTGTCACTCATGCTTCGCTCACGCCACCTACGGGTGGGGGGCATTTGTTGACACCTAAAATATACCAGAAGAGATCAAAGCAGATTCACAGATTTTGAAGATCGATCGAGGGCACAGCTCATGTACTATCCCCGGAAGTTCAGAGAATCAGAATAGAACAGACACCCTATTCCTAACACTATGTTCGGCTAAAGCCATCCATGGCTAGGCCGCTATCCAGCACGGTTATCATTCAAGAAACCGGGCTGATAAAACCATATCAACATTCAGGCAATCATCTGCCTGCTAAGAAAGAATGCTCAGATAATTCTGATTCTCCGAAGACGGGATGCACAATGCCTCGCACGTGTTTGTGAATGCAAGGTGTAAACAAGCCCCACGGAGTCTTAATATATATATGCCAAGAATCCCACTGTCGAAAGGAGTCCACCAAGTGGATCCTGGACCGAATGGGCCGAACGACAGGAAAATGGGCCAAGCCCAAATGTGAAACAGGACGCGCCAAGGGCTGCCATGCCGAGAAGATGATGCTGGCGCGCCGGGAAGCTCAGGCCGAAAGGATGAGGGCCTGGCCTCTATAAGAGGGTTGCCCTTCAAAAAAAAAAAAAGAGGAGGAAGCAGGAAGAAAGGGAGAGAAGGGGAAGAAAAGAAAGAAGAGAGGAGAAGGGAAGAGGAGCCTTCGAAAAAAAAAAGAGAGCCCTTCGAGAAGAAAGGAAGAGGGTGCTTAGCCATCAAAAAGGAAGGGGGGAGCTCGAGCGCCCTTCGTAGAAGCTGAAGAAAGAGAGAGGGGTTCGAGGAGAGAATCCAGGTGTGAGGGCCATGCAACTGCAACTTCTTTGCTCTCTCTTTCTCTTCTCCATCTGTTTGAGTATTCCTCTGTTGTTTTTTTGCTTTCGAGCATCTTTGCTTTAGTAGCATCGAATGCTAATGTAACCCTGTTTGCAGGGATGAAGTTTGGATTTCTTTTCCTTTTGGGTTAGATTTCTTTCTCTTAAATCGCATGTGTGTAAGCCATTTGGCTGAAGTAGTTAAAAAAAAAGAATGGGATGAGTTCCAATATGTCTGATCATTCTTTTCTGTCTTCCTCTGTATCCGAGGTTTTAATCTATGTATGGCGGTACCCAGCCGCGAATGTCTTATGTTTAATTTCCTCTATCTACTGAAGCTTCTTCGCCATCGTCCTTTATCACCCCCCCTAGCCACATTTCGAGGGCCTGAGACAGTCTATCTCATGGCTCCTCGTATGTGAAACGAAGAGGGACATGTTCAGGGGTTTCCTGCCCGTGGTTCTGCTCCTAGTGAGGCCCCCAGAGGAAAGGTGTTTCCCCCCGAAGTCTTCCCTCTACGATCATCAAAAATAGCTTAGATCGCTGAATAAACCTCCTTGTTCTGAACGTTCAAAGCCTCTGCTTCAAAGAACCCCCTAAAACCCCACTTCAAAAGCCTCCCGGCGCGAGCCCCTCTCGGCGCACGTTTCACGCCGAGGACTGGCCGCGCCGGTTGAACCTCACGTTTCGCGTCGATACCCTCATACCCTCCATGCCTTCATACCCTCCATGCCGAAGACGGCCACCTCGATACGTTTGTGTCGATGCCATCGGGCCATGCCAGCATTGTTCGAAATGTCTTGTCTTCCTGTGGAGAAGCATTACCCTTTCCTCTGTCCTCACGAGAGCCATATCAAAGGGGCCAAATCCCCACATTCTACGAGCCCACTAGGTCATGGATTCCTGCTAGTGCAGGCTCTCCGTTGGCTGCATCGGGCATATTACAACAAAAGGGATAAGATCTCGTACGATCTAAACCCATTGGATCACGGGCTACGCCCGGCACTCATTTTTGGTTTCTACTCTGACATTTGTGAGTAGATAGCCTATAATATACTTTTGGCACACTCCCAAAGTAAGAGGAGGTGCTGTCAAAATTCGTTCAGAATTTTACTCGATCGGCCAACATGATACCTTCATCGCAGTCGTGTACTTAACCCCTAATCGCGTGGCAAGAGTCTGAGATATATCATCTCATGGTGTCTCGGCCACTGTAGGGAATACAACTTACATTCACATGGTCTCCCTGGCCCCCCCTTCATGAATGGAGCCACCCTCATCCTCTATTTTCATCCATCAATCACCCTGAAGTCCCCAGGGAATGAAGAAACCCTCATAATACCTCAAACAGAACCAACAAAATCTTCTCCCGGCGCCAACACCTCCCGGCGCCACCTCCTCCAGGCGCCAAACCCGCGCCGGGTTGGGGGGGCGCCGAATGCTCTTGCCATGGCGTACCGGGACCCGTCGTGCCGATTACCCCTTAACCTTTCTTCGCGACGGGAGCACACCGTGCCGTTTGGCCTGTGCGCCGACTCCTATTTGTGCTGTTTCGCCTTATCAATGGGTGCTATTCAAACCCTCATGCCAAACAATTCTATTAAACCCAAAATCTGCCCAAACTCAGGCGTCCATTCCTTACCAACTTCCGGGTTAACTTCCGTTGTCTCACGAGGGAATTATGGTTCTTCACCCAGGTCTATGGGAGATACATTAATGGGGGGTTTTCATCCCTACATTATACCGAATCCGACATTTCTTCTGTCACCCCGCTGACCCTCAGAGTTCTGCCGTCGCATGTCCTCCAACGGTCCTTCGAGGGGAATATTAACAAATGATGCGATGGTGGACACATTCCCGTCATATGTGGATCCTTTCCGGGCCCAGGGCTACGCCCGATTTTCTTTTGGTTTCCATTCCGACTCTCCGTGGATGGATGTCCCATATTCCCATTTGGCATAATCCAAAGGAAGGGGACATGCTGCCGAATTTACGTCATAACATCGCCGTCACACCCCGCATATCACAGTTCCTCATGCATGTCTGCATTGACCCTCGGGTATATCAAATGGTGTCGACAGAAGGTTGGGTTATGCCCCACTGGGAATCTCTGCTATGCGCGATGGTGCTCTTCGGGCCTATGTCCTCCACCACGTACCAAGGGTCCATAATTCTGTGAACTACGCATCCTTTGTATGATAATAAATGCATCCCGTACGCCTTCGTCATGGTCATCATGTTGCTCTTTTTTTGATCCGGCTTCGACAGCCCGCTATCTCGGCAATTAATCAAAGGTGTTCCCTCCTCGTGGGGGATGTAATTAACGCCATAGCCTTTATGGTATGGCAGACTGCTGGTCCCGACCGAACCTCACATTCACCCGACACGGGTCAGAATGAGCGCATCATAAAATTGTCACTCATGTGACTGGCACGCCCGCGTCGTCAATCAGTCAGTTAATTACCAGTTAGTTAATTGGTTGATCGATGCGTGAAATAAGACATGTATACATGTACATATGTACATATACACACGAAATAAAATAACAAGATGGTCGGAAAAAACCCATCGCAAACAGCCGTAGGGACGTCTGATGCCCCCATCCGTCCTCCGTCTCGCCCCCCTGCAAGCCATGCCCGAACTGATAGAGGGAAGATGACGTGCCTCCGTACGTCAAACCCTCTTCAATTTCGAACATCGGCCGTCGAACCCTCTTCAAATCCAAAGCAGCAAGAACTCTCTGCCCCCCGTCGCCGACAGCCTCATCTTCCGGAACGTCCTCCATGTTCCGAATACAACGGCACAACGCTACGTGAAGAAGGAACGAGGAAAGACTGTCAGGGAAAACCCTAAGTGGTGGAGAGGAAGGGACGCCCTTCAGTCTTTTTATAGGCAAAGGGAGGCTACTCGCCTTAAATGATTCTCTCCTCGAAAACACGCCAAAGGAATTTCCCCCTATGAACGGTCACCTCAAACTTCTCATCTTCCGCCCCTGCGGGATACACGAAACGGCCAGGCATTCAAAGCATGAGAAAACGGAAGGGCACCCTGTCAGGGGATCGCCCAACCATCACACGAGATCTGCGCAGAAAGTATCGGTCCTTTCCAACTACTACAGATACGCTGATCAAATCACGGTAAGGACAACAAGAAGCAAGTAAGATTTTATTTATTGCCTTACAAAAAGAGGAAGTCCTTTCTTGAAAAGAGAAAGAGACAAACAAAGGAAGGAGATAAAATAGGACGATACATCAGGCCTTCGACCCCTATTGAAGCTCAGAGGTGGGAGGCACGGGTGGTCTGCCCCTGGTACCCTCGGTGATGGCCGAGCCTGGCACTGACCCCGCCTGGGCGGGAACTGCCTCGATCGCGAGCCCTCCCGAGACAGCCGGAGTTGGCGACCCCTCAGGAGAAGAGCCCTCGAGATCTCCCTCGCCCGACGCAGATGACCTGGAAGACGACAAGCCTGAGTCATAACATTGGCCAGAGGGGAAGTCGATCCCAGAATCCTGTTCCCCGGCATAAGCTGCCGCCCGATGGTAACCCTGCTTGAACCCCTTGCGGACGCCTCGGTGAAGTGCTGACTCGTAGTAGGGAAGGGCGGCTTCCTGCCGGTTGACCCGATAGGCCTCTGAGAGTTTGTATTGCTCGATCGCCTCCGCCCCAGCCAGTCCCACCCTACCAGCGAGCTCGGCCTTCTCCAACTCCACCTCGGCTAGTCTCCGCTCAGCCGCGGCCGCCCGCTCCTCAGCCTCCGCCGATCGCTTCTCCGCCTCGGCCAACTTCTGCTCGGCTCCGGCCCCCCACTCCTCGGCCTCAGTCGATCGCTTCTCCGCCTCAGCTCAGTCGGCTTCGGCCTCCAATCGAAGGCGCTCCGCTGCCTCTGCCTGATCCACCAGCTCGGCGCGCTCGGCTTCCCAATGGCCATCCATCTCGACGCGAAGAAGGTGCTCCTCGTAAAGGAGTTTACTTTTCCTCTCGAGCGATTCCCGGGCCTTGGATAGCTGCTCGGTCAGTGCTCCAACCTCTAGCCAGCTCTACCGCGACAACTCTCTGATTGCGGAGAACTCTCACCGGAGCCCCTCATGCTCCTCAGTGAGTCGGGCCAGCTTCCTTTCGCACCCTCGGAGGGTCCAAGCAAGCTTCGACCGCTCTGACTCTGACCGAGCATAGGTCTCCGCCATCGTAGCCCCTATCTGGGCCATGATCAGGCCACCCTCCATAATTATGTCGAGGACCCCGGGCGGGGGGTGACGTCTGTTTCCCCCTTCCACCCTCGCGGCTACGCCGCGACAAATCTGGTACAAAGTGCTTGAGATGCCGAGCCTTTCCAGAGCCACCGGCATGGGAACCCTGTCTGCATCTGATGCCTCGCCGGATGGCCCGGATCGAGCTGCAGACTCGGCTACTCCACGCACCACGGTCGGTTGGGGCTGCGACGTCTCCGCAGGCGAACCCCCGACCTCGACCGACCCAACCCGCGTGCCACCTCCCGAGGTACCGATCGACGCCCCAGCTCCAGCTGCAGCTTCTTCAACTTCGGCCCCCTCTGTTCCCACCGAGGGGAGAGCCGATCCAACACCATAACCCCCCAGAGCACCCCTGGCCTCCTCGGCCCCCTCTTGCTCGGCGGGTGGGAGTGCTGACTAGATAGGGTCGGCCCTATCTCGCTCGGGAGAGGGGAGCGCCGCCGGGCCAGAATCACCTCCAGCAGCGAGGACGGTCCTACCCTTCCTGGCCCACTTCTTGGCCTTCACGGCGTCCCGCAACATGTCCTTGATGGGGTCCTTGCGCTTCGCTCATCGCGGCCGGGAAGTCCCCCCTGAGGCCACCCCCTTGCCCTTATCTCGGGCTTGGGGGCGACCCTCAGGGACGCCCGGCTCATCGGCAGTCGAGTCATCGCAAAGGTCGACCACCTCAGCGGGATCCTCCAACGGTGACCGCCTAGTGTCTACGCAAGAGAAAAATACGGTCAGCAGAAGAAAAATGACCCCCCACATCTGAAGGAGAACCTAGCTTGCGACACCTGAGCCCGACGGGTGTAGCCGCGTAAGAAGACACCGCTCGATATTCTCCGGCGTGACCTATTCCTCGGTGGACTGGCGGTGCTTCAGCAAGATGGCAGCATATTTCTCCACATGTGGGGGGAACTCATCCTGCCTGGGAGGGATATTGGGGTGGAAATTGGGAATTACTTGGCACCTCCAGGTTTCCTCCACCGAGTTTATCCCCACCCAGAAGAATTGGGTCTTCCACCCCTTGTGCGAATAATCCTTCATCACCAAGGAGATGCAACTCCTATTCATCCTCGCCTGGATAAAGTAAAAACCCTTCCCAGCTGATGGATGCGCCTTCAATTCGAAGAAATAATGGAAGAGGTCCAAGGAAGGGGGAATCCCGCATTGGCGGTAGAGGATGCGAAAGGCAGAAAGGAGGAGATAGGAGTTGGCTACCAGCTGGATGGGCGCCAACTGAAAAAAACCGAGGAGCGTGAGGATGAAGGGCTCGAAGGGAAGGCGGAATCCGCCCTTCCACGCCAGGAGGAAGGTACAGATATGGCCAGTACGAGAATCCAAACTTGTCTCGTGCGGAGCAGCCGGGGCAAAGCTATACTTGTGAGGCAGGCGAAACTGATGCTCTAGCCTCTTCACCTCGGCTTCTCCCAACTCGCTGCAGTTCGGGACCGGCGCTCTCACCGCCGGCTCGTCACCCCACTCCTCGACACCTGAACACTGGCCCGCCATGGATTTCGAGGAAGAACTTGAAGAAGAACTCTCTCGAGACCTCAAAGATTCCGGGGGAGGAGGAAGCTGCCAGACCACCTCCGCAGTTATCTCCGCCAACTCCTCAAACGCCACCGCAAGTTTCTACTCCTCCCCCGTGCCCTCACGGCGCATCGAAGATCCCCAAAAGTAAGAAACGAAGGAGAGCCAAAACCCTAACGATGGAAAGAGTCTGGGATGACAACCAGCGCCCAACGCCTATAAACCCACGCGGGAGGCGGCACGTTGTTTCGACCTCCGAGAAAAGGGGGCCCCTTCATTTCAAATCCGTTAGGATTGCAATTATTATGGGCCCGGATGACCACGACACGTGGCTTCATAGCACCACCAGATCTCCACCCACCCGAGCCACGCTGGTCCTAAACTCTAAATGAACTACTCTACCGAGCCTACTTTGGCTCGGGAGTAGGAGGGGGACAAGTGGAGAGGGGGATTTCTGTAGCCCACTTGAAGAGCAGCCGAACTAGGCCCATCCGGGCCCAACAAGGCCCCGCTCGCCCGAGTGACAGCCCACTGGGCCCACTCCGGACTGAAAGCCCAATAAAAGTTTGCTCGGGGATACCACCTTCCTTGGCGGCCCTTAGGCTCGGGAGGCCCGAGTGTCGATCAGGTCACAGGAAAGGTCCATGACCGAGCCATCTCTCCATCGGGGAGAGGAAGGCACGTGCCAGCCGGTCCGACCCATCTTCACCCGAGCTAAGCCTACCGCCCAGGATAAGGGCTGGCATCTCTGAGCTCGGAACGGCCGATGATTGCTTATCCATGCAGCCGTTAGGAGCTTTCTGTAAGCAGGAATTTAAGGGGATAAGGGACTCCACGTCCCCATGGAGATAAAGATCCCACGATGAGGCAGTTAAGAGCTCACGTTGAGGACGTAACTCCCGCCTGAAACCCCTCGACTTATAGGACTCCTGAAGACGGTGCACTATTTAAATGAAGGATACCCTTCGGTGAAAGGTAAGGGCAACCACACGCTCAAAACTCCTGAGCAGGAACCACTTCACCCTTCTGGTGGAGAGGGATCTCGCGCAGAAGCTACTTCCCCCCCTTTTATTGCTCCCACCATAGCTCTACTGACTTAAGCATCGGAGGGTTTTCCCCAGGGACTCATCCCTGGGCCCCCTGATCCGTTTCCCTTTCTTGCAGTTCACGATCCGGTGATCCCCTGCCCGCTCAGGACCTGCGCGAGATCTCGCCTCTTCAAACCTTGACTATCTTGAAGATTTCTGTTGATTATATCGCTCCTATAATCAAAATTTTGTTCCGGGGGCGCCGCCCCCGGAAACCGCCGCAAGGGGCACTGCCCCCTTGACCCCCGCGACCTGACCCGGCAGGTCGATCCGCGTTCGAGGGCGCAATCATTGAGCTTTCACTTTTGCCAACTCCACTCCATTCCTTGGATTATCTTGTGGCTTGCTATCCAGAAGTTGCACCGACCTTGAACCATCCATACGGCAAGATATGCACTGACCATATGAGGAATATGCAATGACATTATGTGTGATGCTATTCTGCTTGGTTTCTGTGCTTGAAACATGCTAGATTTCCGTACATTCAATATTATTCATATGCCTTGATATCTGTGTATCCGTATCCAGTTGATCTTTTGCACTGGAAGTATAATGACATGAAATATGAATATTAACATTATCAAATGCAGGTATAATGACTACTGATGCTCGCTCGACAGTCGTTGTTAAAATTGCCGTGCCACACAAATTTCAAATATTTATAACCGCACTCACTCACTTATGGATTTGAAAACATGAGTATAGTGGTAAGTACGGGTCGATCCCACGGGGAAGGAATTTTGGTTATTTTTCTTAGTTGGAAAATATTCTTGTGTTTTGAAAAATCATTTGTTGGAATTTGGAGTGCGATTATGAAAACTTAAATTGGAAAACATAACAGAATTCAAGTGAAAATAGGGGTTGGAAGAAATGAAATAACTTGAAATCTGAATGGAATTAGAAAAAGTTGAAAACATGAAAGTTATAGAGAATTGAAAAAGGAAGAACTTTTATGAAGAACACAGAAACAGAAAATGAAAGGAAGATAAGGAAAAACTTGAAAAACTATGACCTATTGGGTCGGATGAACAGTAACTGACAGAAAAACAGTACCTAGAAAACTTAATTCTAGAGCTCAAAAGAAGAGGAATTTGACAAAGTGCAAGAAGAAGAAAACTTAGAGATACAAGAGGGGAACAACTCTTATGAAGAACTCAGAGTGATTTGAGGACTAGAAAGACTTCAAAATGAATGAATGGAAGAAGGTATCACCACGGATGAACAGTAAATACATAGGACAGCACTTAAGAAAGTGGGTATTAACTCTATGAATTTGGACGAATTTGAGGAAATGATGAACATAGAAGTTGAAGAAAACTTAAAACCGAACAACTTTTATGAAGAACTCAAATTGAAATAAAGACTACAACCATGCCAAATAAGGCTAAGAACATGCTGAATTCACAAATGAAACTTTTATTGAAATAAGAACAACTTACAACTTTGACTTCAAAAGCCTTGAAAATACAACTTGATGCATTCAACAACTTCAGAAATGTAAATAACAACTTACATTACAAGTGACCAAAGCTAGCTCTCTCTCCTTTGCAACCTTGCCATCTTGCTAATTCTACTTGCTAACTCACTTGCTACTCCTCATTCAAGACCAATGCACCCTTTATATAGGGGTTACAAAAACACTCCAAACAAGTGTACCCAATTTTAGCCTAAAATGGTAGGCAGGTAGGTTCTGCCCACTTTGCCATTTTTTTCAGATTTTTCTGAATTTGTTTGACATTTATTTGGCCTTTTCTTCTCTTTTTCTCTCATTTTCTCTTCTGCCGGCGCGTTGTGCCGACCGGTTAGGCCGGGTTCAGCCACCTGCCGTGGGCCCCTGGTGCGCCCGCCGCTCCGCCGTCGCCACGCGTCGCACGCGGCGCACGCGCCCGCGTGCGTCGCGTGTGGTCGCCCGCTCGCGCCTCGCCGCGTGTCCCTGCCGGGAGCCGCCACGGCCCCCGCCGCTGTCGCTGCCGCCTCCGCTCCGCGTGCCACGAGCCCCCCCCCCCCCCCCCGCCATTCGCCTTCTCGCCTCGTCGCCCGTGCGGGCGGCGAAGGCGGGAAGGGGGGGCGGGGGTTTTAAACTTTTTTTTTTGTTTTTTTTTAAATATATATATATATATATATATCTATAAATAGTTAGAAAATTCTAAAAAATAGTAAATAAATTTATTTTTTGTTCTAAAATTTTTTTATTTTCTTTTTGAACAAATCCTTGGGTTTTTGGCCCATTCAACATAATATTTTTATTTTCTTTATTTTCTTTTTTCTTAGAGCTTTCCTCGAACTGCGTGCCTGCATAAATACATAAAAATCGTTATTAAAATTAGTTAATTTCAGAAAATTAAACATTTGATTCAAACTCAATAATAAGTGTGAGAAGTATATATTTATGATTATTTAAGCTCATAAAAATGTGTATAATCATGAATTAAGATGTAAAAATACACACTTATCACACCCCCCAACTTACTCATTGCTAGTCCCTTAGCAATGCACATAATGAAAAATTTAGGACTAACAAGAGTTTAAAGATATTCAGGCCTCATTTCCAGTTCATCTTTCATAGAGTCAACTAAAGATCAGGAATCTGGAGTAATTATCACAGATTAGCCTTATGTCGGAAATTCAGGTACATGATCAAGAATCTAATCAAAATTCAGTAGCACTTGTGCATGTGGAATACTAAATTCACAATAGAGACAATTGCGTCCCCCATTTGCTATTCAGAACAAATGCCTTTCAATTCTGCACTTCTTAATCAGAGCTTTAAGCACACTAGCTTTTTGTCTGCCTTATTACTTTTGTCCCATTTGGGATCACTATATATATATTTTTTTTCTTTTCTTTTTCTTTTTCCCTTTTTTTTTCTTTGCACACATGATGCTGCACTACCCTTCACTGTTTTACACGAACCTCAACACGTCTTAGGTGAAGTAGGCCCGGTTCCACAGATCCAAGTTCCCTTTTCCTTTTGACGCGAACCTCAACACGTCTTAGGTGAAGTAGGCCCGGTTACTCAGAATCGGAGCATTTTTCATGGTGCTTTATTTTTTTCTCATACTTTTCTATGGCAGAAAGCTTCTAACATATTTCTTCTTCAGAAAATGCAGAATATCAGACAGTCTGTCTAAAATAACAGAAGGCTTGTCCTTCTTGTTTCATTAGCGTGCAACATGATTTTATTTTTCTTTGAAAGTGCATCTAAACTTTAAAGAGATTCTTTAAATCAGTTTTCCATGGCTAGAGTAAATAAATTATCCAGCATCCTTTTCCCTAGTCGTTTCTATTCAGAATCACTTTTCATGCGACATGAATCAAGAAACTCTAACTGGGGATGTACTGTAAGGGTAAGGGTTAAAACAAAATTTTGGGCGTACAAAATTTTGGGCGAAAATTTTGGGCGAAAGTTTGGGCGAAAAGTTTAGAGGTTGTATATATGAATGTAGAATGTGCAACATGATGTCCTGTCCCCCCAACTTAAATGACATTGTCCTCAATGACATAAACAATAGAGAATAATAGAACAATGTAAACATGATAGCTTGTTAAAGAACGGGACAACCTGATGTGTACTTCGACAGCTTTGGCGTGTTGAGAGGCGGTATTTGGCTTTGAAAATCGGAGAAACATAGTAAGCAATCAGCTCTCTCCCCCCAACTTATCCTTTATTCAAACCTGTAAAATAAACACAAAATCATAATAAAAACTTGGGTTGCCTCCCAAGAAGCCATTTATTCTCACACGAAACTATGACAGGTTTGGGTTGCCTCCCAAGAAGCGCTAAGTTTTATGTCGTCAGCCAGACACCAGGTAGATCATTAACCAACGCGTGGCATTCAGAATGAGCCACCACGTGATCTTGTCTTCCTTCAAATTCCAGCCCTTAATCCATTGGAAGACAAGAGTAGACATGTATGGACCGGGGCTAGAAAGAGGCAGGACTCGCACATGATTGTTTGTAACATTAACCCTGTGTGCGATCCAGTTTTCAGCTTTAGATATCAAAAAATGATCTATGGCCAATAATTTGTCAAGATCAAGGTATAACCCTTGCATAATATCAATCCATCGGTCCCCTTCACCTGTATCGTCCCTCCTGATGACCTCTTTATTGACTACTTCCTCCTTGGGAACTTGGTCATCGAACGGTGGCTTAGGGATAAGAGTGTCATTATTAGCCACAGTCTTCCCAGTAACAGCCTCATGTGTTAGAAGGGTACTAATCAACTTGTCTTCCTGATGGGGAGTTAAATCAAAAGTGAATATTGTTGGTCCATCCCCCTCAGGTCCCAGAATGTCATATTGAAGAGGCTCATCTGGCAGGGGTAGCACGAGCCCAGAATCAAATTGATCCAATGATTCAAACATGAGGGGATCGGGCTCAATGGGTAGATCAAATTTGAAAGTTTCTAATAAAACCCCTTTATCACACTCATCATTTAATCGAAAATTGTGAATCAAATTTTCCAATAATGAACTGGGAAGATCAAATGTAAATTGTTCCAGTTCGGCCCCTTCATCAAAGGTAAGATCAAATGGGAAATTTTCAAAGACGGAGCTTTCATCATACTCATCACTCACCTGAAGATTCTCAATCAAATTTTCCAGAAATGGGGTCGGTAGATGAAATGTAAATTTTTCTAATAAGACCCCATCATCATGTTCTTCCAGAGAAGGAGGATATTCAGAATTTGGTTCCATTAAGTCAACAATTTTATTACTTACAACGTAATCCTCCTCTTGATTCATTTCCTCAATTGAGTTGTTTGGGCCATTATCCTTTACCGTAGGATTCTCAATCTCAAAACATTCAGAAATTGGGGTAATAGGATTATCATTATCCTTGAAGCTACCCCCTTCTTCCTTTCCTTCCTTCATCATGGTATCACTTGTGCGCTCCCCCGCACTTTCAATCGTGATACCCTGAGTCAAAATGATAGGCAGAAGACTGTCATCATCATCATCGTTCACATATTGAGGGGGTTGGTGTAATGTTGAAGGAGAGGGTTGATAGGTAGACTGAGAATACACGCTTTGAGGGTCAAAGCAGTGGCCCGGTGAATCACCCCTAGCATCCATGTTGAATCCAAAATTTGGGTGAGATGAGTTGAGCGGAGGTTGAGTACACATGGGCTGCTCGTAGGTTGCTTGGGGTGAAAATTCAGACATATGGGCTTGAAATGGTGGATCCATACAAGGCAAATTTGTGTGATTACTCCAGCCAAGATTGTAATCTGAAAATGTAGCAGGCTTGGGCTGAGAGAATCCTAGGGCATTTTGGACCTGTGCTTGGATGACTGGAGAGAGTCGGGCTATAGTAGGACATTCACTCACATGGTGAGTGAGACTGGCACAGAATTCACAAACTTCCGTTTGTATGATGTTTTTAGCAATCCTACTCACTTGGGCCTCAAAGTTTTGCAGTTCTTCTTGAAAGGCTTGTTGTTGAGTATGGAAGAGCCGTGTCAATTTATCAAACATCTCCTCCTTATGTAAATCTGTGTATAGAGGAGATAGATAAGTGGGCTGAGAGTCAGATTGTGATAGATAGTAATTTGAAGGGCACTCAGTCTGAAAATCAGGAGAGTGTATTGGTTGCCCTCCATAATAGGGTTGATCATAAGAATGGACTTGATTGTAAGGATCATTGGAATATGAATCCCAATCAGAAAAGTGTGGGTTTGAAGGACGTTGAATGGGGTCTTGATAGGGTTCCCAAGAGGATGATTGTGGATTTTCCCATTGATTATTTGGGTTTGTGTAGGAGACAGAGGTGGAAAAATCCGATGACCATTGATATGGCTCTTGGGTGAAAGATGAATTGTAAACCCCATGTTGGCCGAATGATGGATTTGGATGATATGGGGTAAATGAATGATTTGAATTCAAATGGTCCGCATAGTTGAACATGAAGTAATATTTTTTTAAGATTTTCTTTGTATTTGGATTTTTTATTTTGTTTTATTTTACATCCACACACAAGTAACACACAATTACCTAATGACCTAGATGCGACCTAAACCTATAAATGTGGTTTCACAAAGTGATTAAAATGAACTTAAATTCACCCTTGGTATGTCCACCGGCCAGGTAAGGGGTGGGGAAGTGGGAGGTTCCCCCTACTTTCGTAGGGACCTTATTATACAAAACCACAATCCCGCTTAAGGCGTTTGCCATCCGACCGTCTTGCCTTAGACACCAGTTTTCATAAGAGGATAAATCTAAATATCACAGGAATCACAGTGGGATCCTAGGGCCAACGTCTACTGGCTTTTATTAAGGCCTAGGTAATGCAGAGATGCAAGGAAATTGTGATTTTCGGGCGAAGGGAGGGTGATGAAATCCCCACCTTATCTTATTAGGGGTGTTGCCCTTAAAGTATTTTGAAATGAAAATGCACACCACAATTTCAAACAAGGGGTTCTTTATGCAAAATGAATGCCAGACTGGGATCAGTAGAACGTACCTTGCCCCTCGCGATCTTCAAAATGCAATGCAGAAATTAAACAAAGACAAATTCTAAGCTAAATGATGCATGACCTAGAGCATGAAAGTGTAGTTTCTACTCTTCCAATGAGGTCTTTTATTTGGTACAAATGAAGATTTTTTTTGGTTTTTTTATTTTTAGTTAATGAACCTAACTAACCAGCATGAAAATTTTTCTTTTGTTTTGATTATTTTTTTTTTTTTTTTATAGAGTTTTCAAGAAATTTTCGGATTTTTGTAAAAATTTTTCAGAAAGTGAAAAGATAGAACCTGTTTCTTGATTTCAGCCCTTTAGCAATGCTGCCGGGCTTTCAACAACGTTTCATAACCTTGGCATTTCAGATTCGATCTTCCTCTTTCTTTGTTTTTCAAATTTTTTTTCGTTTTCCTGCACAAGTAAAGAAAGCAAAAATCAATATACAAATATACAAAGTAAACACAAGAATATCCAACTATGAAAAGTGTCTCCATTCCCCGGCAACGGCGCCAAAAATTTGATGCTCGCTCGACAGTCGTTGTTAAAATTGCCGTGCCACACAAATTTCAAATATTTATAACCGCACTCACTCACTTATGGATTTGAAAACATGAGTATAGTGGTAAGTACGGGTCGATCCCACGGGGAAGGAATTTTGGTTATTTTTCTTAGTTGGAAAATATTCTTGTGTTTTGAAAAATCATTTGTTGGAATTTGGAGTGCGATTATGAAAACTTAAATTGGAAAACATAACAGAATTCAAGTGAAAATAGGGGTTGGAAGAAATGAAATAACTTGAAATCTGAATGGAATTAGAAAAAGTTGAAAACATGAAAGGTATAGAGAATTGAAAAAGGAAGAACTTTTATGAAGAACATAGAAACAGAAAATGAAAGGAAGATAAGGAAAAACTTGAAAAACTATGACCTATTGGGTCGGATGAACAGTAACTGACAGAAAAATAGTACCTAGAAAACTTAATTCTAGAGCTCAAAAGAAGAGGAATTTGACAAAGTGCAAGAAGAAGAAAACTTAGAGATACAAGAGGGGAACAACTCTTATGAAGAACTCAGAGTGATTTGAGGACTAGAAAGACTTCAAAATGAATGAATGGAAGAAGGTATCACCACGGATGAACAGTAAATACATAGGACAGCACTTAAGAAAGTGGGTATTAACTCTATGAATTTGGACGAATTTGAGGAAATGATGAACATAGAAGTTGAAGAAAACTTAAAACCGAACAACTTTTATGAAGAACTCAAATTGAAATAAAGACTACAACCATGCCAAATAAGGCTAAGAACATGCTGAATTCACAAATGAAACTTTTATTGAAATAAGAACAACTTACAACTTTGACTTCAAAAGCCTTGAAAATACAACTTGATGCATTCAACAACTTCAGAAATGTAAATAACAACTTACATTACAAGTGACCAAAGCTAGCTCTCTCTCCTTTGCAACCTTGCCATCTTGCTAATTCTACTTGCTAACTCACTTGCTACTCCTCATTCAAGACCAATGCACCCTTTATATAGGGGTTACAAAAACACTCCAAACAAGTGTACCCAATTTTAGCCTAAAATGGTAGGCAGGTAGGTTCTGCCCACTTTGCCATTTTTTTCAGATTTTTCTGAATTTGTTTGACATTTATTTGGCCTTTTCTTCTCTTTTTCTCTCATTTTCTCTTCTGCCGGCGCGTTGTGCCGACCGGTTAGGCCGGGTTCAGCCACCTGCCGTGGGCCCCTGGTGCGCCCGCCGCTCCGCCGTCGCCACGCGTCGCACGCGGCGCACGCGCCCGCGTGCGTCGCGTGTGGTCGCCCGCTCGCGCCTCGCCGCGTGTCCCTACCGGGAGCCGCCACGGCCCCCGCCGCTGTCGCTGCCGCCTCCGCTCCACGTGCCACGAGCCCCCCCCCGCCATTCGCCTTCTCGCCTCGTCGCCCGTGCGGGCGGCGAAGGCGGGAAGGGGGGGCGGGGGTTTTAAACTTTTTTTTTGTTTTTTTTTTAAATATATATATATATATATATATATCTATAAATAGTTAGAAAATTCTAAAAAATAGTAAATAAATTTATTTTTTGTTCTAAAATTTTTTTATTTTCTTTTTGAACAAATCCTTGAGTTTTTGGCCCATTCAACATAATATTTTTATTTTCTTTATTTTCTTTTTTCTTAGAGCTTTCCTCGAACTGCGTGCCTGCATAAATACATAAAAATCGTTATTAAAATTAGTTAATTTCAGAAAATTAAACATTTGATTCAAACTCAATAATAAGTGTGAGAAGTGTATATTTATGATTATTTAAGCTCATAAAAATGTGTATAATCATGAATTAAGATGTAAAAATACACACTTATCAGAGGCAAACATCATCAAAACCATAAAAGTAATCATGGTGCACACATGTTTAACAAAATGGTGGATAGAGAGAGAGTAATGAGAGAATAAGAGGGGAGGGGGTTTTAAGGGTTATTTATAAGTTTTAATTTCAGGGTTGAAAAATTCAAAAAGTTGAAAAATTATAAAAAATTAATCCCGCGATCCTTGAAAAATACATAACTCATATGTTACGTCACGGAGCCTAAAAATAAATTATAATATCATATTTGGGTGTCCGAAGATCGGATATTCAAAAAATTTTATTTTAATTAGAAAACACATGGGACCCACAGAAACGCTCCGAAACCTACGGATAGTAGATCCAAAAACCCGGGTCATAACATTCCTCTCCCCTTAAAGAAATTTTATCCTCAAAATTTGAAGGAATGCACTATAACTTCACAGGGGGAGAAGGACTCACTCTATTGGGTATCTAGGAATGCTCCCATATCTTCCAGCACGACCCGAAAAACTCCCCATGCAAAACCTTTTGAGGGTCATAGTCAGACCAACACAAGCAGAAGAACTCACTCGCTCCACATTCATTACTCACGTAAACCCTCAGGAATGAGCACGGCATACAAAAAAATAGATGGGTCTGGCATCATGTCAGCCACACCAAGATCTCAAGGATACGAGTAATACTCGACAAAAGTCCCCGCACAACTAGGAGATGTGACCCGCTGTTTCGCAGCACCATGGAGAGAAAAAAAGAAGAGAGGGGAGCGGTAAAAATGACAAAGGAAAAGGGAAGATTTTATGTTGTGTCGGGAGTATTTTCCTTTGTAGTTACATGTTTCTTGCGACAGTAACGTACACTCACCTTTTACGGAAGGTCAAGATGGGTTGACTTGGCACGCGAGAATTCTGGGGGTATCGACGGAGGGAGCGAAGGACGATGCATACGCACAGGAATAGCGTGGTTAATCGTCGTAGGTGACTGGAATAGGGGTGACTGGGTAGGATGTGGGCGTGCCAGTCGATTTCTCGACGATCACCCGTGGAACTGAATTTCGACCGGGGAAGCGCCGCCAGGGCGTGGCACGTGGGTGCGAGGGTATCGGGTAGAACGTGGAGAGAAGGAGGTTCCACATGTATGAGTGTGCAGGCAATTGTGGGGATTCGTGTACAGGACGTCTTTCCCCACCGACCGCAAGCAGTCGATGTTTATTTTACATCAGATCTAATCCGAACACCTTTGTTCCGTGCTGAAGGAGGGCTGGGATATTCCTGAAGCCATGAGTAGAGGACTGGGTGTACACTGCAGCTATGGGGTGATCGTCACATTCGAATGGTGGGGTTAGTTGACTGGAATCTGGGAGACTGGTCACACACCGGTCGGTGTGCGGGCGAGACTGGAACCCTAATACATGTATGCATAGACAACTGGTTTCTTTCTTTATGGATATTCTTTTTTTATAGATGCCATGAAGGCTTTACAGGTGGGCCTTGAAGGCCAAAATACATCTGGTGCAAGCCACGTGACAATTCCGACATGTGGGTCGGTCCCCAGGATAGTGCAGGATAAAGTGAATATCCGCGTATTTCTACGGAGGCTCTCCACGAGGAGCTAGTGGCATGCCAGAGTTGCCGAGAGAGGGCTAGATTGGATGGCAGGGGTGGACACTGGCTGGTGCCTAGGGGAGTCCGGATGCGGCTCCAGGTGAGCAGTCGTGTTCGGATCTCGGAAGGCGAGTGTCTTCATGCCAGGGAGTTAGAGCTGGTCCCGGGAATATTACTTCCGGGCTAGGGTCTACCTAACTTGGGTCAGCGGTCGGGACCATCGGTGGCCGGCTCGGGGCGAACGGTGGGCATGTGGTCCAGTAACACCCCGAGTTTTTCAGATATTTTTCGGGTCAGGATCCGTGGGTTTCGGATCGATTTTGTGGGTTCCGGATTGAGTTTTGCGGTTCACACGTGTTTTTGCCTGTCGGACCTTCGGAACCCCGTGTAGGGCGAACCATTGCGTTCTCCGACTCTGGGACGTTACCACTGTGTTGTCCGTTTTCCAAGAATCGTGGAGAGTATTTTTCTCTATTTTTGGAATTTTCCAAAAATTCTAAATTTTCTATATATTAAAACCCTTTTTTGTCTCTCCCCATCTCTCATTTCTCTCCCTCTCCCTCTCTCTTCTCTCACGTTCTCTCCTCTCCCCCTCTCTTCTCCGGGCGCCCGACGGAGGCAGACCAAGACGGGGTGGCGATGCTCGTGGGGCGTGCAGCGACGGGCATGTGACGAGGATCGTGATGGTTGAGGCGGTTCGTGGGATCGCGAGCCGGCGAGGGTTTAAACGGCATTTTCTTGGCGGATCAGTGTCCTCGGTGCGCGGAATCTTCGGTGGAGGTAGGGGGATGGATCCTTAACCCCTTGATGGTTTCAATGTGTCCCTTCTTTTACAAGATGGGCTTATGATGCCGACTAAATAGAAATATGAGCCAAGTGATAAAGTCAATCAACCTATGAAAATGTGAACCATGAACCTAGGCAACCAGCATAAGCTCTAGCATGGGCATGCTATCTCAATCATCAAAACTAAGCTAAACAAATAAACAAAAACACACGCCGGGGCATGGAATAAAGAATGAAGAAAAACACACCGTAGAGGTGGAGCAAGCAAGAGTAAATAAGAGATATGAGAGAGAGAAAGCTAATGCCCAATACCAAGAAAGAACGTGATCGCCACCAAGGTAATCACAGGCCAAAGACCTGAGAAATACCTTGGAATAGGAGGATGATGCACCCGCCCACGGGAGAGAGAAACCAATAGGAAACTGCAGCTCTGTTGAATATAACGGTCCAATGCCCACGCGTCACAGCGTGTGTGACGGTCTCCCGATAGACCGCTAGAGGAACCTGACGCGTCTGATGAAGAGCGTCAGAGTGTCTGCAGAACAAGCTTGGGAATCCTTCAAACTCCAAACTTTCCAGTCGGCTAGAAAGCTTGGGCCTCGTATACTGAACCCTGTAAACCTGCCAAAGAATGTAGAACACAAGAAAAACAACCCCAAATTAGCCTTTCAAACAACGTAGCATCAATTCTCAAATGAACTTGATATCATTCAAAAGGAAAGGGGAATACCGGGAAAGTTTGATTTTTTAACCCCTCTGGGCGTTTTAAAAGATAGGAATGATGTTTAGATGAATGAAACAAGTGGAGGAACGTGAAAGAAGGAGTGGGACAATGCTATGATGCAAAGGAAGGAAGGAAGAACACTAAGAACAATGATGGAACTAAACACTTGGAAAACCAAATACTCCCTTGACTGTGAAGCAGATGGACGTGAAAATCAATTCTCCTTGGTTGTATATGACTCCAGAACGTGGCAACACTTCGACGTAAACTCCATATTTCTCCTCTCTAGGCCATGAAGTCAAGGGTTCTATTTATAGACCCTCAAACTCTCCGGTCGAGCAGAGGATAATCCAGCTAAAAAAGGAGGATGATTCTTAGCAAACTCTTGAAGATAATACTCCCAATAGTCCATAGAAACAAGTAGAAGGTTCTGAGGATTAGATTTGGAAGAGAAATCACAAGATCAAACTCTCAATTCGATCACAGAGTAGCAGAGAACAGGCCAGACCTGCCAGGACTCTCTGTTTGATGTAATGGCTGCACGATACACCGTCACAGACATGTAATGCTCCAGGAGTAGACCGTCACACAACCTTATCCTTTAAGAAGATAAGATCAACGGGAGAAGTTCAAAAGTGTTGGACTCTAGAAGAATGTAACGGTCGAGGGAAGACGCGTTAGAGGAATATAACGGTTGCACGATGGACCGTGAGAGACAGCGGATAGCCAAAAGGATAAGAACTGGAAAAAGGCCTTACACTCAAGGACTCTGCAAGATGTAACGGCCAAGGGCTGATGCGTCAGAGAAATGTAACGCGCCTGGTATAGACCGTTAGAGACAATAAGGATCCAAATGAAAAGAAAGCTTGCTAAGCTTCGTCCAATGCAAGGAATCAAACCCATGAAATAAACCTCCAGCTGATCAAGAAGGCTCAATGAAAGAGTGAACAACTCGGAGCATCATATAGAATGAACAAGGAGATGACCCAACTTATTGGTCATAAAATGGGTGTCAACAGATGCCCCTCCTTAACGTCATCTTTGCAGGGGAGCGGGCTGAAGTGAAATGAAAGCGAAATGGAACATGGAGATGAAGCAAAAATGAAACGGAGCGGACCAAAAAGCGAGCGTTAAGGTAAACGACACCCGTTCTTAAGCAACAAGCGATATGAATTTTTTGGAAAACCTCGAACTAATCACAAGGAAATAGCCAACCAAAGGACGCATGTCTGGAGGAACTAACAACTAAGGAAAGGAAAGCACGGCTAGCCGCCAGAGGCAACGGAAAGGAAAAGATGATTAACTAAACTCCAGACAGGAATCTTCAGCTAACCAAATCAAGCGAGCAGATCAAAGTAAACCTTCTAATTTAGAATGGAACGACTCTCCTTACTCGAGATCAAGAACACAACTGTTCACTATCATTGAGACACCTTGGCAGATGAAGAGTTCATGAATGCTCAAAGAATGCGCATGATGCATGCTGGCTAAAATAAAGAAATCATTAAAACGAATGCAAAGAAAGATAAAATAATAAGATACTCGAGAATAATATTGCTAGATCAGAGAAATCAGGGTTAGGACACCATCTGCAACCACGGCGTGCAAGACAGAACCATCGTCCCCAAACTTTTTCAACCGAACGGCCTATCCAACGATTAAACATGTGCACTTAGATCATCATCATTTTTGTTTAAGGGGAACATCAGATCCCAGAACACATGAATGACCAGTCGATTCTCGAGATAATATATCATAGATAACATATAGTAATGCATTAAAGGGACAAGGAATTCGGGATACTGTACCTGACTTACCTGCCCGGCGAACTGGTGAATGATGATGTTCATAACTTCATCCATGAACAAAGGTTAGCCAATGACAATTAATATGAGCATGAAACAAGGCATAACCATTCGTACGCATGAAAAGCATTAATAATATACACCATGGAAGAAAATGCCATCATTCAAGCATCAAATAGATCACTTTCTCCATCAAGAAATCTGCAAACTATGACGGCCTATAGAGGGTGCGTTAGAGAATTCTGACGGATCAGCTTTGGGCCGTCAGAGCTTTGGCGGTTCATATCCTTCAATGCATGATTCAAACTGACCTAACGGTCTAAGGCACACGCGTTAGAGAATTTAACGGTCTGGCAATAGACCGTCACATTTCCTCAGCGTTCAAAGAAAACAAACCGAACGGTCACAAGCCTCATTCACACATCCATTCAAGCCCTAAACACCCCCAAAAGAAACCCCAGACCACCGAGATGACCACCGGCGACCACCGACGAGGATGGCCGGCGACGAGGCCCCACAGCCACCGAAGAGAAGGGAAAAGGGGATGAAGAGGAAGGCCATCTGCCGCCTCCACCGTCGGATAGAACGAGAGGTGATCCCACCGCCCGTGGAAGAAGAAATGATGGCGAGGGAGCCAATGGTGGAAGAAGAGGCTCCAACGGCTGAGGAGGATCAAGGGGAAGCTCCCCTAGATGAAGGAGAACCCAAAGCACAAGAGAAAAAGAGGAAGAGGGGCCAAGACCTAGAGGTAAGCACACTCACCCTAATTTTCAATTTTCAATTTTTATGAGTTTTTAAGTGCATGCATGGACGAATGGGGGGTAGAAAATGGGTCTATGAACCCATTAGGAACACATGTAGGCCATTTGGCCAAAGTGAGAATCCAAGGGAAACAAAATGGGAGAACATTTAGCAGAGAGTGTGACGGTCGTTCCAGCGACCGTCACGAGCCTAACGCACCGACCCTGGTGCGTTAGAGCCGTGTGACGCCCCACCCCAGGGTCGTCACAGTCACCAGAGACCAGGACTATTTTTTAGGTTTTCAATTATTCAATTTTTTATTTGTTTTTATTATATGACTGTTATGCAATGATTCTATGATGCAATTGACTAATTTATGATCTAAATGCATACAGGGAAAAATAAGAACAAGAATCTCATGGCTCCAGATCCGGGCGGTCTACCAGGCACTGCCCGATTACCAGAGAGAGCATCTCGCAGCTATGGGATTTGCCGAGGTGCTGAGCATCGAGGTGATTAGGATGGACACACCATTGCTCTACGCGTTGCATGAGCAATGGGACCTAGTTAGCAGAGCCTTCATCTTCCCATGGGGCCACATGATCCCCACGCTGGAAGACATAGCAAGGATTACAGGATTGAGGGTCCACGGAGCAGCAGTGACCGGGTGGACTTACGGGAACTACAGGGAGTTCGCCCAGGAGCTGTTGGGCTTGGATTTGATCAGACCGGGCCATACTTCCTCCCAGCTTTCGAGATCGAAACTGCAAGAGAGTTTGGGATTGAGAGGAGGTACTATTGCAGTGGGAGAGCTACCCGAGGAGCATCTCGAGCGAGTGATAGAGCAGGTGCGCCCACATGTGGCAGCGGAGGCATGACCGGAGGGAGATCGCGTGCTGAGGCGGTTCCTCATGCTGCTATTCGGGAAGCTGCTTTTCATGACTCGAGCGGACGTAATCAGTTGCAGACTACTGCCATTGCTCGAGGACTTGGGCAGAGTAGGAAAGTATGCATGGGGAGCAGCCGTCCTGGCCTTCCTGTTCGAGTCGCTCAGCACGACGGACCGGCAGACGATGCTGGGCGGCTTCTTGCCTATCTTACAGGTAAATTTGACTTAAATGCTTCATATATGATTATGCAAATGATTATGCGATGCAATTGACTGTCATGACTCCTAAATGCAGATCTGGAGCTTCGTATACCTCCCTGGCATTGGGCGAGGCACGCTACAACATCCCGGGCGGATCCCGATCGTGAGGCGATGGGTGGTTGCCAGAGACTCAGGGTCGATTACCAGATTGACCCAGGCGATCCAGGATGAGCTGGATTCCTTCCCGCATACGGTGATAAGCCCAAAACTCTAAATGCTTTGAATGCTTCTGAATGTTTATGAATGTTTCTATATGCTGACAAATGGACTAACATGATTTTCAGGTGAGATGGACCCCGCACCAGGACGAGGGTACCGAGGGACAGCCATGGGTCCAGACATCCCTTTCATACCGCGGGTGAGATGTTTGGTTGCACTGCATCAACGTCATTGAGCCGCTGCACTACCGCCTGATCTTGCAGACCAGGGGACTACATCAGCCTGAGGTGACCTTCCCGCGCCGAAGCGATGATTGCCCGGGCAAGTCATCAAAAGGGATTAGCGGCGACATGGATTGGTGCGCCCGCAAGGCGAAATACGTCCATGACTGGAACAAGAGGGGTCGGGTAGTAAAGGAGCGGGCCTGAGAGCGATGAGGCGTATTTGAAGGCCTTCACCCGACGGTACGGGGACCAGGTGTACTGAGGTACCCGACGATCGGTATGCATTTCTAAACTTAAACTATGTTTATTCTACATGCAACAGTTCTATATGCACTGACCCATGATTTCTAAATGCAGCTAGACCCTGAGGGGAGGATAGCCGAGCTCGAAGGGCTACTCCATGCCACCATCCAGCAGCGGGACGAGTACCGGACCGCTCTGGAGCTTCTAGTAAGATTCCCAAAGCCTTAGACTTAAATGATTTTATGCTTACGATGCGAATGATGCAAATGAGACTGACTAACTTTAATTCTAAATGCAGCGGGCTGAAGGAACCCAAAGAGCCGGACCGGATGCCTCGTCATCTTCATCACAGCCTGTCGGGGGCAGAGCTGAGCGGGATGTCGAGTTCGCTCGAGCGGTAGCTTGGGCCGAGGAGGCGGAGGCCACCCTCACGGAGCGGGTAAGAAACTTAATGCTTTGACCTAAAATGCTCATGCACTAAATGCTTAATACACTGAAAATGCAAAATGCAAACTGCAGGCGAGATAGCTGACCACAGCAGTGGCCGAAGCGGAGCGCCCTCGATCGGAGGCAGAGTGAGGACGATCGGAGGCAGAGCGATTCCGGGTAGAGCAGGATCTGGCACAAGCCGAGGTGGAGAGACTCCGGATCGGGACAGCAGACTTGGAGCGCTACCGGACTGAGGCCCGGGAGACATGGCGTCAGATCTTCGAGTTGAAGATCGAGCTGCGGATGATGGAGCAGACGGTGAGGATGATGGGCCGAGGACTGGAGCGGAGCACCTCTCAAAGTGGGGCACGGAGGAGTGTTGCCCCGAGTGGATCAGTAGCCGATTTCCTTGCCAGCTCCTTCGGCCAGCGGAGGAATGAGAGGGTAGAGAGGGGACAGCAGGAGGAGAGTGCCTCCATAGCGCCACCAGCGAGGAGACCCGAGGATGGTGGTGATAACAATGGCGGCCCAGGAGACAAACCGGCCGAATGAGCTTTGTATTTTCTTTTTCTTACTTGTACATGACTTATGTAAATGGAAATGAATGCAGATTCTTTTTTATGTTTCATTTTGTTATGTGGATGAATGGATGAATGTGGATGTGAAGATGGAGGGAATACATTTGAATGAATATAAGGAATGCATGAGTGTATCAATGTGTGTATGAATGGAATACATGAGTGTATGTATGAATGGAATGTGTGAACGGACTGGCAAATGTGTGAGACCGGCAGGTCTAACCTCAGGCAGAAGAGAATGGCACAGAACCAGTAGCAGAAAATGTGACAGTCTAGAGAAGATGCATCAGAGTTATTTAACGCACTAACATGGGGCCGTCAGGGATGACAGAGACCAGACTACAACCTGATCAGCAGGAAATTTGACGGTCCACTAGGGAACATCAGAATGAAGTAACGGCCAGCGCCAGACCATTAGGGACGACAGAACAATGCTGGATTGAAGTGGGTTGCAGAAAATGTGACGGTCCAGATGTGGAGCGTCAGAGCCAAGTAACGACTGTGATCAGACCGTTAGGAATGATTGAACAAGAAGAAGCCAAGACTGAACGGCAGGAAATGTGACGGCTTAATGACAGTGCGTCACAGAAGGTAACGGTCATAGCTCAGACCGTCAGACATAACAGAGCTTGATTGGGCTGAAAGAAACCCATAGGTAATGTGACGGCCCAGGCTTGGAGTGTCAGAGACAAATAACGGTCCTACGATAGACCGTCAGAGAAGAAGGTGTACTCCAAGACGGATTGCGCCTTGAGAGCCCAATCTCGAGATAAGAAACCCTTAATCTACACTAGAACTCTTCTAGGCTTAGGATAAGACCTTCTAACCAAAATCTTATCATCCTAGAACCAAAAGCAAGCCTTTAAAACCTAAAAGCTCTGCCAAAAATTGTAGCCTTCTGAATTCACTGCTACAAGGGCTGAAGAACCCCTCTAAAGAGCAGGGAACACCATGAAGAGAAGCTTTGAAGTGATGGTCATGGAGGAGAAGGTCTACACCGGTCTTAAAGCCGCCAGGAAAGAGCATGGAGAGTTTCAAAGGCTGACATCAATCCCCAAGCATCTGAGCTCAAGTGCTCAAAGAGTGGTGAGTTCTATATCCTTAATTAAGTTCAACAATTTCAGCACTTCAACTCCTCATGATCTTCTCTTCTTCTTCTTCCTTCTTTCCAGCCTCTTCCTAGTCAAAGATGTTATTCCAACTTGAAGTGGGTGGCTCCCATGATCAAAGAACTCCCTTTAGCAATTTTAGCAATCCTTAGGGCATGGCACCTCCAACCTTTATTGGTTTTGGGCAAGAACTTTTAGAAATTGACTTTAGATTGGCCAAGCATTTCAGCCCTCATAGAATTGTGGCATCCCCAAACACATACTTTCATCTTCCCTTCCTTTGAAGCTACAGTCCTATTAGAGGAGGTAGAGACCTACCTAGCCCTTCCTAAGACTAAGGCGGGGGATGAAGATCTAGTGTGCTATACGGTTGAACCAATTGACCCATCCTTGATCTTGAGCGATTTCATACACAATCCAAAGGACGTGAGGACGATGATGAGCCCACACCATGTTCACTTGATACCTATGGCACAGTGGATAATCTCTCATTGCAAAAATAAGTGGGAGAGATATGAAGCAATAGCCAAGGCGGTGTCAGTTTGCTTATGCCGAGTCTTCCTTTTCCCAACTACCGACCACCTCTTAGATACCCAAAATCTTAGCATTATTAGCGGGTTGTGGCGGGGTTTGTCCATATCTCAAGCGATCCTTTCATATCTCTACGAAGGACTAAGCTCCGCTTGCTTAGGAGGACCTTTATTCGGTTCCATGATACTCCTCAAATGTTGGATGGGCGTGAGAATCAAATTCCAACCCAAGGAAGACATAACTTCAGCTAGCCGAATCTTCGGGAGCCACCCTTTGTTCTTTATTGGAGGTGCATTTGGATTTCCTTTGCAGGTGGAATGCCGGACGGCGGATAAGAAAACACGAGATGAATGGCACCTCTTCTTCAACACCTTGCCATTAGACAAATTCATAATGTGACCAAGAATCCTTCGAAGCACTTTGCTTAGAATACCGCGGCGACCAGGCCTCGACCTCCAGCTAGTGGGAAATACTGCCCTGGCGATCTACAACCCGCACCGGTGCCACCTTCAAATCAGACTACCCCGGATAGAAGTTCATGCACTATCACACTACCCTCCCCTTCTACCCAGGAAGATGGGGACCGAGGAGGATGAAAGAGCAGTTCGGAACGCGCTGATAATGTGGGAGATCAGCAAGGTGCGTCCATGGCAAGAAGAAGTGGAAGAAAACGACGAAGCACGCCGTAGCTACATGAAGGAGTTAAGGAAGATCCGCCTGCTTGCGGATAGAAAGTTGAATGTAGCTTGACCCTTGTTCATAAATGTAATTGACGCTCTGGAATTTTATCAGCTTTGGGTTCTATTAAGTTCATTTGAATGAGATGGGAATGTCTTAATTGCATGATCATGAGTTCTTGATTCTTGACTTGACTAGAATGATGTGATAACAGAGACTCTGGAGAGTGTAACGGTCCTGCATTGGGCCGTTAGAAGGACTTGACGGTCTTACGATAGGCCGTTAGAGGGTATGAACTGAGAGTTTGTTCTCTGGAGAGTGTAACGGTCTAACGCAGACCATTAGAATCAAGTGATGGTCTACATGAAGACCGTTAGAGAAAGACTGCTGAGAGAATGAAGGCCAACGCTCTGAAGAATGTGACGGTCGAAGAATGGACCATTACATGACTGTGGCGGTCTGATGCTGGCGCGTTACAGACCTGAACATGCATAGTTGTGAGTTTTCATCCTGGGCTTGAACCTGCGCTCTGCACACACTTAGATAAGAAACAAGTTAGATATGTTCTTAGACTCAACCCCTTGCCTTAAAGCAAGTTAGAAAATGACCATTTTTGATATTTGGTCAAGGGGTGGAGCCTTATTAAAGAGGCGGAAGACATAACAGGAATGATGCGATGCATGCAATGCATATGATGGATTTTTGGAGTTTTTGAAAAATATCTGATTTTTTGGAATATTGGAAATATATGATTTTCTTTGGATTTTTGGAAATATATGATTTTTTTGGAATTTTGGAAACAAGTGCCTCCCCTAGCAACGTGAGCCTTCCTCATTTCATTAAGAGTTCCCAAGGTTGGAGTGCGACAAGGTGACAACCCCTGGCCAAGGCCCAACTTGCATGACGATGTCTCTACCAGGGCCATACCCAGGGTACTAGTCTTAGTCCTAAAAAGAAAATCAGAATACGGGGATAAGCTTAAGCCAGATATAGAAGTTTTTAGGACTTGAGTTCCTCTCTAGATAACCCATTAGAGATTTGGTCTGTTGTGCCGGGGCTTTGTATCCGTCATCGAACCTTGGTCCACTCTAGGCATGCATACGACCGAGCTCATTCGTCCCGCGGGGAAACTGTACTGCCACTCTTGCCATGCCTAGTTATATTTTTTTCTTTTTCGGAGCTTTGGAATCCTGATAGACAAACTTTTGGAAGTAATGCTTTTGATTTTGTTCACAAAGATTGCTCCTTTGCTTTCTTCTTTTTCTTTGCTTTGTTTCGTGGCGTTAGGTCACAACGGACTGCCCCTATTTGAGACCTCCTCTCGTTAGGGTGCCTGGATCAGTCATCGCCTCCTTATTCACCTCTTGCCCCTGGATTCAGCCAAAGAAAGAAACGGACAGGGACTTTGACTTTCCCCCGAAGCATGGCCAAGGAGAAACGGTGTCTACAAAGCGGGAAGCCTGTCCAAGGATGTCATGTAGTGTGTGATTGCCGTATTCAGGATCTCTTTCATGGTGAAAGAGGAAGAACACCTCGTCGCCGGGGTGGCACTGATTAGACTCTAAGGAAAGAAATGCTTAAGATACAACCCATTCCAAGCGTGAGAGAGCTCCTCACCTTCGGTGTTCACTAAATGATAAGCATTCCCTGGATAAACTTCTTTTACGACGAACGGCCCTTCCCAGTTAGGTTACAATTTAGACCTTGAACCTGCAGACCGAATGAATTTGCGTTTCAAAACCATATCACCCTTTTGAAATTTACGCTCAATCACCTTCTTTTGAAAATAACGCGAAACTCTCTTTTGATAAACGGATACGTGATCGGCTGCGTTCATCCTCTTCTCGTCTAAGAGTACCAACTGAACGAGCAACGCCTCTCGACGTTCATCGAGCTGCACTCTAAGGGAAGGGATCAAGATTTCATATGGGAGCACCGCCTCCATCCCATAGGTGAGAGCATAGGGAGTTTGCCCCGTAGGAGTACGGACGGAGGTGCGGTAAGCCCACAGAGCTTCAACCAATCTTTCTGGCCAATCGGAAAATTTATGAGATTAACATGTTTTCTTTATAATTTTAAGAAGGGTTTTATTAGTGGCCTCGGCTTGACCGTTGCCTTGAGGATAATATGGAGATGAATGATGCAATGAAATATTGAACTTCTTACATAGATCCTTGAGCTCTTGAGAGACGAACTGGGGTCCGTTGTCGGTGATGATACTGCTTGGCACTCCGAACCAGGAGATGATATTCTTCATGATAAAGCGGCACACCGTTGAAGCTTTAATCTCTGCGTACGCCTCTGCTTCGGCCCATTTGGTGAAGTACTCAGTGGCGGTAAGGATAAAGGATTTCTGCTTGATCTGAGAATTAGGGTCACCGAGCGGGCCGACAACATCGAAAGCCCACATAGAGAATGGCCAAGGAGCGGAAAGAGGATGGAGAGATGAAGCTGGAGCATAGATTTTATCAGCGTGGAGTTGGCATTTAAGACACCTCCGAACGTAGAGGGAACAATCTTCCTCTAGAGTGGGCCAATAGTAGCCCTGCCTAAGGATCTTCTTCGCTAGAGCCTGGCCATTAACATGACCTCCACACTTGCCAGAATGGGCAGCTTCAGCCACCTTCCAAGCCTCATTATCATCTAAACATCTCATGAGCATCCCATTAGTAGCGCGCCTGTATAGTTATCCTGCGACAATAGTATACCTCGAGGCGGCTCTCCTTATTGACTTGCGCTGCTCAGCGTTTGCCCCTTCTGGGAACGATCCGTCTTTGCAAAACAACTCGATTTCATGATACCAGAGCAATTCTTCTTCCTCTAAGATCTCTTCTAACTCTATCAAAGATACTTCCTTGAGGTCTTCCTTCTCAGCCCTCGCCTCTATAGTTTTCCTAAGGTTGATGTACCAAGGATCCTGAAGATAGGGCGCGTCCAATCTCTGAACGATAATAGTCTTAGTATTTCGACTGAGAGGGAAAGATAGAGAGGAAGCAAGCAATGCTAAAGCGTCGGCTAGGATGTTCTGAGACCTAGGAGTATGGATGTAGATCAGCTTACAGAATTGCCTAGCAAGGAGCGTGACCAAATCTTGATATGGTTTAAGCTTGGGGTCACGAGTGAGGTAAGTGGACAGAACTTGCCGCAAGATGAGCTGAGAGTCTCCTATGATATTCAAGTAACGCGCGCCTAGGAGGTAGGCATGCTTCAATCCAGCTAAGATAGCTTCATACTCGGCGATGTTGTTGGTAGCAGGAAATCAGAGTTGATAGGCAAAGAGAATTGTTACTCCCTCTGGAGTGAGCAGAACAGCGCCGATCCCTTGGCCTTGAGAATTGAGCGCACCATCAAAGTGCAGAGACCAAAAGGAATGATGAGTGAGGGTGGAGAGATGCTCATCATGGAAGTCGTCCTGAATCGAATCCGTGTGAGGAACATGGAGATGGGCCAGATGCTCGACAATAGCATACCCTTTGACTGCCTTCTAAACGACAAATGTGATATCGAACTGGGAGAGGAAGCTCTGCCAGTGAGCTAACCTACTAGAAAGGACAGGCTTTTTTAAGAGATAGCGGATCGGGTCCATTCTAGAGATCAACCTAACTGGGTGGGCAAGGAAGTAGTGTTTAAGCTTCTAAGCTACCCACACTAAGGCGGCACAAGTCTTCTCCATAGTGGTGTATTTGGCCTCAGCCGGGTTAAATAACCGAGAGAGGTAATAAGCAGCCCGCTGTTTCCCTTCGTCGTCTACTTGTGCTAAGACCACCCCTAGGGAGTCCTCAATGACCGAGATGTATAGGATTAGGGGTTTCCCAGGGACAGGAGGTTGCAAAACCGGGGGATTGGATAGATATTCCTTTAAATCCTCATAGGCCTTTTGGTAATCTTGATTCCATTCAAATTTGACCCCCGCCTTGAGCAATTCATAAAATGGGCGGCACCTTTGAGAATGTTGGGATATGAATCTTCTGATGAATTGTAATCTTCCAATCAATCCTCGAAGTTCCGTAATGTTCTTTGGCGGAGGCATGTCCATGACGGCCTTTGCTTTGTTAGGATCAATCTGGATCCCCCGTTTGCTAACTATAAAGCTGAGCAGCTTCCCTGAAGAGACTCCAAAAACACACTTCTTCGGATTCATTTTCAGCTTATACTCCCGGGCTCTTTGCAGCACTTTAGCCAGAATAGAGGGGTGTTCCTCTTTGGTCCTTGACTTCACCAAGATGTCATCCACGTAAGCTTCCATGTAGATATGCATCATGTCGTGGAAGATGGCCATCATCGCCCTTTGATAGGTGGCACCTACGTTCTTCAGACCGAACGACATAACCACGTAACAATACGTGCCCCAGGGCGTGGTGAAGGAAGTTTTCTCTTGATCTTCAGGAGCGAGACAGATTTGGTTGTAACCCGAGTAACCGTCCATAAATGATAAAGATTCGTACCTGACGGTGCTATCGACCAGGACGTCTATGTGAGGCAGCGGGAAATCATCTTTGGGACATGCTTTATTAAGATCCCTGAAATCGATGCAGATACGTACTTTTCCATCCTTCTTGATAATAGGGACTATGTTTGCCACCCACTGGAGATATAAAACAACTCTAATGAATCTGGCTTTATATAAATTATCGACCTCTTCCTTAATCCTCAAGGCCATGTGGGGGTGAAATCTTCTTGACCGTTGTTTCACAGGTGTTGCCCCTGGTTTAAGCACGAGTCGATGTTCCACTAAAGAGGGGTCAAGACCTGGCATGTCCTCATAAGACCAGGTGAAGGAATCGCTATACTCCCTTAGAACCTTAATCAAATCTTCTTCTACTCGTAGAGGGAGATTAGCGGCAATAATGATGGGCCTAGGGTCTTCTTCAGTTCCCAAATTTATTTCCTTCGTAGATTCATCCACTGCCGACGATGGCTCGTCAAATTTATTTAATCCTCGTGCATACAGATCGACAGTGTCATCTACGTTGCTGTCCTCATCATCAATCGGGTCTTTCTCAACCAAGACTTCATAGACACCGAGTCCGTCATCGCTCCACACCCCTTCTATTTCCTCTTCATCTTCAATCATGATTGCCGTAGCAACAAATTCTGGACACTTCAAAAGAGCATGACATCGCTGAGCTAGATCCTATAAGAACCTATCAGGGATGGATTGACGTGTGAGCAAGCGTGACTCAAATTTGGAAGGATTGGATGACCTAGAACAGGACCCTACTTCTCTGGTTCTAACTGACTCTACTTCCCTAGACTCGACGGACCCTACGCCTAACCTGGGAGAAAGAAAATCTAGTGGAAAGGAAGGAGCAGGGGACTCGTGCCCCTGGGAGGAGGATGGAGACAAGGTAGCATAATCTTCTACCGAAATCTCCGTTTCAAATTTGACGTTTTTTTTGGATAACAGTGGAGACCACACAGCAGGATGGAGGAGGTGAAAGTTACATGGGGAACAACTCAGGGAAGATGTAATCGAAGAATGGATCGGAGGATCAAAACCACATCTCGTGGAGTGGAGTGGTGGAGGAAGGAGGAGTGAATAGAGTTGACAGATCAATGGGTGGGCATCGCCCACACGCACATGCGACAAACAAGATTTCAGGTGGCCCCTCCGTAAAGTACGGATCGACCATCATAGGGGGAGAACGGGGAATGGGTTCCAATAGATGAAAGAGAGATGTGAGACGGGAGGGAGACCAAGAAATGATAGCGGGTGAGCTCCCCTTTTCTTGCAGATAATCAGCTGGTTTCTTCGGCCTCCACTGGACGAGTCGGGTTTCTTGATTCTTCCTCTGACCATGGCCATCTGGTTCGCTGAACATTCTAGCAAATGACAGGCTGAAATCTGTCATATCATCAATAGGCCCTTTTGGTAGGAGAGGTGGCCCGACGATGGTGCAAGCTGCATCCTTTTCTGGTTGTGCTGGCGGTAAATTTAGGGTACCTAGCTGAAGAGGACCTTTAAAAAAGTGTTGACGATAGTCCCAGGTAAGTGGCCCTGAGTCACCCAAAATTGATAATGCAGACTCTCGGTAACCGAGACCCCGCCTGCTCATCTTTCTTCCTTTGGGCACTGGCTTAGTACGCCCCTGTAATTGTGCACCGAGGCCTCTCCCCGGTTGGTAACCCAGCTTTAATATGATGTCCCAACCCTTGGAATCTCGTATATGGGGCTTCACCTTGACATCGACGGGTGTAGTGGCGGGCTTGCGTGGTGCATATGCCTAAGGGAAATCTAGATCTAGCACAGAAATGACGGGCCGGCTGCTGGGCCACAATGTGGGCAAGATCTTCTCTGAAATGGCTTTCACAGAGTGGATCGTGGATAAGCTTTTCACTTTAACCACCCTTCCTTGAAAAGGGAATTTAAGACATTGATGCGCGGTAGACAGTATGGCACTGAGAGTGTCAATCCACGGACGACCCAAGATAGCCTTGAACATAGGGTCAATGTCTAGCACATAGAATTCCACGGGCATAGTAAGAGGCCCAAGCTCAACTTGAATGGTGACCACCCCGTGACATGCTCTCCTTGAGTTGTCATACGCAGCTATAGTCGTGGGAGTCAGGCGTAGAAGTTCTTCTGGTATATTGCAGGTCCTGAGAGTGCTGAGCGGACATACATTGATAGATGCCCCTGTATCAACTAGTGCCACCTCAATACTGACTTTGTTCAGAATAATAGTGATGCAAAGCGGCATTTGCCGAGCTTCTGGAGGTGCTAGCTCAGTTTCAGAGAAGGTAATAGCGGGCCCCTTGGAGATTGTTGCCAGTGCGGTAGGTAAGCTATCAACTGCCATATCTTCGCTAACCATCACCTTCTGAAGGAAATTTCTGAGAGCATCCTGGTGAAGGGTAGATCTTTTAATGAGCTCCAGAACAGAAATTTTGGCGGGCACCCTGTCCAAATGATGTAGCAGGTCATATTGGGTACCCAGCAGAGGTTCGGCTTCTTCTTGCTCGACAGCCGGTTGGGAGGATTGAAGATTGGAAGTGGTAGGATAATTTCGATGGAACAACCGCCCGCTCCGTAGGGCGAGGTTTTGTGTCGGCACGGCATCAGGAGGCGATATGATTGGCCCGGTGGGGTGGATCAGTGGGATAAGCGGTGTAGGAGAAAGGATCTGGTGGGATGTGGTGTTGGTGGAGGTAATAAGTGGTGATGGACGGATGATGGGTGAGGGATTAGTGGAAGGTGGGGTAGTGATGATGGGCGTTGGCACGAGCTGAGGAAAGGTTAGCGGAGGTGTAGTGATAGGTGAAGTGGGTGACAGAGAAATGATGGTAGGGGGGATAACTGGTGGCGGATTTACTGGAGCGGGTGTGAATGGGAAAACAAGTGGTGAAGGTGTTGGGTGTGTAGGTAAAATGATGGGGGAAGCGAGGGGATTGCGGTGATTATGGTGGAGAGCCATTATCTGCGGCGTGATGCCGTCGTCATCAAAAGACCACCCGACGTTAGGAGCCGGGGGTTGGACAACATTGACCTGAGCCGGTGCCGGCGGCTGAGGCTGCGGAGCGGGAGGGTGGTTTGGCATCGGGTTTTGGTGAATCCCCAAATCCTGAACCGGTTGCTGTTGCTGTGGCTGCTGCTGCGGCTGCGGTGCTTGTTGCTGCTGCACTTGCTGCCTTGGCGGCTGCCTTCTCTTCTCTTTGATTTCAATAATGGCCTTGTGCATCTCGGCCCAATCAATGTTCTGTCCTTTATGAAGGTCATACACTAGGTCCCTGAACTGAAAACATCCTTCAATGGTGTGGCTCGGCTGCCTGTGGAACATGCAATACTTTGTCTGGTCAACGGCTGGGTTCCAGTTGGGCCGTTCTGGAGGAAGTTGTATAGCATTCACTGACATGAGAGCTGAGAAGATATCCGTGAGGGTTTCTGGCAAGGGTGGGTATTGTGCCCTTTTAGGAGCCGGGCGCTTGTTGTTGTTGTTGTAGCCGTTGGGTGGAGGGACATTATGATATTGCAGGGGTTGTGGTGATTACTGTGGTGCGGCGAAGGTATTTTGTGGAGTGGCGAAGGCAGGCGGAGAGTTTTGTGGAGTGACTTGAAAGTTTTGGGGAGCGGGGTTCTGTGGAGTGCGGGGTTTTTGGGGGAAGCGAAAGGGTGCGGCTTGGAAAGGGAAACTAACGGCTTGAACTTGCTTGTTCGTTCGTTTGGATCCCCTCGGTAACAGGCCCTTGAGGTTTCTTAAATTTATATGATACTTGGGCTTTTGGTTTTCAAAGAGCGAGTGTATGGGGGAATCTTTGAACTGAGTCTGAATAAAGCGCGCTCGGCTATAAAGTTGATGCATGTTGGCTATATCATTCATAGCTAGAATGTTGCGGAAGGTCGGAGTGGCATTAGAAATAAGAAGCTTGACCTTCTCTTCCTCCGGAATGTGGCCGGGCACTCTGGCGGCCATTTGCCTCCATCTATCTGCGTAAGTAGCGAACTCCTTGTAGACACACCAAAATTGATGCTATATTGATCAAAACTCATGTCACCATGTAATGCCCCAAAGTGAACTTCAATATTTCCATAATACAAAGTTTTTCTAATTTTTGCATATTTTTACAAATTTTCTTGGCTTTTTTATAATTAACGACTTTATCTGGGACGTGCTTTAATTAACGGCCTGATCTTAGGCGTGTTTTAAAGAAAGGACGGCTGGTGTCGAGGGCGTCAATTTCTGGTATTTTACGAGCCCCACCCAAATTGGAAAATAAGAATTAACGTCTTTCCTTAGGGCGTGTTTTTGATTAACGCCTTTCTCTCAGGCGCGATTTTATAATTTTCAAATAAGGAAGGTTTTTATTATTAAAATTGAATCCAGGAATTGACGCCTTTGTCCTAGTCGTATTTTTAATTAACGCCTTGAATCGGGTCATCAATTTTAATTAACGCCCTTCTGGCGGTCGTCTCTCACCCTTCCGTATCCGGTTTGAACACAGCTTTCCTGGAGAGTTCCCTGCCTTGATTAATCACCTTGCTCGATTGGGGAACTAGAGTCCTTGCCATTAATGATCATTGCTTGTTCTTATCCCATTAGAATACGGTTTTGCACCCTATAATTAGCCCCCTGGGTTGAGCTCGCAAAAGGTTGGATGCAGGAAGGAGGTGTTAGAGGGAAAAAGAGAAGCAGAGCAAGCAGAGCAGAGAGTTAGAATTAGCAGAACTATTGGTTCATTAGCGTTACTCGTGTAGAGAGGAGAAAACCATAGTTTCTCTCCTTCCTTGTGAAGTCTTCTACTCTCCCTACGGTCATCCTCTTCCTCCTGCTACCAACATCCGTGTGGTTCCCTTTACTGTTGTCAGGAACAGCAGGGAGTTCATCTTATTGTCATCTCATATTTTTACTTGCATTAGCTTTGCATCTTCTCCCTTCCCTAAATTCTATTAGGGGTTTTAAAATAACTAAAAGGTGCACACTTTATGCTTCACTTTCATCATCCGATTGTTCTTTTGAATTGATACTACACTCACGTTTGGCTAATCCCTTCTTCTTTTGTTTGTTCTTTGTTTAAGGGTAATCAA
The DNA here is from genome assembly GCA_022559845.1 of Amorphophallus konjac. Classification (NCBI taxonomy): domain Eukaryota; kingdom Viridiplantae; phylum Streptophyta; class Magnoliopsida; order Alismatales; family Araceae; genus Amorphophallus; species Amorphophallus konjac. The sequence continues at coordinate 47,901,933 of CM040117.1, forward strand.
GAGGAAAACCCCCTTCATCGGCCGGCCGGTAGAAGGAGGAGGAAGGAATCTACATCCATCCCGCATCTTCATCTTCACCAGGTATTCGCGATCATCTTCTTTCTTCTTGAGGTAACCCCTCTGGCGATCACACTCCTTATTAGCACCACGTGCTCCCTCACACTCCCTTTTTGTCATTGTCTCCATTCTTCATCTTCTTATTATTATTTTTGTCTTAAAAGTGGATTTTCCATAATCTACAAATTGGCGATCAGGGTGGGACAACCACTATTTTTCTGTTGATTACCCCTTTCCTATCGGCACCCACGTGTGCCCTTTCCCATTGGCACCCACGTGTGCCATTTCCCCTTTGGCACCCACGTGTGCCCTTTCCCTTTGGTACCCACGGTACCCCTCCCTTGTGCCCTACGGGCACCCTCCACTGTGCACACTGCACACTCCAGGATCAGCCAGTCCAGTGATTTTCCTAAATTAACGCCCTCTATAAAGGTGCTTTTTGAGTTAACGCCTTGATCCAGGGCGTCCTTTTTCTGTTTAACGCCTTCTGCCAAGGCGTCTTTCATCACGTCTCTTGGTTTTTAACTTTGTCTGTGAATTCGCGCCCTTCTCTACGGACGTCCTTTTATTGATTAGCGCCTTACATTAAGGCGTGTTTTTATTTTGATCATGTGCACCACTCACATTTGAGGCCCTCTGTCAGAGGCGTCCTTTTCACATATAGCGCCTCACACTAAGGCGCGATTTTGCACTGTCTGTGAGCGCCTCACAGTGATTCACGACAGCCGCACTGTCGTCTCTTCCATTAGTAGCGACTGCTTCAGAGTCGTCTCTTTCCTCTGCGTTCACAGAGACTTGCTTCCTATGTTTATTCATGCTGGATTGATTCTTACATTCATCATTTGATTATATTGGTGTGATCTGCGTATATTATTCTGCATTTTGTAGCATTGGGTTGAGAGACCTCCTCTCTCTACACTAGGATTCCACACACCTCTCTTGGAATCGGGATAACCCACCATTGAGCATTCCGTCTCTTTGGACCGAAAATTCCTTTTCCAAGACCTCCGTAAGTCCCCGCACCCGTGGATTCCCTCACGGACGCCGGGCTGGTTGTACCTTGAGGTACCCGGAGTTTAGATAGCCCACCGTTGGTGAGGAGAGAAAAAGAACTTAGTTAACCCGGATATCACAATCGAAACTCACAACTAAGTTCTACACTACAAAGAGAGAGGATTGTACATCAATTTAATTCACTCTAATCTCAGACTTGAATCTAAAAGCTTGCGTTCATTACAACTTGTTTGCATAACTTGATTGGATTGAGTGATTACTGCCATTATAATTCCTCCAAAATAAGCTTCTCTGCTTAAACATGCAACTCCGTTCAGGTAAGATTATCAACATGGCAAGCTACGGGTACGCCTATGATGACGTGGAAGAGAATATTTTTGATCAATTTTATGAGGCACCCCTCCAAGATTCCATCTATCATGAGGGAAACCACTGATGGGGACATCACCTCCCATGCCCACGTTCACAGTTCGTCTCCTCGCCCTTGTTGCATCCGGCATGGTTTAGTCATTTAATATTGAGTCCTATGTAATTTTATTTGAGTCATTTGATGTATTTTCCCTTTTATTTGAGTCATGTTCCTAGGTCTTGCATTTATTTTCCTAAGTTTGAGTGTCATTAGATTGTGTAATGTGCTACTGGGCCCAATTCTTCGGGCTTGGCCCATGAGCCCCCCTACCCCTTCGGTTATTTATTATTGAGTCTTTTGTAAGGGACTTATTGTAAAATGTGGGTTTCCTATATATAGGGCCCCATTTCCTTCATTTGGAGGTAATGAATGAATCAATGAAAAATGCCATTTGAGTATTCAAACTTAGTTCTAGAGGAGTGAATCCTATAGTTGGGTGAGAAGCCCTAGGGGAGTGATTCCCCACCCCACCTCTCTCTCTTTCTCTCTCTTCCCCAAGTGGGGTTCGCCCCTTTCCTCTCTCCTCCCCTCTCCAACCACCTCCAACCCCCACCTACCCCATTAAAGCCACTCCACTTCCCATAGCCACCATTACTCCACTTCCCCCTAGTTCCAAGGAGATTCCTCCCCATTCCAACACCACCCTCCACATTCCAACACCACCTTCCCCATTCCAACACAATCACCCCTCTTCCCCACACAATCCCCCACATTCCAAAGCCATTTTGAATTTGAAATCCCCTTCCCTCTAAGTCTTGGCCACCCCTCTCTCCTCCCCCATAGGGCTAGTTCGCCCTTGCCCTCCACTCCCCTTCACCCCCACCATCACTCATCCTTGCTGAAACCTGCGCCCTAGCCTCCCTTCCACCATCTTCCTCATACCATTAGCACCCTTCCAACCCTCCCACATACTCCCTCCATCATCCCCTACCTCCCCTTCACCCTATAGTTCTTGCTTCCCCTTCTTCTTGGTGGTCTTTGGAAGCTCTATTCAAGTGCAGTTCGCTGTCCAGAAGCTACAGGTGAACCAGCAACTTGCAGCGGCCACCACGACTTCCTCCGGGTGAGTTTGAAGGCACAAGAGGCATCCACAGAAGAGTCTTCCTGTCTTCGTCCCAACAGAAGTGGTTTCGTCTTCATCCGAGCTGTGTGCTGCCCAAGAGCTTTGTTCTTCCACAACGGCGCAGAGCTGTCCCTGCTGAGTACCAGAACCCGATTAGAAGCTCTGCCACGACTAACCTTTGAGGAATCAGCTCTCAAGCTATTCTACAAAGTTCTTCTTCTTCCTGTCTCCTTTTAAAAACAAGAAGCAGAAGTCCATTCAGCGTCCGGGAACAGAAGTTACCAATTTTCTTCCACAATCGCGCGACTCTGCTTCCCACAGTCGGCACCAACTCCTCCTTACTCTTCTGGTTCCACAGATCGTCTCCGGCCTCTTCTGGTCTCCCCGTTTCTTCTGCGGGAAAGAGGACTCACCCACGATTCTAACGGAACTGACGGCACCTAATTCGGAGTTCGGGAGCGGCCAGGACAGCATCTTATTCCTACTATTGGTGACCTGCTACTGTCAGCTCGAGAACCAGAGGCCCTGTTCGAGCTCCCGCCCCGACCGGCAGTGACCCCAGGAGAAATTAACAAAATTCTGAAGCATCCCTGATCCTGTAATGAAGAGTTTCCCACTGGTCTCGTCCCCGGAAAAATTCCAGAGACAGATCTATAGCTCCGGCACCGACTGTCTATCCTCATTGGCTAAAAGGAGGCAGATTCAGCGTCTTCGTTGCTTCAACATCTTCGACTTAGTTTCCCCCTCCCCGCTTGGCCAGCTGAAGGCTTCTCCCTGTGTGGAGGTAGTTTTGATTGTAATCCTTTAATCCCCACCCCAAGATCCCCCTCCTGCGAGAGGCGTAGTGTTGTAATTGATTTGAGCAGGTCAAGCTACACCGCCGCGGCGTGTGGGGATCCACTCGCCTCCCCGCTCGCCCTCGTCTCCGAGCGGGACCGGTTTCTTCAAACCGGTCGAGTAGTGCTCAAACCCTCACTCCATTTAGTGCTTGTCTTTCAATATTAGTTCTTAATTCCGCTGGTTATGCGAGTGAGAGCCCGATCCTCAAGCCCCGTTGTCTTGAGTGATCACCGTGGGAAAATTGCAACCGGTGCCTTTGGCACTTTGTCGGCCCCCTTGATTTGGGCATCCACACCCTTTGGGAATCAAGTCTTGGCCTTGCTGGCTCTCTACCAGCAAGGGCCCAACCCCTCAACCTCATCTTGGCATTGCCAAGTTACCCCGGGCTTGGGTGAGCGACGATAGAGCGGTGGCCCAATTCGGCCCATTTGAATGCGATTGTGCTTGCTTGCATTAGGTCCGAGGTTGTGTCCCATCAATTGGTATCAGAGCAAGTCATTGACTTGTCTCTATCAAGTCAAGTCCTAGGGCATGCTTGCATTCTTGTCCGAACCGTGCATTGTCAAACCATCATTGTTAACATTGAGTCTTGGGTCACATGGCCCCTCTCCCAATCATATCCCATGCATGCTTACCTAATGGAGAGCCTGTAGAAATTGATTTCATTGACTTAGAACCTGAAAATTGGGTGTCCCCCGATATCATTACCTCTCTTTGTAGGACCGGACAAATTGTGTACAATGGAGACCAAGTCTTTATTGAATTCCATAAATGGTTCGGGAAGACTAAGTATTTGGATGGGGCTTGGTGTCAAAAGGGAACATTGGCGGGTCCATGTATAATCCTAGGTAAGAAATGGTTAGATGAAAGGAATGCCGACATCGACCCAACACGTCGGACTTGCCTAGTGCATCCGCCACACCTTTCGGGAACCTTTAAATTCAACAACCTTGTATTCTCCCACCTGCGGGAATCCCGCCCTTGTTCACCACCCCGGGTGCACCATACTCCGGCCATCATCACCCCACCATCAAAGAACCTTCCCACTCCATTAGCTTTGGAAGAAGTAGTCCACCCACTTTACCACATGAAGACAACTACCTCTCGGGAACCTATCCCCTCCATGGAGAGCACCCATGTCCCAATTGAAGAGGAAGCCTCGCACGAGGATCTTCACCCTCCACCACCCCCTATAGATAAGGTCGAATTCATCTTGGAAGAGTCCCTTATTAGTTGGCTAAAGAAGAGCCCAATAAGAGAGATCACGGCCCACGATTGCCTTCCCATAAAGGAAAACCTTCCCCTAGTGCACATCTCCTCCTATCACACCATAATCCAAACATCCTACCAAGTGGAAACTTTAGAGGACCTTCTCAAGGGCATAGCATGGCAATTAGAGATGACTAGCATGTTGACCCCTATGGTCGAACAACCTAGGAGCCTTAGCCTCCTACACCTATGCATAGGGTCTATCACCTCGGTTTGCACCATTGGTTGCTACACTAGCGACCTCCTTCTATTCCTCCCTACACCCGATGAGCCCAACCTTCTCCTCGATTTAGAGCTTCTTATCTCGGGTAGAAAGCCAAGCCCTCCACTCATGGCCGACCCACTTGTCAAGAACATTGGCCCAACTATCATGGAGAAGGATGACTTAGCACCTTTTAAGGATCTTGAGGACATGGAGTTCCTCCCCCTAGATGACCCATTTTATGATCCATATGATCCATTCCAATGGGAGTCAAGGGACTCATATGACCCAACCATCTTACCAACCACCCACCCTTTCCTACCCTCACCCACCATATTGGGCCAAACCCACCTCATCCATGACCCGGGTTACACCTTGGGAGCCATGACCTTGGGCCACATATCTATAGGTAATAAGGTTGTGCCCCACCCCATGATGACCACCTTCTTAGATCCATTCGATCCTTTCCAATGGGAGTTCAAAGGTTGTCCCACACCTATACACATGGAAGTCACCTTTGGGAAAAGCATGCATGTGTCTAGGCTTACCATACCCCTTGGCATGAACACTATGTTGGGTCCTTTCATTCATATCACCCACATGTCAAGTAGAAAGTATGAGTGGTCCACATTCGGATGTCATGGTCCTCCTACATTCATCATGGATCTTAAGCATGTCAAAAGCATCTACGGATGTCCGGGTCCCCCCACATTCATCACCACTTTGCATGATAGGTTCACCTACGGGTGCACCGGCCCACCTAGGCCCACCAAAGTCTACATGACAACATTGCATGATAAGTCCACATATGGTTGCCCCGGCCCTCCAAAATCCATCAAAGTCTTCTTGGCATCAAAGCATGATCGGTCTACTTTTGGTTGCCCAGGTCCACCCATCACCCCTAGAATGTCAACATTCACGAAATTGCATGAAAGCCTTTGCAAGAACATAAGCAAAAAGAATGAGGCTTACAAGAGGCGGGCCGACTCTCATCGGCGTCACCGAGACTTCCATGAGGGTGACTTTGTGATGGTAAGGACGGAGAGGCTCTCCCCGGGAGCCAACTCTAAACTGAGGCCACGTGGGGCTGGTCCCTTCCAGGTCTTGAGGCGCATTGGTGCAAATGCCTACGAGTTAGAGATCCCTGAGGAGTATGCAATAAGTCCCACATTCAATGTTGCCGACCTAGTGTCATATAAGGGATCCACTGTGGTACCTAGTGAGGAGATTGAGCCTACTTCTTCCCTTGAGAGAGCACCCACCCATGAGGAGAGATCACCAGCCAAGAGAGCCCAGCGTGAACAAATTGATCAAATATTGGATGAACAAGTCACTACCACTCGGATCAAGGTATACGAGCGCTATCTCGGCAGGTGGATGGATCGGTCTCGTTCGGAAGACTTGAGGGCAGTACCACTTCTACACCCTCCAAGGAGGGAAGGACACTTACTCGACGGAGTCAAGTTCTCCGCACCCCGGGAGTATGATGGGGACATCACCTCCCATGCCCACGTTCACAGCTCATCTCCTCGCCCCAGTTGCATCCGGCATGGTTTAGTCATTTAATTTTGAGTCCTATGTAATTTTATTTGAGTCATTTGATGTATTTTCCCTTTTATTTGAGTCATGTTCCTAGGTCTTGCATTTATTTTCCTAAGTTTGAGTGTCATTAGATTGTGTAATGTGCTATTGGGCCCAATTCTTCGGGCTTGGCCCATGAGCCCCCCCTACCCCTTCGGTTATTTGTTATTGAGTCTTTTGTAAGGGACTTATTATAAAATGTGGGTTTCCTATATATAGGGCCCCATTTCCTTCATTTGGAGGTAATGAATGAATCAATGAAAAATGCCATTTGAGTATTCAAACTTAGTTCTAGAGGAGTGAATCCTATAGTTGGGTGAGAAGCCCTAGGGGAGTGATTCCCCACCCCACCTCTCTCTCTTTCTCTCTCTTCCCCAAGTGGGGTTCGCCCCTTTCCTCTCTCCTCCCCTCTCCAACCACCTCCAACCCCCACCTACCCCATTAAAGCCACTCCACTTCCCATAGCCACCATTACTCCACTTCCCCCTAGTTCCTAGGAGATTCCTCCCCATTCCAACACCACCCTCCACATTCCAACACCACCTTCCCCATTCCAACACAATCACCCCTCTTCCCCACACAATCCCCCACATTCCAAAGCCATTTTGAATTTGAAATCCCCTTCCCTCCAAGTCTTGGCCGCCCCTCTCTCCTCCCCCATAGGGCTAGTTCGCCCTTGCCCTCCACTCCCCTTCACCCCCACCATCACTCATCCTTGCTGAAACCTGCGCCCTAGCCTCCCTTCCACCATCTTCCTCATACCATTAGCACCCTTCCAACCCTCCCACATACTCCCTCCATCATCCCCTACCTCCCCTTCTCCCTATAGTTCTTGCTTCCCCTTCTTCTTGGTGGTCTTTGGAAGCTCTATTCAAGTGCAGTTCGCTGTCCAGAAGCTGTAGGTGAACCAGCAACTTGCAGCGGCCACCACGACTTCCTCCGGGTGAGTTTGAAGGCACAAGAGGCATCCACAGAAGAGTCTCCCTGTCTTCGTCCCAACAGAAGTGGTTTCGTCTTCATCCGAGCTGTGTGCTGCCCAAGAGCTTTGTTCTTCCACAACGGCGCAGAGCTGTCCCTGCTGAGTACCAGAACCAGATTAGAAGCTCTGCCACGACTAACCTTGGAGGAATCAGCTCTCAAGCTATTCTACAAAGTTCTTCTTCTTCCTGTCTCCTTTTAGAAACAAGAAGCAAAAGTCCATTCAGCATCCGGGAACAGAAGTTACCAATTTTCTTCCACAATCGCGCGACTCTGCTTCCCACAGTCGACACCAACTCCTCCTTACTCTTATGGTTCCACAGATCGTATCCGGCCTCTTCTGGTGTCCCTGTTTCTTCTGCGGGAAAGAGGACTCACCCACGGTTCTAACGGAACTGACGGCACCTAATTCGGAGTTTGGGAGCGGCCGGGACAACATCTTCTTCCTACTATTGGTGACCTGCTACTGTCAGCCCGAGAACCAGAGGCCCTGTTCGAGCTCCCGCCCCGACCGGCAGTGACCCCAGGAGAAATTAACAAAATTCTGAAGCATCGCTGATCCTGTAACGAAGAGTTTCCCACTGGTCTCGTCCCCGGCAAAATTCCAGAGACAGATGTATAGCTCCGGCACCAACTGTCTATCCTCATTGGCTGAAAGGAAGCAGATTCGGCGTCTTCGTTGCTTCAACATCTTCGACTTAGTTTCCCCCTCCCCGCTTGGCCGGCTGAAGGCTCCTCCCTGTGTGGAAGTAGTTTTGATTGTAATCCTTTAATCCCCACCCCAAGATCCCCCTCCTGCGAGAGGCGTAGTGTTGTAATTGATTTGAGCAGGTCAAGCTACACCGCCGCGGCGTGTGGGGATCCACTCGCCTCCCCGCTCGCCCTCGTCTCCGAGCGGGACTGGTTTCTTCAAACCGGTCGAGTAAGTGCTCAAACCCTCACTCCATTTAGTGCTTATCTTTCAATATTAGTTCTTAATTCCGCTGGTTATGCGAGTGAGAGCCCGATCCTCAAGCCCCGTTGTCTTGAGTGATCACCGTGGGAAAATTGCAACCGGTGCCTTTGGCACTTTGTCGGCCCCCTTGATTTGGGCATCCACACCCTTTGGGAATCAAGTCTTGGCCTTGCTGGCCCTCTACCAACAAGGGCCCAACCCCTCAACCTCACCTTGGCATTGCCAAGTTACCCCGGGCTTGGGTGAGCGACGATAGAGCGGTGGCCCAATTCGGCCCATTTGAATGCGATTGTGCTTGCTTGCATTAGGTCCGAGGTTGTGTCCCATCAATTGGTATCAGAGCAAGTCATTGACTTGTCTCTATCAAGTCAAGTCCTAGGGCATGCTTGCATTCTTGTCCGAACCGTGCATTGTCAAACCATCATTGTTAACATTGAGTCTTGGGTCACATGGCCCCTCTCCCAATCATATCCCATGCATGCTTACCTAATGGAGAGCCTGTAGAAATTGATTTCATTGACCTAGAATCTGAAAATTGGGTGTCCCCCGATATCATTACCTCTCTTTGTAGGACCGGACAAATTGTGCACAATGGAGACCAAGTCTTTATTGAATTCCATAAATGGTTCGGGAAGACTAAGTATTTGGATGGGGCTTGGTGTCAAAAGGGAACATTGGCGGGTCCATGTACAATCCTAGGTAAGAAATGGTTAGATGAAAGGAATGCCGGCATCGACTCAACATGTCGGACTTGCCTAGTGCATCCGCCACACCTTTCGGGAACCTTTAAATTCAACAACCTTGTATTCTCCCACCTGCGGGAATCCCGCCCTTGTTCACCACCCCGGGTGCACCATACTCCGGCCATCATCACCCCACCATCAAAGAACCTTCCCACTCCATTAACTTTGGAAGAAGTAGTCCACCCACTTTACCACATGAAGATAACTACCTCTCGGGAACCTATCCCCTCCATGGAGAGCACCCATGTCCCAATTGAAGAGGAAGCCTCACACGAGGATCTTCACCCTCCACCACCCCCTATAGATAAGGTCGAATTCATCTTGGAAGAGTCCCTTATTAGTTGGCTAAAGAAGAGCCCAATAAGAGAGATCACGGCCCACGATTGCCTTCCCATAAAGGAAAACCTTCCCCTAGTGTACATCTCCTCCTATCACACCATAATCCAAACATCCTACCAAGTGGAAACTTTAGAGGACCTTCTCAAGGGCATAGCATGGCAATTAGAGATGACTAGCATATTGACCCCTATGGTCGAACAACCTAGGAGCCTTAGCCTCCTACACCTATGCATAGGGTCTATCACCTCGGTTTGCACCATTGGTTGCTACACTAGCGACCTCCTTCTATTCCTCCCTACACCCGATGAGCCCAACCTTCTCCTCGATTTAGAGCTTCTTATCTCGGGTAGAAAGCCAAGCCCTCCACTCATGGCCGACCCACTTGTCAAGAACATTGGCCCAACTATCATGGAGAAGGATGACTTAGCACCTTTTAAGGATCTTGAGGACATGGAGTTCCTCCCCCTAGATGACCCATTTTATGATCCATATGATCCATTCCAATGGGAGTCAAGGGACTCATATGACCCAACCATCTTACCAACCACCCACCCTTTCCTACCCTCACCCACCATATTGGGCCAAACCCACCTCATCCATGACCCGGGTTACACCTTGGGAGCCATGACCTTGGGCCACATATCCCTAGGTAATAAGGTTGTGCCCCACCCCATGATGACCACCTTCTTAGATCCATTCGATCCTTTCCAATGGGAGTTCAAAGGTTGTCCCACACCTATACACATGGAAGTCACCTTTGGGAAAAGTATGCATGTGTCTAGGCTTACCATACCCCTTGGCATGAACACTATGTTGGGTCCATTCATTCATATCACCCACATGTCAAGTAGAAAGTATGAGTGGTCCACATTCGGATGTCATGATCCTCCTTCATTCATAATGGATCTTAAGCATGTCAAAAGCATCTACGGATGTCCGGGTCCCCCCACATTCATCACCACTTTACATGATAGGTTCACCTACGGGTGCCCCAGCCCACCTAGGCCCACCAAAGTCTACATGACAACATTGCATGATAAGTCCACATATGGTTGCCCCGGCCCTCCAAAATCCATCAAAGTCTTCTTGGCATCAAAGCATGATCGGTCTACTTTTGGTTGCCCAGGTCCACCCATCACCCCTAGAATGTCAACATTCACGAAATTGCATGAAAGCCTTTGCAAGCACATAAGCAAAAAGAATGAGGCTTACAAGAGGCGGGCCGACTCTCATCGGCGTCACCGAGACTTCCATGAGGGTGACTTTGTGATGGTAAGGACGGAGAGGCTCTCCCCGGGAGCCAACTCTAAACTGAGGCCACGTGGGGCTGGTCCCTTCCAGGTCTTGAGGCGCATTGGTGCAAATGCCTACGAGTTAGATCTCCCTGAGGAGTATGCAATAAGTCACACATTCAATGTTGCCGACCTAGTGTCATATAAGGGACCCACGGTGGTACCTAGTGAGAAGATTGAGCCTACTTCTTCCCTTGAGAGAGCACCCACCCGTGAGGAGAGATCACCAGCCAAGAGAGCCCAGCGTGAACAAATTGATCAAATATTAGATGAACAAGTCACTACCACTCGGACTAAGGTATACGAGCGCTATCTCGGCAGGTGGATGGATCGGTCTCGTTCGGAAGACTTGAGGGCAGTACCACTTCTACATCCTCCAAGGAGGGAAGGACACTTACTCGACGGAGTCGAGTTCTCCGCACCCCGGGAGTATGATGGCGACATCACCTCCCATGCCCACGTTCACAACTCGTCTCCTCGCCCCAGTTGCATCCGACATGGTTTAGTCATTTAATTTTGAGTCCTATGTAATTTTATTTGAGTCATTTGATGTATTTTCCCTTTTATTTGAGTCATGTTCCTAGGTCTTGCATTTATTTTCCTAAGTTTGGGTGTCATTAGATTGTGTAATGTGCTATTGGGCCCAATTCTTCGGGCTTGGCCCATGAGCCCCCCCTACCCCTTCGGTTATTTGTTATTGAGTCTTTTGTAAGGGACTTATTGTAAAATGTGGGTTTCCTATATATAGGGCCCCATTTCCTTCATTTGGAGGTAATGAATGAATCAATGAAAAATGCCATTTGAGTATTCAAACTTAGTTCTAGAGGAGTGAATCCTATAGTTGGGTGAGAAGCCGTAGGGGAGTGATTCCCCACCCCACCTCTCTCTCTTTCTCTCTCTTCCCCAAGTGGGGTTCGCCCCTTTCCTCTCTCCTCCCCTCTCCAACCACCTCCAAGCCCCACCTACCCCATTAAAGCCACTCCACTTCCCATAGCCATTACTCCACTTCCTCCTAGTTCCAAGGAGATTCCTCCCCATTCCAACACCACCCTCCACATTCCAACACCACCTTCCCCATTCCAACACAATCACCCCTCTTCCCCACACAATCCCCCACATTCCAAAGCCATTTTGAATTTGAAATCCCCTTCCCTCCAAGTCTTGGCCGCCCCTCTCTCCTCCCCCATAGGGCTAGTTCGCCCTTGCCCTCCACTCCCCTTCACCCCCACCATCACTCATCCTTGCTGAAACCTGCGCCCTAGACTCCCTTCCACCATCTTCCTCATACCATTAGCACCCTTCCAACCCTCCCACATACTCCCTCCATCATCCCCTACCTCCCCTTCTCCCTATAGTTCTTGCTTCCCCTTCTTCTTGGTGGTCTTTGGAAGCTCTATTCAAGTGCAGTTCGCTGTCCAGAAGCTGCAGGTGAACCAGCAACTTCCAGCGGCCACCATGACTTCCTCCGGGTGAGTTTGAAGACACAAGAGGCATCCACAGAAGAGTCTCCCTGTCTTCGTCCCAACAGAAGTGGTTTCGTCTTCATCCGAGCTGTGTGCTGCCCAAGAGCTTCGTTCTTCCACAACAGCGCAGAGCTGTCCCTGCTGAGTACCAGAACCGGATTAGAAGCTCTGCCACGACTAACCTTGGAGGAATCAGCTCTCAAGCTCTTCTAAAAAGTTCTTCTTCTTCCTGTCTCCTTTCAGAAACAAGAAACAGAAGTCCATTCAGCATCCAGGAACAGAAGTTACCAATTTTCTTCCACGATCGCGCGACTCTACTTCCCACAGTCGGCACCGACCCCTCCTTACTCTTCTTGTTCCACAGATCGTCTCCGTCCTCTTCTGGTGTCCCTGTTTCTTCTGCGGGAAAGAGGACTCACCCACGGTTGTAACGGAACTGACGGCACCTAATTCGGAGTTTGGGAGCGGCCGGGACGGCATCTTCTTCCTACTGTTAATGACTTGCTACTGTCAGCCCAAGAACTAGAGGCCCTGTTCATGCTCCCGCCCCGACCGGCAGCGACCCCAGGAGAAATTAAAAAAATTCTGAAGCATCCCTGATCCTGTAATGAAGAGTTTCCCACTAGTTTCATCCCCGGAAAAATTCCAGAGACAGATCTATAGCTCTGGCACCGACTGTCTGTCCTCATTGGCTGAAAGGAGGCAGATTCGGCATCTTCGTTGCTTCAACATCTTCGACTTAGTTTCCCCCTCCCCGCTTGGCCGGCTGAAGGCTCCTCCCTGTGTGGAGGTAGTTTTGATTGTAATCTTTTAATCCCCACCCCAAGACCCCCCTCCTGCGAGAGGCGTAGTGTTGTAATTGATTTGAGCAGGTCAAGCTACACCGCCGCGGCGTGTGGGGATCCACTCGCCTGCCCGCTCGCCCTCGTCTCCGAGCGGGACCGGTTTCTTCAAACCGATCGAGTAAGTACTCAAACCCTCACTCCATTTAGTGCTTGTCTTTCAATATTAGTTTTTAATTCCGCTGGTTATGCGAGTGAGAGCCCGATCCTCAAGCCCCGTTGTCTTGAGTGATCACCGTGGGAAAATTGCAACCGGTGCCTTTGGCACTTTGTCGGCCCCCTTGATTTGGGCATCCACACCCTTTGGGAATCAAGTCTTGGCCTTGCTGGCCCTCTACCAGCAAGGGCCCAACCCCTCAACCTCACCTTGGCATTGCCAAGTTACCCCGGGCTTGGGTGAGCGATGATAGAGCGGTGGCCCAATTCGGCCCATTTGAATGCGATTGTGCTTGCTTGCATTAGGTCCGAGGTTGTGTCACATCAACCACCCTCCGTCTCAAGTTCATTATTCTCAAATTCATGTGGTTGACACCACAACTCACGAGGTTGAACCCTCTTCTCAGGCTTTACCATCCAATCAGAACACATCGGGGAACACCTCCCCATCCTTCAATGTCAATGATTTGATTCACGCTCTATCTCAGTTGGACGATTCCCAGCGGCAGGCAGTTCAGGTCGCTTTGAAAGGGAAATCTATTCACTCTTCATCTTCCAATCCCCCTCCGGTCGCGAGTGGCCATCACGTTGTTAATGACCAGGCGGTCTTGCACAAACCCTCCTCTTGTCCACCAACGCCCGGTGCGGCCATGCCGGCCCAACAGGCAAGTTATTTCGCGGCTAGGCCCCAATTCTTTCAACCTCCCCAAATTCTAAGGACGCCTATGCCAAATACCTTCATTCCAAATTCGGCCCCAGTCGAGTCAGACACTAATGCTTTGCTCCTTCAGAAATTGGCTAGTATGGAAGAACAACTCAACAAGGTTACTACTGCCAAGAATGCTCCAGAGATCTCTTTGCCTACATTGCCAGTTTTTCACTTACCACCTTCTGAGATGCCGAATTTTCGGCGATACAATGGAACTGGCAATCCATTTATTCACTTGAAGGATTTTATGTATGAGATCTCTTTTTGGCAAGGCAACAAAGCCTCACTGGCTTATTTGTTTAGAAGATCCCTAGAGGGGCCAGCCCTCGAGTGGTTTTATTCCTTGGATCCGACAGATGCCAGCAATTTTGATGTGGTTCAAAGGAAATTCTTGCAGAAGTATAGGGACCGGGTTGGACCCTCTCTATCTGTTACGGACCTGGTTGCAGAGAAAATGAAGCCCGAGGAGGACTTCATCATATTTGCTGATAGATGGCGATCAATGGCCGAGAAATTGAAAGATACTTTGTCAGAACTAGAGCAGGTTAAAATGATTATTTCAAATGCAACCACTCAGTTCCGGCATATATTAGCCATGAACAGATTGACCACCATGGAGGAGCTCTATGAAAGAGCTCAATATATTCAAACTCAGATGAAGGATTCGCCCATCATGGGCATGTTTGAACCGAAACCACGGTTGGTCAAGAAAAATACAAATGTCAACAATAGCGGGCCCACGACTGAGGGCACCGTCATCAATGAGCAAGTTGGCGCGGTCGGCAACCCCACACCTTTTCGCCAATCTAACCCACGACCCCCGCCACCTCCATAACAAAACACCCCCTTCCACTCACCCCCACAACACCAATTTGCTCCTCAACCTTCCCTTGCTCCTCCACAAAACCAAACGCCACATACAGACCCCTCAACTCCGCAACAGTACCACCAAGTACCGCCACCCACCAACTATGGCCCGCAACAACAACAACAAAGGAGACCACTTGGCCCCAAAAGGGCCCATTATCCGCCATTGCCAGAAAGTCTCCCAGATATATTTAATGCCCTGATGGCTGCTAATCTACTCATGCTACCAAAAGAAAGGACATCGTGGCCCGCTAATGTTGACACGTACCGCTATTGTGTTTTCCACCGCTCCCCTAGTCACAATATTGACCATTGCTTTCACTTCAAGGACTACATCTATGATTTAAATGACCAGGGTGGCATTAATTGGGACGAGATGAGACAGTTCATCGCTGCTATGAAAGTAAGAAGGCCTCCTCGGCAACAGCAGGCTCAGCAGCCGCATCAACCAGCTCCACCAGTACAACAGCAAGCTCCAGCACCTCAGCAAGATATGGGGATTGTCCACAACCCATTGCCGGAGCACCAAGCAAATCAGCATGTGAACCCAGTCACGTCTCTCCATGAAGTAGAGAGAGGGCAAGGATGGCACGAAGAAAATGCCTCTGTCGAGACATTCAATCATAATTCAAATCAACCTCCGTGCCTTTTGCACACACTTCCTTCTTCTTCTACCCCTCAATGAGGTCGCCCCCTTTTGCCCCCCGTTAACCCATCTGTCCCCACTAATTCTTCATCCTTGCCAACCCGATCTCTCCTTACCCGTCCACCACGACCACAGCCTCCGACGCAACAAACTCCATCATTCGCCACCAATCCTTCGCCATCACCATCTAGGCCACTCCTCATTCGCCCGTCACCAGCACCGGTTACATCCACTACCATCACTCCTCCGCCGGCAAGGACACCTCCACCATCAGCTCAGCCACCATTTATACCCCGAACCCTCCTTGTTCAATCCGCTAGCACTTCCCACACTCGGGCACCCCTTCCTACTCCTACGCCTCCTACGGGGGCTGCCTTGTCAAATTCCTCACCGATTTCTTCTTCAAACACTCCTCCACCAATTTTCAATGCTAACACCCCTTCTTCTTCCAATCCTCCCTCCATCCTTGCCCCGACAAAGGTGCGTCGAACCATGGCACCGCTCCGCAGTGGACGGATGTTCCAACGCATCTTTCCCCAGAGAGAGCAGGAGCCCGCACAGGGGCCAAATGAACAAGAGCATGAGCAAGAGTCCGTGCCAGGCACTCAATATGATTTACTGAAGCATCTTGACCGAACTCCAGCAAGAATCTCTATTCTAGAATTGATTAAGAGGTCAACCACTCATCAATTGGCTTTAAAGGAATACTTACAGAAAGTTATGGTCAATGAGGACATCCCTGCCGAGCAGATAACCACAGTCTTGACGCCCGCTAGCAGTCAGCCGGCAATTACTTTTTATGAACATGAATTGGCACCTCAACCGGCAAGAAAGTATGCTTTATGCATCACAGTGGATATCAATAAGGTGGTAGTAAAACAATGTTTGGTGGACACTGGGGCATCCATCAATGTATTGCCGCCCACCACTTTGAAGATGTGCGGCATTCCAGAAAATCAGATTCGGCCATCTACCATAACAGTCACAGCATACGACAATACTAAGAAACCTACTTTGGGCATGATAACATTAAAGGTTAGTTTGGGTCCAGCAACAATCACAGTCGATTTTCACATTTTGGATATGGATCCAACATTCAATGGCATCTTGGGTCGCCCCTATATTCAACAGTTAGATGCAGTGCCCTCTACAAATCACCAATGCCTCAAGTTTCCACACAAGGGCCGCATTATCAAGGTGACTAGCATGCCGATCCTGCCTGATGAAGACATACACCTAGCAACGTCAGTTCCTTCTATTTGACCTTCCAACAAACCGTTGCTATCAGTGCTGGATATCCCTCACCCACAGCCGATGCCACCCGAGACAGTTACAACAGTTGCCATGACACCCCTAACTTCCAAGGGGAAGAAGAAGAAGAACACAATGAACACCCCGGGATGGAATATTTTGACGAAGATGGGGTACCAGGTCGGCAAAGGCCTGGGTGTCAATTGTCAGGGCAGAACTAAGCCTGTCAAGCCACAAAGATTGATTGCACGGGGCGGCCTAGGCTATAAATGACCAAGCAAGAATGAAGAAGAACCATGGGCAGTTATGACCTCCACTTTGAAGACAGATCGCC
Source organism: Amorphophallus konjac (assembly GCA_022559845.1). Lineage (NCBI taxonomy): Eukaryota > Viridiplantae > Streptophyta > Magnoliopsida > Alismatales > Araceae > Amorphophallus > Amorphophallus konjac. The sequence goes on from CM040117.1 coordinate 47,918,943, forward strand.
AACCGCTCACTTGGACATTGCAGACACATTTTATTAAAGGTGGCGTCCAAGATAATGAGCAGACTACAATAATCACTTCTATGTTAGACTGTCAAGACGTTTATGCTAGACAGTTTGCTCGACATATTGCTCCACTGGTTACATACAAAGCCCTGGAATCTCTAAGGCCTGATAAGAGAAGGAAAATGGATGATCCAGAGTGTGACTGGTATAGATGGTTTGATATGAATGACATCACTATTGCCTTAGGCCGTCTCTTTATGCCGACAGATCCGGAATGGCCGCCACTGATCCATGACTTGATTGAAAAGCCTGTTGTGATAACAGACAAGAGGCAGCTGCTGAGTGATTATACAGACACTGGAGAGCCTGATGTACCATATGAAGAAGGATTTACAATAGATAGGCTGTGGGCCGGCCTCTTCTCTTTCACTTCTATGCATCCGTCACTTCTTGCTTCTCTGCATTCTCAATTGTTTTCTCATGTGCCGAGACCGCCTCCGATCATGATCAGCTTTTCTCCAAATTCAATGCAAGTCTCTCTTTCAATTCCTCCCTTGCTCCTCGAGCAATTTTCCAAACTCTCCATCACACCCCCGCGTGGGTCGTCTTTGATTCAATCTTTCTCCAATCTTTCAATCTCCACTCCTCCTTCTATTCTCCCTTCACACTACTTTCTCCTTGGAAAATAAAATAAAAATGAAGATAAAAAAGAAAACGAAAAAGAAAAAAAATGCCAAAATTCCAACTTCTTCATCCTCCATCTCTGTTGAGGAGACCTCTTATCTCCTCTCTGAGTGTGCCCCGACCCAGGGGCCGCTCTTCCAAGATTCACTAATAAACCTTTTCCACCCCTCCTGCAAGGGGTCCTCATCTGTATCCCCTCCTGCATCTACTTTTTCACCCCCTCCCTTTTCTTCTTCTAATGATCAAGCTAGCTACTCTTCTTCTTCTAATAATAAAATTCATGGGGTAGTTTCACATAGGAAATCCAAGGGTAAGCAGATTCCATGCAGATTCTTGATAGAATTGGCTAGAAGATGCCGGGCATGCTCAACCCTCCCCGAATTCCTAGAGAATCCGATTATCCTGCCAGAGTTAGAATATGAGGGTACTTGTGCTTCTTATGAGGGTTTTGGTGTCTATGAGATTATGAATGATGAAGACCCTGTTGAAGAGGGGGATGAAAGTTATGAAGAATATGAGGACGAGGCTGATGCCCTTGCTAGTGGCATGAGAAGATTTGACGAACCATCAGCCTCAGTAGAAGAGCCTACCAAAGAAATAAATTTGGGTACGGAAGAAGACCCTAGGATTGTCCTCATCAGCAAGAATTTGCCGCCTGCCGAAGAGGAGGCACTTATTTTGGTACTTCAAGAGTACAAGGACGCGTTTGCGTGGAATTATGAAGATATGCCTGGATTAGACCCTGCGCTCGTTGAACATCGGCTTACACTTAAGCCAGGGTCTGTCCCAATCAAACAGCGGTTGAGACGTTTCCACCCTAACATGGCTTTAAAGATGAAAGAAGAGGTCAACAAGCTTCATAAGGCTAGATTTGTTAGAGTTGTCCTCTATCCGAACTGGGTGGCTAACATCGTCCCGGTCATGAAGAAAGATGGAAAGGTTCGGGTTTGTATAGACTTTCGGGACCTCAACCGTGCGTGTCCTAAAGATGACTTCCCCCTACCTCATATTGATGTTTTGATTGATAATACGGCAGGATTTGAGACTCTTTTCTTCATGGATGGTTTTTCGGGTTATAATCAAATTCGCTTGGCTGAAGAAGACCAAGAGAAAACATCGTTCACTACACCATGGGGTACATATTGCTATGTGGTCATGCCTTTTGGACTCAAGAATGCTGGAGCCACTTATCAGAGGGCTATGATGGCAATTTTTCATGATATGATTCATATTTATATTGAGGTGTATGTGGATGATCTGGTAGTAAAATCAAGAACAAAGATTGAGCATCCTGGGGTTTTAGCTAAAGTCTTGCGAAGATCACGAGAATATCAGTTGAAAATGAACCCCAAAAAGTGTGTATTTGGTGTTTCATCACGGAAGTTGCTTGGATTTATTATCAGCAAAAGAGGAATTGAAGTTGATCCCAATAAGGCAAAGGCCATCAGAGATATGCCTCCTCCCAAGAATTTGAAGGAAGTTCGAGGATTAATCGGGAGGTTGCAATTTATTCGCCGCTTCGTCTCCCAGCACTCACAAAGATGCAGGCCGTTTTACGAGCTTACTAAGCCGGGGGTCAAGTTTAATTGGGATGACAAGTGTCAGGCAACTTTTGACGGATTGAAGGATTATCTGGCCAATCCTCCTGTCCTGAGGCCGCCAATTCCGGGCAAACCACTTATCCTCTATGTTTCTGTCCTGGATGACTCTGTAGGTGCTGTCCTAGCTCAAGTGGATGAAGAAGGAAAGGAGAGGGCAGCATACTACTTGTCTAAACTTCTCAACCCTTGTGAGCAGAGGTACTCAGCCATGGAGAAGACTTGCGCTGCTTTAGTCTGGGTAGTTCAGAAGTTAAAACATTATTTCTTAGCTCACGAGATTCACCTCATTGCTCGCATGAATCCGATTAAATTCCTTCTTGAAAAATCTGTCCTTACCGACCGATTGGCACGCTGGCAAAGTTTTCTCTCTCAATTTGACATCACTTACATTCAACAGAAAGCAATCAAAGGTTATGCCATCGCCGAACATCTTGCTCACCACCCTCTCCCTCGATTTGATCCTGTCAATTCAGAGTTTCCAGATGAAGAACTAATGTCCATTAATCAACCCCACGATCCTATGTGGACATTACATTTTGATGGAGCTCTAAATTCCCAAGGAAGAGGGATCGGCATGGTTCTTTTAACACCAGAAGGGGTCACCATCCCATTTGCTGCTCAGCTCACTTTTCCTGTCACGAACAATATAGCTGAGTATGAGGCCCTTTTGGCCGGTCTTCAAACCGCTCATAAATATGGTGTTACCCAATTACGAATCGTGGGTGACAGTCAACTCATTCTATGCCAGGTGCTTGTCAAGTGCCGCACTATCAATCCTAAACTCAAGCCCTACCAGGAACTTGCTTCAGCTTATGCCAAACTCTTCACCAAGTTGATCTTCGTCCATGTCCCTCGAAGCCAGAACATCTTAGCTGACGCTCTTGCCTCTTTGGCCTCTGCTTTAGTCTTTCCTCTCCAACAAGATTTTCACGTTCCTCTCATTCATCAGCGTGACACTCCAGCTATTAAGGATCGTGCATTCCTCGACATTAGGGACGAGGTGCTCGAGAAGGTCAGGCGGAGTGAAGCTCTTAAAGGCAAAGAGGTCATGTTGTTAGATTGGGAAGAAGAATTGGCTGATGAAGAGAAACCTTGGTATTATGAGATTGCCAGATATTGCAATGATCAATCCTATCCCGAAGAAGCCACTGTGGAAGAAAGGAAAGCAATCAGAAGAGTGGCTCAACGGTATGTTTTGGTTGGAGGTGTGCTCTATAGAAGAGGGCTCACGGGTGTTTTATTAAGATGCCTCGACGATGATGAATCCTGGAAGGTCGTGGAAGAGGCGCATTCAGGAGTGTGTGGTGGTCATGTGAACAGCCAGATGCTAGCTAAGAAGATCCTTAGGCTAGGCTTCTATTGGCCAACTCTAGAAGAGGATTGTTCCATCTATGTTCGAAGGTGTGTTAAGTGCCAACTGCACGCTGACAAGATTCATTCTCCTGCTTCTTCACTCCATCCTATGTCCTCCCCATGGCCTTTCTCCATGTGGGCCTTCGATATCATTGGACCTCTTGGTGACTCGAACCTCCTCACGAAGCAAAAATCATTCATCCTCACGGCAACGGAGTACTTCACCAAGTGGGCGGAAGCGGAAGCATTCGTGGAGATCAAAGCATCAACCGTCTGCAAATTCATAATGAAGAATATCATCGCCAGATTCGACATCCCGAGTACCATCATCACCGACAATGGACCTCAATTCATCTCTCAAGAGCTCAAGGATCTTTGCAACAGGTATAACATTGCATTGCATCATTCTTCTCCCTATTATCCGCAAGGCAATGGCCAAGCAGAGGCAACTAATAAAACCTTGATCAAAATTGTTAAAAAGACATGTGAGGCTAATAAATTTTCGGATTGGCCAGACAAGTTAGTTGAAGCTCTCTGGGCTTATCGCACTTCCATTCGTACCCCCACTGGGCAAACCCCTTTCGCCCTTACTTATGGAATGGAAGCGGTAGTCCCTTATGAGATTCTTATTCCATCTTTACGAGTACAATTGGATAAGGAATTCTCTATTGATGTGCGTCGTGATTCACTCCTTGCCCAGTTGGAACTCTTAGATGAGAAGCGCCTGGTCGCCGCTGAGCATGCGCGCGTTTATCAAAATAGGCTTTCACGTTTTTATCAAAAGAAAGTAATTGAGAGAAAATTCAAAGTTGGTGAGATGGTAATTAAGAGAATTTTTGTAAAACTTGGTGGGCCCCGTTCAAAACTTCAACCAAACTGGGAAGACCCCTTTGTTATAAAAGATGTTTATCCTGGCAATGCTTATAAACTGATTAATGCTGAAGGAGAAGAGCTAGTTCATCCTTGGAACGGGCTGTACCTTAAGAAATATTAGCACTAATTCAAAATCCAAAAAAAAAATAGAAATCTTCAGAATCCAAAAAGAATATAAAATTTCCAAAATCTAATAAAAATCCAAAAAAAAAAAAATAAAATTTCCAAAATCCAAAAAAATATATATATTGAAAAATTTTCAAAATGGTTGCCATGGTTGCGAGGACGCAAGGTCTGAAGGGTCAAAATTTCGAATTCATTCATCAGTCTTGTTAACTTAAAATGGGGTCGACACCTGCACACACTACACGCTTATCCTTGAACTCAAGCGGTGCAAAGTCCGATGGATGGTCAAAACCTGACTAAAGGTGAAGACAATACCCATTCTTTTCTTCTTCGGCCCATAAGGGAGGAAGGGAGGCCTCGGGGTAGACTCGCCAAGCCTGCCCGCCGCCTTAGTAGGTGGAAGTCAGGGCCCAAAAGGGAACAAAAATGCCGCAAAAGCCCAAGTACAATTAGGTTTTTTATCAATGCAAATCAACTTCAAAGTGAAAGTCAAATTGTGAAAAGAAAAGCATGTCAAGAAGGTAAAGTCCCCGCAAGGAGAACCTTGGGCGTATGCATGCAATATGAAAGAGGTAAAAGGCAACAAAATTTCCCTATGCCAACGACTGAACCCCAACAGGCATAGGGTAGGGGAGGTAGTTTTGCCTCAGGCTTCTCAGAATCCCTTATGGGCTTCCTTATATTTTCTTCCATCTCTTCTTGGTGGTAAGTCATAAACCAGCATGATGGTCGAGACTGACCTAGGAAATTGCACCGCGCGAGATCTTGTGTATGAGTTCAATCATTAGCACGTGGACCCTCTTTTGATTATGTAAGAAAAATTAATGAATCCTAAATGGTGGCCTGGTAGGGCCCAGAGCCCTCGCAGCCTTGACAAACCCAATTTGGAAAACAACAACAAATTAACGCCTTTGTTTAAGACGCGTTTAATAGAATTAACGCATAATGAAAATTTCATCTTTTTTAAAATGACGCCCCTGGACAGGTCGTCTTTTCAACAAAAATTAAAAATCTTTTTCAAAATCACGCCGTCACCTAGGGCATCTTTTATTTAAATAACGACTTAATCTAAGGCGTCTTTTTCAGCAAATAAAAGAAAAAAAAGAAAAAAAATATATAAAAAGGGGAAAAAAAAAGAAAAAAATGGTGATTTATTCTTCATGAGTGTGCTTGCATTTTTGCATGGGCATGTTATTATTGTTTGCATGCGTGTGCTTGCATATTGCATCTCCCTTTATCGGTTGTTTCATTTGCCTTATTTGATTAAAGGCTTGGCCCCTTGACCCGTTATCAAGGTCACAAGTAAAACATCCCTTGCTTATTGAGCAAGGGGCCAAGTCGAACAGATGAATTAACATGTTTATTTAAGTGTGGACTACAGCTGCAGGCACAGGGAAAAGTAAAGCAAAAGCGAACAACATGAAAAAAAAAAAGGAGCAGAGTATCCATAAGTACACAACTACACAAGTGCTCAGGTAATAAAAATTTCAATCTCATATATATATACATCATGAATATCTAAGTACAGGTGTGAGGGTGGAGGAGTAAAAGTAACAGTCTCTCAGCTCTCACCTCCACCCTCCTCTCTCCTACTCTCTACCTCATCCTCGCCGTCCCGAGGAGGCACTGGTGGAGGGGGCATGGGCCCCCGTGAAGAGGCTAGAACCCGAACCTGGCCCCCTACCTCGCTCCTCTCTCGAAGAGAAGAGCCTGCCACAAAGGTGGACCTGGTGAAGCTGTACCCTGCAGCTCGCGCCCGCTCACGCCCTCGCTGGAGACGCTCCTCTGACGCTCGTAGCCGCTCCTGGGTAACGGCTAACTGGGTCCCCAAGTCTGCCAGCTCACACTCGCGCGCTGCCACCTGCTCCTGGTACCGGGCACGCTCTGACTGCTGTAGCTCGTGGTGACGTGCACGGTCTGCCAGGTGCTCCTCACGCTCCCGAGCATGCTCCTCGCGCTCTCGCGCACGCTCTCTCTGCTCCAGCTCAAGAGCGACCCGCAGCTCCGCTACGTCCTGAGGCAGCTCCTCCCGTCGCCTCAAAGCCCTCTCCAGCTCCGCGACCCGCTACTCACGGATCCCCAACTCCGCCCAGCTAGGGAAGCCCGGGTATGAGCTGCCTGTAACTGTGTAGTCTGCAAATAGGTAAACAAGTCATTAGTTCCACATTTAATGCAATAATTCAGCAATTTATGAAATGAATGCATGGTTAAAAGAAAAACTCACCCGTGTGGCCATCGCCTGCTGGCCCTCCTCGATGCAAGTAAGAGCGGCTCGAAGCTCCTCCGTCTGCAAAACACCTTTTTTTTTTATCAACACATAATAATAAATAATTGAATGAGGTCTGAGTTTTTGAAACTTACCCGTGAGGCGAGGTCCCGCTCTACCGCCTCGGCTCGAGCCACTGTCCCCGCCAGCTGCTCCGCTAGTGCAGTCGCCTCTGCACTAGGCCCTCTCGAGCTAGAGGCCTCTCCCGTATCTCTCCCTGCTGCTCCCTGCTGGGCACGCTGCATTCATTAAGATTATCAGTGGCTAATCATCAATAATTCATGAAAAAAAATTCATTTGCATAAATTTAACACTCACCAGGGTCTCAAGGTCCGCCCGTGTGGTGGCCAGTTGGTCCTCCAGGCTGTGTAGGTGGGCCTGGGCATCCATCGCTGCTATGTCTCGTGCATCCTGCATTCATTACATATTAGTCACATGATAGATACATAAGCATTTGCATTCAATTTAGAAATAAGTGCATTCATACATACCCCTAGGACCCTCATCTGGGGTCGGCCGGCGTATAACTCCCAGTAGCGCCGGAGGTACTCAGAGCTGTCAGTCGCCTGGGAGGTGACTCGGGTCCCGCCTCGCCGCCAGTCGGCGTACTGGTCCTCGAACCGCACCCTCCAGTCGATCGCCTTCGTGCGACCGCGTGTCTTCTTCCCGATCCCTCGTGGCTCTCCAACTTCTACCCACTCCTGGTGTAGGCCCAGGGTCCTCATCACCAGCCTAAGCCGTAACGGCTCGATCTCGCTCAGGCAATGAACCCAAAGCTCATGCCCAAAACGAGGTCGGCCCGCTACGACCCACGCCTGGCCCTCGTCGGTCATCCCCTCATAGGGCCTCCATCGCACCTGCATCCATAAACATACATTCATCATCATCATCATATTCGCACAAAAATAAAAAAAATCGCATAACATTCATCATGTGTACCAGTGATGGAGGGAAGTCTCGGAACTCCCTCCGTAACACCCACAGCTCGTAAGAGAGTGGGGCTCCGAAGACTACCGACAGCCAGCGCCGTGCTAGAGGGAAAGATCCCTCACGTCCAGGCCGTGGGTCGACGCGTCCCATCGGCATGTACAGATGGCTCCAAACCTGCATCCATGCATTGCATTAGTGAGGCATTCACATGCATAAAGTAAAAGAAAAGAAAGAAAAAGATGTGCATACCTGAAGAAAAGGTGAGAAGCCACTGACGGTCGTCTCTCGACCTGTCCCCGTAGACAGGTCGACTATCAGGTGCGCCAGCAGCGCTGCTCCCCAGGCGTATCTGTCGACTTCCTCTAAGTCCTCGAGGATCCCTAGGAATCGGCAATTGATGACATCGCCCTTCATGCCGAGCAATAGCCTCCCGAGCATCAAGAATAGGAACCTCCTCAGGTCTCGGTCTGCCCTCTCCCTGTCAACTGGGTCCTGGCAATAGGCTGCCCTAGCCCCGTCAATCAACCTCTGAGAAAACTGCTCTAAGGACTCCCCAGATCTATGCCTAGCATCTCCTAAACCCATCACTGTAGTCAGGTCGGTGCGGAGGATATTCCTGCACTCGCTAGGTGTCTCATAGACCATCTCTAGCCCTAGCAGCCTCTGGGTAAGCTCAGTATAGTCAGGGTAGGTGATCCCGCTCACTGCCTCACCGTCTACCCTCAACCCTGTGATCCTAGCCACATCCTCTAGGGTAGGAACCATATGACCCCAGGGCATAAGGAATGCCCGGCTAGTCCTATCCCATCTCTCCCTCAAAACCTGGATAAGTGCTAAGTCAGGCCTAATGGGCTCTATGCTAAGGAAGGCCCCGAACCCCATAGCATCTACCCTGGCTCTCTGGAACTTGGGGAGGCCGTAATATGCTGCCCGGACCATGACCCAGGAGATCCGTGTCCTCATCAACCCCTACATGCATAAAGAAAGAATTTTTGGCTTAATTGTTCAATTATTCATGCTGAAATTCACTTAATTGCCTTGGTTGAGATTTTGATGTTTGATTTAATTAACGACCGCCCCCGGGTCGTGACTTGTTTAATTGGCATCCCTGAGGGGGGGGGGGGGGGCGTGGTTTCTAAGAGATGTAAAGACCGTATGCATTCATTAATTAACGACCTAGCCTAGGTCGTTGTTTATTTAAGAGACGCCCCTATGGGGGGCGTGGTTTTTAGGTTAATTTCTAATTTCCTAAAGATTTTTCAATTGACGCCCGTCCCAGGGTCGTCATTTGATTAAGTAACGCCCTGTGTAGGACGTTTTTCAAAATGGGTTTTGGGTCCTAATTATTTATTCTGGAATTAATGAATTGACGACCGCTGGTTTGGTCGTTCTTTGTTGAATTGACGCCCCGGTGGGGGACGTTGTTTTCCAGGGTTTTCAAAAATAATTAAAGGACAGCATGCGAAACAATTCATGGCAAAGATATTTAAAAATAATTGGAAAAGAAATGCATGGAAACTAACAGTATGGTTGATATAAAAAAATGATAATTTAAATGGACGACATGCTGCAAGGCGTGTTTTCATGAGGTTAATTATTTCGCAGAAAATAAGTTGAATTGACAACCCAGGTCTGGGCATCTCTCTGTTAAATCACGACACCCATGAGGGCGTCTTATTTCTGAGTTTCAGGTTTTCTAGCCCGAGGGCTATGGAAATGGAATAAAAATGAAAATAAAATTACAAAAAAAATGGAAAGAGGGGTTGGGGGCCTACCTTGTGTCGCCTGGGTTCTGCTAATTCTCCCCGGAGTTGGGGCCGGGGTTGCCGTGGCCGTCGAAGCTGGCCGGGGCGAGGAGCAGCCGCCACCGGCGGTTCATTATCCTCTTCTTCTCCTCCTTGTTCTTCGTCTTCTCCCTCTTCGCCATCGTCTTCCTCTTCTTCAGTTTCATCCTCTGCATCTCCCACGGCCTCGCCGTCGCCGTGTTCCCCCTCGTCGCCGGTCACCACCGCCGGAGCTTCCTCGGCCGCTGCCGGGTCCTCCTCTTCCATGGCGTGCTCCTCACCATTGTGGGCTTGGTCGCCCTCCAAATCCACCACTTCCAGGGCCGAAACCCGTTGGCGTTTGTGTCCGCCACCGGCCATGGCTAGGGTGTAGAGTGAGAATGAGAGATAGAGAAAGGGGGGTTCTTGCGGTTAGGGTTGCAGAAAAAGAGAAGAAGAGGGAAATGGACGAAGGAAGAAGAAGAAAGGAGGGAAAACTAAGTTGAATGGTCAAAAAGACTTAACGACTCCGGTAAAGTCGTGTCTTGTTGAAAGGACGATTGGAGCCGAGGGCGTCTCTTCCGTGGTTAACGACGTGCTCTGGGGCATGACTTCTTTTAGCATGGGGAACGGCAGAAGTCGTCAGAGGCATTTAATGGAAATTGATTGACATGATGGGAATAATGATTACTATTTTTGATTTTTTTACGACGTGTCTGAAGGCGTGGTTTACATGAAACGTGGCTTACCCTAAGGCATTATTTTGGGATCTTTAACGAATACTTTTTGGAATTTGAATCGAATTAACGCCTTGTTTTAAGTCGTTATTTAGTTAACGCCTATTTCTGAAGGCGTCAATTTCGAGAGCCGATTAATGAGAAGCGACATACACTGAGGCGTCACTTTGGGAATTGACGGCATTGACTAAGTCGTTATTCAGAGCAGAATCATAGATTGTTGGAAGAATTGATCAGAAATATTGTAAATTGGCTCAATTAGAATGTTATTATTGATTTATTGATGAAAGAGATTACATTGCTCTAATGAGCCATTTTGGGCCTCAGGTTCCTCAAGGCTATTACATATGATTTCCACTGATCTCTGTCTTCTTCCAAGTTCTCCATAGGTTGATGGGTCTTGCAAATTTTCCACAGAGCTTGGATTGTTGTGCACTCTTCCCCATCTTCATTGTTGCCAATATCCCTTGCCTTGATAGAAGGCCAGATGAGATGGATCCTCGAATATTCACCGTGGGAGCCCAAGTTGAGGAAGGCATCAGTATGAGTTATATAGCACGAATTCTGAAGCACCTATGAGTCTAAGGTCCTTCCCGGGGGAGAATCGTGCGCGGAGTTCTTGAGCTTTGAGTAATCCCGGGGCGCATGTGAAGAAATTCTTTGGCATCACTTTGAGGTGTTCTCTCCATTCCACTCTGTTCTTGACTTGAGGAATCCGGTTCACCACTCTATTGCTTATTCCCAATGAGCCGGTCATGTAAGAAAGTGGGCTTTTTGAGAAGATTCTTGAGGGTTGTTGGGCCTTCTCACATGGATCAAACTTGAAGTGGAGATCTACCCAACTAGATAGTACTAGCATGCACCCATAGATTGGTCTTCCCATCGCCGCCGAGGTGAGTCCGCTATAGAGATAGATAAGAATTGCCGGTCCAGCTCTCTCTCCTTCCCATAAGCTCATTATTGCACTTAATTGGGATTCTTCCAAGAAGTCCTCCATGGATGGAAATAAGATTGCTCCCGCCAAGCACACTACAAAAGCCTTTGCTACTCGCTCCACTTCATCATCTTCTTTGGCTTGGTCGGATCTTTTGTAGACCCATGAAGCAAGTTTTAGGAGATTGATTCCCTTGGTAGCTTTGATTTGGTTCACTAAGTTTGGGCTGGGAATTAGATTCGTTAATAGCTCATGTGAAGAAATTTGCCTTGGCATGATGGTCATCTTTTCCTCCTCTCCTTGTTTCATCTTCTTTAAGCCCAAGATCATCTCTAATTCCTCTAATAGAATTGTGGCTTCAAAGGTTGAGAATAAGAATGTATGGGTGGAAGGATGCCATATCTCAGCTAAAGCTCCTATAGCTGCCCAATCAAGATAAATTTGATCATAGTGTTTGGCATGGGTGACTAGGCCTAAGAGGTGCCATCTAGATAAGTAGACCCTCATGTCTGAAGAAAATTTGGAGAGTAAGAGAGGCAGCCACTTGATTTTTGTGAACCTCCTTGCACCAGGAACATTGGGATAATCCTGTGAAAAGGAAAAGAACAGAGAAAAGGATGAATGCAGAGCAGAAGGATGGTGATGGTATGAGAACAGGAGAACAGATTAATTCGCATACCTGGTTCAATGCGATTCTACTGCTAATATGCCCGTTGATTTCAGACAGCCTGGGAGTAGAGATCTTTGATCTCTTGATTGCCCTCTCCATCTTCTAAGGTTATTTCAATGGCCGTCTGCAGGCAGAAAGGCAGCTGTAGCAGTACCTGTGAAAAGAAATAGAGGTTGGATGAGTTATTTGATTAATCTAAGGAAGTTTCTTCCTTTTATAGAAGTCTCGAGGGTTTTGAGATCGTTCGAAGCTGCAGGGTTGAACTGGGGTTAGCTTTTGACTCAGAGTCGGAAGCATGGTTTTCGGAATTCCGGATAATTGACGACAGTGTTCAGGGCGTCAATTGTTGAATTGACGATTTGACCAAAGTCGTTGTTTATTTAACGCCTCCAGAAGGGTCGTCTTCTTCTTGAGCTCCCAAACGAATTAACGCCTTGATGATAGACGTTTTTTTTATATTTTAACGCCCTGATGTCAGTCGTCTCTTATAATTTTGACGCCCCTACCCCCAGTCGTTATTTGTTTGGCTTGCATGTTTGGTCGCTCTGTGCATTTTTGATGAACTTAAGTGCTATCTTTTAATTGGAGTTATTTGTGATTAAGCACTTATGATCATGTCTTGCTTTGAATTGAGGATTATTTCTGATCACTTCATGCTTTGAGAGGCCTAATGAATTTTCAAGTGCAGAGGAGTGCAGGTTTCGAGGCATTTGGATCATTCATGGGAGCATCATCATCCCATTCTTGTATTTCTTTCCTGTAAGCATTGTTACTATATGGTATCTACGCTATTATAGCATATCAAAAACCTTGTGGTTTTGATGAACCTGGAATTTGAGTTCCCCTTCATCAAAAACGGTGATAATTCTAGGAAAGTCTTGATCACACGGATAGGTCATTGAGTCGTTAAAGGCTTGGGACGATGGTTCCACTTTCTGAGTTGATGCGCGGACAAACGGGCTTCGGCTTAGTGTCAGCTCAGAGATCTGGATTCTTGACCAAATCTAGATGGCTTAACAATATTATCCTTGATTATTTTCTATTTTTAGTTTGTTTTATCTTTTTCTTTTAGCCCAGCATGCATCATGTAGGACTTTGAGCTTCGTGCTGAAAATCTTCATATTATGGCAATAATGAAGGTCACTCGCTCTCGATTGAGTTGACATGAGATATTCCACTCCAAATTGAGTATTTTATTCTCTCTGAAGCCGCTCAGGCTAGTTCTTCGAAAAATGTCCCTTTGCTGGGTCTTCATCTCAATTCTCTTTATTTTTCTGCAAATCCACCTTGGTTGTAGCACATCCACATTGGCTGGTAACCACTCTCCAATGGTGCCTCCCTGTCGTCCCCACGCGCACATTTTATTTTAGTATAGTCTCCTTCATCCAGCAAATCGATGTTTTCTTGGAATCACCCAGAGTTGTCTCATTCAGAATCTCGAAAAAATTTCTAATGCTTAGTGTCTGAGACATGTCACATCACACCTTGGCATCTACTTATCAGTTCGTTCCACTTCATTCTGCTTGTCGCACTTTCGCTTCATTCCGTCTCACTCCCTTGCAAAGCAGACGCCAAGGCAGGGCAGCTGTAGACACGCCAAAATTGATGCTATGTTGATCAAAACTCATGTCACCATGTAATGCCCCAAAGTGAACTTCAATATTTCCATAATACGAAGTTTTTCTAATTTTTGCATGTTTTTACGAATTTTCTTGGCTTTTTTATAATTAACGACTTTATCTGGGACGTGCTTTAATTAACGGCCTGATCTTAGGCGCGTTTTAAAGAAAGGACGGCTGGTGTCGAGGGCGTCAATTTCTGGTATTTTACGAGCCCCACCCAAATTGGAAAATAAGAATTAACGTCTTTCCTTAGGGCGTGTTTTTGATTAACGCCTTTCTCTCAGGCGTATTTTATAATTTTCAAATAAGGAAGGTTTTTCTTACTAAAATTGAATCCAGGAATTGACGCCTTTGTCCCAGTCGTGTTTTGAATTAACGCCTTGAATCGGGTCGTCAATTTTAATTAACGCCCTTCTGGGGGTCGTCTCTCACCCTTCCGTATCGGTTTGAACACAGCTTTCCTGGAGAGTTCCCTGCCTTGATTAATCACCTTGCTCGATTGGGGAACTAGGGTCCTTGCCATTAATGATCATTGCTTGTTCTTATCCCATTAGAATACAGTTTTGCACCCTATAATTAGCCCCCTGGGTTGAGCTCGCAAAAGGTTGGATGCAGGAAGGAGGTGTTAGAGGGAAAAAGAGAAGCAGAGCAAGTAGAGCAGAGAGTTAGAATTAGCAGAACTATTGGTTCGTTAGCGTTACTCGTGTAGAGAGGAGAAAACCATAGTTTCTCTCCTTCCTTGTGAAGTCTTCTGCTCTCCCTACGGTCATCCTCTTCCTCCGGCTAGCAACATCCGTGTGGTTCCCTTTACTGTTGTCAGGAACAGCAGGGAGTTCATCTTATTATCATCTCATATTTTTACTTGCATTAGCTTTGCATCTCCTCCCTTCCCTAAATTCTATTAGGGGTTTTAAAATAACTAAAAGGTGCACACTTTATGCTTCACTTTCATCATCCGATTGTTCTTTTGAATTGATACTACACTCACGTTTGGCTAATCCCTTCTTCTTTTGTTTGTTCTTTGTTTAAGGGTAATCAAGAGGAAAACCCCCTTCATCAGCCGGCCGGTAGAAGGAGGAGGAAGGAATCTACATCCATCCCGCATCTTCATCTTCACCAGGTATTCGCGATCATCTTCTTTCTTCTTGAGGTAACCCCTCTGGCGATCACACTCCATATTAGCACCACGTGCTCCCTCACACTCCCTTTTTATCATTGTCTCCATTCTTCATCTTCTTATTATTATTTTTGTCTTAAAAGTGGATTTTCCATAATCTACACTCCTCATCTGGTTTCATTTTCTCGGCCACCAAATCTGTAAATGAATATTCCGGGCTGACTTTATTTTGGAACCGCTGGATGAACTTATCTTTTACTGTCTTGAAACTTTCAGCATCTTTTAGTGGCAGAGAATAGAACAATTCCAGTGCGACACCATCTAGTGATCGGCGGAACAGATATGCCATGAGGCGATCGTCATATTGAAACTGCGCCGACTCGTATAAGAAGTCCCTCACATGAATAAAGGGATTGCTGTTCCCATCATACTTTCTATAGTTGGGGAGCTCGGACTGTGGAGGGGATCGGATGTTCTGGAAGCTCGGGACTGGAACGTCTGCCAAGGTTTGAGGGCCAACCCGCTTCTGAAGGAAGTCAAGTTGCTACTGCATGGTGGCCCATTTATCAAGCAACTCCTGCTCTCGGGAGGGAGTAGGGACAGTGAAAGATGAGTTTGGAGGAATGGAAGGGTAAGCAGATGGAGGAGGCGGCCCATAGGAAGGATACTGGATTGAAGGATGACCCATATTGGTAGGAACCTGGGCTACCCCTTGCTGATGGTACATGAAATCATTCGGGCTAACTAGAATCTGTGGCATAGCTGGACCTGAGACATGATGATCCGATGGGAAAGAAGAAGGAACCATGGTGTTACCTTTATCAAAAGCTTGCTGGGCCGAACCCGAAGACTGGCCCATCTCAAGATTGGAGAACCTGAGGGTCCTAGGTTGGACTGGAGTAAGATCAATGGGCTGGACAGTGGGCCCATCGGCTCTATGCTGAGCAACGGAAGGATTGGATTGGCCTTGCATAATTGGGAAAGGTGGGGAGTTGGACCCCTGCATAGCCTGATAGACTGCCTGAAGCTAGGCCGGGTCTAATTGAGCCATCATCTGAAGGATAGAATTGGCAGAAGGGAGAGGAGGATTTTGAGTGGATGGAGCATTCTACACAGGGATGGAAGATGAGGGAGGAATGGGCCCCTCCCTGGGCTGGAACGAGGCAACCCTAGAGGGATCCTCTAGAAGCCCTTGAGGGAGAGACTCCTCTTGGGACCGAGGAAGATCAAAGGAAGCCATAGTAGATTCGAAGAGTAGGTTGAGATATGATGAGGAGAGGGACTCGCCCCCGGGTGATGACGCTTCTAACGGATGGAGGTGACTCCACATGCAACGAACAACCTTAACAAGATGCAAACAACACACAACAATCACACAATAAGTGACCAAACTAAGATGACTTTCAAAGATGTGATAAAAGAATGAAAACACTCAAAGGCAACCAAGTTGTTTTAAGATGATGGAACAAGATTTTATGGTTTTCTCCTTTGGAACTTTAGTGAATTGATTAAAATGTGCTCTCAACAATGGGTTCCTAGTAGAAGAGGGGTATAAGGCTTGGTTTGGCTCTAAATGTTCACTACTTCACTTATGCACTCCTAGACATGGTGTGGGAAAGGTACAACCAGCCCGGCGTCCGTGTGGGAATTCACGGCTCGCGGGGACTTATGAAGGTCCCTGGTGTGATTTCCTACTCGGCCCCAAGGAATATGGAGATGAGAGGTCCACACACTAAGGTAGGAAAATGCGATCTAATGTATGAAAATATGCATGAACCTATGTGCATCGGGGTGCATGCAAATTCTAACCTAGAATCTAACAAAAGATTATGCACACAATGATATGAGTATGTAAACCAACCAGGGAGGAGACCAGATAACACCCAAGTACAAAGATCGTAGTAGAAACTGCGAAAATAAAATGCACCTTGGGATGCGTACCTATCTGGAGTGTAACGGTCTATAACCCCTGCGTCAGAGGAAGGTGATGGTCGAAGACCAGACCGTCAGAAGCAGTGTAACGCAGGAACGCAAGGCCGTCAGAGGAGCCAGAGGACCAGAAAAAATAGGAAATAAAAGGGAAACCCGGGGAAAACCAAACAAGGGAATGATGGCAGGTTTAAACAGAGATCAAAACACGATTGGCACAAGTTGTCCCACCGTGATCGCCAAAAAACTGTTGGTTTCAATATGTCCCTTCTTTTGTAAGATGGGCTTATGATGCCAACTAAATAGAAATATGAGCCAAGTGATAAAGTCAATCAACCTATGAACATGTGAACCATGAACCTAGGCAACCAGCATAAGCTCTAGCATGGGCATGCTATCTCAATCATCAAAACTAAGCTAAACAAATAAAGAAAAACACACGTCGGGGCGTGGAATAAAGAATGAAGAAAAAGACACCGTAGAGGTGGAGCAAGCAAGAGTAAATAAGAGATATGAGAGAGAGAAAGCTAATGCCCAATACCAAGAAAGAACGTGATCGCCACCAAGGTAAACACAAGCCAAAGACCTGAGAAATACCTTGGAATAGGAGGATGATGCACCCGCCCACGGGAGAGAGAAATCAATAGGAAACTGCAGCTCTGTTGAATATAACGGTCCAATGCCCACGCGTCACAGCGTGTGTGACGGTCTCCCGATAGACCGCTAGAGGAACCTGACGCGTCTGATGAAGACCGTCAGAGTGTCTGCAGAACAAGCTTGGGAATCCTTCAAACTCCAAACTTTCCAGCTGGCTAGAAAGCTTGGGCCTCGTCTACTGAACCCTGTAAACCTGCCAAAGAACGTAGTACACAAGAAAAACAACCCCAAATTAGCCTTTCAAACAACGTAGCATCAATTCTCAAATGAACTTGATATCATTCAAAAGGAAAGGGGAATACCGAGGAAGTTTGGTTTTTTAACCCCTCTGGGCATTTTAAAAGATAGGAAGGATGTTTAGATGAATGAAACAAGTGGAGGAACGTGAAAGAAGGAGTGGGACAATGCTATGATGCAAAGGAAGGAAGGAAGAACACTAAGAACAATGGTGGAACTAAGCACTTGGAAAACCAAATACTCCCTTGACTGTGAAGCAGATGGACGTGAAAATCAATTCTCCTTGGTTGTATATGACTCCAGAACGTGGCAGCACTTCGACGCAAACTCCAGATTTCTCCTCTCCAGGCCATGAAGTCAAGGGTTCTATTTATAGACCCTCAAACTCTCCGGTCGAGCAGAGGATAATCCAGCTAAAAAAGGAGGATGATTCTTAGCAAACTCTTGAAGATAATACTCCCAAGAGTCCATAGAAACAAACAGAAGGTTCTGAGGATTAGATTTGGAAGAGAAATCACAAGATCAAACTCTCAATTCGACCACGGAGTAGCAGAGAACAAGCCAGACTTGCCAGGACTGTCTGTTTGATGTAACGGATGCACGACAGATCGACACAGACATGTAACGCTCCAGGAGTAGACCGTCACACAACTTTATCCTTTAAAAAGATAAGATGAACGGGAGAAGTTCAAAAGTGTTGGACTCTAGAAGAATGTAACGGTCGAGGGAAGACGCGTTAGAGGAATATAACGATTGCATGATGGACTGTCAGAGACAACGGATAGCCAAAAGGATAAGAATTGGAAAAATGCCTTACACTCAAGGACTCTGCAAGATGTAACGGCCAAGGGCTGATGCGTCAGAGAAATGTAACGCGCTTGGTATAGACCGTTAGAGACAATAAGGATCCAAATGAAAAGAAAGCTTGCTAAGCTTCGTCCAATGCAAGGAATCAAACCCATGAAATAAACCTCCAACTGATCAAGAAGGCTCAATGAAAGAGTGAACAACTCGGAGCATCATATAGAATGAACAAGGAGATGACCCAACTTATTGGTCATAAAATGGGTGTCAACACCCCTGTACTTCATTTTTCGCGAGTTTGGTAGCCCGAGGCGAGCCGAGTGGGTTTATTTCTCCGCCGGGGTATAAATGTATGATTTTGGGGAGTGAGTCAGATCTCTCATTTTGATTACATTTTTTGGGTTTAAATGGGTCCTCTTGGTGCTAGAGAGGCTGGGGACTAGCTTCCCCTTGTTTTCCCTTTCACATGGGTGTGAACGGGACGTGGAATGGGGTTTTTTGTGAGATTCACCGTTTTCGGGCTTGGGTGGACGTAGCGGTCCTTCCAGAGACCACTAAGGGGGTGAGGCTGTCCTATGGTGACCGCCAGGGGTCCCCTATGTCGGTTCGAGCCTTGCGGTCGTGCGATGGACCGCCACCGGTGGGTAGCGGTCTCGAGGAGACCGCCAGCATGTGGTTAGCGGCCAGAGCATGACCGTTTTCAAGGTTTTGCCGTCGGAGGGTCTCTGGGGCGTAGCGGTCCTGGCTAGACCGCTAGGCTTGGCTTTGCGGTCTAATGGAGGGCTGCCACCCTGTTTCGGTGCTAGTTGTGTTCCGTATTGCGTCGTGTTGGCCTCCGGTCGACCCGGTTGTGACCCAGTGGTCGACCTTCGGTCTCGTGGATGTCCCAAACACCCCGTGGGTTCTGTGTCCCTGTTTCTGGCTGTTTGGAGGTACTGTGTTATCTTGATTAACGTGTCCATAGGTTTGGAGGGTTCGGGTGTGTTGACACTCGTTTGTAGCCCACAAGTTGCGTCATTTCTCTTATTCATCATTTTTGATGTCCCGAATTATCCATTATTTTGGAGTCTTCCTTGGATGGATTTTGAGCCAATTTTCATTGTTCCATTCCCTTTGAGCCTTGGAGATTATGATTTCTTATAGCCCTGGAGCTTATCTTATCATCTTCCGGCCTTCTAAGTTGACTTGCGGCCCATTTAGGCCCATTTCCATCAAGCATTCGGCTCTCTTTCACTGCGCAGTCCTGAAAGTGAGCCTTTTTCACCCCCTTCTATTCTTCTATGCAAAATGTTCCCTTCATCAAAGTTGTTCAATTTTTCGAGATCTACAACTTCTTCTTCTACGTCATTGGCCATTTCTGCACCAATTTTTAGTTATTTGTATTTTTCCGGTGTGCTATTCACCTATGTCCCAGAATTGTCTCTCTCTGTTCTAGCCCCATTTTCTCTATTTTTTGATTGTCTTTTCATCTTGCTTTTTTCATGAAAGTTGTTTATCTTTCAGCTATCTACAATTTCTTCTTCTACCACTTTTGCTAATTCTGCACCGTTTGGGAGATAGGATCTAATTTCTAAAGTCGCGCGAAGTAGCAGTGATGGGAATCGACGCCGAGCATTAACTTTTATTTTTACATTTGAGTCCTTTTATTTACTTTTATATCCTTGGGAAAGTATATGTACAATTGTAAGGCTTTGTAAGCCAATGTGTCATTCCCTAGGATTGTGTGGATTTTTGTGCAAATGTGTAGTAGGTCCAGTTAGGGGGCCCCCTCCCCTTCCCCATTGGTCCACCTCATCCATGTGGGGCTGGTCAACCATCCTAGGTGGCCATCTAGAAGGTTTGAATGCTAATTGACCACATGGGAGACAAAGGGGTTAAAATTTCAAAGGTTGGCCACCTACCTTACCTACCTAGTCAAAGGAGTGCTCCATTCATATGTAATTTATTTTTTTTGAGTTTTGACCACATGGGGAAAGAAAATGACTTATTTCCCACGAAATTCTCAGCCCCCCACCCCTTGCCATTTTCTATATAAGCCTATGTATAGTGTCATTAGAGATTAATGAAGAAATTATGTGAAAATTGCTTGAAGCAAGAAGGGTGTGCCCTCTCTCCCTCTCTCCCCTGGTGTTCTTCCTCCTCCAACCTTAAGTTCTAGAGTGATTCTACCTTCTATCATCCCCTCTCAACCTCCGGTGATCGTCTGTGCCGCCGTCGTTCGTGCCGCCATCACGCCGCCATCGAGCCGCCTCTGCAGTTTTGTCTTCGTCCGACCACGGCAGCTTCCACGAATTTTCTGTCTCAGCCACAAGCTTGGATTGATCTGAATTTTTTATGGTGTGTTCTACCCTTGCATCCCAAGTGCCACCTAAATGTTTACACCCAAAATCTGCCGTTTAGTATTTTTACATTTTCGTCCAACCTGTCATCCCAGATCTGCCAGGTTTCTATCTACAGTGAAAGAACCTCTGAGTTCTCCCCCTCCGACCATCTTTTTGATTTGTCCAAACCCTCCCAATTTTACTGGGAGTGCTTTCCATCACCTCCTACCTCCACAAAGTTTCTTAATTTTTTGTCAGCCTTCTATCTATTTTTAGAAATTCGTGTTCTTCCTCTGATATAGTGTTTTTAGTCAGATCCCAGATCCGACCACCCTCAACTTCCAAACTCAGAACAAATCACCACCACCTCCAAATCCAGATCCAAAAATAGTCATGATTTCCTTTTCCAATTTCCTACAACCTTGCTGAAGAACACATCTTCAAATTCGGATATCTACTTCACGGTCAAAGGCAATCAACAGAAAAGTTCTCTGCAGATCTGAGTCTTCGGTTACTGTACAACAGCAGCATATAAAATTCGCCAACACAAAGTACAAATCTGATGAATTTTTCTAAATGCCACTAGATTTTAGTACTTCGAAGCAGCTTTCCAACGGCTCTGATCTCGTCACATTCCGACACCGGTGCTGATCGCAGCATCCATTCTCTCCGGAGCGCGCGCTGAAATACAGAATCGGCAGATTTCCGATCGGTTTTTCCGACCGGTGCCGAACGGAGCCGCCCGGCCTCCGGCCTGTGAACCAGCGTGCCGCCAGCCCGGGGAGCGCTTCTCCAAGTGTCTCCGCTACAACGGTACCACCGGGTCCCACACGGCCCCTCAGGACAGCACGTGGGCCCCACGGTCGTGAACACGCGTGTAGCCGAATCAACACCCGAAGCTGCCCGTCAACCCGAATTCGGTCCTCCCGGGCCCATTTGTATAGCCCTTTACCTCCCTGCGTGGAGTGGGCATGTTCCCATTGCTGTAATTATTGTGTGTTAAGTTTCCCGGGAGTACGAGTTTTTGGCCGGGTCCGTCTTCCCCACGCCGAGCGCGTGGAGGTATCGCATTCGCTCCCTTACTTGGCATTTTGCTTAATTTCATATATGCTTGTTTATGCCGCTGCTAGAGAGCATGATAGGGTAATTAGCTCGCTTTCTTTTTATATCACTGCAGCTGCGAGAGAGAGCGTTACCGTCCCGTGACCCGATCCGGGCACGAAAGAGAGAGCCGACCACCCTAGCTCTTGCCGGTTTCTCAACCACGCACATCCGACGCTTCCCTCGTTAAGGGACGATCGCGAGCTTGTCATGTCCGTGGTCCCGTCCCGCATCAATTTGGTATCAGAGCGAGTTTGAGTCTAGGGTGTCCAAAAAAAAAGTGTCATTCATTAGTCATTTACGTCTAAGTCGTGTTTAGGGTCATCATTGTTTTTAAACAAAAAAAAAGTGTCTTTTTGCATTTACATCTCTTTACTCGGTATATCAAAAGGTGTTGTCCGAACGTTAGGTTACGCCTATCGGGAAGGCCGCACATTTGCGCGAGTGACCTTTGGGTGGGTTATGTCCGCCACGTACCGAGTCTTGGTTTACGTCTAGGGTCCTTAGTGTGCATACATTCCAACTTTGCATTACTTAGGGTCGTGTCTAGTGTCTTGCCCAAATGGCCTTGCATATCCATTCCTAGGGATCCATTCCCGTATTTTGGCAACTATGGCCCACCCATGTCGACCCGTCCAAGGTGATAGGTCCGTGTCCGAGTACATTCGGGCATATCATAAGTATTGGTTGGAACATGGCGTGGGAGAGGAGAGCAACACGGCCGCATTTCAGTTCCGGAGAGGTTTGCGCCTTCACTTCCAATTGGAATGTCTTATCTGCAATGCATTCTCTCTAGCGGAATCCTATACGGTCGCTCTAGTGGTCGAACCATTTGAGTCACACTTCTCTCGGTATGGTGGCTTTCGACAAGCATCCACCTCCCAGCCGCCTACACCATGGCCTTCACCACTCGAGAGAGTTCCAATGTCATCCATCTCTATTTCTGAATTTGATTCGGAATCCTCTCATTTGGAACCACCAAGGCCTGAGCCACCCGTATTTCTAACGGGTACGCTTTTCATAGCCGAGCCGCTTCTTAGTTGGCTCAAGGATGGCTTGGTCCCACCTCCCTTCCCATCAATGGACCCCACACTACCACTAGTGTCAAGCAACTCATTTCATACCACCTTCCGGTCTCGTCACTATGTGGACACATTGGATGACCTTCTTAAAGGGTTAGACCGGCAGTTGACCTTTACACATTTATTGGCCCGAGGCTTCGACCAACCCGCTAGTCTTAGCTTCACCCATCCGGCCTATGGGTCCATTACCTCCGAGTGCACAGTGGGTTGTGTCACCACGGAGATCCTCTTACTCCTTCCCTTACCGGCCGAGCCCGAATCCAAACCCTTTTGTCCGAGGGAGGAATCATACTTCTTGCTTACGGTCCCCGTCCCACCCATCACAATGCAAGAAGGTGACTATCCACACCTTCAAAACTTCTACACGTGGGACCGTGACTTGGGGGAGCCCACCACAAGGGGTCATACCTTCTTCGATCCCTTTGACCCATTCCTTAGTGTACCCCATGACCCACCTTATATAGTTCATTTCTTCAAGGGAGTCCACTATCACACTCCTACCCCACGGGCCGGGTCATTTACACCCACCAAGCCCGTCCACGATACAACAACATTCGGCCCTCCTAGCCCTCTCAAGTCCCCCAAATCCAAAGGGCCACCCATGCATGACTGGGTCATACTTGGATGTTTAGGTGTTCCCAATACCACCCATCTCCGGTTATATAACATGCATGCATGGCACACATTCGGGTGTCCTGGTCCGCCGTCACCTATGTACGGGTCGGACTAACAATAGGTGTGTCTAGAGTCATGTATGAGTCGGTTTCTTATTTGTGTGGTTTGCATATGTGTGTTAGTGCATGGTGAGTCTGCATATGTCGTGTGCAAGCTCGTCAATGTCAGTCCCTTATGAGTGTGAAAGCGAGTAGACTAACTCGATGAGTATGAGATCGGTTCTACATCTATACCCGGATCAGTCACCTACAGGGACTCAGCGGTGATTCCTAGTGAGTCTTCGAGCTGCTTCCTTCCCTTTTGAGAGTGCCCCACCCAGAGTCTACACCTCTAGCCCGTATCAGCTTGTGCATATCGAGTATATATGGATTGAGGAGGTGACGGTCACTTGGAGTGGAGCATACCCGCGCTACTCGGCACGGTGACGGATCTGCCGGAGTACTCGTGCATCCATACCCCTACTCGACGGGGTCGAGTTCCTCCCACCCGGGGAGAGTTGATGGGAATCGACGCCGAGCATTAACTTTTATTTTTACATTTGAGTCCTTTTATTTACTTTTATATCATTGGGAAAGTATATGTACAATTGTAAGGCTTTGTAAGCCAATGTGTCATTCCCTAGGATTGTGCGAGTTTTTGTGCAAATGTATAGTAGGTCCAGTTAGTGGGCCCCCTCCCCTTCCCCATTGGTCCACCACATCCATGTGGGGCTGGTCAACCATCCTAGGTGGCCATCTAGAAGGTTTGACTACTAATTGACCACAAGGGAGACAAAGGGGTTAAAATTTCAAAGGTTGGCCACCTACCTTACCTACCTAGTCAAAGGAGTGCTCCATTCATATGTAATTTATTTTTTTTGAGTTTTGACCACATGGGAGAAGAAAATGACTTATTTCCCACGAACTTCCCAGCCCCCCACCCCTTGCCATTTTCTATATAAGCCTATGTATAGTGTCATTAGAGATTAATGAAGAAATTATGTGAAAATTGCTTGAAGCAAGAAGGGTGTGCCCTCTCTCCCTCTCTCCCCTAGTGTTCTTCCTCCTCCAACCTCAAGTTCTAGAGTGATTCTACCTTCTATCATCCCCTCTCAACCTCCGGTGATCGTCTGTGCCGCCGCCGTTCGTGCCGCCATCACGTCGCCATCGAGCCGCCTCTGCAGTTCTGTCTTCGTCCGACCACGGTAGCTTCCACGAATTTTCTGTCTCAGCCACGAGCTTGGATTGATCTGAATTTTTTATGGTGTGTTCTACCCTTGCATCCCAAGTGCCAACTAAATGTTTATGCCCAAAATCCACTGTTTAGTATTTTTACATTTTCGTCCAACCTGTCATCCCAGATCTGCCAGGTTTCTATCTACAGTGACAGAACCTCTGAGTTCTCCCCCTCCGACCATCTTTTTGATTTGTCCAAACCCGCCCAATTTTACTGGGAGTTCTGTCCATCACCTCCTACCTCCACAAATGTTCTTAATTTTTTATCAGCCTTCTACCTATTTTTAGAAATTCGTGTTCTTCCTCTGATATAGTGTTTTTAGTCAGATCCCAGATCCGACCACCCTCCACTTCCAAACTCAGAACAAATCACCACCACCTCCAAATCCAGATCCAAAAATACTCCTGGTTTCCTTGTCCGATTTCCTACAACCTTGCTGAAGAACACATCTTCAAATTCGGATATCTACTTCACGGTCAAAGGCAATCAACAGGAAAGTTCTCTGCAGATCTGAGCCTTCGATTACTGTACAACAGCAGCATATAAAATTGGCCAACACAAAGTACAAATCTGGTGAATTTTTCTGAAGGGCACTAGATTGTAGTACTTCGAAGCAGCTTTCCAACAGCTCTGATCTCGTCGCATTCCGACACCGGTACTGATTGCAGCGTCCGTTCTCGCCGGAGCGCGCGCTGAAATACAGAACCGGCAGATTTCCGATCGGTTTTTCCGACCGGTGCCGAACGGAGCCGCCCGGCCTCCGGCCGGCGAACCAGCGTGCCGCCAGCCTGGGGAGCGCTTCTCCAAGTCTCTCCACTACAGCGGTACCACCGGGTCCCACACGGCCCCTCCGGACAGCACGTGGGCCCCACGGTCGTGAACACGCGTGTAGCCGAATCAACACCCGAAGCTGCCCGTCAACCCGAATTCGGTCCTCCCGGGCCCATTTGTATAGCCCTTTACCTCCCTGCGTGGAGTGGACATGTTCCCATTACTGTAATTATTGTGTGTTAAGTTTCCCGGGAGTACGAGTTTTCGGCCGGGTCCGTCTTCCCCACGCCGAGCGCGTGGAGGTATCGCATTCGCTCCCTTACTTGGCATTTTGCTTAATTTCATATATGCTTGTTTATGCCGCTGCTAGAGATCATGATAGGGTAATTAGCTCGCTTTCTATTTATATCACCGCTGCTGCGAGAGAGAGCGTTACCGTCCCATGAAACGATCCGGGCACGAAAGAGAGAGCCGACCACCCTAGCTCTTGCCGGTTTCTCAACCGCGCACGTCCGACGCTTCCCTCGTTAAGGGACGATCGTGAGCTTGTCGTGTCTGTGGTCCCGTCCCTCATCAAGCAGCCTAACGATCGTGCAAACGACCGTTTCTTAGTGCAACCGGTTCCTTAACGGTCTTACGATAGACCGTTAAGCCAACCGAGAGTCCAGCTATTGCTGGACTCTGCAGCGTTTTGTGCTGCCGTGGCCTTCTTTGAAAGACCATAACTTTTCGAATACTTATCCAAATCGATCCCCGTTTTCTCCTATGGATTCTCCTTGGTATTATCTTGAATTTGGTTCAAAGAACTCCAATTTTCATCGCCTATCTTGATCAGAATCTTGCTCGAAAGTTGAGGGTCTTAGTGTCCTGCTACAACTAAAACTCTTATTTTTAGTGCGATGGGCCTCCTTCTAGAAGCCATATCTTCCAGATCTTTCATCCAAATTGAGTTCTATATATTCCTACCTCTTATCCTTTGTATTATCTCGAGATTGATCCATAGTTCTCAAGATTTGGTAGACTCTATCTCTTAAACTCATGGAGGAAAGTTGGGGACTTGGGCAATTTTTCTATATAAAGCCCCTGTGCGAATCTCGCGCCGGGGGTGCGTTTCCAAGGCGACGGTGAAGCAATGCTGCACCGCCGACTCAATCCTTCAACCCTAGCCTGAAGAGGGAAGTATTAACTTCAATTTAATTCCTCATTTGCTCGATTTCATCAACGTTTGCCCTCTCAACCTCGCCCCTACTTTTGGCAAATCATCACAGTTTGCAGTTTTCTGCTACAAAGTTCACGACGGGGGCCAGTTCATCAAGCCGGGGCGGAGTCGTGCTTCATCCTTTTCATCCTCCGTCGAATCCATCTTGAAGAGGGGAGTATTAGCTTCGTTTTCATTATATGTTTGCCTTATTTATCATATCTTTTCCCCCTCTTCCAAGCCCCAACTTTTGAGATTTCGTCACATTATTCTGTACTTTGCTGAAACTCAGATTTCTTGCGACGGGGGCATGTTTACGTCACCGGTGTGAGGCCATGAGGCACTCTTGATCCGTCCTTTCAACTTCAGGCTCTAGAGGGAAGTATAATCTTTGTGTTCCTTAGTTTTGGGCTCATTACCTCGTCATCTTCATGCATATTTTTGTCTATGAATTTTACACTTTCATTCTATTTTTACACAGTCATTTTTCTCCCATGTTCTGTACCCTTCTATTTTCTTGTGTTTTCCACCCCATTTTTCACTAGTCTCTTCCCCGTTTTAAACCCTACTTTTTGCCCTAGTTTCACCACAACACTCCCACATTTCCATAACATCCTCTCTGTCCTCTTTTGGTGTTCTATTTTGTGAGATATTCATCATTCTTTGAGTCCATTTTGTGCACTGTTATGCATTTTCTGCACAGTCCGCATTTTTCGCCAAATCTCCGGTGTCATCTCAACTTTCTATCCCGACCTCCTTTTGGAGTGATTCTTTTTCCTACTTCTTCACAACACTCAAGTCGTCTGTCATCTCAACTTTCTCTCTATTTGGACATCGTTTGCCTCTCTGTTTGCATCAATCTTTGCACCCACTTTACACCGTCTGCACAGTTTTTCTTGTGACTTGCACTTTTGCACCTTGTTTATCTATGTTAATCATGACATATTAAATCAATCTCTTCACTCTAATCTCATCACAATATACACACCTCTTATTTGCACCCATCCATAGGGGTTAAAAACCCTCCCCCGGTAAGTTTGCCATCAATCTTTCATGCTACTTTATGTACTTGGGCAGATTTTTACACATCATTTTTTAATGGGTTTTGCCTCTTGTCTTGTGTTTGTTTCGTAGGAAAGCATGGAAAGTGAGGCCTTTACCTTCTAGCCAGCTGGAAGGTGAGGAGAGGTAATCCACAAATCCCCGTACCTTGATATTGAGCGCGATCATCCTCTTTTTCCAAGGTACACAACGTGTATAGTATTTCATATCCTTTGGCGTTGTTATTCCTTGGTGGCGATCACGGTATTTCTTCTACATCTTTGTCGCCTTTTCTATATTGTATGATCATGCTACCATGTTCACGTAGTCACATATTCATGCTATTCACTTGATTGGTGAACATATGCCTTCATGCTTATTCATGTGATTTGTGGGGTAGGCACACCTATACGCATACACATTTTCCACATCTACACCCCTTTTTTGGCGATCACGGTGGGACTTCTAGTGCCCATCACTTTGCTTATGCTTTGCTATGATTTTGGTGTGTATATCCATGTTTAGATAGCATTTCATGTTCATATTGTTCACCTTGTTTACGTCCATATTGTTATGTTTGCATATGCTCATTATATCTTGATTTGTTACATTTAGGCTAGAAACTGCATGCACCCCGATGCACATAGGGTCATACATTGCATATCTTAGTTGCATTTCCTACCTTGGTAAGTGATCCTCTCGCCTCCATATTCCTTGGGGTCGACTAGGTGATCTTATCCCGGACCTCCATAAGTCCCCGTGAGCCGTGGATTCCTACACGGACACCGGGCCGGTTATACCTTTCCACCCCTTAGGCTTGCATTTGCATAAGTGTGAGAGAGTTAACCTTAGTCAACCCAAAGTGTAGACCTTATTCCCATAGGATTCCTATCTTGAGGGAATTATTATTAATTCAAATCATTAAAAGGTCTATTAAAATCTCTAAAATATTTCCCATCATATCAACTTGTTTGACTTGGGTGAAAACTCTCACATTGCATTGTTTGTTTTGTTTGGGCTTGTCCAAGCCCATTAGTGGTGTTTTATGTTGCATCAACATGTTTCGTCGTTGTTAGGCCCACTTAGGTTACCCCATTTTGTATGTCTATTATCTAGTCCATTGTCCCTTGGTCCGTTGTCCATTCATTTTTGCATTAGTGGGTCAGCCCCCCTTGTTCTCAAGCCCATTAAGCCATTGCTTCCCCACTTGTATTCTCCTTGATATCCTTGTATTAAGTCTCCATTTGCCCTCATGGAGTATCATTCTAACCCCTTGTATCATTCTTTTTTCCAATCTTCTTCCCATTCCCGCGTGGAATCCTCTTCCCACGCGGGCCCATCTTCCCGTGGTCCCTCTGATCCCTCCGAGGAACATGCTAATCTCATGGCCCATCTTTCAAGCCTTGTTCGCCAAATGGATCCGGCCTAGGCCCAACGTCTTATTGCATCTCATCTTCATGGGCCTCCTTCTCTTAATGGGCCTTCTTCTCACATTAATGGGCCTCATCATCTTAACGGGCCCCATTCTCCTAATGGGCCTTATTTTTCTAATGGGACTCATTCTTCTTCTCCTTATGCTGCCAGCCCAATGGGTCCTTATGCTCATGCTTCTTCCAGGCCCACATATCCTTCCATTCTCGGAATGGGCCCTTCTTCTTCTCAGCCTGGATCCTCTTATCCGGCCCATTATCATCATACTGGTCCAAATTCACATTCTCTTGCTCAAGTTGGACCATATTCTTCTTGATCTCTCCCTACCCAAGAGATTATTGTTCAAACCCAACGCCAACTTGATGAGCTTCAACGTCGGATCGATCCTAAATCCTCTTTAAGTGTTCCATTCGCTTTCCAAGGTCTTCGGCTCCCACCTCCATCACAAATTCCTACATATCGCCGTTATAGTGGAGTCGGTGACCCGTACGTGCACTTAAAGGAGTTTGTTTATGAGTCGGCCCAATTTCGACATGACCAACACTTGATGGCTTATCTGTTTGGTCTGTCATTGGAAGGCCCGGCTCGGGATTGGTTCTTCTCCCTTCCGCAAGAGCAAGTTGTGAATTTTCAAGCCGTGCACGAGAAGTTCATTCAGCAGTTTCAAGACCAGGTTGGGCCCAAGTATTCCATGGTAGATTTGGCCCATGAGAAGATGAAGTCCGACGAGGAGTTCGGCACCTTTGCTGACCACCGGCGTCACTTGTCCACTCAAGTCCCAGGATACATTCCGGAGGGAGAACAAATCAAGATGCTTATTTCAAATGCAACGCCCGAGTATCGGTTTATCTTAGCCCTCAACGACATCACCTCCTGGCAATAATTATATAGCCGAGCCCGCTTCATTCGCCAACAAATCCAAGATTCCCTTGACCCCGAGTCTCCACCATCCACATCCACATCCACATATCAACATTCACCCTCCACGTGCCAACCCCACGCTCCCATGAGTCAGCCCGCCATGAGTCAGCCTTCCACCGCATATCCCTCCACGAGCCAACCTCCCGCCTCTACATACCTATACGCCTCCGCATATCAACCTTCCATGAGTCAGCCTCCTACGTCCGCATACCTACCTATGTCTCCACCCTCGGTCAAGGAAACACCACATCCCGAGCAGGTTGATGCCATCTACATACCTCCCCACTCCGTTCCACATATGCCTTCACCAAATCCCTCCTCCGCCGGCCAAGCACTATTGCCTACGCAACATTCACTTCCGTCTCCACAACCTTCTTCACCATTACATATCCCTCAGCATCCCCCTAGCCCAAAGTAGGCTCCTCACTCTCCGTTGCCAGAGTCTTTTACAGATATTTTTAGGGCTTTGATGGCCACTCACGCGTTGTCGCTCCCTCCAGTTGTGCCTTGCCGACCCATGGTCGGGGATATGCTCCAGTTCTATTATTTCCACTGCCAGCAGGGGCATTTGGTTGAGAGTTGCCCCGAGTTCTGGGAGTTTGTTTACGTCTTGGAAGATCAGAAAAGGATTGATTGTACCGCTATTCACAAAGTCATTCTACATCTCCGCAGCAATCAGCAACAACAAGAAGCACCGCAGCCGTCTCCATCCCTACAAGGCCAGGGGCACCCCTGTGCACCCGCTCCATCGCCTGCTCCGTTATCTACCCCATCTTTGCCACCTCCTACACCATCTCCATCACCTCCACCAACCAAGGCTCTTGCTCAGGCTAGTGCCTCCACTGCCTACGCTTCCTCCATTACCACCACCGCTTCCACTCCCAACACCGCTCGGCGTGTTGTATCGATGCGTCGACGGTGGACACCACGACCTTACCCTTTGCCTACATCACCTTCTCCACCTCCATCTCCATCACCATCTCTATTGAATATTCCATCACTTCCACCATCTCCGCCGCCTTTGCCATCCCCTTCATCATCTTCACCTGAGCCTGAGCGAGCTCCACCTCCACCTTCATCTTCAACCCCTAAACATACCATCCCCATTAAACCTTCCATGCCCTCTAAGCCTTTTACATCCATTTCTTCATCTACTTCCACCCCACGGAGCGGGTGTGTGCTCTCTTTGGTGCCCCTCAGGTCTGGTCCCAAGGGAGACAATGAGCCGAGTCAGGGTAGTTCGGTGAAGGTTGTTCCATTCATGATTCAAGATTTCATCTACCGCATGCCGATCCGGGTCCTGGTCTCGGGCTACTTTGGGACTGATGAGCCTATGCTTCCGAAGATGGTTGCCAAGAAAGGCTCTCGTGCACTAGTGCCAATTTCTTCTCAAGCGAGGCCGGTGGCAATCTCTTTGCTCGCTGGAGGATTCACTATTCATGTTGTTATTGCTCCTCGCTCGATTGCTGTTCAGTTCATTGGCCAAGAAGGGTTCTTTACTCAGATTGTGCTAACCCATATGGCTGCCAAGAGCCTGATGGATTCCCTATTCAAGGGGCAATTGGCCATATCTTCTGCATTTTCCAAGGACATTCTGCACATCTTATGCAATCTTCCTCGATTTATTGGTGAATCAGCCACGTCAACGTCGCGCATTACTCTCCCTCAGTTTTGTCCTGCTCTTCTGGTAAGGGAGTTATGCTTGATGCTCGATTATCGAGTGAAGATGTCGAATCTTATGCTGCTAATACCGAGTGATGAAACTCCACGGGTTTCTGATGTTCATCCCAAGGAGTCATCTATCCAAGAATGTCTGCCAATGGTTAGCACTGGGTGTCTAGGGGCAACCGCCCCAACGAAGCTGCGTATTCATGACCGGGCTAGGTTGTCCGCCAGATGGGCCCGTTATTTGAGGAGGTATTACAGATTAAGAAGCCCGAAGGTCCGAGTCCGCGTCAAGCGGATCCATGTTCAAGAAGTGTCAGCTAAGAAGAGGCGGCGGCGTAAGTTTGAGGGCCGTCGACTGTGCACTCAGGGGTCCACTTCTTCCTATTCCTTTCATTCATCCTTTATATTGCTCAGCTCCCACCCCTGGGTGGTGTACCTCCCTTCCTCTAATCTAGTTTCTATGATCTTCTCCTCTCTTTTCGGGTCCGCAAACCCCCATTCTTCTTTCTCCACTCATCCGGAGTCTCCGGATCCTCCGTTCTCTCATGATTTTTGGCCTCGGCCTATGTCATCCTTTCATCCCACTTTCGGGACTTCTTCTGATCCTTCTCTTATGGTATCCCCGGGCTCTACTTCTGATCCTTCCCCGACTTTGTCGGGTGATTCTCATTCTCCTTCCCCGACTCCATCGGGTGGTCCTAGTTCCTTTTCTCCGACCACGTCGGATGATCACTCCTCTTCTCCCTTATCTTTGCCACAATCTTCTCATGGTTTGCCTATTCTCTCCTCTTCATCATTTCAGGGTCATTACCCTTTTTCTTACTACTTTCGAGGCTTTAGCCCACCTTGATCTCAGCTAATCTGATTTCTTCTGTATTTGGTTCCTTGTTATCAGGGCCTCTGCACCTTAACGAGGGAGTTCTAGCCCTCGTCTCTCTTCCTTTTTATCCTTATTCGTCCAGTTTTATGTCTGCCGCTCCTCCGTGTAGAGGAATCTTTGATCCTTTGCTATCCTCTCCCTTTCGTCCTGTCAAGCAAGGAATACAAAGCTCGTGCTGCTCAAAAGCTCGATGGTCAAGATCGCGTCAGGATGCGGTTACCACACTATAGATTTGTAAGGTATCGATATTTTGTGCAAGAAAATGTTATCATCGCTATTATCTCTCTTACACCTGCACATGCTTATAATGTTGTTTCCTCAACATGGTTAAGTGGCTTTTAGAAATTTGCTTATTTTAATTAAACGAGTTCACTTCTGCAGCATCCTTAGGCTGGTGATAGCTCCGCGCTGGGAGTTTAGTTTCTTTCCTCGATTGTTAAGGGTGACCTTTTGTACGGGTTTTTCACACTCTTCATGGCGAGCCATAGCCGATTCCTCTAAGGCACACCGTTGCTGCTTTGGCCATACTTTAGGTATGCACGAGGGCCTTTTCTCTTCTCTACTAGGCCAAGTGCAGGGAAAAGAGATTGATGGATAAGATGACTAACCTAGATGCTTCCTAATACGAGAGAGGTCTCAAATAGGGGCAGTCTTGACCCTCAAAAGTGAACTTTCATGCTATATCTAGCCAATAAGGGCTATCAAAATAAGAATGAATAAATATGCAAAATTATGAATCGAAGGCATGACAAGAGTGGCAAAGCCCCGCGGGACGTCATGAGCCCGGTCGCATGCGTGCTGTATAAATATGAGTCTCAAAATCAAAGACACAAAGCCCCGGCGCAACAGGCTATCTCTTTGAGGGTTAGTGTCCTGGAAGGAATTTTAGCCTTGATATCTCCCATCCTGCACGAAGCTTGTCTCCAATTTTTCTTCTGCTTCTCCCTCTTTGACTGGGTTGTATCCCGGGTATGGTCTTAGTAGGGGCACCGTTCTTTAGAGGCGGTTGGTTATGGTAAGCCACCCTCACATGCACGCCCTGCTCAAGGGAAGTCTTTAATGAGAGGGGAGGGACGGTAATCCCTGGCCAGTTGTTCGAGCTTGTCTTTGGGGGCTATGGATTGGTATTTTCAAAATCTAAAAAAAATGAGATATTATCAAAAATCTAAAAAAATGAGATATTGTCAAAAATCCAAAAAAATTGAGATATTGTCCAAAATCCAAAAAAAATGAGATTCTAAAAAAATGAAATATTGTTCAAACAAAACAAAAAAATTAAATATTTTCAAAATCTAAAAAAATCAAGAAAATTGAAAAATCTAAAAATATTTATCTTTTATATTTTATTTTGAGAATAGATACGTAATCTGTTTGCTAAGTGTGCAGGTTGCAGGTACTCAGGCATTCCTTACTATATCTTTGTGCTCTGTCTCCTGTCCACATCTTTTGTTCTTTTCTTCTTCAATCATGTCTCTCGATCTGTTCTGAAGCTTATGTCCTTCTCAACTTTTATTTGCAATGATTATATCTATATGAGAGGACTTTACCTCACGATTATAAACCTGGCGGTTCTGCTTCATTCTGATATTAGATTTTGATTGAAGGGCGTAGTTGTTTATGTCCTTTGTCCTGCCATGTCCTTGTCTCGCCGTGTCTATGTCCCACCGTGTTGTCCCACACATGTTATTTTGTTCTTCACCACGTGTTGTTAGTTGTCTTGCATATGTTGTTAGTCACCCTTCTATATCTCGTGTGTTGTCCCAACCGTGTGGTCATCTCTCATGTTCTTGTCCCAACCGTGTGTTGTCTCACTGCATTGTTGTCTTGTCCCCCACGTTCATCTTGCATACGTGTGGTTTGTTCATGTCATTGCATATATGCTCGTTCGTCTTGTTGTGTTGTTTTCCATTCGTTTGATCGTTATGTTTTGTTGTGTTGTCGGTCGTTCAGTTAATCATTGTGTTATGCTGTCTTTCGTTCATGCTTGTTTATCATGGTCATTCATATTGTTGTTGTCTTATATGAAAATCCATAAAAATCAGAAAAAATATGGAAAATCTAAAAAGATGCCATTTCGCTTGACAAGTAAGTCAGGTATGGCTCTCTATCCCTGCTCATTGTTACATTACTATATGATATATACACTATTGTAGCCTCTCAAGGACCGGCTGGTTGCCCGTGTGTTCTAGGATCTGATGTTCCCATTTAACAAAAACGATGATGATCTAGGAGTATATGGTTAATCGTTGGATAGGCCGCTCGGTTGAGTCGGGTGGGGGACGATGGACTCTGTCTCGCACGCCGTGGTTGCAAGAAGACTCTTGACCCCGTCTTGGCTTGGTCTAGCAATAATATCCTTGAGTACTTTCTATTTTACCTTTCTTTGCATTCATTTTAATGATTTCTTTATTTTAGCCCAGCATGCATCATGTCATTTTGAGCACTCACGTCTCGTGATATGTTCAAGGTTTCTCCTCAGCAATAGTTGATTGCACTTCAACTCTCCTGGATAAGAGATTCCTCATTCCACTCTGAATTTGAACATTTTCTCTGATCTTGTCGCTTGGTCTGGTTGGCCAGCGTGATTCCTGTCTGGATTTTATCTCAGTTTTATCTTTCCTTTTCCAGCTCTTACGCTGTGTTCCTTCCGACCCACTCATTGTCCGTAGATTGTGTCCCCAATGAGGTTGGTTGTGTTTCCTTTCCCTTAGTTTAGTTCTCCAGACATGTCTCATCCTTGTCAATCATTCCTTGTGGTTAGTTCGGCATTTTCGGGAGAATTCGTGTCGCTTGTTGGTTGTAACGGGTGTCTTTTGCCTTGATGCCCGCTTATCAGTTCTCTCCGCTTCATCTCCGCTTCATCTCTATTTCACGTCGCTGTCGCTTTCTCTCCATCTCCTTTCCATTCCGCCTCCGCATCGCGTTCGCTCATTCCCTTGCAAAGCGGACATCAAGGAGGGACATCTGTTGACACCCGTTTGTAGACCACAAGTTACGTCATTTCTCTTATTCATCATTTTTGATGTCCCGAATTACCCATTATTTTGGAGTCTTCCTTGGATGGATTTCGAGCCCATTTTCATTGTTCCATTCCCTTTGAGCCTTGGAGATCATGATTTTTTATAGCCATGGAGCTTATCTTATCATCTTTCGGCCGTCTAAGTTGACTTGCGGCCCATTTAGGCCCATTTCCATCAAGCATTCAGCTCTCTTTCGCTGCGCAGTCCTGAAAGTCATACTTTTTCACCCCCTTCTATTTCTCTATTCAAAATTTTCTCTTCATCAAAGTTGTTCGATTTTGCGAGATCTACAACTTCTTCTTCTACGTCATTGGCCAGTTTTGCACCAATTTTAAGTTATTTGTATTTTTCCAGTGTGCTATTCACCTATGTCCCAAAATTTTCTCTCTCTGTTCTAGCCCCATTTTCTCTATTTTCTGATCATCTTTTCATCTTGCTTTTTTCATGAAAGTTATTTATCTTTCAGTTATCTACAATTTCTTCTTCTACCAGTTTTGCTAATTCTGCACCGTTTGGAAGATATGATCTAATTTCTAAAGTCGATCGAAGTAGCAGCCTAACGGTCGTGCAAATGACCGTTTCTTAGTGCAACCGGTTCCTTAACGGTCTTACGATAGACCGTTAAGCCAACCGAGAGTCCAGCTGCTGCTGGACTCTGCAGCGTTTTGTGCCGCCGTGACCTTCTTGGAAAGCCCATAACTTTTCGAATACTTATCCAAATCGATCCCCGTTTTCTCCTATGGATTCTCCTTGGTATTATCTTGAATTTGGTTTAAAGAACTCCAATTTTCATCACCTATCGTGATCAGAATCTTGCTCGAAAGTTGAGGGTTTTAGTGTCCTGCTACAACTAAAACTCTTATTTTTAGTGCGATGTGCCTCCTTCTAGAAGCCATATCTTCCAGATCTTTCATTCAAATTGAGTTCCACTTATTCCTACATCTTATCCTTTGTATTATCTCGAGATTGATCCATAGATCTCAAGATTTGGTGGACTCTATCACTTAAACTCATGGAAGAAAGTTGGGGACTTGGGCAGTTTTTCTATATAAAGCCCTTGTGTGAATCTCGCGCCGGGGGCACGTTTCCAAGGCGACGGCGAAGCCATGCTGCACCGCCGACTTAATCCTTCGACCCTAGCCTGAATAGGGAAGTATTAACTTCAATTTGGTTCCTCATTTGCTCGATTTCATCAACGTTTGCCCTCTCAACCTCGCCCCTACATTTGGCAAATCATCACAGTTTACTATTTTCTGCTACAAAGTTCACGACGGGGGCCTGTTCATCAAGTCGGGGCGGAGTCGTGCTTCATCCTTTTCATCCTCCATCGACTCCATCTTGAAGAGGGGAGTATTAGCATCGTTTTCATTATATGTTTGCCC
Organism: Amorphophallus konjac; assembly: GCA_022559845.1. NCBI lineage: Eukaryota > Viridiplantae > Streptophyta > Magnoliopsida > Alismatales > Araceae > Amorphophallus > Amorphophallus konjac. The sequence continues at coordinate 47,955,955 of CM040117.1, forward strand.
TATTTCTCATATCTTTTCCCCCTCTTCCAAGCCCCAACTTTTGAGGTTTTGCCACATTATTCTGTACTTTTCTGAAACTTAGATTTCTTGCGACGGGGGCATGTTTGCGTCACCGGTGTGAGGCCGTGAGGCACTCTTGATCCGTCCTTTCAACTCCAGGCTCTAGAGGAAAGTATAATCTTTGTGTTCCTTGGTTTTGGGCTCATTACCTGGTCATCTTTATGCATATTTTTGTCTATGAATTTTACACTTTCATTCTGTTTTTACACAATCATTTTTCTCCCATGTTCTGTACCCTTCTATTTTCTTGTGTTTTCCACCCCATTTTTCACTAGTCTCTTTCCCGTTTTAAACCCTACTTTTTGCCCTAGTTTCACCACAACACTCCCACCTTTCCATAGCATCCTTTCTGTCCTCTTTTGGTGTTCTATTTTGTGAGATATTCATCATTCTTTGAGTCCATTTTGTGCACTGTTATGCATTTTCTGCACAGTCCGCATTTTTCACCAAATCTCCGGTGTCATCTCAACTTTCTATCCTGACCTCATTTTGGAGTGATTCTTTTTCCTACTTCTTCACAACACTCAAGTCTTCTGTCATCTCAATTTTCTTCCTATTTGGACATCGTTTGCCTCTCTGTTTGCATCAATCTTTGCACCCACTTTACATCATTTGCACAGTTTTCCTTGTGACTTGTAATTTTGCACCTTGTTTATCTATGTTAATCATGACATGTTAAATCAATCTCTTCACTCTAATCTCATCACAATATACACACCTATTATTTGCACCCTTCCATAGGGGTTAAAAACCCTCCCCCGGTAAGTTTGCCATCAATCTTTCATGCTACTTTATGTACTTGGGCAGATTTTACACAGCATTTTCTAATGGGTTTTGCCTCTTGTCTTGTGTTTGTTTCGCATGAAAGCATGAAAAGTGAGGCCCTTACCTTCTAGCCGACTGGAAGACGAGGAGAGGTAATCCACAAATCCCCGTATCTTGATATTGAGCGCGATCATCCTCTTTTTCTAAGGTACACAACGTGCATAGTATTTCATATCCTTTAGCGTTGTTATTCCTTGGTGGCGATAACGGTATTTCTTCTACATCTTTGTCGCCTTTTCTCTATTGTATGATCATGCTACCATGTTCACGTAGTCACATATTCATACTATTCACTTGATTGGTGAACATATGCCTTCATGCTTATTAATGTGATTTGTGGGGTCGGCACACCTATACGCATACACATTTTCCACATCTACAGGGTGACCCTTGTGTTCCGGGCATCCGTGCTTTTGCTAGATTGAGTGGCCGTGTGTCGGCATGTGTGCGGTGGGCAATTCTCACACGTCATTGGTTTCCAGGAAGTGTTTTCCGTGGGGGCCGTGAGTTTGGCCTGGGACTGTGAGTTTAGTTAACTAGCTTGGGGCTGGAGGTTTCCTGCACTTCCCTTGGATATGGAATTGTCTTGGTAGCTCGTGAACTACCTCGGTATTCACGCCACTGTGGTTTCAGACCTAGGGATAGACTAGATTAACGGCCTAGGGCTGTCCTATACAACGGTCTTGACCCCGAGTCCTGTGACTCAAGGACCGTTGGTTTGGTAGGTCTAGTGGACCATCCAGAGTCTGGTGGCCCCGAGCCACCTGTTACTCTGCGTTACTCGTACTGGGTGCGTGTGTGGCTTTCCATGTTCACGTTGAGTGACCTGCCACTAGTCGTAGCCTTCTTACAGCACGCGTGTGCTGACCCACCTAGTAGTGGTGGAGCGGCTTACCCGAGAGAGATGGTTGCTAGGCTGGTTACCGTAGGGCCCCTTTGCGCAGCCTGAGTCTGGGCTTTGGGGAAGAACCAACTAGAGGGTCAGACCTAGGGCGCATGGTCTGTGTGTGCACACATAGTTGGGGGCAGTCGGACCCGCGCTGACGAGCGCGACCCCAGCTAGTCCTTGTTTTGTGTTCTTGGTTACTAGTACGGTGTCTCAGTCTCCGCCTTGGGCGTGGTAGGGAGACACCTGAGGATGTGGACTAAGTCGTCAGTGGACGCATCCGACCTTGCTTCTGGTGGGCAGTGCTCCCGTTACGTGACGTGAGTTTCTAGTGACTCGAGTGTCGCTTTCCCGTCTGCGAGACGTGGCGTTGCGTGTAGTTTTCGGGTGGTTTCCTGAGGTTGAGGTCTTGGGTTCCGGTGAGCGTCACCGAGGGTTTTCCTAGGTAGTGTCTGGTCCACGACGGTGGTGTCATGATGAGTTTTTCCTGGCAGCGTAGCCAGAGATCTTTCCGTTAGACCAGTGTTCCCCGACTGTGAGATTGGGGCGTTGGTTTCTGTTCCAGTAGGAGTTGCTATAGAGCCGAGTTTTTACCGACCACCGAGTTTGCTGTTCTTACTGTTGTTGCTGATTTTCATTACCGCCGTTGTTTACGGTTGGGGTTCCGCGGGACCCCTACTGAGCCAGTGATAGGAGGCTCACCCCTGCTTTTTAGGTGCGGCGGTTTTTCCTCGAGGTTCGAGGGTGCTGTGCGGTGGTTCTTAATTGCTAGCTCGTCGGTCCGAGTGTTCACTCGGTGTTGGGTACACTCTTCCCTACCTTAGACGGTACTTTTGTTGGACTGGACTGTGTTGTATATTGTTATTTATTTCTGTTAATTGTTGAAGTGTCCTACTTTATTTCCTAATTCTTTGTACCTCCATGCTCCTTTTTGCCCTTCCGAGCCCTCCGGCTCGTGGGCGGCGGGCGAGGATTCGAATGGTATCGGGTCCTTCCTGGTATCCGGATCTTGGGTCGTTACAATTAGTATCAGAGCGTGGTTGTGGGCGTACATGGAAATTTGTGATATTGCAGTGATCAAAGTCTGTAAGGTCCAGTACAGTTGGCAGCTGGCATAGGGTTTTGTGCTTATTTTTCGCTTGGTTTCTCATGTGAGAGCTTGAGGGCGCGGCGTTGGCGCTGTGAAGGTGGTTGCTGTTTTGTTGGAGTGCCGACGTGGGGCCCGAGGGATGTGATAGAGAGATTTCTTCCCGTTGGGCGGTGGCCCCAGTTGTGCTACGTCGGGCAGAGGTTGCTGGTAGGCATTGTAGATTCTATGAAAATCCACTTAGGAAATAAGAATGATAAAGCTATGAAAAGAATGGGGAAAGGGATAGAAAAGGGGGGAGCATGCGTGGATTCTTAGGGGAAAGGTGATCGCTAGAGGGTTACCTCAAAAGAATATAACAATAAGCAAAGGAGGGATCGCGAATAATACTTTTAAAGTGCGGGGGAGATGTGAGTGTCACCTTCTCTTTCTATCAGCCGGCCGATGAAGAGAGTTCTTCTTGTGGAGATTACCCTTGCAAAAAAAATCAACAAACACCAACAAGAAAAAGATATTGATTAGGAAATAATAGTGTGTAGCATCAAATTCTAATATGAATAATACGCATAGAAAGCATATAAGTGAACACACCTTGTTGGGTGTTGGCCCTTAAACCCCTATGCAAAGGGTAGGAAAAGATGATGATATGATGAAACAAGACGTAGATGTCCAAGTGTTGCACTAAGGGAGATTCTCAACGTGGTTGAGATGAAAAAAAGAATAAAAAAATATGATGCATGAACATGAATTATTCTAATGAAAATAAAAGGATAAGAGAGAAGATAGGCTTATTGATTTTTCCCTATGGCAAAGGGGCTTCAAATCTTTAATATGCTCCAAGGGATGAAGAGGCTCCAAAGGATGTAGCTTGAAGCATGGGAGACCTCCTCCTTGAGTTTCTGATCCGGCAGCACCTCCCCTTGGTTGATTGATGATGCCTTTAACACAAGGGAGAGAGGGGTCCTATTTATAGGGCCAAAATTCAGAGTTTAATCCAAAGAAAATTAGGAAATCAAGTTTAAGTTAGATATGAAAGGAGATATGTATTGGCCAAGTGTCCCTCCAACCTTAGAAAATATTAGGATCCTTTCTCAATTGAAAAAGGGGCTCAAAACGAAGAAACAAGGAGGTTCTGTTGGAGTTCGGAACTCTAAAAGAATTGGTGACCACTCAATGGTCGCTATTTAAAAGGACGGCAGACGGAAGCGTCACCAATTCCAAGGCATTTCGAGATGGATTAGGACTTTCTGAAATTTTAAAAGAATTGGCGACCGTGAGGTGGTCGCTAATTAGAAATTAATATGAGTTTCGAACGGAGTTAAAAGCTTAAAATATAGTAAGGAAATTTGTGACTTTTCGCACGGGCACCCATTTATGAAATAGCGACCTTCCAAACAGTCGTGGAATCAAAAATAATCTGATTTTGGCTCAAAATATAAAGAAACGAATTGGCGACCTTCCGAACGGTCGCTATTTAAAGAATTGGTGACTTTCCGGAGTGTCACTAATTCATAGATATTGAAGAAACGGCCAAACAGAACCTACTGGAAATGGGCGCCCATCACCTGGGCGCCAATTGGAATGGGCGCCCAGGTCCTGGGCGCCATTTCCAAGAATGGGCGCCCATGTCCTGGGTGCCCATTAAAATGGCGGCCGAGTCACTGCCATTAATTAGAAAAAGGCCCGAAAAAATGGAGAAAAATCTTAGAAAAATCTGAAAAAATAGAAAAACATGTGGGAAAGCTAGGGAAAGTTGAATAATCAAGAAAAATGAGGAAAACCACTCAAATAAGTCGATTTGAGGGTCAAATGGGGCATCACAGTGCGATAGGAGATATGCTCAAAATGATGTCAATTTTGGCGTGTCTACAGCTGCCCCGCCTTGGCGTCTGCTTTGTAAGGGAGTGACACGGAATGAAATGGAATAGAATGAAGTGTAACAAAGTGGAATGAAGTGGAATGGAGTGGAATGAAGTGAAAAGTAGATGCCAATGTGTGATGAGACACGCAATCAACATCACTTGATATGAATTGAATCAAAAGCTCGAGATGATGTAATCTTGAGGAGATTCAATGAAAGCAATAGTTGTTTGGATAAAAGGAGGATTGTGCACGTGGGCACGAAGGGGATAAAAGGGAGCGATCAACTTCTAGCACGGTGGAGGTACCCTAGGTCACAAACCTATAGGTTTCACCAATAGAGAGCGGTTACCAACCAATGTGGATGTGCTGCAGCCAAGGTGGATCAAAGGAAAATGATTGAAGTAAAGAGGATAGAAATCCAAACAAAGGGGTTTTCAAAGAAGTAGCCCAAAATGGCAACAAGGTGAACTGAGGACACAATTTGGTAATAAATATCTCTAATCTGGAAAATTAATGATTAATTGACTCTCAAAATGAGTTGTTAGAATGATTTTCCCAAAGTTGATTCAAAATCCTACATGAATGCATGCTGGGTTTAAAGGAAAAATTAAAATATATTAAAATATAATGTAATCAAGGATAATATTATGAAGCTACCAAGACTGAGTCAAGAAACTGATTTGTGAGCTGATACTAAGTCGAAACCCGTTTATCTGTGCACCAATTCACAAAGGGGAACCATCGTCCCCAATCTTGGACGGCTCAACGGCCTATCCGTGCGACTAAGATTCCTCTGGAATTATCATTATTTTTGATGAAGGGGAACTCAAATTCTAGATTTACCAAAGCCACAAGGTCCTTGATATAATCTAATAGCGTAAATAGTATATAGTAAAATGCATACAGGAGGAGATGGTGATAGCAATGAGCATGAGGGGAACTGAGAGATGAGGCGTAAAACACCGTGGGACTTGAGTGATGATGTCCAGACGGTGGGACCAAGTGCTTCTTCCTACGCTCAAAGATTCATTAGCCAAGATATAAAGGATAACAAGCAATGAATGAAGTATTAAGGATAAAGCATGACATGTATCAAAGCATCAATAACATAGTTTAAGCATTCAACATGAATAGTATCCAAGCATAGCATTATGAGACATGCATGGCATATCATGGAAGAAATCATTATTTGTTGTTTATCATGAGGATGACAACTTGGCTAACCATAAATTTGTGCATGAAAGATCGAGATCAAGTAATGCCTAGTGGCAGGGATAATCCAGTGAAAAAAGTAAGAGTCATTTTAGAAAGATTTGGAAGTGATAGCTTGATGATGCCCAGAGTGGTCAAAACATAGGGAAGAATCGAAAGATTGATGGCAGTGGATGGAGCGGACTCATCCCGTACTCTCGGTCCTTCGAAAGGTTGTCCCTGTAAGAAAACACAATCAAAAAATATAATGTATTTTTTTTAGATTTTGAAGTATGAAAATTTTTATGGGTTTTGAAGAGTATTCAAATTTTTATAGATTTTGGAAGATATTTGATTTTTTTTTGGAATTTTTTTGGAAAAAATGATTTTTTTGGGATTTTGGAAAAATATTCAAATTTTTTTGGATTTTGGTAAAATATTCAATTTTTGTTAGATTTTGAGAGACTTAGCATGGTACTTAGATCATGAAACCTTATTCATTCACCATCTCAAATTCATTAACCATTCTTAAATAACTTAACAAGGGGTCAACGTGCTTGAAATTTTCTTTTACTCAAAATCTCGCGCAACACATCCTCCTTAGTCCATCTTTACCATCCCTTAAGCTTATGACATACCGCAGGGGGAGAAGAGAAGAAGATGTTGGGAAAGTTCACGAGGAGGTTTAAGAGGTCGGGAGACTTCCCTCCCCTACCCTATTGCCTGTTGGGGTTCGGTCTGTGGCTTAGGAAAAATTTGGTGCCCTTGCCCTTATTGAATACATGCTTACGATCAGGGTTTTTCCTGCAGGGACTTTGCCCTCTTGTCATACTTTTTTTTTCATTTGATTTGAGACTTTGCTCGTTGTCTTTTTTTTTGAGATTTTGAAATAAAACCCTAATTGTACTTGGGCTTTTTGGCAGATTGTTCCCTTTTGGGCCCTGACTTCCACCTACTAGGGCGGCGGGTAGGTTTGATGATCTGATCCGAAACCTGACTTCCCCCTCGTGAACCGAAGAGAAGAGAATGGGTAATACTTTTCACTCTTGGTTAGGCTTTGACATTCCTCAGATTTTGTGCTACTTGAGCTTAAGAGTTAAGCGTGTTATGTGTGTTGGTATTGACCCAATGTTAAATTACCAAGACTGAAGAATGAATTAGAAATTTTGATTTTTCGAGTATCTCGGCCTACGTACCATGCCAGCCTACAATTTTTTCTTTCTTTTTTAATATTTTTTTTATTTTTTTTTAAATTGACTCAATTAAGGACCTAGGATAAAGGCCTAGGCTACCACTCTTGATCAAGTTAAGAAGCATTTTATTTTGAAAAACCGTGTGTGAAGAAAGTGATGAAAATGCATAAGAACACATACTTACACAAACATATTACCTTACAACCTTGTTGAAGAAGCAGTTGTCGGAGACAAGCTTGATCATCATGGGATTTGGAGTCATCGTGACAGGAAGTAAAAAGGATAACAAAGTTTGGAAAGTGGCTCAACAAGACAAAGCGGTGCCCAGACCGGACTCAGACGAATAAGAAGAAAAGGAAAAGATGTGGGGCTAGAACTCCCTCACTAAGGCACAGAGACCTTGATCATAAGGAAAGGCCTACAGAAGGAACATGAAATCAAGAGAAGAAGTGAGGACTAAAGCCTCGAAAGTAGTGGGAGAATGGATAGATGCCCACAGCGGTGGATGTGGAAGAAGTCGGGTCAGACCTGGGATCATGAGGAATAAAGAGAATAAATTGGTAGATGGAGAGAGGCGGATCCGGAGGGTCCAGAGGTAAAGGAGGAGAATCATGATGGGAAGAAGAATCCGGAGGTTCTGGAGGGGGAAAATATCGAGGGACGCGATGCCCTGGGAAAAGGTATGAAAAAAGATGATTGAAGAGGAAGAAAAGAATGAAGGATGCGATGTCCTAGAAGAGTAGGAGGACGAATCGGAAGAAATAGAGGAGGTCCGGAGGCTCTGGAGAGATAAGATGGAAAGGGGTGCGATGCCCGTTGTGGAGAGATAGAAAATACGGGGATTCTAGAAGAAGACAAAGAGAAGGGATGCAATGCCCTAGGAAGAGAGAAAGAGGATCTGGGGGGTTCGGAGGAAGAAGGTGAAAAGGGGCGCGATGCCCTGGCAAATCTAAAGGTTTTGGAGGATGACAATAAAAGGGGGCGCGATGCCCTGAAAGGTCCGGAGGTTCTGGAGGGATAAAGTAGAAGGGGGCGCAATGTCCGGAAAGAATAATGGAGGGGGCGCGAAGTCCTGGTGAGATAGATAATGAGTCCGGAAGGTCTGGGGGAAGAAGATAGAAAGGGGCGCGATGCCCTGGGAGGAAAGGAGGATCCAAAAATCTCGGGAGGAGAGAGTAAGGAAGGGCACGATGCCCGGTGAGAATGGAGAGACGTAAGAGAGGGTCTGGAGATTCCGGAAGATGGGGAAGATACGGGTCTGGAAACTTGGGGAAGGAGGGGTGCAAATTGATGCAATGCCATGAATGCAATGGATGCATGGAATGCAAGGGGTGCATGTGATGTAAAGAATGCATGGAATGAGAGAATGAGATCCTCTTCCTCACCCATGGAGTGGCCCACGAGAATGTGGATGGAATAAGATAAAAAGTTAACAATTTGGTGGAAGGCCCAATAATGTAAGATTGCCCACCCCTCCATGGTAAGTAAGGTGCCCTGCCAAATAGCTCAAGAAGTGGAAATAGCACCCATGAGCTCTCATTAGAAGGCTGTGTTATTGTGATGCAAGAAGAAAACCCCTTAGGAAATCGTATGACAATGGAGCGAGGGGTAATGAGAGCATTGAAAGAGTATTGACCAATGAGCAAGGTGAAAATGGTAAAAGGCCGATGTGACAGCAACTTGGAAGAATTTATCATAGTGAGCCTTGATGGAGACTTCTCAAATATGCCCGGCTCAAGAACGCGGATTGTCATCCGACAAATGAACTCTTGAATCTTGAACAACATAATCACGCCCAAATCCTTCTTGTCCGGCTCTTGATCATCCTTGGCACATGTGCTTGCAGAAGTATACCCACTCCGAGTGGTAGAGGAAGGTGAGGTGGAGGCGGTAGGCTCAATAGATGGTGGTGGTTTAATGGAGAGCGTCGGCAGAAGGGTAAGTGGAAGCGGAGGTTGAAACACGTCGGGCGTCTCCCCTTGCTTGGAAGCAAATGGGATTGGCTCGAGTGCAAAAATATGTGAATCCTGCTCAGGATTAGCCATGGGTTCGGGTGGAGGTTTAGGTGAAGGGTTGGTAAATACCGGCTTTGGGGTTATAGGGATACTGGAGGTCCGAGGGGGCAAACAAGGAGGAGGTATAATGGGAGATTGACAGGGGTCGATGGTGTGGAGGTAGACTCGGATGGATTAGCGGAGGTTAATAATGTTGTAGTTGGAGGTATAGCGGAGGAGGTTTAGTGCGTAGGAAACATCAGATTTTGGTAGGGCGAGAGGTTTGAAAGGTAGTGGAAGGGTCATGGTGCGTCGGCGTGTGTGATTGGAGTATCGACCCATCATCGTAATACCAATGGGTTTGGTAAATGGGGTTGGGGACGGTGACATCGTCCTGAGCAGAGGGTTCATCGGGTGATGGAGGGAGTGGGAAACGAAGGAAACTCATAGTGGGTGCCTCTTGAGGGACTTCAATATATTGTGCCGGCTCCAACTCTTCATAAACTTCCAATTCATCATCATTATTAAACTCAAGTGGACGCCGCGGTGGAGGCGTATTGATGGGTGATAAAGGAATATAAGGTGGAGGATTTTGTGGAGGGCTATGTGAAAGCAGAGGCGGAGGGCCATATGAATGAACATGGCGAATAGGTGGAGGAGGGCGGACGACGTCCACTTTGTCATTAACACTTATCAAAACATCTTGCTCACATAGGTTGTTGATGCCATTATCTCTCCTCTCCTTCTAATCTTTTTCCATCTTGATGATGTTGTTCATGAAAGCATGAAGATGGTTGACTTAAGGAGGAGGAGCGGGCCGCGGGCTTGTGACCCTCTTGAGTTGTTCCTCCATTGAAGCGATTTTATCGAGAAGAGTTTGTTGGAGGGGTGTAACATGCAAAGTAGAGGGTTGGCATGATTGCCTTGGAGGAGTGGCATGACATAAAGGCCACAGAGGAGGGTTAATGGGCCGGCCCATAGAAGGACCCAGACGGACCGGGTTGCAAGGAATGCATGGGCCTTGGGGCCGTGGAGGAGGAGGAATAGAAGGAGGTGGGTGACAGACCACCTGATGAGGAATATGTGTAGAAGAAGGATGAGAAGAGGGAGGCGGGTGATGGGCCACCCGAGTAGGAATGGAAGGAGGTGGGTAATGGGTCACCCGAGCGGGAGTGTGAATCAAAGAAGGAGATGGGTGATGGGCCACCCGGGTATGAGATGAAGAAGGTGTGTGATGGGCCACCCATGGGGAATTGGAAGGAGGTTGAGATGGAGACTCACCCTCAACAATAGCCTTAAGGGCTTGGATTTGTTGAGGGGTGAGATGATCTAATGCATGAAGGACTTGGGAAACCTTCTCGTCATGCGGAGGAGACGGTCCCGGGGAAATAGTGGCAATGATTCAAGCGACCATGAGATTGGACAGTGCCCATGGGTCGGGCAAGATCATAGGAGTGAAGACGTGGTCCCTTAGGCAAATTATGGTGAGAATTATGGTATTGAGGATCATAAGATGTGCTAGGTTGAACATCCTCATGAATGTAGGTTGAATTAGGCATGTTCATTTTATTATCAATGTGAAACATTATGCAAACAAACAATGGTTCAATCAAAACAACTTGCAAAGATGTCAAACAAGTTGAATGTTTATGCTTGATTTTTGTTTACTTGAACCTTGGTGAATAAAGATTTTAACAAAGTTTATGTAATTCACACCAGGTAGAAACCTAGTTTTAATATAGATTTTACTTCAATGCCAACTAGGTACACTCTCTCACCATGAATAGGCTAACTAAACCCGGGACTTCAAAGGTACAATCAGCCCAAGCTTCCGTGAGGGAATCCACGGGTGCGGGGACTTACGGAGGCCTTGGTTTAGGAGATTCCAGTCCAAAGAGACGGAGTGCTCAATGGAGGGTCCTTCCTTAACCAAGAGGGGGTATGGTATCCTAGAAGTGTGGGGAGAGGATGTCTCTCAAGCCAAATACAATATGAAAGTAAAACTAATGCAAAATAATAGAAATATGAATGTATGAACAGGAATATGTTAGAATGATGCAAAACAACTCACACAAGAAGAATTTCATGAAAAACACATGAAATTGGTGCCCTAAAAGGTGCCACCAATTCCTGAAAGGGCGCCCTCTATGTGGGCGTCAATTTTGTTATTTTTTTTTCAGAAGCAGGGAAATGGCACCCTGCCCTCTGCCATTATTTCTTTATGGGCGCCCATCTGATGGGCGCCAATTCCATTTTTTTTAATGGGGCAGGGAATTGGCGCCCTACACCCTACCACTAATTCTTAAATGGGCGCCCACTGTGTGGGCCCCAATTACCCCTTTCCCAGAGCCTACAACAACGGCCAGAAAGCTTTAAACAATGCAAATACTGATAGAAGAAGAGGGAAAAACACTCACAACCATATGGCCTAGCTCATGGCAATCAGTAGGAACATGAAATAAAGCATGACATGTTCAATTTTTTTTTAGATAAGGAAAATGGAGTTTCCAAAGATCTAACTAATTAACAATCACAAGTGGAAGGTGTGCACGTGGTGCACAAGGGATAAAAAGAAAAAAGAAAAAGTGCTACGTGGAGCACAAAGGGAGATGCACCATGGGTGCAAAAGGAGTGGCACACGTGGGTGCCAAGTGGAGAAGGGTAATCAAAGAAAAATAAAAGGTGGTCCCACCGTGATCGCCAATTTGTAGATTATGGAAAAATCCACTTAAGAAATAAGAATGATAAATCTATGAAAAGAATGGGAAAAGGGATAGAAAAGAGGGGAGCATGCGTGGATGCTAAGGCGAAAGGTGATCGCCAAAGGGGTTATCTCAAAAGAATATAACAATAAGCAAAGGAGGGATCGCGAATAATACCTTTAAAGTGCGAGGGAGATGTGAGTGCCACCTTCTCTTTCTATCGGCCGGCCGATGAAGAGAGTTCTTCTTGTGGAGAGTACCCCTGCAAAAAAAATCAACAAACACCAACAAGAAAAAGATATTGATTAGAAAACAATAGTCTGTAACATCAAATTCCAATATAAATAATAAGCATGGAAAGCATATAAGTGAACACACCTTGTTGGGTGTTGGCCCTTAAACCCCTATGCAAAGGGTAGGAAAAGATGATGATATGATGAAATAAGAGGGAGATGTGCAAGTGTTGCACTAAGGGAGATTCTCAACGTGGTTGAGATGATGAAAAGAATAAAAAAAGTATGATGCATGAACATGAATTATTCTAATGAAAATAAAAGGATAAGAGAGAAGATAGGCTTATTGGTTTTTCCCCATGGCAAAGGGGCTTCAAATCTTCAATATGCTCCAAGGGATGAAGAGGCTCCAAAGGATGTAGCTTGAAGCATGGGAGACCTCCTCCTTGAGCTTCCGATCCGGCAACACCTCCCCTTGGTTGATTGATGATGCCTTTAACACAAGGGAGAGATAGGTCCTATTTATAGGGCCAAAATTTAGAGTTTAATCCAAGGGAAATTAGGAAATCAAGTTTAAGTTGGATATGGAAGGAGATATGCATTGGCCAAGTGTCCCTTCAACCTTAGAAACCATTAGGATCCTTTCCCAATTGAAAAAGGGGCTCAAAACGAAGAAATAAGGAGGTTCTGTCAGAGTTCGGAACTCTAAAAGAATTGGTGACCACTCAGTGGTCGCTATTTAAAAGGATGGCAGACGGAAGCGTCGCCAATTCCAAGGCATTTCGAGACGGATTAGGACTTTCTGAAATTTGAAAAGAATTGGCGACCATGAGGTAGTCGCTAATTAGAAATTAATACGATTTTTAGACGGAGTTAAAAGCTCAAAATATAGCAAGGAAATTTGTGACTTTCCACACGGGTGCCCATTTATGAAATAGCGACCTTCTAGATACTCGTGAAATAAAAAATAATCCAATTTCAACTTAAAATATGAAAAAAAGAATTGGCGACCTTTCGAACAGTCGCTATTTAAAGAATTGGCGACTTTCAGAGTGTCATCAATTCATAAATCTCGAAAAATGGATCAAGCATAATCTGCAGGGAATGGGCGCCCATGACCTTGGCACCAATTGGAATGGGTGCCCAAGCCATGGGTGCCAATTCCAAGAATGGGCACTCACTGGCTGGGCGCCCATTAAATGGCGGCCGGGTCCCTGCCATTAATTAGAAAAAGGCCCCGAAAAATGGAGAAAAAGCTCAGAAAAATTTGGAAAAATAAGAAAACATGTGGAAAAGCTAGAGAAAGTTGAATATTCAATAAAAATGAGAAAAAGAACTAAAATAACTCGATTTGAGGGTCAAATGGGGCATCACAGTGCGATAGGAGATATGCTCAAAATGATGTCAATTTTGGCGTGTCTACAAGCGTGAGTTCACGGCGCTGTGTTTTACAGCGAGGTCAGGTGGCCGGCGAGGATTGCTCGTGATTATGTGGCCGTGAGCGTGCTCTGAGGGAGCAGTTATGGAGTTTGCCCATTCCAACTTGAGATCTATCCAGCCCTTGAGGCATCGAGATTGTGGTTTGAGGTGGCAGAGCAGGTGCTCTGATCAAGAACTGTGTTCCGATAAGCGGAGGATCTTTCTATTGAGTTGCTGATCGTTGAGTATGGTGTTCTTGTCATGCTCTGTGACGTCAGAAATGACGTGTCGGTCTCGATTATTTTTGTGGATTTTGAGGAAGGATTGGGCAGAGATGTCCTAGTAAGTTCTTGCTCCTGCACTTCTGCGTGTGAACGGGTCGTGTTCGCCCTGGATTTGGCTCAAGATGTGAAGGTTTCGCGGTGAGTTCGGGACTCGAGGATGAGTGTTGGCAGTTGTCGATTATGGCTCGTGTTGCGGCTCGAGGCATTGCGTGTTGTAGTTCACAGAATCACAGCGGTGGTGCATCGAGAGATGTTGTGATCGTGGTCCGACGAAGCACTTGATGAGTGTTGTCGGAGGAGCTGAACTGACGGTAGTGATGGTTTTTATGGTGCTGGAAGGTGCGGTTCCCAGCATGCGCGAGGTTCTAGGTCAGGTCGAGCGTGGAGGCCTTCCGTTGGTCGGAGGTATATTGAGTTTTTCCCTTGGTTGGAGGAGATCACATTTTACCAAGGTTCGTCGTCTTGCATCGTGTGTCCGGATTGGTTGGCCTTCGTGTGCCATGAAGTCCGTGCGAGACGCGTCCTGTGTTTTAGCAAGGTGATTGCCTGTGAGAAGCGTTGCCCGTTCCTTGATGCGTAAGGGTGCGTTGGCACTGTTCTGGATGGACGACTGTCGGCTGGGCGGTGTTCGTGAGAATTTATGGTCGGTGTGTGGTTCCCGATGTGTTGAGGATCGAAGCTTGCGGAGTTGCGGAGGATTGTCGGGATGGTGGATCCCAAGCCGTTGTGATGGCTGTGCGTGTGGATCAGAGTGCGCGAATCGTAGCGTTGGTTGCTACGAGTGGATTCCTCTTGAGGATGTATAAGGCGTCGGAGGATTGGTTCCTCGGGGTGAAACGTGTTGTTGCCTTGCCGTTGCTTGAGATATTGTGGTTCATGGCACTAGCAGGATGGAGAATTGGGGAAATATGTTGGCAAGTGTGCCGCATGAGTACCCTATCCGTGTGTTGGAAGTTGTGTTCTCGGATGAGATCGTGTTCTGGAGAAGTGATCTCTGAGAGATTATGGGTCCCGGTTGGTGGCCGTAAGCGGCTGGTCAGGTTGAACGAGTGGTCGACCATGGTGAGATGTGTGTTGTCCGGGGACCCGTGTGCATTGGTTGCGATGTTGTCGACCAGGTTGCTGTGATAGTAAGTGGCACTTGGTTGCCTTGGAGTCGTGTGCCGTGAATTGTTCAGTTTGTGTCCCGTGGCTCTGTGGTGAGAGCGGAGTCGGGGTTTGGCAGGCGTCCATTCAGAGTAATTGAGATGAGATAGGATTTGATGAGACAGGATAGTGGTCGATACCTGTGTGTGGAGATCTCTGATGAGACATTGACGTTGGTTATATTGAGCCTTGGTCTGGCGACCAGCATGGGAGGATTCCTCTGTAAGTCTGAGTCGAGTGAGGTGAATGTTGTGTCTCCTCTAGATTTGATGTCTAGTTTTGATGCTGGCAATAGTGTGTTTGACCTTAATTTGTCTCTGGCAACATTGTTATTTTAAAGTCTTTTCTTTAGTCAGAATAAGTTCTTGTTCATAACAAGGTCGATGCATATTCATATTGTTGCATTGAAAGGTCGATGCACATTTGCATATAAGTCTATAAGGTCGGTGCATATATCCATTTCTGTTCTGAAGGTCTATGCATGTGTAGAATTGTTGCATTGAAAGGTCGGTACACATTTACATATAAGTCTATAAGGTCAGTGCACATGAAGAAATCCTGCACTTTAAGGTCGGTGCACATTCACTTTATAGTCTATCAGGTCAGTGCATACATTCATTCCAGCCCTGAAGGTTGGTGCATTTGCAGAAGTCTTGCACCATAAGGTCGGTGCATATGTAGGTCTGTGCATATTTGGATTCTAGAGACAAGTCGATGCATGTCATAGAAAGGTCGATGCTAGTGAGCTAGCTTCTACAGCATAGGTCGATGCATGTCATAGAAAGGTTGATGCTAGTGAGCTAGCGACTGCAGCATAGGTCAATGCATGTTATAGAAGGGACGATGCAAGTAAGTCATCACTCTCAAGGTCGATGCACCTTGTGCATTCACTAAAGACAGGTCGATGCACCTTCATTACAGAGTCAACTTGTCTGACAAATAAGGTTTATATGTATAACTCTTAGGTCGACGTTTCTATTCTGACAAGCTGTATGTGTTAGCTATACAAGCTAATGTATCTCATTTATGCATCGATGCTCTTGAAGAATTTTGTGCATACACTTATATGAATTGCCTGACCTTGTGAAGCATCTGAAACTGCATTTGCTAATAATTAATACATGCTTCATAAGTCTCATATATCTTTGATTCTATTTTTGACAAAAAGAAAGAAACAACCCAAATACATGCTCGAACACCTGGGTTGCATAAAGGCAGACCGCATTACTCTCACGTGGAATTTAAAGTAAAGCGGATTAAAGGCACGTGATCTAAGGCGAGAAGCTGAACTAATATTCTACCACGTGGATCGTCTTATTCTCTACTCTTGACACGTGGGCCCTCGAAGTGCGCATTCTGGATAAAATTATTGGGCGGGAGTGTGTCTTCCACGCGCCCAAAATTTGAAAAGCTCGTGGGACCACAAACTCGCGCTCTCCTGTATAAAAGGGGATCGAGCAGTCAAATTCGAAGAGAAAGAGAATACAAGAGAAGCAGATCAAAAGAGGAGAAAAGAGCTGAAGAGTAAGAGAGTTCCAGAGTTTGAGAGAGAAGAGTCTGAGAAGAGTTCGAGAGTGAAAGAATATGTTGCAGAGAGTAAGAAGAAAAACAGAGTGCCGTAAGTCTGTCTGAGAGAGAGAAGTGAGATTGAGTAGAAGAGTATTGTCCTGACTTCTGGATCAGATCCAGAGTCAGATCGCTCCAGTGGAGCTACAATTTATTCTTTATGTTATTATTTTTCATTGCCTCTATTGTTTTCTTTTTGAAATTATTGCAAGCTGTGTATCAGCGGAGCAAGCTGTGGTGCTTAGTGGCGAGGTGTGACCCTCGGACAACAAGCTGTGTTGCTCAGCGGGAAAGCAAGCTGTGAGGCTCAGCTGTTTGTAGGGATTTCATCCACGAAGCTGTGGATCAACAGAGTTCAAGTTGTTTGACAGTGGAAGCGTTACTCAGTTGAGTAAGGGGTGGACGTAGATCTCAAGCTCGAGATCGAACCACCTTAAACATTGATATGTCTTCTGTGTGATTACACATCTCTTTTTACTACAACTAGATGAATGCCTAGGATCATCTACTGCAAGTCGTTAATGCTTTCAGTATATTCATCTATTGCTTATGCCCGAGTGCACAACCTGGTTGTTTGAATGTCTTCTGAATTGTCTATGCTAAATTCATCATAAGTTGGCATTGTCTTGAATCGTTTAGTAGATTTACCATCTTATATCTGATCTGTGATCGATAACTCAGTGGTATATAAAAATGGCTCAGTCAGAAGAATAGATTACATCTATCTGGAAAGCTGACCTTTGCGTGAGGAGATTTTCTAATCAAACCTCCGCCAGGTACTATACTGAGTTGATTGATCTATTGGTTTTGGAGTTTTCAGTGATTGACAGCTATTCCATAGCAGATTCCCTTTTTGTTGATTCAAATTATTTTTAGTGATTCTGTTCACAGTAGTTTCTTTTAATTCCGCATTGTTATTAACTACTGTAGAATTTGAAATTTGGGTAGATCTATTCACCCGCCCCTCTAGATCACCCGTTCATCCATTCACACATCAATGAAGACCGAAGACTCCAGATTCTTGTCAACTGGTTCCACCGTGCTCCCCTGAGAGGGTAGAGATGGCGTGAGGCTCGAGATCGGATGTGGTGTTGGTCTGTGTGAGAGTCAATGGATGGCCCGTCGAGATTTAGAAGGTGCCCTTCGGACCTGGCGAAGGACCAGGAAAGAAGGAGCTGAGCGAGTCAAGGGTTTCCCATTGGCGAGTGTCTGGTGACCGGTGATTGGTCGTTCACAGACAGAAGATGCTGGTGGTTGCGCTTCGAGAATGGCGAGAGCTGTGTGCAAGCGAAGCCTTTGGTGGCCATTCCTGTGATGTGCTTTTTCAGAGGGGACTTGGGGTTTGTCGAAGTTTGAGTTCTCACAAAGTTGGTTTCCGTGTGGCTGAGGTGATATCAGACTTGTGTTTTTGTTGTATGCCTGCTCTGATGATCGACGTGTATTGGGTCATGAGCGAGGTGTTGCTCGTGATCAAGGTATGACTGTGTCCCTCAGGGTCTGTGCTTTCGTGAGAATCGAGGTTTTCTATGCTGGGGCTCTGACAGTGTTATCAGTTGGTTAAGGTGTTCTTCCCCTGGGGCTTGGTGCTAGTCCTGAATTTTGAGGATGAAATTTCTTTAAGGGGCGAGGGCTGTAACACCCTGGGTTTTTTGGATATTTTTCGGGTCAGGATCCGTGGGTTTTGGATTACTTTTGTGGGTCCCGGATTGAGTTTTGCGGTTCACGTGCATTTTTGCCTGTGGGACCTTCGGAACCCCGTGTAGGACGAACCGTTACGTTCTCCGACTCCGGGACGTTATCACTGCGTTGTGCATTTTTTGAGGATCGTGAGGTGTATTTTTCCCTATTTTTAATATTTTTCACAAATATCAGATTTTCTATATATTAAAATCCCTTTTCTCTCTCTCCCCATCTCTCATTTCTCTCCCTCTCCCTCTCTCTTCTCTCAGGTTCTCTCCTCTCCCCCACTCTTCTCCGGGCGGCCGACGGAGGCAGATGAGGCGGGGTGGCGATGCTCATCGGGCGTGGAGCGACGGGCACAGGACGAGGATCGCGATGGTGGAGGCGGTTCGTGGGATCATGAGTCGGTGAGGGTTTAAACGGCATTTTCTTGGCGGATCACTGTCCTCGGTGCGCAGAATCTTCGGTGGAGTTAGGGGGATGGATCCTTAACCCCTGTACTTCATTTTCCACAAGTTTGGTAGCCCGAGGTGAGCCGAGTGGGTTTATTTCTCCGCCGGGGTATAAATGTATGATTTTGGGGAGTGAGTCGGATCTCCCATTTTGATTACATTTTTGGGGTTTAAATGGGTCCTCTCGGTGCTAGAGAGGTTGGGGACTAGCTTTCCCTTATTTTCCCTTTCACATGGGTGTGAACGAGACGTGGAATGGGGTTTTTTGTGAGATTCACCGTTTTCAGGCTTGGGTGGACGTAGCAGTCCTTCCAGAGACCACTAAGGGGGTGGGGCGGTCCTCTGGAGACCGCCAGGGGTCCCCTATGTCGGTTCGAGCCTTGCGGTCGTGCGATGGACTGCCACCGATGGGTAGCGGTCTCGAGGAGACCGCCGGCATGTGGTTAGCGGCCAGAGCATGATCGTTTTCGAGGTTTTTCCGTCGGAGGGTCTCTGGGGCGTAGCGGTCCTGGCTAGACCGCTAGGCTGGGCTTCTGGATCAGATCCAGAGTCAGATCGCTCCAGTGGAGCTACAATTTATTCTTTCTGTTATTTTTTTTCATTGCCTCTATTGTTTTCTTTTTGAAATTATTGCAAGCTATGTATCAGTGAAGCAAGCTGTGGTGCTCAGCAGCGAGGTGTGATCTTCGGACAGCAAGCTGTGTTGCTCAGTGGGAAAGCAAGCTATGCGGGTCAGCTGTTTGTAGGGATTTCATCCCCGAAGCTATGGATCATCGGAGTTCAAGCTGTTTGGAAGCGGAAGCCTTATTCAGTCGAGTAAGGGGTGGACGTAGATCTCAAGCTCGAGATCGAACCACCTTAAAAATTGATATGTCTTTTGTGTGATTGCACATCTCTTTTTACTACAACTAGATGAATGTCTAGGATCATCTTCTGCAAGTCGTTAATGCTTTCAATATATTCATCTGTTGCTTACGCCCGAGTACACAACCTAGTTGTTTGAATGTCTTCTGAATTGTCTATGCTAAATTCATCATAAGTTGACATTGTCTTGAATCGTTCAGTAGATTTACCTTCTTATATCTGATTTGTGATCGATAACTCAGTGGTATATAAAAATGGCTCAGTTAGAAGGATAGATTACATCTATCTAGAAAACTGACCTTTGTGTGAGGAGATTTCTAATCAAACCTCCGCCAGGTACTATACTGAGTTGATTGATCTATTGGTTTTGGAGTTTTCAGTGATTGACAGCTATTCCATAGCAGATTCCCTTGTTGTTAATTCAAATTGTTTTTAGTGATTCTGTTCACAGTAGTTTCTTTTAATTCTGCATTGTTATTAACTGCTGTAGAATTTGAAATTGGGGTAGATCTATTCACCCCCCTCTAGATCACCCGTTCATCCATTCACACATCACGTGGTATCAGAGCCTAACTCTCCCTAAGGGTTTAACATCCCGGAGAGATTAGTTGAAATGGATGTTAAAGGTCTAACTGCTGAGGGTCATTCCACCAGTAATCTGCCATTCTTTGATAGAAACAACTATGCTTACTGGAAGAATTGTATGCAGGTCTTCCTTCGAGCGAAGGATTATGAAATTTGGAAAGTTGTTAGTAAATGACCTTTTGAGCTCCCTGAGGATGAGGAGGTCTGGACCAGGGAGCAGATCCGTAGGTCTACATTGAACTGGAACACTGTAAATGCTATGCAGTGTGCTCTTCACCCTACTGAATTTTCAAGAGTTTCCTCCTGTTCCACAACCAAGGAAATGTGGGACAAGTTGGAGGTAATCTATGAGGGAACGTCTCAGGTTAGAGAGACCAAGGCTAATATGTTAGTCTCAGAATATGAAGCGTTTAAGATGAAACCTAATGAGTCTATATTTGAGATGTATGCTAGACTGATGGTACTCACTAATAGCTTGAGGAGTCTAGGTAAGGTTTACAGTGAGTACGAACTTGTTAAAAAAATTCTTAGGTCTCTGACACCAATTTGGCACACCAAGGCCACGGTTATGGAAGAGTCTAGGAACCTAGCAACTACCACAGTAGATGAACTCATCGGTTCTCTTATGACATATGAGCTGAATCTCAAGAGGGTCGATGAGTCTGAGAAGAAGAAAAAGGCCCTAACACTTAAAGTGACTTCTAGTAGCAAAGGGTCGTCAAGTGAGCATAGTTCTTCTAGTTCAGATGAAGACCCAGATGAATTTGCAATGATTACTAAAAAATTTAAGAAGTTCCTAAGGAAGGAAGAGAAGGGGTTCAGAAGAAAGTATTTCTCATGGAAGAGGCAGTCAAAATACAAATCTGATACTGCCAAGAAATCTGATGGTATTGTTTGCTATAATTGCAGGAAAGCAGGGCACCTAAAGGCAGACTGCCCTGAGCTGCAGAAGGAGAAACAACCCAGGTGGAAGAACAAGAAAGGAAAAACTATGGTAAGCACCTGGAGCGATGAAGATGAAGGCAGTCAGAGCAGCACATCTGATAGCGAGGAAGAAGACAAGCTCTGCTTGATGGCCGAAGAAGAAGAGAAGGAAGATGATGAAGAGGTAACTTCCCCTTTTGAGAACTTTACACATAGTGACTGGGAAGAAGCATATGCAGAAATTTCATATAAATATGATAATGTACGAAGAGAGAATAGGCATCTGAAAAGAAAGATAAACTCTTTAGTGAATGATACCTCCTTGAATGACAAAATTGCATGCCTAGAAACAGAAAATTGTAATTTGAAGAATTCTCTTGCTGAATGTGAAAATTTCAAAACTATCTTGAATGACACGAGGTATGAAAATGAACACTTAAAAAGCACCATTGATGATTTAAAAATCAGAATGCTAAAATTTGAGGAAGAAACTAGAATTACAAATGAAAAATATGAAGTTGTTAATGGTGCGAATAAATAATTTAAAAAGACAATTGAGAACTTAGAAAAATAAAATAAGGATAAACAACGTTCCCTTGAAGGCATGACACAGGGAACTAAAAATTTGAATGCCATTTTGGGAAAAAAGGTAAACTTCAGAAAGGAAGGATTAGGGTTTAACCCAATAAATAAGAAAAGGTTTGATGTGAAGACTATTTCCTTTGTTGTTGAAAAATGAATATCTAAATTCAAACCTTTAATAAAAATGAACTCTGAAGAAAACAACAACAAAAAATCTGTAAAAAATAATAATCATAACAAGCCCAGTGCCAAGGACAAGGGCAAAGAGAAGGTAGAAGTGCCTAGTGGATCCTGCACACACACTACTGCACCTCAGGCTAAGGGACATGTTAGGGGTCAAGCAACTAAAGCCCAAGTCCAAGGAAACCCCAAAACTAAGATAACCCAGTCTCAACAGAAAGGTCGATGCAACCATAAACCTGCACCGACGCATATTCCTTCTGGGTTTAGGTTTTTCAGAAATCAAGGTCAGAGCAGGGGCACCTCAGGTCGATGCTACTACCTTAGTGCACCGACCTATCCATCATTCCAAAACTCCTATCATTACCACTCCGGTAGGAAAGGTCGAGGCAGCCTTAACATGAGGTCGATGCAGCATAACATCTAGAACTCACATTCTAGTCAGGTGCATCAACCTTACCCTTGGAATGCCTCTGTGCAACCTAGTGATGAGGGCATCCCTTGCCCCTGCACATTTTTTTGAAGCTCAGATTGATCGACGGCATGTGCCATTGTGTTCTTCACATTTTTTTGAGTCTATTCATATAATTTTTATATTTTATTTGAGTCATAAACCATGTAATTTTCCTTTTATTTGAGTCCATTACCTAGGTATAAGAGTTATTTACCTAAGTTAAGTGTCATTAGATTGTCTAGGCAGGATAATGGGCCCAATTCAATGGGCTAGGCCCATGGGCGCCCCCACCTAGATAGAGCTGGTCAATTGTTAGTTTGTCAGGGTCAGTTTCATCATATGAAAAGTCCAGTCCCTATAAATACCCCCCTTCACCCCCTCATTTGTAATCTTTTGGTCAATCAAAAAAATTGAGTGTATTCTAGTGCAATTGGAGTGGATTCTCCATCTCTCTCTCTCTCTCTCTCTCTCTCTCTCTAAGGGGTGGATTCCCCTCCCTCTCTTCCCTCTCTCTTCTTTCTCCCTCTAAAGGGGGACGCCCCCATTCTCTCTCCTCCCCTCCCAACCACTTCCGCTCCCCCCTCCTCCTCCATTAAAGCAACTCTAACTCCCCACAACCCCTCTCTTTACTCCACCCCATCCCCAAGAGATCCTCCACCAATCCTCACTCCACCTCCCAACCCCCAACTACCCATTTCCCTTCGCCAAGCATATCTCCACCTTCCCAAGGTTGAAGTAGCCCCTCCCTAGGCCAAAATTCAAATTTCCCTCCCCTTTGGCTGTACCATCCCAACTCCCCCACACCCCTATCAACCCTTGGCTGCCCCTCCCATCCACCACCCAGCCCTTGGTCAACCTCCATCTCCCTCCTCTCCCATTGCTTACCTAGTGCCCCTTCTCCATCCCCATACCATTACCAGCCAACCCCAGCCAACTTCACCCCCACCATTGATCTCTCAGCTCCCCCTCAACCCTCCAGCCACTGATGCAGGACGGAAAACTCGCTCTGGTGTCCGCACCAGCCACTTCCCTCCCCATCCCACAGCCATCAGCTACCCCCCTCTCCCTGCTAACCCCACCACCCCTTCAATCTTAATCCTTTCAGCTTCAGACCTATTCCAGGGTCACAGGCAACAGAGTGGCAGCAGATTGAAGATAGTGCCATGGCGTCATCGTGAGGCTTCAGGAGGCGTACCATATGCCGTAGGAATCGTCATCCAGTCAGCTTCACAATGATAACAGCCCCACCGTCGTCCGATCTTGGAGCTGTCCGGAGGAGCAAATCTCGGTGACCTGCTCACTTCCCCCCCAGGCAGACAACCAGAGGAGGCTTGTAGAGGCTCACATGATCAGATCTCTTGGAATCTTGGAGCCCCACTTGGCTGAGGGCTTCCCCCTCAAGCCCTCTATCATCTCCAAGAAGCAGAGCCATTTTTGGACCTTGGAGTCAAAAGTTATTGATTTTCCTCCGAAGGTGCGCAAGGTTAGTTTTCCTAAGCCTAAACTGACACCCCTCCACTATTCGGGCCTTCGCGATCAGCTCTGACATCTGTCGACGTCCCCGTTGGTCCCGGCTCGAAGAAGACTCGACCACGATCGCAACGGCTCTGGTCTCGCCTTCAACAAAGCACAGGACTGTTCGTGGCTCCCCCGTCTTCCAGTAGCATCACTCTGGGAGCAGCCAGAGCCAGAGCGGTCCAGCCCTGTTCCAGACCCTGCCCCAGCCAACGACATCGTCAAGAAATTCCATGAAAATTCAAGCGTCATCCTTGGTCAAGTCAGAAAGATTCGGCACCGGTTTTGACCTTTTCTTAGCTTGGCAGAGACCGTGGCGGCTTCATCTTTTAATGTCTATCTGGCTATTCCAGAAGCTGGCAGAACCGACGGAGCTCGGCACATCAGTTTCTAGCTTCACTCCCCCTCCCCGCCTGGCCGGCTTATAGCCCCTCCCTGCGTGGAGGTAGTGTTTGGTTGTAAATCTCTTAACCCCCACCTCGAGAACCCCCCTCATGTGTGAGGTGTAGTGCTGTAACCAAGTTAATTTTCAGGCGGAAGCTTCATCGGCGCGGCGTGCAGGTAAGCCCACGCTTCCTCGCTCGCCCTCGTCTCCAACCGGGATCGGCGTCTTCATGCCGATCAGCTGAGCTTCGGAACACTTCTCATTGATGGCATTTAATTGCTTGGTTTAGTATTGTTTTTTGTTTCTCTGTCGGCGGTGAGAGAGTGCCCGGTCCCAAATTGTCATCAAATTGAGCGACCACCACAGAATGAGTTGTGAGAGAGACCCTACAACCCACGCCCTTGGCGTGCTGGCCACCCATGAAATTGGGCATCTCGGGTGCTTAGGGGTTCAGCCTCAAGCTAGCCAAATCCCTCGGAGCGTCAAGTTCCCACCCCTGACCCTCTCAATCATCACCGGGTTGCCCACGGGCACATGTGTGCGTTATGTAGGTGAGTCCGCTTGTGTGACATCGCCGTCTCCGTTGCGTTGCTTGCAATCTCGGTCCAAGGTCATTTCACATCAATTGGTATAAGAGCAAGTTTTAGACTTGTCTCTACTAAGTCTAGTCCTTGGGCAATTGCATCGGTGTCATCCCCTTCCCCGGCCAAAACCATGTACCGTACCAATCAACCCGATGACTACCTCTTCATCGGACCGGAGTTACCCCATTTTGATGGGTCCCACAACCCTCACACATATAGGAAGTGAGAGACCTTCATGAATAGATACTTCTCACCACTACTACATGTCCGAGGAAAGGAAGGTGCGCGTCACCAAGGAGACCCTCGGTCCCCTCTATAAGACAGAATGGAGAAACCTTGAGGGTCTAAGGAGAGTCAGGAGGCAAGATCCTATTCGCACATGGGAGGGCATGAAGACCGAGGTTAGAACAGTCTATGCTCCCCGACCCTCCCCCAGTGTATACCAAATAGCCTGAGATCTTGAGAGGATTGGTTGACTTACTTCCCCTCAGCCATCCGACCCAAAAGTCTTGGCCCCACAAGCCAACTTAGCCCCTCCCATGAAGGGTTCCTCACCTAGACCAAGTAGGGTCCATGCCCCACTCTCTTCCTCTCCAGCAACTACCATCTCTAGCCTCACCCTTTCTTGGAAAGGAAAGAGCCCCATAGGGATAGAAGTGAGTGAAATAACCTCGGGTAAGTGCGAGCCGGAATGTTATAGGTGCCACCAATTGGGGCACATCGCCGGACAATGCCCCATGAGAAAGCATCTTCCGATGCCCCTAGTGGTTGAAACCTCTCCCACCCCGGCCACCATTACCCCTCCATCGTCCCCCAACAGGAACACCCCTCTCAAGGACAATCTTCCCAAACCCCCTCAACCCACCCATCTTCCTCTCCCGACCCCAACCCAACCCCAACCTAGACCTCCACTACTTCCCTTACCAATCCCAACCCAAGCCCATGCTTGTTCACCACCTCGGGTGCACCACGCACCGGCTATCACCAATTCCCCCTCATTAGACCTACCCACCCCATTATCATTAGAAGTTGAGACCCACACACCCACCCACACGGAAATGGATGCTAGTCCGGATCCGTAACCCACCATAAAGGAAATCCAAGAACCTCCACTTCCACCCACCTCTCCTAGTCCGGATCCTCAAGAGCCACACACCCTCACCATGAATGAGTCCATGCTCCAATGGCTCAAACAAGGCCCCACCGTTCCTAACTCACCACCACACCTCTCACCCTTGGGCCACCAATCCCAAATTGTGCCCATCCACTCCTCACACACCATGATCCAATCCTATTACGAGGTAGGGTGTTGGGATGATTTCATCAAGGGCCTTGAATGGCAACTAGAGTTGACTTGCTTGTTGACTCTACAGACGGACCGACCCAGGAGTCTTGACCTCATCCACCAATGTGATGGGTCTATCACCACGGCTTGCACCATTGGTTGCTACACTAGCGACCTCCTCTTCTTTCTCCCCATGGATGAAGAACCCATCACGGTCCCCTCCACTTCCATTGAGATCCCAAGTACTTTGATCGACTGGCCCACTAAAGACCTTGGTCCAATTACCTTAGGGGAGGATGACCCACCTTGTGTGGACCTCGTGGACATAGAGTTCCTTCCTCTAGGAAGCCCAATCCACGACCCCTTTGATCCCTTCCAATGGGAGCCTAGTTACCCATGTGATCCACCCACCTTACCCATAACCCACCTTTCCCTACCCCAACTAACCATGTCGGACCAAGTCCACCTCTTCCAAGACTCGGGCCACACAAAGGGAACCATCGCCGTAGGCAACATGTCATGCCCCGAGTGCGGAAGATTACCCGTGGCGCGATGAGCCTTTATATAGAACCAACACGATCTAGACATTTAGTGGAGTTCTTCCTTTACCAATTAATAGAGTGCGCAAGTAACTAAGATTTAACTTGAAAATAATACAAATAGTACGAGCTGACAATTGTTACAACTAATCAAACGACAAATACATACGTTCCCAGAGCCCAACGACTAGGCTTCAAACCCTAAGCAGTTCTGATCAAGTGGATTAATACAACTGACATAAGTAAATTAATACAACTGACATAACAGGGATTACAAATAACACAATTGACATAACAATTTGATAACTCAATTCTAGCACTCATCACTCAGTCTTATTCCCATCCGAATGTTGGTCGTTATCCAAATTACTTGAAATGTTAGAAAGCAATTGGATGAGTGAATCGCTCAGTATGATTTACATCTCAAATTCTAACATGTTTTAAGTGGTTTACAAGTTCATTTAATGTGGGTAAACTATGCATGTAGGCAAGTAGATAACAAGAACGGTATAAAACGACAAGAGCAGTATAGAGAGGAAATAACAAGAGAGAGTATATGGATTTCAAATTTCGATACAGCACTAGCAAGTGATATCGAGCAAGTATAACTGGTAACTGGCAATAACAATAATTTTTCCAAGAAGGTAAGAACTCATGTCAAGCAAGCGATAGTAAGCAATGTAATTTCAAGCATGTATAACTGGAATTGGCTATTATCAATTTCATATCACGTGAATGAGTGGAATGCCTAAAGTCTAGCAAGGAAGTACTCTGGTGCAATGCCAAACACCGTGGTCAATAAACTCCCATGGGCACAAGTACCGTCGGGTGCTCCTCCCAGGATCAGACCGGGCCCTATATGCATAGCATTAGTCATGTTTGTCGACATCCACTCGCATTTATAGCCAATATGAAAATTTTTAAGGATTGACCATGTAGGATATATAAGGTGGATTTTATATAATGGAATCCAAGGGCATATTGTTATGTAGGGATGAACTAGGAGTAAAAATCAGCAACGTTTGATACACGAAACAAACTGGGTGGGATCGGTGCCTTGTAGGCTTTCGGACATGTTCAGAAATGACATCCTCATAGAGGGATGCCTCTTCTGTGAACTATACAGGGTTTAGATAACCCTGTCAGGGGTTAAGTGGCGCCTCTCAGGGCTGCCATGTTTCACTGAAGGGTGCCCCTGGGTCAGCCATGTATTATTAATAGGCGCCCTAGGGTTGGGCGCCCCTTTCAAGGGGGTCATTTTGTCCCGTTTCGAGTAGAATAATGATCATTTGTTCGGTCGTTTCTCAGTGAATGAAGCCCTGGTCAGGGGCGCCCTTCACTTAAGGTGGATTGCCCGACCAAGACTTAGGTTACCGTTCACATTTTCTAATGTTCTCAGACTATAGAAGTAATAGCATGGACGGGTAGAAAAAAATTATGAGGGTCTCAAATTCGAGGTCATGCATTTGTTTCAAGCTTTAGCTTCTCTGATATAAAATTTTAATATGGTCATTTGTTTCATGCTTTAGTTTCCCTGATATAAATTTTTAACATGATGGTTCAAGTGTTTAACTGAATATGGTCATTTGTTTCATGCTTTAGTTTCCCTGATATAAAATTTTTACATGGTGGTTCAAGTGCTTAACAGAACATGGTCATTTGTTTCATGCTTTAGTTTCCCTGATATACATGGTGGTTCAAGTGTTTAACAGAACATGGTCATTTGTTTCATGCTTTAGTTTCCCTGATATAAATTTTTAACATGGTGGTTCAAGTGTTTAACAGAACATGGTCATTTGTTTCATGCTTTAGTTTCCCTGATATAATTTTTTTAACATGGTGGTTCAAGTGTTTAACAGAACATGGTCATTTGTTTCACACTTTAGTTTCCCTGATATATATATTTTTTTAACATGGTGGTTCAAGGGTTTAACAGAACATGGTCAGTTGTTTCATGCTTTAGTTTCCCTGATATAATTTTTTTAACATGGTGGTTCAAGTGTTTAACGGAACATGGTCATTTTTTTCATGCTTTAGTTTCCCTTATATAATTTTTTTTCTTAACATGGTGTAGTTATTCAGCGTAAAACAGGTCGGTAAATCAAGTAACATGGAGGTTTAGCCTAACAGGTAATTAGATTAGGCTAACAGATTAACTAGGTATGCTAACAGATTATTTAACAGATTAACTAATAGATTACGTAAAAACATGATAAAGCTAAGAGATTGATAAAGCTAATAGATTACATAAAAAGCTAATAGATTACGTAAAAACATGATAAAGCTAAGAGAGTGATAAAGCTAATAGATTACGTAAAAAGCTAATAGATTACGTAAAAACATGATAAACTTGCTGTGTAAACATAATATATCGCATAGGGATGAGGCTAATACTCTTTTTTTTTCATCCTACATTAGCTATCTTAGATTAGCTAATGTTTGGTTAAAAGCCTGAGAACACCTACCAACCCATTTACTTAAACATGGTCTATATAGAATATGATGTAGACATTTAGCGTAAAACATATCTGTAAAACAAGTAACATGAAGATTTAGTTTATCATGTGATTAGATTAGGTAATCTAATGTTTGGTTAGAAGCCAGAGAACACCTATCAACCCATTTACTTAAACATGGTCTATATAAAATATGGTGTAGTCATTTTGCGTAAAACATGTCTGTAAAATAAGTAACATGAAAATTTAGTTTATCATGTGATTAGATTAGGTAATCTAACTGATTAGCTAACATATTCTAACAGATTAGCTAACATTTACTTGATCTATGTGAAAGCATGATAGAAATTACTATAAACATGGTTTATCGCATGGAACATCGCATGTAGATGAGCTAATACTACATTTTTTTCCTAGATTAGCTATATTAGATTTGCTAATGTTTGGTTAAAAGCCTGACAACACCTACCTTTCTGAGATGACAACTAGGTACATGTAAAATAAAAGGGCAACTTTCTTCCCTCCTCTGTAACCTCTGCAACTTCAGAGAATGTTCCCCCTTCTCTGCAGCAAGCCTTCGCACTAACGTGGATCTGCCTCAATAGAAGGATGTAATATAGGGGTTTTAGGAAGGTAGATAGGAGGGGAACCAGATCCTAAATCACAGCGTCCCATGGCCATGCTATAGTGCGATGCCAACAAAAAAGGGGCTGTATGTGTCGGAAAGGACACATGATAATGGGATGCCGACTAATTGTTTGTCTTGAAGAAGTCACAACCTGGAGAGGGTCGTGTATGCTAAATTACATGGGTGCACCATCATAGTGTTAACAAGGTTACAACATTTAGAAAATTTATATTTAATGAACCATGTTAATAAAAATAGTAAATTGCATATTTTTATGATCCCTAGATTTTTCTGATAATTTTCATAATTATATTTTATTAAAAATATGCTAGAATAAAATTCAACCCGAAAACTCTGCATTTAACTTCAAAGATTTTTATCTTTAAAAAGTGATGGAATCAGTTTATGAAATTTCATGGCTAGGATCTTTATATTTTTCTCTCATTTTTCATATAATTTATTTCTCAAAAAAGATTTTAAATAAAAAGTGGCACTATTCATGATTAGGATACATGTCGTGGTTTAATGAACAACGACCAAAATTTGGTCGTGGCTTCTTTTGAAGCATTTTCCCTCTCACCCTTTAAATACCGAAATTATATATATGCCCTTTTAAACTTTATCTATATATCATGTGCCTTGGATATTTACTTTAATTGAATAATGACACTTTTCATGTCGTGCATTTATGAACAACAACCTATTAAACGGTCGTGATATTGTTTTGGAGCTTTTCCACCCACCCTACACTAACCAAAATTATCTATATACCTTATCTCACCTCCTCAATTATGTTTATTCTTTAAAATCTTATCTATATATATCCTTATTTCTTTAAAATAATATATACCCTTATTTCTTCAAAATAAAGATATAGTGTAATAATATGTATCTTATCTATATATATCCTTATTTCTTCAAAATAATATATATCCTTATTTCTTCAAAATAATATATATCCTTATTTCCTCAAAATAAATATATAGTGTAATAATATGTAATATTAAATTCCCTAATTTAATAAAAATATAATTTGGCATCTTCTCTAAGTGATGTTCATTTATTTAAAATTATTAATTTAAATAGAATTAGAATATAAGTTAAATGCCTTTTTTTCATATCCTAAATGTATTCATTTCTATTTCAAAATTCCCGGGTGTTACACCCTCCCCTACTTAAAAGAATTTGGTCCCCAAATTCAACCGTACATGAGTACTGTAGAAGGTATAGGATACTCACAGTCTAAAATAGTTCTGGGTATCTTCTTTTCATAGATTCATCGGTCTCCCAAGTAGTTTCTTGCTCCGAACATCGATTCCATTGGATTTTTATCATAGGGATCGTCTTGGTTCTTAGAACTCGGACTTCTCGGTCGAGGATCCGCATCAGCCTTTGTTCATAAGTGAGGTCCCTTTGAATCACCAAATTAGCATGGTCGATGACGTGAGAAGGGTCGTGCACATATTTCTTCAGCATAGATATATGAAATACATTGTGTACTTCTGAGAGTTGAGGAGGTAAAGTAATACGGTAAGCCACCTCACCCACTCTTTCCAATAATTCAAATGGACCGATAAACCTTGGTGTAAGCTTGCCCTTAACATCAAATCTTCTGATACCTCGACCGAGAGATACCTTGAGAAATACATGGTCACCAACTTGGAACTCCAGATCTCTCCTTCTGTTATCAGCATAAGATTTTTGCCTGCACTGTGCTATCTTGAGTCTCTCTCGAATAAGGTATATCTTTTCACTTGAATCTCTAACCATATCTGGGCCTAGAATTTGTCTTTCACCGACTTCATCCCAGCATATTGGAGATCGGCAACTCCTGCCATAAAGCGCCTTGAAAGGTGCCATTTGGATGCTGGCTTGATAGCTATTATTGTAGGCAAATTCGGCTAGGGGTAAGTGGTCGTGCCAGCTTCCGCCGAAATCTATAATACATGCCCTTAACATATCTTCAACCACCTGATTTGTCCTTTCAGTCTGACCATCTGTTTGGGGAAGAAAAGCAGTGCTAAAGTTGAGTTTCGTTCCTATAGAGTCTTGTAGACCCTTCCAAAAATGAGAAGTGAAGCGCGGGTCTCGATCAGATACGATGGACACAAGAATTCCATGCAATCTAGTAACCTCCTTGATATACAAGGCAGCAAGAACATCAATCGACCATCAGCTTTTGATAGGCAAGAAATGAGCCGATTTAGTAAGGTGATCGATGATTACCCAAATTCCATCATGTCCGCCCCTAGACTTGGGCAAACCCATGATAAAGTCCACACCGATGTCTTCCCATTTCCACTTGGGAATATCCAGTGGATGCAGTCTTCCAGCGGGTTTCTAGTGTTCCGCCTTCACCTGTTGGCATGTCAGGCATCGAGACATGAAGTATGCTATCTCCATTTTCATATTGGGCCACCAGAAGGTTCTTTTTATGTCTTGGTACATCTTAGTGGCTCCAGGGTGGATCGTGTACCTTGATCGGTGAGCTTCTTCAAGAATCCTCTTCTTCAGCTAAGGACAGTTTGGTACACTTATCCTTTCATGGAATAATAATCTGCCATCATGTGCCAACTTGAAATCAGATTTCTCGTCCAGTTTCTCGTTTATTTCCACTAAGATAGGATCTTCTTCTAGCAACCTCTTGATTTCAGCTAGCAAGTCTGGATGCAAACTTATATGAGATAGAGTAATATACCCATTTTTCTCATCTGTGTTTATATTGAGTTCTGAGAATTTTTCTAGCAGCTTCCATTCTTGAACCATACAATTGGCTATTAAGGCTCTCGACTTCCGACTAAGGGCATCTGCTACGGAATTACCCTTTCCAGGATGATATTGTATAGTGAAGTTGAAATCCTTGAGATACTCGAGCCAACGCCTTTGTCGCATGTTCAGCTCCTTTTGAGAGAATAAGTATTTGAGGCTTTTATGATCAGAGTATACTGTGAATTGTTCTCCGTAGAGATAGTGTCTCCAGATCTTTAAGGCCAATATCACTGCGGCTAACTTTAAATCATGCACATGGTAGTTTTCTTCATGCTTCTTTAATTGCCGGGAAGAGTATGCAATGACTCTTCCATTCTGCATCAATACACACCCGAGGCCAATCCCAGATGCATTGGTATACACCTCGTACTTCTCTCCTTTAATTGGTAGAGATAAGACTGGAGCAGTGGTCAAGATATCCTTTAAAGCTAGGAAACTCTTCTCATAGTCTTCATTCCACTCATAAGGCACTTCCTTGCGAGTCAATATGGTAAGAGGAACAATAATTTTGGAGAAGTCCTTGATAAAATATCGGTAGTAACCAGCTAGACCCAAGAAGCTTCGAATCTCCGTTGCATTTGTTGGTCGTTCCCAATTCTTCACGGCTTCGACCTTCGCAGGATCAACAGAAATTCCGTCCTTTGAGATTACATGGCATAAGAAGGATACTTCCTCAAGGCAGAACTGGCACTTGCTGAATTTGGCATATAGTTTGTTGTCTCGCAATATTTGTAATGCCATCTCAAGATGCACTTCATGATCTTCTTCAGTTTTTAAATAGATCAGTATATCATCAATAAAGACCACTATAAATTAGTCTAAATAGGGCTTGTAGATGCTGTTCATTAACTACATAAAAGCTGCGGGGGCATTTGTTAGTCCAGAAGGCATAACAGTAAATTCGTAATGCCCATACCTACTTCAAAACGTAGTTTTATAAATGTCTTCTTCTTTGATCCTCAATTGGTGGTAACCAGACCGAAGATCAATCTTGGAGAAGTAATTAGCTCCGGACAATTGGTCGAATAGCTCATCAATTCTCGGCAATGGGTACTTGTTCTTGATTGTAAGGTGATTTAACTGTCGATAGTCGATGCAGAGTCTCATCGATCCATCCTTCTTCTTGATGAATAGCACCGGTGCTCCCCATGGGGAAGTACTCGATCGGATGAAACCCTTGTTCAATAGCTCCATCAGTTGTTCCTTCAGCTCCTTCAGCTTAGCAGGGGACATTCGGTAAGGTGCCTTGGAAACAGGTCCAGCACCAGGGACAAGGTCGATGGTGAATGACACCTCCTGCTCCAGGGGTAAGCCGGGTAATTTTTCTAGAAAAATGTCAGAAAAGTCCCGAACTACACAGATATCTTCAAGCTTAGACTCCTCGACATCCGTGGCAGTTACAAGGGCGATGAAAGCCATACATCCTTTGCTTATAAGCTTACTAGCTCGGAGATCTGATATAAGAGGTGATCTAGCCCGAGGGCTAGAGTATACCAGTTCCGGATAACCCACAAAAGTTATCTTGCCATTCCGGTAATCTATAGTTGCTTGGTATGTGGATAACCAATCAGCACCTAGTATGACATCATACACCTCCATATCTAAGCAAATTAGGTCGGCAGGTAAATTATTTCCTTTAACCATAACCTCACAGTTTGGGTATTGATGTGTGAGGTCGGCCTTGTTCCCGATAGGTGTAGATAAGACTAAGTCTAACCATTCGGGCTCCATAGAGAATATAGCAGCAAATTTCTTGGAAATAAATGAATGTGTTGCTTCAGTATCAAATAAAACATTGGCATTCTTAGAGCAAATAGTTAGTGTACCTTCCACGATTCCTCCTTCTGTTGGTTCTGTCTCTTGGAGAGCTTGCAGACGGCCTTGCTTCTTTACCGGGAACTTCTCCTCTTTAACGGCTTGCTCGTTCATCAGTGGACAGTTAGGGATCCGATGTTCTCGGCTTCCACATTGGAGATAGGCTCCTAGCTTCCTCCAGCATTCCTCGGTCTTATGGCCGGGTTTATCACAATATTTACAAATTTCCTTTTTAGGTGTGGGGGCGGTGAAAGGCTTATCATTCTTCTGAAATTTCTTCCCTTTGGAAGACACTCCTCCCATATAGGGCCGCTTCTTGTCGAATGTTGCTTTGAATTTTCTTGGGCTTGTGACAGGTTCCTTCTTGTTGAGTGTTGCCTTGAAATTTTCTCGGATCCTCTCTGATAACTCGGTGGCATCTTCGAGCAACTGCGCACGCCGAACTATTTCTGAGTAGACTTGGATGTCCATCGGTGCGAGTTCTATAATGTAGTGGGGCCAAAACCCGTTGAGGAACCTTCTTGCCTTCATCTTCTCCGTACACACCAAATGGGGTGCATACCTTGATAGTATTGAAAACTGGGCTTCATACTCGGCCACTTTCAAGCCACGTTGTTTCAGTGAGGCAAATTCTACGGCCTTCTTCTCCTGAATATGGTCGGAGAAGTACTTGTTGTTTAAATGCTCGGTGAATTCAACCCATGTGACATGGCCTTCTGGCAATGTTGCTTCTATGGATTCCCACCAACATCGAGCGTCCCGCTCCAGTTGGAAAATAGCTAGTAGAACCTTTTCCTCGTCCGTGCATTACATCACACAAAAAATTCGTTCCATCTCCTTTAGCCAATTTTTGGCATCCTCGGGGTCAGATGAACCCGTGAACCTAGGTGGGTTCATGTTACGGAAACCACTGTGGGATCACCGGCTCCACGGTAAGCACCGCCTTGCGCCACTTGTTGTAGCGCCTGCACAAGGTCTAGCACGGTGTGTTACATCTCGCGCCATTGTGCTCGTTCAGCAGCCATGATCCTACAAAGGAGTTTTAGTGTAATAAATATCAGGTTTTATTATGAGGTTAAATGCCATTATAGAACTTAACCCGTGTCTCTACCCATCTCACCGGGTAAGGTACAAATCTATCCTTAGACTTAGGTTTTACCTAGGAAATTGTAATCCTAGGCTCTGATACCACGAAAAAGCTATCACGC
The DNA here is from genome assembly GCA_022559845.1 of Amorphophallus konjac. Taxonomy (NCBI): domain Eukaryota; kingdom Viridiplantae; phylum Streptophyta; class Magnoliopsida; order Alismatales; family Araceae; genus Amorphophallus; species Amorphophallus konjac. The sequence continues at coordinate 47,991,309 of CM040117.1, forward strand.
CCCGAGTGCGGAAGATTACCCGTGGCGCGACGAGCCTTTATATAGAACCAATACGATCTAGACATTTAGTGGAGTTCTTCCTTTAACAATTAATAGAGTGCGCAAGTAAGTAAGATTTAACTTAAAATTAATACAAATAGTACGAGCTGACAATTGTTACAACTAATCAAATGACAAATACATACGTTCCCAGAGTCCAACGACTAGGCTTCAAACCCTAAGCAGTTCTGATCAAGTGGATTAATTAATACAACTGACATAACAGGGATTACAAATAACACAATTGACATAACAATTTGATAACTCAATTCTAGCACTCATCACTCAGTCTCATTCCCATCCGAATGTTGGTCGTTATCCAAATTACTTGAAATGTTAGAAAGAAACTGGATGAGTGAATCGCTCAATATGATTTACATCTCAAATTCTAACATGCTTTAAGTGGTTTACAAGTTCATTTAATGTGGGTAAACTATGCATGTAGGCAAGTAGAAACTATGCATGTAGGCAAGTAGATAACAAGAACGGTATAAAATGACAAGAGCAATATAGAGAGGAAATAACAAGAGAGAGTATATGGATTTCAAATTTTGATACAGCACTAGCAAGTGATATCAAGCAAGTATAACTGGTAACTGGCAATAACAATAATTTTTCCACGAAGGTAAGAACTCATGTCAAGCAAGCGATAGTAAGCAATGTAATTTCAAGCATGTATAACTAGAATTGGCTATTATCAATTTCATATCACGTGAATGAGTGGAATGCCTAAAGTCTAGCAAGGAAGTACTCCGGTGCAATGCCAAACACCGTGGTCAATAAACTCCCATGGGCACAAGTACCGTCGGGTGCTCCTCCCAAGATCAGACCGGGCCCTATATGCACAACATTAGTCATGTTTGTCGACATCCACTCGCATTTATAGCCAATATGAAAATTTTCAAAGATTGACCATGTAGGATATATAAGGTGTATTTTATAGAATGGAATCCAAGGGCATATTGTTATGTAGGGATGAACTAGGAGTAAAAATCAGCAACGTTTGATACACGAAAAAAAACTGGGTGGGATCAGTGCCTTGTAGGCTTCCGGACATGTTCAGAAATGACATCCTCACAGAGGGATGTGTCTTCTGTGAACTATACAAGGTTTAGATAACCTTGTCAGGGGTTAAATGGCGCCTCTCAGGGCTGCCATGTTTCACTGAAGGGCGCCCCTTGGTCAGCCATGTATTATTAATAGGCGCCCTAGGGTTGGGCACCCCTTTCAAGGGGGTCATTTTGTCTTGTTTCGAGTAGAATAATGATCATTTGTTCTGTCGTTTCTCAGTGAATGGCACCCTGGTCAGGGGCGCCCTTCACTTAAGGTGGATTGCCCGACCGAGACTCAGGTTACCGTTCACATTTTCTAATGTTCTTAGACTATAGAAGTAATAGCATGGACGGGTAGAAAAAAATTATGAGGGTCTCAGATTTATGGTCATGCATTTGTTTCAAGCTTTAGCTTCTCTGATATAAATTTTTAACATGGTCATTTGTTTCATGCTTTAGTTTCCCTGATATAAATTTTTCCCTGATATAAAATTTTAACATGGTGGTTCAAGTGTTTAACAGAACATGGTCATTTATTTCATGCTTTAGTTTCCCTGATATAAATTTTTTACATGGTGGTTCAAGTGTTTAACAGAACATGGACATTTGTTTCATGCTTTAGTTTCCCTGATATACATGGTGGTTCAAGTGTTTAACAGAACATGGTCATCTGTTTCATGCTTTAGTTTCCCTGATATAAAATTTTAACATGGTGGTTCAAGTGTTTAACAGAACATGGTCATTTGTTTCATGCTTTAGTTTCCCTGATATAAATTTTTAACATGGTGGTTCAAGTGTTTAACAGAACATGGTCATTTGTTTCATGCTTTAGTTCCTCTAAGGGCACCGCGGTGGATCCCATTGAGAGCTTCGAGCCTACTCCTACCTTTGTGAGTGACACCTCGGAGAGTCTCCACAAATCAGCATGTGAGTCCGACGTGTGCACATGGTGGCAATGTTGGACAAGCAAGATGTCATCACCAGCAAGAGGGTGTGTCCGAGCCACCATGAGAAGCTGAAGCGCTGTGCCCCAGCTACGGACGCGGGGTTGAGTTCGGAGATTGGGGCTCGCCTGGAGCTGCATTGGTGTGCCACCTCCCCGGTCGACCCATACTCGACGGGGTCGAGTTTTCCTCACCCTGGGGGTATGATGAGGGCATCCCTTGCCCCTACACATTTTTTCGAAGCTCAGATTGATCGACGGCATGCGCCATTGTGTTCTTCACATTTTTCTGAGTCTATTCATGTAATTTTTATATTTTATTTGAGTCATAAACCATATAATTTTCCTTTTATTTGAGTCCAGTACCTAGGTATAAGGGTTATTTACCGAAGTTAAGTGTCATTAGATTGTCTAGGCTGGATAATGGGCCCAACTCAATGGGCTAGGCCCATGGGCGCCCCCACCTAGATAGAGCTGGTCAATTGTTAGTTTGTCAGGGTCAGTTTCGTCATATGAAAAGTCCAGTCCCTATAAATACCCCCCTTCACCCCCTCATTTGTAATCTCTTGGTCAATCAAAAAAATTGAGTGTATTCTATAGCAATTGGAGTGAATTCTCCATCTCTCTCTCTCTCTCTCTCTAAGGGGTGGATTCCCCTCCCTCTCTTCCCTCTCTCTTCTTTCTCCCTCTAAAGGGGGCCGCCCCCATTCTCTCTCCTCCCCTCCCAACCACTTCCTCTCTCCCCTCCCCCTCCATTAAAGCCACTCCAACTCCTCACAACCCCTCTCTTTACTCTACCCCATCCCCAAGAGATCCTCCGCCAATCCTTACTCCACCTCCCAACCCCCAACTACCCATTTCCCTTCCCCAAGCATATCTCCACCTTCCCAAGGCTGAAGTAGCCCCTCCCTAGGCCAAAATTTAAATTTCCCTCCCCTTTGGCTGTACCATCCCAACTCCCCCACACCCCTATCAACCCTTGGCCGCCCCTCCCATCCACCACCCAGCCCTTGGTCAACCTCCATCTCCCTCCTCTCCCATTGCTTACCTAGTGCCCCTTCTCCATCCCCATACCCTCACCAGCCAACCCCAGCCAACTTCACCCCCACCATTGATCTCTCAGCTCCCCCTCAGCCCTCCAGCCACTCCCCTCCCCATCCTACAACCATCAGCCACCCCCTTCTCCCTGCTCACCCCACCACCCCTTCAATGTTAACCCTTTCAGCTTCAGACCCAGTCCAGGGTCGTAGGCAGCAGAGTAGCAGCAGATTGAAGAGAGTGCCACGATGTCATCATGAGACTTCAGGAGGCGTACCATATATCGTAGGAATCGTCGTCCAGTCAGCTTCGCAACGATAGCAGCCCCGCCGTCGTCCGATCTTGGAGCTGTCCGGAGGAGCGAATCTTGGCGACCTACGCACTTCCCCCCCAGGCAGACAACCAGAGGAGGCGTGCAGAGGCTCACACGATCGAATCTCTTCGAATCTTGTAGCCCCACTTGACTGAGGGCTTCCCCCTCAAGTCCTCTGTCATCTCTAAGAAACAGAGCCATTTTTGGACCTTGGAGTCAAAAGTTATTGATTTTCCTCCAAAGGTGCGCAAGGTCAGTTTACCTGAGCCTGAACTGACACCCCTCCATTGTTCGGGCCTTTGCAATCAGCTCCGACATCTGCCGACGTCCCCATTGGTCCCGGATCGAAGAAGACTCGACCACGATCGCAACGGCTCTTGTCTCGCCTTCAACAGAGCGCGGGACTGTTCTTGGCTCCCCCGTCTTCCAGCAGTATCACTCTGGGAGAAGCCAGAGCTTTCCAGCCCTGTTCCAGACCCTGCCCCAGCCAGCGACATCGTCAAGAAATTCCACTAAAATTCAAGCGTCATCCTTGATCAAGTAAGGAAGATTCGGCACTGGTTTTGACCTTTTCTGAGCTCGACAGAGACTGTGGTGGCTTCGTCTTCGACTGTCTATCTGGCTGTTCTAGAAGCTGGCAGAACCGACGGAGGTCGGCACATCAGTTTTTAGCTTCACTCCCCCTCCTCGCCTGGCCGGCTTACAGCCCCTCCCTGCGTGGAGGTAGTGTTTGGTTGTAAATCTCTTAACCCCCACCTCGAGAACCCCCCTCCTGTGCGAGGTGTAGTGCTGTAACCAAGTTAATTTTCAGGCGGAAGCTTCATCGACGCGGCGTACGGGTAAGCCCACGCTTCCTTGCTCGCCCTCGTCTCCGACTGGGATCGGCGTCTTCATGCCGATCAGGTGAGCTTCGGAACACTTCTCATTGATGGCATTTAATTGCTTGGTTTAGTATTATTTTTTGTTTCTCCATCGGTGGTGAGAGAGTGCCCGATCCCAAATTGTCATCAAATTGAGCGACCACCGCAGAGCGAGTTGTAAGAGAGACCCTGCAACCCACGCCCTTGGCGTGCTGGCCACCCATGAAATTAGGCATCCCGGGCCCTTAGGGGTTCAGCATCAAGCTAGCCAAATCCCTCGGAGTGTCAAGTTCCCGCCCCGGACCCTCTCCATCATCACCCGGTTTCCCACGGGCACATGTGTGCGTTATGCGGGTGAGTCCACTTGTGTGACATCGCCGTGTTCGTTGCGTTGCTTGCAATCTAGGTCCAAGGTTGTTTCACATCACCTAGGCTCAGAAATTTTAGAAACCAAAACTCATATGGCTTTGTCCATTATATGTCTATTCAGCCTAGGATCTATAGTGCACACACTCTTCCAAATGCCCATTGGACCAATCATTGGTGCAAAAACTCTCAGGCCTTTAAGAATAAGAATGTCACACCACAGAAAAGGCCAATCAAAACTCAGAATGTTAATGGGAGACAGGACAAACAGAAAATTAAGAAATCCACATCTCAAGTAAAGACACAAAAATAAATGTGGATACCAAAATAGTTGCTGTCTTGTCTGCATGATTTAACTGCTGTTTTGGGGCCCAAATAGTCTTGGGTTCCAAAATTTTAAATTATTTCTGTTTGCAGGTATGCCTGGCAACCAATCACAACAGGTGGTATCTTGACAGTGGCTGTTCCAGGCACATGACCGGGGATAAAGGAAATTTTTACATACTGGTAGAAAAAGATGCTGGTCATGTTACCTTCGAAGGTAATACAAAAGGAAAAATCATAGAAACAGGTAAGGTTGGCAAGTGCTCTTCCTGTATAGAAGAAGTTTTCCTAGTTGAAGGGCTTGCTTATAATTTGCTTTGCATTAGTCAGTTATGCGACAAGGGCCATAAAGTTATTTTTGATTCTCTTGCATGCACCATTTTTTAGTCCAATTTTGAAACTGTAAAATTCACTGGAAAAAGAGTCAATAACATCTATATGATTGATTTAGATGATGCAGCACACACTAACTTGTGTCTAACTGTAAATAAGGTTGACTTAGCCTGTCTTTGGCATCGCAGGTTGGGTCATGCTAGTTATAATGTGTTGCATAAATTGAATAAGTATAGCATGGTAAGAGGTCTACCTAAAATATCCTTCAAAAAGGACAATAAAATATGTGAGGCATGTGCCCATTGTAAACAAATTAGAAAGTCATTTAAATCCAGGACTGAAAACATGTCTTCTAAACGTTTTGAGCTGATCCACATGGATTTATTTCGACCTACTAGATCAGCTAGCTTATCTGGTAGAAGATATGGATATGTCTTAGTAGATGACTTTTCTAGATTTACGTGAGTATTCTTTCTGACTCACAAAAATGATGCATTTGAAGAATTTCAGGAATTTTACCATAGAATAAAATAGACTAGTGAGCAGTCTATTTCTAATATTTTGTCTGACCATGGTGGTGAGTTTGAAAACTCACAGTTTGATGAATTTTGCAAGGAAAATGGGATCAACCATAGATTCTCTTCATCAAGGATTCCAGAGCAGAATGGAGTGGTTGAAAGGAGGAACAGAATTTTAGTGGAGATGGCTCGGACTATGCTTGTTGAAGGCAACTTGTTTATAAGATTTTGGGTTGAGGTAGTAAATACCTCCTGTCACATTATCAACAGAACCTTGGTAAGACCTTTTACTCAAAAGACTCCCTATAAGATACTTAAAGGTAGGAAACCTTCACTAGCACATTTCAAGATTTTTGGTTGTAAATGATTTATCCATGTTAACTCTAAAAGAGACCTTGATAAATTTGAACCTAAAAGTGAACCTGAAATTTTTCTAGGTTACTCTGAAAAATCTAGAGCCTATAGGATCTACAACATTAATTCTCAAACTGTTAAGGAATCACCACACACTGTCTTTGATGAATCTTTTAATAAAACTGAAACTGGTTTCTGCAGGGACAAAGTTAATGGAGAAATCCTGGAAAATAAAGAAGAGCAGAATGCAAAACCAGCAGAAGAAGGTGAGACTGAAGGATCTGGAGTTCAAGGGGAGGTAAGTGAAAATTCAGGTAATCAGCTTACCAACATTAGAGTTCTTAGAGATCATCCTCTAGAGAATGTGATTGGTAATCTGAATGAACCCCCTAGGACTAGATCACATTTCAGGATAGAAAATGAACTAAATTCTTTTGCACTTGTCTCACAAGTAGAACCCAAGAACATTGAATGTGCCTTAAAGGATGAGCATTGGATAAATGCCATGCATGATGAATTGAATCAATTTGAAAAGAACAAGGTATGGCACCTAGTTTCTAAACCCTCACATGGCTCAGTTATAGGCACTAAATGGGTTTTTAGAAATAAAATTGATGAGCAGGGAAAGGTAGTCAGAAATAAGACTAGGCTTTCAGCACAGGGGTACAATCAGGAATTTGGGGTAGACTTTGAGGAATCATTTGCCCTTGTAGCTAGACTAGACGCCATTTGGATACTTCTAGCTTTTGCTTGCAGCTTAGGAATAAAACTTCAGCAGATGGATGTGAAATCTGCTTTCTTAAATGGTTTAGTAAAAGAGGATATTTTTTTTAAACAACCTCCTGGATTTGAATGCATTGACTTTCCTGATTATGTGTATAAGTTAGATAAGGCACTTTATAGACTGAAGCAACCTCCCAGGGCATGGTACGATAGGTTGAGTTCCTTCCTCACAGGTAAAGGAAATTCAAGAGGTGAGGTTGACCAGACTCTATTTACCAAGGTAAACAATAAAGATATCCTTGTTTTTCAAATCTATGTAGATGATGTAGTGTTTTAGTCAACTAAACCTTCTCTGTGTGAGGAATTTTCTAAGTTAATGACTGATGAATTTGAAATGAACTTAATGGGAGAACTGAAATTTTTCCTTGGATTGCAGGTCAATCAAACTTTAGAGGGAAACTTCATCACCCAGTCCGAATACATCAGGGATCTGCTAAAGAAACACAAGCTGGAAAACCTCAAAGAGATCACTACACCTATGGGCACATCAACTAGTCTTGATGTTGACCCAAAAGGTAAATTGGTTGATACCAAACTATACAGAGGTATGATCGAATCCCTTTTGTATCTTATTGCATCTCACCCAGATATATAATTTTCAATGTGTTTATGTGCTAGATTTCACACTAGTCCTAAGGAATCTCACATGAGTGCAATGAAGAGGATTTTTAGGTATCTATCAGGAACCCTTGAATTAGGACTATGGTATCCTTCTAGGTGTGAGTTTGAACTTGTAGCTTACACTGATATAGACTATGCAGGGTGTAGGATAGATAGAATGAGCACTAGTGGATATTGTCAATATCTAGGTGGTTGTCTAGTGTCTTGGGCATCTAAGAAGCAACACACAGTTGCTCTCTCCACTACTGAGGCTGAGTATGTTGCAGCAGGGAATTGTGCAGCCGAAGTACTCTGGATAAAACACCAGCTCATTGACTATCACATAAAATTAGGATGCATTCCTATTATGTGTGATAATACCAGTGCTATCTCCTTGACTAAAAATCTTGTTCATCACTCTAGGACTAAGCATATTGAAATAAAACACCACTTCTTGAGAGATGAAGTAAGTAAGAATGAAATTGAGCTGAATTTTGTAGAATCAGAAAAATAAATTGCTGATATATTTGCTAAACCTCTTGGGAATGAAAGATTTAAATTCTTAAGAAGAGAATTAGGTTTATGTAAATTTCAGCATGATGATTGATTCCTTAAGTTCATTCATGTCTAGAATAAATGCCTTCTCTATGATATTTTATATGCCTATGATTCAGTCTATCACATGGTATCAGTGGTTGTCATTACAGATAATGTCTTGCATTGTGTCCATCTTGATCTTAAGGGTATATCAAATGGTTTGCTGGGAGAAGGGCAGATCTCTTCTGTCTGGAAACCCACACTATGTGTAGAGGCTTGTCCTCCGCCAAGTACCCTGAGTCAAGATTTTATTTGAGTCTTGCACTTCATTATTTGTTCATAAGTCAAAATGTTGTGTCCAATAATAATGCACATAGACAGGGGGAGTAAGTGTTCAATTTTTTTTTGTCTATCCTTTCGTGCATGTTGTTAGGGGGAGTTCAGAATAAAATTGAGTCAGATCAGATCCAGGTTGTTACATCTAGGCATCAGTAAGTGTTTCTGAAATGTCGACACCCAAAGTCCACACCTTTTTGCAACCCTGACTCTATCTTTCTGATCAACAATTTACTCATCTCGTGATATCAGATTTTCACATTATTTCTGAAATCTCAGTAGCACATTGCTTGGTATTAGGTTATCCTGGCACACTCATTTATTTCCATCTCTTGATATCAATCTCTTAAAAAGTCCTTGCACTTCCTATGACTCTGAAATAATGACAATCTGATAATCAGTCCATTACTCTAAGCTACTAAAATTGAAAATCTTCTCTTGTAAGAATCTATAATGCTCCATGCATGAACTGATGGTTTAAGCTTAATAAATTTTAGAGTCTAAAGACTGAACTCAATGAACTAGGATGTTGATCACAATTAATAGCTCTCAACCATCTCTCTTACGTCATGTCTGGTAAAGTCTTCCAGAGTCTGAAAGTTCTTGAATTCATGACTTCTTGGTTGAGAAACTTGGAGTGTGTATTATTTTTAAACAAGTCTTTCTATAAAACCAAAGGCCAGCAATGTCAAAATAATGAGTCAACATGATTATAGGCAGAGTAATGGCTGAATGCACCGAGAAAACTGGGTCCTTCATCAAAGAAATGAAGAAAAACTCATGTCATGAAGTGCTTCAAGTTATCTCTGTTCAAAAGTCAAAACAGAATGGTTAACTTCACTGAGTAACTAGAGGTACTGACGTCTAATCAACGTGTACCCTTACGCAAAAGGTGCAAACTACTCCTAATGTTTTGATACAAGAAACAGAATGGTAAATTCTGCTGAGTAACTAGGGGTACTGGTGTCTAATCAACGTGTACCCTTACGTCAAAAGGCATATATGATACCGACATGTTCTGAACTCTTTAAACAAAAAGGAAACAAAAAATTTTGTTGAACCCTAAGGTGAAAAATCAGAACTGTCAAATTGTTTAACCTCAATACATATCCTAGTCACTCCTAAAGAAATTCACTGATTTTTGGGTGAGTAAGATAAAGTAAGACTAAATCCGTCATGATTCATATGGTTCTGGTTTATTGCTATTAAGGGTTAATGCAAACTTATTCAGAGAGTACAATTGCTAAACTCTAACCTTTATTATTCTTAAACCAGACTTCTATCAAGAATGCATTATATAGAATCTTATACCTGAAGAATTTGAGCTATGTATGCTTGATTAATGAAAGATAAATCAGTTTGTCAATCAGATCTCTCCTATAATTTCACAACATTGATATTGTCATATCATATTTTTGTCACTTCACTGCTAAGATCAAATTGTCTCTATCAATTCCTTGTTTGCTGATGGCAAAGGGGGAGAGATTGTGATGGCTAACTGGTAAAGGGGGAGAGACTGGCAAAGGGGGAGAGATTGCCTTGTATAGATTGTGATGGCTAGCTAGTAAAGGGGGAGAGATTGCCTTCTTTGTCTGTCTGTGTCTATGCATGTCGTGTCTCTGCATGTCTATCTATGCATGTAGTGTCTATGCATGTCTGTCTTCTACTGCACTTGACTGTGACCTTTGCATACTCTAACTCATAATGTAATATGTGTTGCCATCAAAGTATAGTAGTGTTGCCATCATCAAAAAGGGAGAGAATGTTGTGTCTCCTCTGTATTTGATGTCTAGTTTTGATGCTGGAAACAATGTGTTTGACCTTAATTTGTCTCTGGCAACATTGTTATTTTAAAGTCTTTTCTTTAGTCAGAATAAGTTCTTGTTTATAACAAGGTCAATGCATATTCATATTGTGGCATTGAAAGGTCGATGCACATTTGCATATAAGTCTATAAGGTCGGTGCATATATCCACTTCTGTTCTAAAGGTCTATGCATGTGCAGAATTGTTGCATTGAAAGGTTGGTGCACAGGAAGAAATCCTGCACTTTAAGGTCGGTGCACATTCACTTTATAGTCTATCAGGTCAGTGCATACATTCATTCCAACCTTGAAGGTCGGTGCATTTGCAGAAGTCTTTCACCAGAAGGTCAGTGCATATGTAGGTCTGTGCATATTTGGATTCTAGAGACAAGTCAATGCATGTCATAGAAAGGTCGATGCTAGTGAGCTAGCGACTACAGCATAGGTCGATGCATGTCATAGAAAGGTTGATGCTAGTGAGCTAGCGACTGCAACATAGGTCAATGCATGTTATAGAAGGGTCGATGCTAGTAAGTCATCACTATCAAGGTCGATGCACCTTGTGCATTCACTAAAGACAGGTCGATGCACCTTCATTATAGAGTCAGCTTGTCTAACAAATAAGGTCTATCTGTAAAACTCTTAGGTTGACGTTTCTTTTATAACATGCTGTATGTGTTAGCTATACAAGCTAATGTATCTCATTTATGCATCGAAGCTCTTGAAGAATTTTGTGCATACACTTATATGAATTGTCTGACCTTGTGAAGCATCTGAAACTGTATTTGCTAATAATTAATACATGATTCATAAGTCTCATATATCTTTGATTCTGTTTTTGACAGAAAGGAAGAAACAACCCAGATACATCCTCGAACACCTGGGTTGCATAAAGGCAGACCGCATTACTCTCACGTGGAATTTAAAGTAAAGCAGATTAAAGGCACGTGATCCAAGGTGGAAAGTTGAACTAATATTCTACCACGTGGATCGTCTTATTCTCTACTCCTGACACGTGGGCCCTCGAAGTGTGCATTCTGGATAAAATTATTGGGCGGGAGTGTGTATTCCATGCGCCCAAAATTTGAAAAACTCGTGGGACCACAGACTCGTGCTCTCCTGTATAAAAGGGGATCGAGCAGTCAAATTCAAAGAGAGAGGGACTACAAGAGAAGCAGATCAAAAGAGGAGAAAAGAGCTGAAGAGTAAGAGAGTTCCGGAGTTTGAGAGAGAAGAGTTCCAGAGTTCGAGAAAGAATCTGTTGCATAGAGTAAGAAGAAAAATAGAGTGCCGTAAGTCTGTCTGAGAGAGAGAAGTGAGATTGAGCAGAAGAGTATTGTCTTGACTTCTGGATTAGATCCAGAGTCAGATTGCTCCAGTGGAGCTACAATTTATTCTTTATGTTATTGTTTTTCATTGCCTCTATTGTTTTCTTTTTGAAATTATTGCAAGCTATGTATCAGCGGAGCAAGCTGGGGTGCTCAGTGGCGAGGTGTGATCCTCGGACAGCAAGCTGTGTTGCTCAGCGGGAAAGCAAGCTGTGAGGCTTAGCTGTTTGTAGGGATTTCATCCACGAAGCTATGGATCAGCGGAGTTCAAGCTGTTTGACAGCGGAAGCATTACTCAGTTGAGTAATGGGTGGACATAGATCTCAAGCTCGAGATCGAACCACCTTAAAAATTGATCTGTTTTCTATGTGATTGCACATCTATTTTTACTGCAACTAGATGAATGCCTAGGATCGTCTACTGCAAGTCGTTAATGCTTTCAATATATTCATCTGTTGCTTACGCCCGAGTACACAACCTGGTTGTTTGAATGTCTTCTGAATTATCTATGCTAAATTTATCATAAGTTGACATTGTCTTGAATCGTTTAGTAGATTTACCATCTTATATCTGATTTGTGATCGATAACTCAGTGGTATATAAAAATGGCTATGTCAGAAAGATAGATTATGTCTATCTGGAAAGCTGACCTTTGCGTGAGGAGATTTTCTAATCAAACCTCCGCCAGGTACTATACTGGGTTGATTGATTTATTGGTTTTGGAGTTTTCAGTGATTGGTAGCTATTCCATAGCAGATTCCCTTGTTGTTAATTCAAATTATTTTTAGTGATTCTGTTCACAGTAGTTTCTTTTAATTCCGCATTGTTATTAACTACTATAGAATTTTTAATTTGGGTAGATCTATTCACCCCCCCTCTAGATCACCCGTTCATCCATTCATACATCAATGAAGACCGAAGACTCCAGATTCTTGTCAAGTGGTTCCACCGTGCTCCCCTGAGAGGGTAGTGATGGCGTGAGGCTCGAGATCAGATGTGGTGTTGGTCTGTGTGAGAGTCAATGGATGGCCCGTCGAGATTTAGAATGTGCCCTTCGGACCTGGCGAAGGACCAGGAAAGAAGGAAGAAGCTGAGCGAGTCAAGGGTTTCCCGTTTGTGAGTGTCTGGTGACCGGTGATTGGTCTTTCACAGATAGAAGATACTGGTGGTTGCGCTTCGAAAATGGCGAGAGCTGTGTGCAAGCGAATCCTTTGGTGGCCGTTCCTGTGATGTGCTTTTTTAGAGGGGACTTGGGATTTGTCGAAGTTTGAGTTCTCACAAAATTGGTTTCCGTGTGGCTGAGGTGATACCGGACTTGTGTTTTTGTTGTATGCCTGCTCTGATGATCGACGTGTGTTGGGTCATGAGCGAGGTGTTGTTTGTGATCAAGGTCTGGATGTGTCCCTCAGGGTCTGTGCTTTCGTGAGAATCGAGGTTTTCTGTGCTGGGGCTCTGACAGTGTTGTCAGTTGGTTAAGGTGTTCATCCCCTGGGACTTGATGCTAGTCCTGAATTTTAAGGATGAAATTTCTTTAAGGGGCGAGGGCTGTAACACCCCGGGTTTTTTGGATATTTTTCGGATCAGGATCCGTGGGTTTTGGATTGCTTTTGTGGGTCCCGGATTGAGTTTTGCGGTTCACGCGTGTTTTTGCCTATGGGACCTTCGGAACCCCGTGTAGGACGAACCGTTACGTTCTCCGACTCCGGGACGTTACCACTACGTTGTGCGTTTTTCGAGGATCGTGGAGAGTTTTTTTTCCTATTTTTGATATTTTTCATAAATATCAGATTTTCTATATATTAAAATCCCTTTTTCTCTCTCTCCCCATCTCTCATTTCTCTCCCTCTCCCTCTCTCTTCTCTCAGGTTCTCTCCTCTCCCCCGCTCTTCTCTGGGCGGCCGACGGAGGTAGACGAGGACGGGGCGGTGATGCTCGTCGGGCATGGAGCGACGGGCACGGGACGAGGATCGTGATGGTGTAGGCGGTTTGTGGGATCACGAGCCGGCAAGGGTTTAAATGACATTTTCTTGGTGGATTAGTGTCCTCGGTGCGCGGAATCTTCGGTGGAGGTAGGGGGATGGATCCTTAACCCCTGCACTTCATTTTTCACAAGTTTGGTAGCCCGAGGCGAGCCGAGTGGGTTTATTTCTCCACCGGGATATAAATGTATGATTTTGGGGAGTGAGTCGGATCTCCCATTTTGATTGCATTTTTGGGATTTAAATGGGTCCTCTCGGTGCTTGAGGGGTTGAGGACTAGCTTCCCCTTGTTTCCCCTTTCACATGGGTGTGAACGGGACATGGAATGGGGTTTTTTGAGAGATTCGCTATTTTCAGGCTTGGGTGGACGTATGTCACGTCCCGAGTGCGGAAGATACCCGAAGATGCGTGACGAGTTTATATCGATCATGTCAATCAGAGTATTAGTGTATTCGACACCAAATCAGAGATGCGCAAGAGTAAAGATAACCCAATCCTTTTATTCCTTCACAAAAGTATTTCTATTACAATCCCTTGAAAATGCTAAACTTAATAAAAAGAAAAGTACAAAATTGACTCAAGAAAATATAGAAAAGACAAGACTAGTTGACGCTTTGAGAAGCTCTAATCTCTTTCACTCTTGACCTTCCCTGTCCGATTGAGTCTCGTCGTCGGACTTACCTAAAAAGTAGGGAAACACTGAGTGAGCAAACGCTCAGTAGGAAATTATATCTCAAGAACTAGCAATGGGTTTAAGTAATTACAATTTATCACATGTAAATCTAATATGGCTATGCATGTAGAAATAACTAATCAGTAGAATAACACGTCGTGTAAAACTTCCAAGCGAGTCTTAAACAAGAGATATTCATGAGAGACTTTATAGATTATTGGCTATTTCACGCAAGTACTTTGCCCGTGTCGGGCCACGCTAGTAAAGTCATGCAAGTCGAGTCACGCACGCAAGAAAGAGAGAGTGTGTGTGGAATGCCAAAGATCAAGAGAAAAAGTACTTCGGTGCAATGCTAGACACCGTGATCATTACAACTCCCATGGGCACTAGTACTTTTGGGTGCTCCTCCCAGGACCAGATCGGGCCCTTATATGCACAGCATTAAAGATAGATCTAGACATCCACTTTATAGTATAGCCAATATGGAATTTCAAGAAAAAGCTTGTGGATATTCAAGATAGAGTAGAGTTCAAAATTGAACTTGATGTATAAGGACGATAATAACGATATAAACAAGAGTATCGATAAAGCTGGGTGGAGTTGGTTCCCTAATTGGGTACCATGACAATTTAAATGTCCATATATAGATGGTCATGTCATTTGATATAGAATTGAGGTCCACAAGAACATCATAATAATGGCATGATTTCCGCATCCCATTAAGAATATTCTCATGATATCCACATAGCATATCATGAGGGCCGGTATACCATGTTTCTATAGAGTGACATGGCAAAATATTGCACTAGGTTTTTATGGTACAACTAGCTCAGTCGATCTTGAGGGAATCCAAGGCTACGAGGAGACTTACGGAGGTCCCAATGACTAACTTGCCAGTCCAAAGGAACGGAATGTCCAATGGAGGGCTTGTATGTCACCGAGAGTTGAGGGATAATCGGTAAAACATCGTAGAACATGGGACTATATTCACGGAATGGAAATATAGTGCTGATATATGCATATATATTTATATAAAACCCTCGGTTAACAGTAAACAGTATAAAATAATTACACAGGAAATTAGCGACTTAAGACAAGTCACTACTTAATAAATTCACGACCTTTTGTGGGTCGTTTCTTTACTATTTGACGACTTCTGGAACAGTCGTCCCATCTTTAATTTCTATTATTGCTGAAATTTACCCAATTCTGTATTTTTGATAAAACGCGCTTTAGCCAGGGGCGTCACTTTCATAAAAGACGACCTACTGGAGGTCGTTAATTCATTCTTTTCCCGGATTTATCATGAACAGTGGTAATTTCCAAGATATTAATTTTTAGGAAACAAAGTACATGGTCAGGACAAGAAAAATATCAGGATTCGAGATATATGATCACGCATTAGATTTAACTACAGGTTTCATAGATATTAACTTTTAAACATGGGTATTTACTAATTATATGGAATTGACGACACTTCTGTCAGTCGTCAAAAATTGAATTAGCGCCCTAGAGAGGGTCGCCTCTTTCCAAAATTTCACAGAAAACTTCGAAAACGTAGTAGCACTATATACATGGATTAACAGATGATATTATCATACATTTTATGCTAGTTTGGGCTACAGTTCTTGAGAAAACCTACCTGATGATGATCTGGGTGAAGGAACGTGAAGGATGTGAAGAGAAAACAATACTCTGTTCTAAACAGAGTATTCTGGGAAAACGATGTTGATGAAGAACCCACGTTCTTCAGCTAGACAGGAACACTTCACGAGGCAGGCCACCTACAGGGAAAGAAGATGAAGAAGCATTAATATTCTTCATGCTTCCCTGACTGAAGATAAAAAAGGAAGAAGAACATACATGTTCTTCACACACGAGACAACAGCAGGCCTTCCTTCGACAAAATAGCTATTAGGGTTTGATTGGAAGGGGTATTTATAGGGTTCCAAGAATCCTTTAGGGTTGGAATTTGATTAGAACTCTAGTTTCCTTGATAGAGTCCTTACCATAATCAATCGAACACATAGCAAAAACTTACCCTGGATAGTCTCCTGGTTCGAATGGAACACCAATGCAATTAACGCCTTAGGTTAGGGCGTTAATTCTAATTGACGTCTTGACCTGTGCCGTTTCTTTTGTAATTCGCACCCAAGAAGAGGGCGTTTCTTTCCCTTTCCTTTTATTCATTTTGGACGTTTTTGAAATTTGACGCCCTTTGGTATAGGCGTCACTTTTTGAATTAACGCCTCAGGTGAAGGCGTTTCTTATTTAAATCGCGCCTTGTTGAGAGGCGTTATTTACATTTGACTTATTATTTATTCATTTTGGTTCTTATCATTTACTTACTTAATTTTTTTCTTGAAATCTTCCTTTTATTTTACCAGGGTTGCTACACCCTCCCCCACTTAAAAGAATTTGGTCCTCAAATTCAATCGTATATAGACGTGGAGAGTGTAGAGTACATACCTTTTTAGAATAAGTCTGGGAATCGTTTCCTCATAGACTCCTCGGTCTCCCAAGTGGCTTCGTGTTCTGAACATTTACTCCATTGCTCCTTAACCACGGGAATAATTTTGTTCCTTAATGTTCGTACCTCGCGATCAAGGATCTTCATGGGCCTTTGTTTATAAGTTAGATCCCTTTGAATCACCAGGTCTCCATGATCAATGATATGTGACGGATCATGCACATATTTCTTCAACATTGATATGTGGAATACATTATGAACTTCGGACAATTGAGGAGGTAAAGCAGCGCGGTAAGCAACCTCGCCAACTCTTTCTAGTATCTCAAAAGGTCCGATAAACCTTGGTGTAAGCTTGCCCTTAACACCAAATCTCCTTATTCCACGTCCAGGTGATATCATGAGAAATACGTGATCTCCCACTTGGAATTCGAGATCTCTTCTTCGTGTATCAACATAAGCCTTCTGTCTAGACTGAGCAACTTGAAGTCTTTCTCTAATCAACTGAATCTTTTCAGTGGTATCCCTTACCATGTCTGGACCTAATAGTTACTTTTCGCCAACTTCGACCCAGCACAAAGGCGATCGGTAACTCCTGCCGTATAAAGCTTCGAAAGGTGCCATTTGTATACCTGCCTGGTAGTTGTTATTATATGCAAATTCAACCAAAGGTAAGTGATCATGCCAGCTTCCACCAAAATCAATGATGCAAGCACTGAGCATATCTTCAACCACTTGATTAGTTCTCTCAGTCTGACCATCCATTTGCGGATGAAAAGCTGTACTAAAGTTAAGTCTCGTCCCCAGTGAATGTTGTAAACCCTTCCAAAAGTGAGAAGTAAAACGGGGGTCTCTGTCAGACACGATTGAGACAGGTACTCCATGTAACCTGACTATCTCTTTAAGGTATAATGCAGCAAGAACATCAACTGACCATCGACTCTTGATTGGCAAGAAGTGTGCCGATTTGGTCAATCGGTCGATGATAACCCATATCCTCCCTTTGATTTGGACAGACCCATAATGAAGTCCATACCGATATCCTCCCACTTCCACTTGGGAATATCTAGAGGATGTAGCTTACCGGTAGGCCTTTGGTGTTCTGCCTTGACTTGTTGACATGTGAGACAGCGAGACACAAAATCTGCTATCTCTCTTTTCATATTGGGCCACCAAAAGGTCCTTTTCAAATCTTGGTACATCTTAGTTGATCCTGGATGAATCGTGTACCTTGATCTGTGAGCTTCATCTAAGATTTTCTTCTTTAGCTCTAGGCAATTCGGTATACATGTTTTATTTCTGAACATCAATCTTCCATCTGGTACTAATTTGAAATCAGGTTGTTCTTCCATTTTGCCCTTGATTTCCACTAGTACGGGGTCACTACCTTGAAGTCCTTATATTTCGGATAGCAAATCTGGCTGTATGCTCATATGGGATAAGGTGACACACCTACTTGTTGTGCCCCTTAGGGAGAATGGCACAAGCATGTACTATGTTGATTTGATGATAGCAATGCTATTTTGTTTTGATGATAGCAAAGACAGTGAGTGCATTTGTTATTATGTTTTGATGATAGCAACATGAATGCATATGACTGTGACTGATATATCATCTGGAGAATGCATGTGTATGACTGATATATTGTTTGTGTTAGACTTCTGTTATGTGCACAGTCTATACATTGTGCATCTCGTTGACAAGTTTGCACATTCATGAAGTCTGCACACTGGTCTTGTTCACGCATCTAAAGTCATCTAAAGTCTGTACAGCCTATTGTCTCAGCCACCGTCTCATTCAGCGTATGCTCACAAAGTCTATACATTCACTGTAGCTTGCTCAGCTGAAGTATGTATATCCATCATCTCATGAAGTGTGTACATTGCATCATATCATTAAAGTCTGCACATTGGCTAAGTGTATACATCGTGTCCGTCTCAGTCAGCGTCTTAGGCATTTTGTTAAAGTCTGTACACTGGTCGAGCTTTGAAGTATATACATTGGCACATGCATTTACTGTAAAGTCTAGACAGTGGACCGTCTTATTCAGCGTCTCAATTGGACTAAGTCTACACAGCATAAGTCTGGACATTGGACCGTCTCTATTTACGTCTTATGCCAAGTCCGTACAGTGTCCATCAGCATTTAGAAGTCTATACAGTCCACCGTCTTCATCAGCGCCTCATGCATATAGCAAATCTAGACATTGCACTGTAGCATGCATTTCTTTAAAGTCTATACATCCGCTACAGTGCACACACCATCTCACTTAGCATCTATATGCATCGGTGAAGTCTATATATTGCATCGTCTCAACTTGCGTCTCATGCCAAGACTGTACAGCCTGCATCGTCTCATGCATCATCTTATTTGAAGTCTATACATTGGGTTTTTACCTACGGTGCTTGAAACGAAGTCTACACACTGGTTGTACTTCATAGTTTGTACAGTGTCTCTAGTTGGCTAAGTCTATACACCGAGGACGTTGAAAGCTTTCAAGTGTATACATTCTCACAATGTTCATACTTGCTTCCTGTTCCAAGTCTATACAGCCTTTTACTTCGCCAAAGTCTGTACAGCCATCAGTGATCTCCCAAGTATGTACATCCAACTGTTCATCTTTAAAGTCTATACATTGGCTTCAAGACTTTCAAGTCTATACACTGACAGCTGAACTGAGAACTCTATACATAGTTTGTCTACATTAGAGTCTCATGAAGTCCATACATTGCACAGCGTTCATAAGTCTATACATCGTGCTGTTTCACGCTAAGTATATACATTGCTTCAACTCTGCTTTCACAACGCCAAGTCTGTACATTGCTTTGTTATGCATATGAACGTGAAGTCTATACATTGCTTCATAAACATGAAGTCTATACATTGCACTCACGTTTCACAAGTATATACATTGCATGCTCTTTTAATAAAGTCCATACACTGAGCAAGTATATACATTGTATGTCTGTCGATTGAAAAGTCTATACAGAGTTCTTCACTTAACCTGACAATCCGATACTCTGTCTGATAGGGATTCTTACGAAGATTGATGACCTGGCTCGTGATCCCAGGAGGACGAGGTGTGAAGATGCTGACACGTGGATGGAATTGCCTCGGATCTGGCGAATTCACTTGGGCGGGAAAACGTGGAAGCCACGCGCCCTTATCCACCTGCTGCTGCCAGTATATATAGTAGTCTTCATCCTCTGTTGAAGGTAGATCGATCGACTGAAGAGTGGCAAGTCTATACATCCAGTCCAAAGGCAGCAGAGTGCTATCGATCTACAGAAGAGAAGAAAAGCAAAGAAGAACAGAAAGAGAGAAAGGAGAGTTGAGTTGAGAGAGATTTCGAGAGAAAGGTTGTAAGTCAGTCTCCTGGTTCAGAAACCAGAGCTGACTCTGCTCATACTTGAGCTACATTTGTCATGTTTTCTTCATTTCTTTTGTTTCTGATTTTCTTGTGTTTGATACTATTGTTCTTCAAGATGTATGTCAGAGGATGCAGTGGAGGTTTCCACTGGACAGGTAAAGCTGTAATCCTCAGCTGGCGAGACTTGATCTCGGACGGGTTAAGTTGTATTTCCCCAGCAGTTTACAGAGGTGTATCCTCTGGACAGCAAGCTGTGTTGCTCAGCGGGCAGTGGAGGGTTCCACTGGACAGCAAGCTGTGTTGCTCAGCGGTTTGTAGGCCGAGCTGTATTACCCAGCGGACGCAAGCTGTGTTGCGCAGCAGTAAGCCATACTCGGTTGAGTGTGGGGTGGACGTAGGTCATTGACCGAACCACCTAAAATCTTGTGTGCATTGTGTTTGTGAGTTTGCTCGTACGTGACTGAATCTCTTGATTATCTTCACAGATCGCTTGTGTTTTTGCTAAGTTTAGACACTCGAGTTAGTGTTTTAGTAGATCTACCTTTATTCCGCATTTGAACCTCCAACTGGTTTTAAATTAGGCTGTAGATCTATTCACCCCCCTCTAGATCCACACTTCGTGGAGATGACTGCGTCCATCTAACTTCAACACTTGGTATCAGAGCCTAACTCTTCTGCAGGGACTCATCGCCCGAAGAGGAAAGGCAAAGATGGATGTTCGAGGGATGATAGCTGAAGGTCACTCAACCACAAAGCCCCCATTCTTCGACGGATCTAACTACGCATACTGGAAGAATCGTATGCAAGTGTTTCTGAGGGCTAAGGATTACGAGCTCTGGAAGGTGGTCAGCAAGGGACCTTATGAGTTGTCCCCGAATGAGGAAGTCTGGACCAAGGAGGAAATCAGACGGTCCACGCTCAACTGGAGTGCAATCAATGCATTCCAATGTTCTCTGCATCCCACTGAATTTTCTCGAGTATCAGCCTACAATTCAGCTAAGGAGATGTGGGATGCACTGGAAGCAATTCATGAAGGGACTTCTCAGGTTAGAGAGACGAAGGCCAATTTGCTTGTGTCTGAATATGAAGCGTTCAAGATGAAACCCAACGAGACCATCAAGGAGATGTATGCTAGATTGACAACTATTACTAATGGCCTCAGAGGATTCGGGAAGAAGTATTCTGAGTATGATATAGTCAAGAAGATCTTACGATCCTTGACTTCAATTTGGCACACCAAGGCCACCGTCATGGAAGAGTCAAGAGATCTGCACAATACAAGGGTAGATGAGCTAATTGGATCTCTAATGGCATATGAGATGAATCTGCCGAAGGTAGATGAAGCTGAAGAGAAGAGGAGCCGATCGCACTGAAGGCTGGTGCTAGCAAATCCAGCAAATCAAACCGATCCAGCTCTTGCAGATCATCATCCGAGGAGAGCTTGAATGAACAAGACATAACTCATACTGAGATGGCTATGATGACTAGAGAGTTCAGGCGGTTCCTCAGGAGAGAAGGAGGAGAATTCAACCGAAGGAACCATAGTGGCGGCCGGCAGGACACAAGGTATAAATCTAAACCTGCAAATCAATATGGAACTTACGTGTGTTACCAATGCAGGAACTCTGGCCATCTGAAAGCTGACTGTCCGGAGAACCAGAAGCACAAGGACAAATCAAATAGAAAG
Source organism: Amorphophallus konjac (assembly GCA_022559845.1). Classification (NCBI taxonomy): domain Eukaryota; kingdom Viridiplantae; phylum Streptophyta; class Magnoliopsida; order Alismatales; family Araceae; genus Amorphophallus; species Amorphophallus konjac. The sequence continues at coordinate 48,013,013 of CM040117.1, forward strand.
AACACGAAAGGAAGAGCCATGATCAGCACATGGAGTGATGAGGATGAAGGTTGTCTCAGTAATACTTTGGACAGTGAAGTTGAAGCTGAAAAACCCATCTGTCTCATGGCAACTAGCTCTGAAGACAGAGAGGAAGATTCAGATGAGGTAACTTCTCCATTTAATAATTTTACTATTGTTGAGTTGGTAGATGCCTATCATAAACTAGCTGATCAAGCAGATGATATTAGAAGGGAAAATAGGCATCTAAAAAGAAAAATCAATTCCATGCAAAATGATACCTCATTGTCTGATAAAATTGCATGTCTTGAAGCTGAGACTAATAAACTCAAACTCACATGTTCTGAATCAGAGGAAATCATGAATGAGTTAAAAACTTCTAGGGAAGAGAATGTGAGGTTAGAAAAGGAAATTGATGAATGGAAACTGAAAATTCAAAAATATGAGAGTGAGATGAAGCTGGTGAATGAGAAATATGAAGCTGTCCAAATTGTGAATACTGAACTTAAGAAATATGTTGAAGATATTCAAAAGGACAATGAGGACAATGTTGTGCCCCTGGCCCCTGTGGCTTGTGGTTTTGATGATTGGCTCTAGGGGTTTGTGATGATTGGTTTTAATGTGAGCTAATCACTGTGAGTCACCATGGTTTTATTCAGTCATTCTTATATTCAGTCTGTCATTCAAATGTTCATTCAGTCTCTCATATGTTCAGTCAGTTTATCTGCTTACACTGTGGGCCATTGCATTTGAAGTTCAGACTGATTATCTGCTGCATAAAGCATTGATATGCATTAATAGAATCTGCACATTTGCATCAGGCAGCAAGTGTGTACAACGCCCTGTGTAGGCATGACAAGTCCATACACTGGTTGCACATTGCACAGCTGCAGGCACTTCTAAGTCTACACATCGTGTAGCTTGCTGGCATAGTCTGTACACTCATCTGTTTGCATCATGTGTTTCTTCATTTGATTGAGTCTATACATTGTCCTAGGCTAAGTGTGTACAGCGTCTCATTCATGCTTTGATTAATGAAGTCTGTACATCAGTCTTCACTTTCTAAGTCTGTACAGCCGTTGGGTTTGGACTCAGAGTCTGTACACTCGATTTGCCTTTGAATTGGTTAAGTGTGTACATTGAGCGTCTCACTTAGCGTCTAAGGCAAAGTCTACACGTTGCTACAGTAACGAAAGTCTATACATCCGATTGTGCAGTCTCTTAGCCATCGTCTCACATTCTTCAAGTCTAGACATTGCACTGTTGCATCCATCGTCTTGGCCAGCGTCTCATGCAAAGTCCATACATTGCATTCAAAGTCTATACAGTCTGTTGCAGTGTTACACTATATGCTTCACTCTAAGTCTACACACTCATGAGTGTCTCATCAAGTCCATACACTAGCCTTGAGCTGAGCAAGTCCATACATTGGCTGTTGTCCCTCAGAGTCTGTACATCGCAGTGAGTTGAAGGTTGACTAAGTCTGTACAGCCGTTGGCTTCTTATGAGAAGTCCATACATTGAGTAAAGTCTGTACAGAGTTTGCATTGCATCTCATGAAGCCTACACATTAGTAAAGCTAGTGGATGCATTGTTCATCACTTGCCTTGTTCACTGCGTCGACGCTGACACTGGATGCGTTGACGCATTGGCCAGTTGCCAAGGGCGTGAGCATCTCGTTTGAGGAGCTGAGGCTACGCTGCACGATGGAAGCGTTGACGCCTTGTGCTGATGTTCAAAGGTCTGTTGATCAACATCAAGTCTGTACAGCATGAAGTCTGTACATTGGTTTTGTTTTGAACAGAACGCCTAAGTCTATGCATTGCTGAATGTTATTCAAGTCTGAACAGCGGATGTCTTCATGTGTGAAGTCTATACAATGCATGCTCACATAACTAACTCTATACACTCGATTGTTAGATCTTCAACTATATACATTGGTTGAGTCTATACACTGAGATCTCATGAAGAGTTGCAAGTCTATACACTCGTTGTTAGAGGCCTAGACTGCTAAGTCTATACACTCCCTCACTCTGTACACACTTGCTATATTGATCTCTGAAGTCTATACAATGCTTCACGTTAACACTAAGTCTATACACTTCATTATTGTTGCTGAAGGGAACAGGGTCGACGCCTGAAGCTTAAAGCGTCCACGCATCAGTAGACGAAGCTTTCACGATGTCTTCTATTGCGTTAACGCCACAAGCAAGCAGCGTCGACGCAGCAGTTAAAGAAGCAGAGACTCTTACAAGCGACGAAGCTTTCACGATATCTTCCACTGCGTCAACGCCATCAACAAGCAGCGTCGACGCAGCGGCTTAAGAGACGCCAGTATACAAATGTACATGTCTTCAATGCGTCAACACAACATGCTGATAACGTCGACGCAGCACGCCCATATGTTGAAGACTTGATCACTGGACTGCCGATACCGTTGCGTCAACGCAGCAGGCTGATGGAGTCGACGCAGCGGTTAAAAAGGTTGAAGATCTCTGATGGCTGCGTCAACTCTTTGGAGCAAGTGAGTTGACGCCATCTAACTCCAGTTGCTGAGCGTACTGGTGCTGGGCACGTGATCCGAGGATAAGGAGAGTGCCCAGATGAGGACACGTGTTCTGACAGCCTGCTGGATGCTGCCACGTGGTCCGAATTCTTAGGGCGGGAACTGTGGAAGCCACACGCGCCCTGCTGCTGCTGCTCTGCTGCTGGTATATAATGGAGCCTTCGTCTTCAGATGAAGGTTGATCGAAGCAGAAGCCTGAAGAGCAGAAAGCCCTTCGATCCAGAAAAAGAGAAAAAGAAGGAAAAGAGAGGAAGAAGAGATAGAAGAGAGAAGCCGTGAAGAGAGAGCAGTGAGTGAGAGATTAGGAGAGTAGAAGAGAAAGAAAGAGAGATAGAGAGTGAGAGATTTGGAGAGCAGAAGAGAAAGAAAGAGAGAAAGAGAGTGAGCGAGAGAGCTCGTGGAGAAGAAGGAAGAAGCTGCTTGAAGATCTGTCTTCACTGGACCGTGGATCAGATCCAGGCCAGTCAGCTCCGTTGAGAGCCACATTGTGCATTTCGTTTTACAGCTTTCTGATTGCTGTGTTATTTTCCTTTATTGTTTTCCTTTGTTTTCTGATTATCTTTGTTCTTCCGATTGCCCTGTTGGGGATCGGGTCCCTCCTGTTGGTTCAGGAGAAGGGAGATCTGATCTCCGGGTTGCAAGTGACAGGTTGTCACTTGTGGGTTGCCCTCTGGTTAGAGGAAGGGAGGCTAGTCCTCCGGTTCTGGGCTTGTGGTTGCAAGTCCAGTGGTCCCTCCTGGTCTGGAGGAAGAGAGGTCTTCGACCTCTAGTTTCCAAGTGGCTGGGAGTCACTTGGGTGTCCCTCCGGTTGGGAGGAAGAGGGGAGGCTGTTCCCCTGGTCAAGCTGTGTGGCAGCAACTGTTTGCAGACTGAGTCTGCTTGGTTCTAGCATTTGCTAGTGAAGCCTCACTCCGGTTGGGAGTGAGGGGTGGATGTAGGTCTGTGGACCGAACCACCTAAAAATCTCTTGTGCAGTGGTTTGATTGTTTGCTTTGCTTCCGCTAGATGCTTGAATAGGCACGCTCCAAGTGTTTGTATTTGAGTTGAATCGAATTGGTTCTATTCTGTGTCTATCTCTAGCATCCAAGTTTTTATTTGGCCATTATACATAGAGGGATACATTCACCCCCCTCTGTATCCGGGCCTAGCACCCTAACAGTTGGTATCAGAGCGGTCTCTGACTTCCAGATCCAACGATCTGCAGAGGATCCTGCTGATTTGATTTCATGCTTTATAGTTCCAGTGTGGTGCATTCTTCTGATATCGCTTTCTAGCTCATTGATCTGAGTCTATTCGATTGCTTTATAATGGCATCTCCTGCAGTTTTTGATGGTTCTAACTTCAAGAAATGGTCACGCAGTCTATGTGGTTTTATAAACTCTATAGATCCAAAACTGTGGGTTCTCGTTGAATATGGTCCACATGTTTTGCCTCTAGAGAAGAATAAATGGTCCCAGAAGGATAAACAACTGAACAGAGAGAATATAAGAGTTCGGGACATTCTGAAGAATGCTGTAGATGCTAATGTCATTTCCTCTATTCTTACATGTAGGACTGCGAAGGAAATCTGGGATTCAGTGATCACATTTCATGAGAACCAGAAATGTCTAACGGCAAGAGGAAGCACTTCAAGCAATGAAGAAGAAGACCAGGTAAATTCTGAATCTGATTCTGACAAAATGACTTTTGATGATTTAAAGGAAATGTATGCTGAATTGTATGAAAAATATAGAAAAGTAAAATCTGAAAATAAAAGACTAAAGAAAAAGATTGATCAAAATTGTTCTGATTTATCATGTGAAAATTGCTCAAAATTGAAACAATCTCATGATGCTTATCTGATTGATATTCAGAACTATAAGAAGCAATTGGAAGAAGCTGGAAATACAGGCTCAGAAATGAATCAACTGAAGCTTGAAAATGAAAAGGCTAAAAGGCTCCAACAAGAAAATCAAGCTGAACTTGACAAGCATAAAGAACACATTTCTGTGCTGAAAAACAAAAATAATGAACTTACTGATAAAATTTCTGAACTAGAGAATGAGCTGAATTCACTAGGAAAAGATCAAATCCTAATTGATGAACTGGTTCAGAATGAACAAATAAGAAAGGAAAATGAAGAGCTGAAGCTACTGAACTCTGCTATGTCTGAGAAGCTTTTAATGCTTGATAAGGAAATTCAAGTTGAGAATGAATTGAAACTGAAACAGGAACTAGAAATTGTTAAAAATTTGAATGATGTCATGCAGAGACAAATTATCTCATGTGAGGAAGACTTGACTAATTCAGAACTCAAAATTTGTTCTCTGCAATCTGAAATAAGTAAACTTGTTCGTTCCATGTCTAAATCTACCAAGGGAAAAGAGAAAATGAATGTTCCTTTGTGTGATAACGCCACTAAATCAAGTGGAGAGCAAGGATGCAAATCCCAAATTGAAAAATCTGTTAAGAAAAAGTTGTACACTACTTTTGTTCGCAGCTCTGACATTGCAAGCTGCTCTGGGCCTCCTAAAACATCTACATCATCTGTTTTCCAATTCAAGGCCCAGAAAAATGAAGAACAAATAAAAGTTGTGAACAAGGGTAAACAAATGAGCAAAAATGGTAAGAAAAATAAGGATAAACATGTCCCTACTTGTGTCTTTAAATCTGCTACCTATACTGCATCTGATGACTCAATGCATACTGCTCATAGCTCAATTAATTATCCGTATGCATCTGATAAGAGTGTTTCATGCCATTATTGTGGCAAGGTAGGCCATGTAATGGATGATTGCAGATTATTGATTGAAGATGGGCATGCAAGTGAAACATTGCATTCGAGAAATTCATTTGGTAGAAATCATGCTACTAGGAAGTCTGATACATCTTGTCATTACTGTGGTAGGCATGGTCATTTCATGGATGCCTGTTTCATCATGAAACAAGATGATAAAATGCATGCTAGGTCTTCTGTTCATCATCACCCCAAAAGAAACATGTATGCTTCAAACCAACACATCATTTGTTATAACTGTAACAAACGTGGTCATAAAGCTGTTGAGTGTTGGTTTAGGACTTCATGGGGATATAATGGTTCAAGAGGTAAGCACCTAAGGTGTTTTGAATGTGGCAAGTATGGGCATGCAGTCAAGGACTGCTGGTATGCTCAGGGAAAACATTTTAATTCAAATTTGATAAATTCCCTGCAAATAGAAATTTTCTTGGTAGAAATAAACCTAGTTTTAAAGAAAAGATTCTTGTATGTTTTGAATGTGGAAAACCTGGCCACCGAGCTTCTGAATGCTTGTGGGCAGGCAATGCTAAATCAAAACCTCATGCAAGTAACAAAAATTTTCATGCAAACTCACATAGATTCCATGATGATAATAATGTCCACAAAAAGAATTCAAGGTTTGCTACATCATGTAGAGATTGTGAAAAATTTGGTCATTTCATGGATAACTGTTACCTGGTGGATCATGATGATAATACTGCTAAGAAATTGTTTAGAACACTTGTTAGGGATAAAACAGGACCCAAGGCTGCTTGGGTTCCTGCAAGATCAAAGTGATTATTTTGCAAGTGTGCCTTGGGACTGAAATAAAAAAGGGGTAATGATCCAAGGCACTCAAGAAGAAAACCCCATACTGAACTTTTCAGGTAAACTTCCTGCTCTTCTTGTTTTTAGTTTTAATGCATAGCAAGTTAAATCTGTTTTTGCATTTTCATTCATCATTTGCCATGTGCATTATTTTCTGATCATGCATTTGCTGAGAGTTCTGTGCAAATATTAGATTAAGAAGGGTTGTCTATATCTGATGCATACATAGGCTAATTTCAATTGCTTGATAATTGTGTTATGCATAGACTCTGAAAACAAATTGCATTTCGAATTTTCTGAAAAATCTGAACTGCATATGAGTGTGACTTGAAACTTGTGTGTTGCAATAGCTCACTGAAATTCTGAATTGCATATAGGACTGCATGTTGAATAATTATGCATGACCTCAATGGTATATAAATGGTAAGGTACCAAAAGGCAGGGAGGTCTGTCTGGAGGTTCTTACTATGTGTGAGGTGGTCTTTTAGACCAAGTGCTCCGCCTAGTACCATGGGTCACCTTGCTGGTTAGGACAGTCTGAATGTGCATGAATCATTTGGTCTCATATGTTCAGTTCTCAGTGCAAACATTGCATGTTTTCAGGGGGAGTAAGTTGCATATCCTTGCATAGCATTCAATGTTGAGTCTTTGCATGTCCCTGCATACATATAGTGCATTGCATTTCCTTATATTGAAAATGCCAAAAAGAGAGTTTGAATGCATATTGTGAGGGGGAGTCAATGCATTGCATATAGGTTGTCAAATGCATACATGTGTCAGAACTCATTGCATATCCCTTCTTACTGATTTTGTTGACAAATCTTAATCATATTCTGAAAACTTTGAGCTTCACAATCTCTCTCAACAATTGGTATTTCTCCTATCAATTGGTATCATTTGGGTTCAAAATTCTATCAGTCCTTCATGAAGATTTCAATGGGCTATCTCGATCATAAATCTGAAAACTTTTGAACTAGAAATCTTCTATTATACGTTTTTATGAATATCTGAAATAACTCAGGTGGTTTAAGTTTAATGTACTCAAGGGTTGACTTTAAAATCTCTTAAAAATATCTGAAGCATGTTTAATAAACCTTAACCATCTGTTTCATGTTGTGTCTTGTGAAAACTTCTGAAATCTGCACTTTTGAATACATGACTTCAACTGATTAAGTACATGAAACTATTATTGATTTGAAGCAAATGAATTTTTTTGAAATGTCTAAAGGGTAATATCTGTCAGAGCAATGACATTGGTCACTGAGAAACACATGTCCAAAGGACTGTGTCATGAGGTGCCTTAGTTAACTCTGATTAAGAATTCATTGAAATTCAGGCAGAGCAATGGCATGCACACTGAGAAATACAACTCACTCATCAAGAAATGATTTGGAGTGTGTCATGATGTGTAAATGCTATCTCTGTTCATATATAGCATGACAGTTAGTCACACTAAGTGCTTAGGGATATTGGCCTCTGATCAAGGTATATCCTCTAGTTACAAGGTGTGCACTGAACTAGACTGCTCGTAAAATTTGTAGCATGAAAAATTGTTGAACATATCTCAATATCTGAATATTGATGCTAAAATCAAATTGCTACAACCCTAGACAAAATCATATGACTTCATAATTGCTTGACTTCAATACTAGTGCATGTAATTCTGAAAGAAGTCAATAGATTTGATTGTGTAAGAGAAAGGGAGATTAATCAAGATAAATATGAGGGCTTGGTTCATCTTTATTAAAACATGGTTTTAGATATCAATACAGAATTTTATTGATAAACTCTACATACATCATGTTTAAACCATGCTGTTCAATAAAGCTCATTCATAAGCTCTTATAATGGAAGACTTTGAAAAACTTATGTTTTGGATTTATGAGATTGATATCTTTCTGAAAATCTGACTGAATTTTCTGAGATTGGAGCTTCTTTAAAGAATCTACTAATTGAACTTCTTCTGATCATTGACCTGAACTTCTCATTGTCTGCCCCTATGGTCTCCTTCTCATCTATCTCATAAGATTCCACTTATTGAGGGGGAGCTTCCATGTCATGCATCACTTGCATATCAATTGGCATCTATTCAGGGGGAGCAATCCTTGTCATACTGAATCATGTTCATATCATTTGTGACCTTGCATTCATATACTTAGGGGGAAGTATTGCATTTCTTGTTGCATCTGCATTTTTGCATTTAGCCCTTCCCATGGTTTATTTTGATTATACCAAAGGGGGTGATAGTTTGCCAAAGAGGGAGAATATCATTCAATCAGTGCATGCAGGTTCCTTTTGATCATCTCTACCTCATGTTTTTGCTGAAACTCTTAAAGGGGGAGAATCGTGTTCTTGCGAGGGGGAGCTTCCATGTCATATGCATCATGCTGCATAGAAACTCTTAAAGGGGGAGCATTGTGTTCTTGCATTCATATTTCTAGGGGGAGCTCTTGCATTTTGGTATCTCTTTCTGCAAGTAACAAAGGGGAGATTTTTGTTCAATCATTGCATGCTGGTTTGCCTTCTCTTCTCAAACTATTTTTTTTTGATGAAGTCAAAGGGGGAGAATAGTTTGAGTCATCAGAATGACTTTCATAAGAATGTATTACATCATCAGAATGACTCACTGTGTATTGTTGCCATCATCAAAAAGGGGGAGATTGTTGTGCCCCTGGCCCCTGTGGCTTGTGGTTTTGATGATTGGCTCTAGGGGTTTGTGATGATTGGTTTTAATGTGAGCTAATCACTGTGAGTCACCATGGTTTTATTCAGTCATTCTTATATTCAGTCTGTCATTCAAATGTTCATTCAGTCTCTCATATGTTCAGTCAGTTTATCTGCTTACACTGTGAGTCATTGCATTTGAAGTTCAGACTGATTATCTGCTGCATAAAGCATTGATATGCATTAATAGAATCTGCACATTTGCATCAGGCAGCAAGTGTGTACAACGCCCTGTGTAGGCACGACAAGTCCATACACTGGTTGCACATTGCACAGCTGCAGGCACTTCTAAGTCTACACATCGTGTAGCTTGCTGGCATAGTCTGTACACTCATCTGTTTGCATCATGTGTTTCTTCATTTGATTGAGTCTATACATTGTCCTAGGCTAAGTGTGTACAGCGTCTCATTCATGCTTTGATTAATGAAGTCTGTACATCAGTCTTCACTTTCTAAGTCTGTACAGCCGTTGGGTTTGGACTCAGAGTCTGTACACTCGATTTGCCTTTGAATTGGTTAAGTGTGTACATTGAGCGTCTCACTTAGCGTCTAAGGCAAAGTCTACACGTTGCTACAGTAACGAAAGTCTATACATCCGATTGTGCAGTCTCTTAGCCATCGTCTCACATTCTTCAAGTCTAGACATTGCACTGTTGCATCCATCGTCTTGGCCAGCGTCTCATGCAAAGTCCATACATTGCATTCAAAGTCTATACAGTCTGTTGCAGTGTTACACTATATGCTTCACTCTAAGTCTACACACTCATGAGTGTCTCATCAAGTCCATACACTGGCCTTGAGCTGAGCAAGTCCATACATTGGCTGTTGTCCCTCAGAGTCTGTACATCGCAGTGAGTTGAAGGTTGACTAAGTCTGTACAGCCGTTGGCTTCTTATGAGAAGTCCATACATTGAGTAAAGTCTGTACAGAGTTTGCATTGCATCTCATGAAGCCTACACATTAGTAAAGCTAGTGCATGCATTGTTCATCACCTGCCTTGTTCACTGCGTCGACGCTGACACTGGATGCGTTGACGCATTGGCCAGTTGCCAAGGGCGTGAGCATCTCGTTTGAGGAGCTGAGGCTACGCTGCACGATGGAAGCGTTGACGCCTTGTGCTGATGTTCAAAGGTCTGTTGATCAACATCAAGTCTGTACAGCATGAAGTCTGTACATTGGTTTTGTTTTGAACAGAACGCCTAAGTCTATGCATTGCTGAATGTTATTCAAGTCTGAACAGCGGATGTCTTCATGTGTGAAGTCTATACAATGCATGCTCACATAACTAACTCTATACACTCGATTGTTAGATCTTCAACTATATACATTGGTTGAGTCTATACACTGAGATCTCATGAAGAGTTGCAAGTCTATACACTCGTTGTTAGAGGCCTAGACTGCTAAGTCTATACACTCCCTCACTCTGTACACACTTGCTATATTGATCTCTGAAGTCTATACAATGCTTCACGTTAACACTAAGTCTATACACTTCATTATTGTTGCTGAAGGGAACAGGGTCGACGCCTGAAGCTTAAAGCGTCCACGCATCAGTAGACGAAGCTTTCACGATGTCTTCTATTGCGTTAACGCCACAAGCAAGCAGCGTCGACGCAGCAGTTAAAGAAGCAGAGACTCTTACAAGCGACGAAGCTTTCACGATATCTTCCACTGCGTCAACGCCATCAACAAGCAGCGTCGACGCAGCGGCTTAAGAGACGCCAGTATACAAATGTACATGTCTTCAATGCGTCAACACAACATGCTGATAACGTCGACGCAGCACGCCCATATGTTGAAGACTTGATCACTGGACTGCCGATACCGTTGCGTCAACGCAGCAGGCTGATGGAGTCGACGCAGCGGTTAAAAAGGTTGAAGATCTCTGATGGCTGCGTCAACTCTTTGGAGCAAGTGAGTTGACGCCATCTAACTCCAGTTGCTGAGCGTACTGGTGCTGGGCACGTGATCCGAGGATAAGGAGAGTGCCCAGATGAGGACACGTGTTCTGACAGCCTGCTGGATGCTGCCACGTGGTCCGAATTCTTAGGGCGGGAACTGTGGAAGCCACACGCGCCCTGCTGCTGCTGCTGCTGCTGGTATATAATGGAGCCTTCGTCTTCAGATGAAGGTTGATCGAAGCAGAAGCCTGAAGAGCAGAAAGCCCTTCGATCCAGAAAAAGAGAAAAAGAAGGAAAAGAGAGGAAGAAGAGATAGAAGAGAGAAGCCGTGAAGAGAGAGCAGTGAGTGAGAGATTAGGAGAGTAGAAGAGAAAGAAAGAGAGATAGAGAGTGAGAGATTTGGAGAGCAGAAGAGAAAGAAAGAGAGAAAGAGAGTGAGCGAGAGAGCTCGTGGAGAAGAAGGAAGAAGCTGCTTGAAGATCTGTCTTCACTGGACCGTGGATCAGATCCAGGCCAGTCAGCTCCGTTGAGAGCCACATTGTGCATTTCGTTTTACAGCTTTCTGATTGCTGTGTTATTTTCCTTTATTGTTTTCCTTTGTTTTCTGATTATCTTTGTTCTTCCGATTGCCCTGTTGGGGATCGGGTCCCTCCTGTTGGTTCAGGAGAAGGGAGATCTGATCTCCGGGTTGCAAGTGACAGGTTGTCACTTGTGGGTTGCCCTCTGGTTAGAGGAAGGGAGGCTAGTCCTCCGGTTCTGGGCTTGTGGTTGCAAGTCCAGTGGTCCCTCCTGGTCTGGAGGAAGAGAGGTCTTCGACCTCTAGTTTCCAAGTGGCTGGGAGTCACTTGGGTGTCCCTCCGGTTGGGAGGAAGAGGGGAGGCTATTCCTCTGGTCAAGCTGTGTAGCAGCAACTGTTTGCAGACTAAGTCTGCTTGGTTCTAGCATTTGCTAGTGAAGCCTCACTCCAGTTGGGAGTGAGGGGTGGATGTAGGTCTGTGGACCGAACCACCTAAAAATCTCTTGTGCAGTGGTTTGATTGTTTGCTTTGCTTCCGCTAGATGCTTGAATAGGTACGCTCCAAGTGTTTGTATTTGAGTTGAATCGAATTGGTTCTATTCTGTGTCTATCTCTAGCATCCAAATTTTTATTTGGCCATTATACATAGAGGGATACATTCACCCCCCTCTGTATCCGGGCCTAGCACCCTAACAGACAAGTTTAAGACCATTGAGAAAATGACCCAAGGTACAGAGAATCTAAATACTTTGTTAGGGTCAAAGGTTAATTTCAGAAAAGAGGGCCTATGATTTAATTCTAGTGCAACAAAAATATTTGGGATGAAAACAATTTCATTTGTTGCTCAAAAAGAAAAGGGACCTCTAATTAGCATGAACTCAATCATTTCAATGAACAAAACTGCTAATCTGAAAAAGCCTAGTGCTGAGGAGAAGGGCAAACAAAAGGTTAATGAGCCTAGTAGAGCCAGCACATCCAAGCAAAATCCCAAGGCTCAATCACAGGTTAGGGGTCAACCTAAACAGTCCTATAAACCCCATGTCAAGGTCACCAAGTCTCCACCATCACCATCACCTCTGAAGAAGACCCAATACACACCCATGAATAGGTCAGCAGGGTCCAAAGTACAGGGGAGATACAATGCTTCCAGGAGTCAACCCAATTATTTCTATCAACCCAGAGCTCAGACTTACTACAATACACAACCAACCTATTTCAATAGGTCAGGTTGGACTAGAACTCCGGGAAGGTTTACAGGTCTTGCATATCAGGCTGCACAATATCATAGACCTTACACTAGAAATTGGGTTAGTGGGTATGGCAACTGGTCACCTAGAAATATGCATTATTTCAGTCAGCCCAGAAACTACTATGGCCAAAACTTCGTGAACACACCCTGGCCAAGGCACTGGCAAAGAAACAACACTGTCAATAATTATGCTGGTGTAAATAAGAAGGAAAATAACAAAAAGAAAAGGAACAACAATAGAAAGAAATCTGTAGGATCCACTGAACAAAATTCTTTCAAACAAATGTGGATACCAAAAAGTCTGCTGTCTTGCTTTACTTCTATTCCATCTTCTCTGGAGCCCAATCAGACTTGGGTTCCAAACTCATCTACCTGATTGTGTGTGCAAGTATGTCTGGCAGCCAAGGACAAATATGTGGTACTTGGGTAGTGACTGCTTCAGGCATATGACAGGAGATAAGGCCATAAATTCAAAAGCTAAAAGAGATTGGAGGCCTTGTCAACAATCTGATGGAACACTAAGGGTAAAAATAAATCAGTTAGGTAAAGCAGGTAAGTGACTTATCTTCAGAATTGAATTGAGAAAGTAATGTCAATTTGATTGGTTAATTCCTGACTTTCTCTTCTTGTCTAGCTGACCAGTCTGCATTCCAGACTCAGCTACTGAATTTAAATTCTGCACAAAAGCTGATGATTCTCTTCCCTTTGCATACTATTGCACTGTGTACACTGAATGCTAGAAACTGAATTATCTTGAAGAATTGATTGCTCCCGAATGATGCTCTCTGAATGAATAAACTCTCTGATGGTTTTGTGAATGCTGGATGTTGCAACAGACTCATGATCATGCATGACACTCATACTTTTCATGATCATCATTGCATATCATTTAGTCATGAATGTGTCTAAAATCACATGCATATTAAAACTGCTTTGAACTGCTTTTCTCTGCATAACCGTGGTATATTAAATAGTAAGCTACTAAAGGGCAGGGAAATTTGTCTAGAGGTTCTTACTATGTGTGAGATGGTCCTTGAAACCAGGTTCTCCGCCTAGTACCATGGGTTATATTGATTGATAGGGCAGTCTGAATGAGCATGAAGTTCAAAATCCTTTGTTCAATTTTCAGAGAAAACATTGCATGTATGCAGGGGGAGTTTGTTGAGTCTTTGCATGCCTTTGCATATCATTCATTCATGACCTATGCATAAGCTCTCTCTCATTTAATTCTTGCCATTCATTAGCAAAATTGCATGCATATAGACAGGGGGAGTATTGTTAGAAATTTAGAGTGGTCATCAATTCTATTGAATTATTTCATCCTTGACTCTAAATGATTGAGTCTGACATATGGCAATCTGTTAGTCAGTTCTGATTTCTAAGCAATAGAAAAATAGACTTCTTCTCTTATAAGAATTTTAAATTGCTTAAAGACTGACTTAATGGTTTAAATTGTATAATCATTGAAGTTTAAAGATTGCAATCAGTAAATAAGAAAGCTGAAAATTGATAAAACTCTCAACCCCTTTCTTATTTCATGTCAGATAAAGCTAATCATATCTGAAATTTGAAAACTCATCTGAAATCATGTTAGAGAAGCTAAGTATGTGTATTGTTCTTAAACAAGTCATTCTGAAACATATAAAGGACAGCTAAGAAAGATATTGAAAAATATTGAAAATCATTGAAAATTAACATTGGCAGAGTAATGACTGGTAAATCACTGAGAAACTGAGTGATCCATCAAAGAAGTGGACAACACTCATGTCATGAAGTGTATCAGCTATCTCTGTATAAAATGATCAAAACAGTAGGCTGGTTTCACTGAGTACCTGAGGGTAACTGGCGTCTGATAAACGTGTACCCTCACACAAAAAGGTGTAAATCAGTTTTGTTGAATTTGATCATAGGCAGAATTGTCCATCTTGTTGAGTATCTAGGGGTATTGGAGTCTGATAAACGTATACCCTTACGCAGAAAGACTTATGGTACCTGAATGCCCTAAATGAACTAATATTGATAATGTTGTTCCTTCAAAAAAAAATTCATGGATGTCAATTTGTTTATTTTCAATACATGACCTAGCATCTCTTAACAACTTTTAATGAGTATACGAAAGTAGGATATTTTAAAACTGAATCTTTCATGCAAATGTGATTCTGGTTTATTATTTTATCATGCACAGCCAACTTATCCATTGATTGTAGTGCATGAACTCAAAATTTATAACCTTTAAATCAGACTTCTATCTGAAAGTAGTTTCTAAATTCATATGACTGAAGACTCTGTGCTTTAGAATGCTTATTCCTGAACTACTTGTTCAGAATGCCAGTCAGATGATTTCTTGATCTTTCCCTTTGTATATCTGATTTCTTGAACACAATATCCCATTTCATAGGGGGAGAATTCATTCAGGGGGAGTTTCTTGTTCTAAGGGTATTTGCATTCATATTGCCATGTTGTACTCATGTTCACACTACTTTTCTCTTTTTGATTATGTCAAAGGGGGAGAAAATTTTGGTGCCTCACTGCCACTTTGTTGCCATCATCAAAAAGGGGGAGAATGTTGTGCCCCTTAGGGAGAATGGCACAAGCATGTACTATGTTGATTTGATGATAGCAATGCTATTTTATTTTGATGATAGCAAAGACAGTGAGTGCATTTGTTATTGTGTTTTGATGATAGCAACATGAATGCATATGACTGTGACTGATATATCATCTGGAGAATGCATGTGTATGACTGATATATTGTTTGTGTTAGACTTCTGTTATGTGCATAGTCTATACATTGTGCATCTCGTTGACAAGTTTGCACATTCATGAAGTCTGCACACTGGTCTTGTTCACGCATCTAAAGTCATCTAAAGTCTGTATAGCCTATTGTCTCAGCCACCGTCTCATTCAGCATACGCTCACAAAGTCTATACATTCACTATAGCTTGCTCAGCTGAAGTATGTATATCCATCATCTCATGAAGTGTGTACATTGCATCATATCATTAAAGTTTGCACATTGGCTAAGTGTATACATCGTGTCCGTCTCAGTCAGCGTCTTAGGCATTTTGTTAAAGTCTGTACACTGGTCGAGCTTTGAAGTATATACATTGGCACATGCATTTACTGTAAAGTCTAGACAGTGGACCATCTTATTCAGCGTCTCAATTGGACTAAATCTACACAGCATAAGTCTGGACATTGGACCATCTCTATTTGCATCTTATGCCAAGTCCGTACAGTGTCCATCAGCATTTAGAAGTCTATACAGTCCACCGTCTTCATCAGCGTCTCATGCATATAGCAAGTCTAGACATTGCACTATTGCATGCATTTCTTTAAAGTCTATACATCCGCTACAGTGCACACACCGTCTCACTTAGCGTCTATATGCATCGGTGAAGTCTATACATTGCATCGTCTCAACTTGCGTCTCATGCCAAGACTGTACAGCCTGCATCGTCTCATGCAGCATCTTATTTGAAGTCTATACATTGGGTTTTTACCTACGGTGCTTGAAACGAAGTCTACACACTGGTTGTACTTCATAGTCTGTACAGTGTCTCTAGTTGGCTAAGTCTATACACCGAGGACGTTGAAAGCTTTCAAGTGTATACATTCTCACAATGTTCATACTTGCTTCCTGTTCCAAGTCTATACAGCCTTTTACTTCGCCAAAGTCTGTACAGCCATCAGTGATCTCCCAAGTATGTACATCCAACTGTTCATCTTTAAAGTCTGTACATTGGCTTCAAGACTTTCAAGTCTATACACTGACGGCTGAACTGAGAACTCTATACATAGTCTGTCTGCATTAGAGTCTCATGGAGTCCATACATTGCACAACGTTCATAAGTCTATACATCGTGCTGTTTCACGCTATGTATATACATTGCTTCAACTCTGCTTTCACAACGCCAAGTCTTTACATTGCTTTGTTATGCATATGAACGTGAAGTCTATACATTGCTTCATAAACATGAAGTCTATACATTGCACTCACGTTTCACAAGTATATACATTGCATGCTCTTTTAATAAAGTCCATACACTGAGCAAGTTTATACATTGTATGCCTGTCGATTGAAAAGTCTATACAGAGTTCTTCACTTAACCTGACAATCCGATACTCTGTCTGATAGGGATTCTTACCAAGATTGATGACCTGGCTCGTGATCCCAGGAGGACGTGGTGTGCAGATGCTGACACGTGGATGGAATTGCCTCGGATCTGGCAAATTCACTTGGGCGGGAAAATGTGGAAGCCACACACCCTTATCCACCTGCTGCTGCCAGTATATATAGTAGTCTTCATCCTCTGTTGAAGGCAGATCGATCGACTGAAGAGTGGCAAGTCTATACATCTAGTCCAAAGGCAGCAGAGTGCTATCGATCTACAGAAGAGAAGAAAAGCAAAGAAGAAAAGAAAGAGAGAAAGGAGAGTTGAGTTGAGAGAGATTTCGAGAGAAAGGTTGTAAGTCAGTCTCCTGGTTCAGAAACCAGAGCTGACTCTGCTCATACTTGAGCTCCATTTGTCGTGTTTTCTTCATTTCTTTTGTTTCTGATTTTCTTGTGTTTGATACTATTGTTCTTCAAGATGTATGTCAGCGGATGCAGTGGAGGTTTCCACTGGACAGGTAAAGCTGTAATCCTCAGCTGGCGAGACTTGGTCTCGGACGGGTTAAGCTGTATTTCCCCAGCGGTTTACAGAGGTGTATCCTCTAGACAGCAAGTTGTGTTGCTCAGTGGGCAGTGGAGGATTCCACTGGACAGCAAGCTGTGTTGCTCAGCGGTTTGTAGGCCAAGCTGTATTGCCCAGTGGACGCAAGTTGTGTTGCGCAGCAGTAAGCCATACTCGGTTGAGTGTGGGGTGGACGTCGGTCATTGACCGAACAACCTAAAATCTTGTGTGCATTGTGTTTGTGAGTTTACTCGTACGTGACTGAATCTCTTGATTATCTTCACAGATCGCTTGTGTTTTTGCTAAGTTTAGACACTCGAGTTAGTGTTTTAGTAGATCTGCCTTTATTCCGCATTTGAACCTCCAACTGGTTTTAAATTAGGCTGTAGATCTATTCACCCCCCTCTAGATCCACACTTCGTGGAGATAGACTGCGTCCATCTAACTTCAACACTTGGTATCAGAGCCTAACTCTTCTGCAGGGACTCATCGCCCGAAGAGGAAAGGCAAAGATGGATGTTCGAGGGATGATAGCTGAAGGTCACTCAACCACAAAGCCCCCATTCTTTGACGGATCTAACTACGCATACTGGAAGAATCGTATGCAAGTGTTTCTGAGGGCTAAGGATTACGAGCTCTGGAAGGTGGTCAGCAAGGGACCTTATGAGCTGTCCCCGAATGAGGAAGTCTGGACCAAGGAGGAAATCAGACGGTCCATGCTCAACTGGAGTGCAATCAACGCAGTCTAATGTTCTCTGCATCCCACTGAATTTTCTCGAGTATCAGCCTACAATTCAGCTAAGGAGATGTGGGATGCACTGGAAGCAATTCATGAAGGGACTTCTCAGGTTAGAGAGACGAAGGCCAATTTGATTGTGTCTGAATATGAAGCGTTCAAGATGAAACCCAACGAGACCATCAAGGAGATGTATGCTAGATTGACAACTATTACTAATGGCCTCAGAGGATTCGGGAAGAAGTATTCTGAGTATGATATAGTCAGGAAGATCTTGCGATCCTTGACTTCAATTTGGCACACCAAGGCCACCGTCATGGAAGAGTCAAGAGATCTACACAATACAAGGGCAGATGAGCTAATTGGATCTCTAATGGCATATGAGATGAATTTGCCGAAGGTAGATGAAGCTGAAGAGAAGAGGAAACCGATCGCACTGAAGGCTGGTGCTAGCAAATCCAGCAAATCAAACCGATCCAGCTCTAGCAGATCATCATCCGAGGAGAGCTTGAATGAACAAGACATAACTCATACTGAGATAGCTATGATGACTAGAGAGTTCAGGCGGTTCCTCAGGAGAGAAGGAGGACAATTCAACCGAAGGAACCATAGTGGCGGCCGGCAGGACACAAGGTATAAATCTAAACCTGCAAATCAATATGGAACTTACGTGTGTTACCAATGCAGGAACTCTGGCCATCTGAAAGCTGACTGTCCGGAGAACCAGAAGCACAAGGACAAATCAAATAGAAAGAACACGAAAGGAAGAGCCATGATCAGCACATGGAGCGATGAGGATGAAGGTTGTCTCAGCAATACTTCGAACAGTGAAGTTGAAGCTGAAAAACCCATCTGTCTCATGGCAACTAGCTCTGAAGACAGAGAGGAAGATTCAGATGAGGTAACTTCTCCATTTAATAATTTTACTATTGTTGAGTGGGTAGATGCCTATCATAAACTAGCTGATCAAGTAGATGATATTAGAAGGGAAAATAGGCATCTAAAAAGAAAAATCAACACGGGGTTTTGGATTACTTTTGTTGGTCCCGGATTGAGTTTTGCGGTTCACGCGTGTTTTTGCCTATGGGACCTTCGGAACCCCGTGTAGGACGAACCGTTACGTTCTCCGACTCCGGGACGTTACCACTGCATTGTGCGTTTTTCGAGGATCGTGGAGAGTATTTTTTTCCTATTTTTGATATTTTTCATAAATATCAGATTTTCTATATATTAAAATCCCTTTTTCTCTCTCTCCCCATCTCTCATTTCTCTCCCTCTCCCTCTCTCTTCTCTCAGGTTCTCTCCTCTCCCCCACTCTTCTCTGGGCGGTCGACGGAGGCAGACGAGGATGGGGCGGTGATGCTCGTCGGGCATAGAGCGATGGGCACGGGACGAGGATCACGATGGTGTAGGTGATTTGTGGGATCACGAGCCGACAAGGGTTTAAACGACATTTTCTTGGCGGAAATTATATCTCAAGAACTAGCAATGGGTTTAAGTAATTACAATTTATCACATGTAAATGTAATATGGCTATGCATGTAGAAATAGCTAATCAATAGAATAACACGTCGTGTAAAACTTCCAAGCGAGTCTTAAACAAGAGATATTCATGAGAGACTTTATAGATTATTGGCTATTTCACGTAAGTACTTTGCCCGTGTCGGGCCACGCTAGTAAAGTCACGCAAGTCGAGTCACGCACGCAAGAAAGAGAGAGTGTGTGTGGAATGCCAAAGATCAAGAGAAAAAGTACTTCGGTGCAATGCTAGACACCGTGATCATTACAACTCCCATGGGCACTAGTAGTTTTGGGTGCTCCTCCCAGGACCAGATCGGGCCCTTATATGCACAGCATTAAAGATAGATCTAGACATCCACTTTATAGTATAGCCAATATGGAATTTCAAGAAAAAGCTTGTGGATATTCAAGATAGAGTAGAGTTCAAAATTGAACTTGATGTATAAGGACGATAATAACGATATAAACATGAGTATCGATAAAACTAGGTGGAGTTGATTCCCTAATTGGGTACCATGACAATTTAAATGTCCATATATAGATGGTCATGTCATTTGATATAGAATTGAGGTCCACAAGTACATCATAATAATGGCATGATTTCCACATCCCATTAAGAATATTCTCATGATATCCACATAGCATATCATGAGGGCCGGTATACCATGTTTCTATAGAGTGACATGGGAAAATAGTGCAATAGGTTTTTATGGTACAACCAGCTCAGTCGGCCTTGAGGGAATCCAATGCTACGAGGAGACTTACGGAGGTCCCAATGACTAACTTGCCAGTCCAAAGGAACGGAATGTCCAATGGAGGGCTTGTATGTCACCGAGAGTTGAGGGATAATCGATAAAACATTGTAGAACATGGGACTATATTCACGGATTGGAAATATAGTGCCGATATATACATATATATTTATATAAAACCCTCGGTTAATAGTAAACAGTATAAAATAATTACACAGGAAATTAGCGACTTAAGACAAGTCACTACTTAATAAATTCACGACCATTTGTGGGTCGTTTCTTTACTATTTGACGACTTTTGGAACAGTCGTCCCATCTTTAATTTCTATTATTGCTGAAATTTACCCAATTCTGTATTTTTGATAAAACGCGCCTTAGCCAGGGGCGTCACTTTCATAAAAGATGACCTATTGGAGGTCGTTAATTCATTCTTTTACAGGATTTATCATCAATAGTGGTAATTTCCAAGATAATAATTTTTAGGAAACAAAGTACATGGTCAGGACAAGAAAAATATCAGGATTCGAGATATATGATCACACATTAGATTTAACTACAGGTTTCATAGATATTAACTTTTAAACATGGGTATTTACTAATTATATGGAATTGACGACACTTCTGTCAGTCGTCAAAAATTGAATTAGCGCCCTAGAGAGGGTTGCCTCTTTTCAAAATTTCACAGAAAACTTTGAAAACGCAGTAGCACTATATGCATGGATTAACAGATGATATTATCATATATTTTATGCTAGTTTGGGCTACAGTTCTTGAGAAAACCTACATGATGATGATCTGGGTGAAGGAACGTGAAGGATGTGAAGAGAAAATGATACTCTGTTCTAAACAGAGTCTTCTGGGAAAACGATGTTGATGAAGAACCCACGTTCTTCAGCTAGATAGGAACACTTCATGAGGCAGGCCACCTACAGGGAAAGAAGAGGAAGAAGCATTAATATTCTTCATGCTTCCCTGACTGAAGATAAAAAAGGAAGAAGAACATACCTATTCTTCACACACGAGACAGCAGCAGGCCTTCCTTCGACAAAATAGCTATTAGGGTTTGATTGGAAGGGGTATTTATAGGGTTCCAGGAATCCTTTAGGGTTAGAATTTGATTAGAACTCTAGTTTCCTTGATAGAGTCCTTACCATAATCAATCGAACACGTAGCAAAAACTTACCCTGGATAGTCTCCTGGTTCGAATGGAACACCAATGCAATTAACGCCTTAGGTTAGGGCGTTAATTCTAATTGACGTCTTGACCTGTGCCGTTTCTTTTGTAATCCGCGCCCAAGAAGAGGGCGTTTCTTTCCCTTTCCTTTTATTCATTTTGGATGTTTTTAAAATTTGACGCCCTTTGGTATAGGCGTCGCTTTCTTAATTAACGCCTCAGGTGAAGGCGTTTCTTATTTAAATCGCGCCTTGTTGAGAGGCGTTATTTACATTTGACTTATTATTTATTCATTTTGGTTCTTATCATTTACTTACTTAATTTTTTTCTTGAAATCTTCCTTTTATTTTACCAGGGTTGCTACAACGTAGCGGTCCTTCCAGAGACCACTAAGGGGGTGAAGCGGTCCTCTAGAGACCGCTGGCGGTCCCCTATGTCGGTTCGAGCCTTGCGGTCGTGCGATGGACCGCCACCGGTGGATAGCGGCCTCGAGGAGACCGCCAGCATGTGGTTAGCGGCCAGAGCATGACCGTTTTTGAGGTTTTGCCGTCGGAGGGTCTCTGGGGCGTAGCGGTCCTGGCTAGACCGCTAGGCTGGGCTTTGCGGTCTAATGGAGGGCCGCCACCCTGTTTCTGTGCTAGTTGTGTTCCGTATTGCGTCATGTTGGCCTCTGGTCGACCCGGTTGTGATCCAGTGGTCGACCTTCAGTCTCGTGGATGTCCCGGACACCCTGTGGGTTCTGTGTCCGTGTTTCTGGCTGTTTGGAGGTACTGTGTTATCTCGATTAACGTGTCCATAGGTTTGGAGGGTTCGGGTGACCCTTGTGTTCCGGGCTTCCGTGCTTTTGCTAGATCGAGTCGCCATGTGTCGGCATGAGTGCGGTGGGCTATTCCCGCACGTCATTGGTTTCCAGGAAGTGTTTTCCATGGGGGCCGTGAGCTTGGCCTTGGACTGTGAGTTTAGTTAACTAGCTTGGGGCTGGAGGTTGCCCGTTCTTCCCTTGGATAGAAAATTGTCTTGGTAGCTCGTGAGCTACATCGGTATTTACGCCACTGTGGTTTCAGACCTTGGGATAGGCTAGATTGATGGCCTAGGGCTATCCTGCACAACGGTCTTGACCCCAAGTCTTGTGACTCAAGGACCATTGGTTTGGTAGGTCTAGTGGACCATCCAGAGTCTGGTGGCCCCGAGCCACCTGTTACTCTGCGTTACTCGTACTAGGTGCGTGTGTGGCTTTCTGTGTTCACGTTGAGTGACCTGCCACTAGTCATAGCCTTCTTATAGCATGCGTGTGCTGACCCACCCAGGAGTGGTGGAGCGGCTTACCCGAGAGAGATGGTTGTTAGGTTGGTTACCGTAGGGCCCCTTCGCGTAGGCTGAGTCTGGGCTTTGGGGAAGAACCAGCTAGAGGGTTAGACCTAGGACACATAGTCTGTGTGTGCACACATAGTTGGGGGCAGTCGGACCCGCGCTGACGAGCACGACCCCAGCTAATCCTTGTTTTGTGTTCTTGGTTACTAGTATGGTGTCTCAGTCTCCGCCTAGGGCGTGGTAGGGAGACACCTGAGACTGTGGACTAAGTCGTTAGTGGACGCATCCGGCCTTGCTTCTGGTGGGCAGTGCTCCCGTTACGTGACGTGAGTTTCTAGTGACTCGAGTGTCGCTTTCCCATCTGCGAGACGTGGCTTTATGTGTAGTTTCTGAGTGGTTTCCCGAGGTTGTGGTCTAGGGCTCCGGTGAGCGTCACCGAGGGTTTTTCTAGGCAGTGTCTGGTCAACGACGGTGGTGTCATGATGAGTTTTTCCTATCAGCGTAGCCAAAGGTCTTTTCATTAGACCGGTGTTCCCCGACTGTGAGATCGGGGCGTTGGTTTCTGTTCCAGTTGGAGTAGCTATAGAGCCAAATTTTTACCGGCCACCGAGTTTGCTGTTCCTACTGTTGTTACTGCTTTCCATTACCGCCGTTGTTTATGGTTGGGGTTCTGCGGGACCCCTACTGAGCCAGTGATAGGAGGCTCACCCCTGCTTTTCAGGTGCGACGGTTCTTCCTCGAGGTTCGAGGGTGTTGTGCGGTGGTTCAGCACCCTTGACGGTCGCGGTCGAGGCCGCTGAAGACCAGGTGGATGCAGTTTCAAGTTGACTGCAGCTTTGGGAGGAGCAACACCCTTGACGGCGTGCTCCCGGAGGGGAGCTTTGCCGACACGGCCGTCCCCGACTGGAGGCATCACATCGCTCACGTGATTGGGTCGGCCGGACTGGTGGAGTTCATCTCTCACATAGAGTGTGCCTACACGCTAAGGGACATCAAGGAGGCAGTTGCAAAGGCTGCCCGAGTGATGGGGCTGAAGTTAGAGCAGCTGGTTCCTATGCCGTTGAATCCTTTTGGAGCTTCAGGTAAGACATGTTCTTTATTGTATTGTCATTACCTATCTCCTTTGTCCTTTAGGCTGAGATGTGATTCGCTGGCATGTGTTTTCTACAGGTTCCCCGGTGGCGGGAGATCATTCTTCAGCAGGGACGTCTACTGAGAGTGGTGACAGGGACCTTCAGCCTCGGCAGAAGCATCCACGTGTGGATGCTGGCGTGGCAAAGGCCGAGGAGTCCTCTTGCAGGTGCGGGGAGGATGAACATATTGAGGTGGAGCCGGCGTTGAGTAAGTGCCAATTCTTGACGCTTTTCCTTTTACCGGTTTAGTCATTATGATTGACTAATCTCACACCTATGGCTGATTTTGTAGCTCCACTGGAGGCTGGGGCAGAAGTGGCCTTCTCGCCGGATTTGAAGACCGATCCGTTGGGGGAGGACAAGCTCGAGTGTGACCTTTATGTGGAGGAGGTCCTCCAGATGATGGAGGAGATCGGCCCTGACACTAAGGTGCCCTTTCACTTTGAGCCAGGGGAGACTTCTGGGGGCGTTCAGCCAGGTAGAATCTTTAAAATTGGTAATATTCTATCCAGAGCAATGCCTTTGCTAGGATATTAACATTGCTATATGTTCATATGTAGAGATGGTAGAGACAATAGGGGCCCTCATTCCTCCTGGGGCCAGAGATGAAGTGCCCACTTTTGTAGGTGGGTAGGGGCCTGAGGTACTCCATGATGGCTCAGGTAAGTGCTAAACCATGATAGGGAGGGTTGACTCCTCCTTTCCCTGCATTTGTTGCACTGAGGTTGTTGACTAAGCTTGTTGTTTTATTTGCCACCTGATGACCGGGCAGCTGCCTTAGAGATGGTTTAGGTGCTGGTCAGCATCGGACCGATAGTGGAGCTCCCTTCCTTCGAGGCAGAGCCAGGGGTAGTAGGTGGTCTGACGGCCTTTGTCACTAGAGTTGCCGCTATGCAGTTGTCACAGCCACCGTTGGAGCTGCCTCTCCCTCGTTTGCCAGTTGTGGTCTCACCCTGCACTGTGGGGCTGGTTGGGTCTTCCACCATGGGACCCTCAAGAATGTGACTGGAAGCTTAGATCATATGCTGGATTTCTATATTTCACCAATATTGGAATTTCCCTGGCATGTGTCACAGGTACCTCAACTCCTTCGGAGGAGGGTAAGCTTCCTCCTAACACCACTGGAGCTGGAGGCGGGGAGCCTGTAGCTATGGCTCCGGCTGGAGTGGACGAGGAGATAATCGACATAGAGGGGATCTCTGATAGAGGAACCTTGACTGGTGAGCCTTACTCAAAACCTTTGGCTGGCCAATCCATTTTGTAGGGTTGTGGAATGCTTTTTTTATTTCTCTTTTTTACTACTTTATCTTATTTATTTATTTATTTATTTGTTGGTTTATTAGGCGTGCCAGTGACCGGAGTGACAATTTATTATGCGCTCAATCTGACTTGGTCAGTTGATTGTGAAGTCCGTGTCGGGACCGAAAGTCCGTCATACCATAAAGGCTACGATGTTAATTACGCCCTTCCAAAGAAGGACAACCCTTGATTAATCGCCAAAGTAAGAGAGGCCCCGGGGGCAAAACGGAATAAGACTGATGTGTTGATTTATTTGCAGGATATGAGATACATATATGTGCTCATGAAAGTTAATAGTTTCACTATGATTCATCTGCCTGTTTCCCAGTACGGGGGTGGAGAACTTAGGTTCAAGAACCACTCTCACATATAATGATGGCTTCCATTCGGGCATGGCCCGATTTTCAACCACACATTATTTGATATACCGAGAGTACAGGAGGAGGGGTGATTTTAGATTTGTTTGATCGCATTAAGAGTGCCGCTTGAAATAGGCGTATTTGTTCATCATGGAACCATGCAAGCATGAATGGAATGGCAAGGATTATTAGAATATTACGGCATTATGCTCATCTATGAGTCTCATCTATCTGAATCACAGAATGAATCCGGCATCATGTCCCCTTGATCTTGGTTCATACCAAATGGAAATAGGGTACCATCCACGCAGAGGCGAGATGGGGCCCATAATGATCGGGGAATGTTGGTGCCTGAAATAATGCAAAGCGGGCCTAAGCTAAGATGGATCGATCCGAATGACATTTGCCCATGAAGGAGATTATTGTTCTATTCCCTCAGGTGGATCACTGGAGACCATGCAGAGATAGGGTCCCTCAGATCCAGAGGGTTTGACGCTGATATAGCGTACCGAAGATCAGAGTTAAATCCGACAGCATTTCCCCTTGTTTTGGGCTATGCCAAAAGGGGAGCATATGACATCCACCCACGGAGTGCCGGGATGGAAGCCAAAAGAAAGATGGGCATATAGCCCAGAACCCAAGGAGATGGAAACACGATGAGTTGATGTCCATCATTGCGACATTCGATCAATATCCCCTTGAGAAATCGACAGAGAGCATGCAGTGGCAGAACTCCGTAGGTCAATAGGGTTAGTGGAACGTCATTTGGGAGCCATCCCAATGTAGGGGTGTAACCCCGTTAATCTGGCTCCAGTAGCTTGAGTGAAACCTCTAGTCTTTTCCTCTTTACAAGGGGTGAAAGTTCATAAGGGGCTTGGTGAGGATCGGCTTGAGTTAAGCTCGGTACAAGGCTCTCGGCGCGCTTGTCTCAGCATGAAACCACCGGCGCGTGGGTGCTTTGGCCTGCATAGGCATCGGCGCGGGGGATGGACTTTGGCACAAATGGGCATCGGTCCGAAGTAGTCCCCGGCGCGCCTCCAGCTCTCGGCGTGAGAATGCACGCGCCGATGGGGAAGGCATGCGCCGAGGGAATTTGGCGTCGAGAGGCTTCCAAGGTAGGGTTTTCAGGGGTTTCAGAGGCAGGTTCTTTCAGGGTTTAAGGTTTTGATTCAAGGGGGTTTCGGAGGCTTTGTTCTTGAGGTTTGCAAAAGTTTGAGACTAACGCAAATGGGGTCACATGGGGTGCCAAAAAGAATGGGCTTCAGAGGGATAATCCCAGGGGATATAGTCGTATTCCACTCAGAAATGCTATTGGAGGCCGACCGTTTATCGAATCATATACACTATGATTCTATCATGTCCTCACCACTTCATAGATGAAGGACCACGAGATAGACTGTCTCAGGTTTCATCATGATCATGAGGTTGAAAGAAGGAACGGAAGAATAATCGATCGGGAAGCTCTAATACGAACATATCCATCATCATTCCACAAATGAGAAGCCACGAGATAGACTGTCTCGGGTTCTCACCGTGACTCTGAGGTTAGAAACGCTCAGACGATGCAGCAGAAATAGACCTAGATGATCGGAGGGGTATGCGTACATCGGAAACAACCTTCCTCACAACAACGATCAGATACGGTAAATTTCAGAGAGGCAGAAGGAAGAAAAAAATCTTGAAATTCCATATCTCATTTCATTCCAAAAGAATGTGTTCATTTAACATTGGGGGAAATCAGGTTACAAGGGCATACGCATAGGCCAATGCTCCTCAAACATATACCAAACTGTGCTGGCACTTAGCATTTACAGAGGAACATACCTCAGAAACGAAGGCACAATAAGAACATAAGAACGAGTTACAGAGGAGAAGACAGATCGAAAGACACGAGATGGGGGAAAGGGACAGATGGAGCCCCTTAGGGCGATTGAAAACCAACCACACCTTGCATTCTTCTCCACGGACTTCTGCAACTCTCTTTTCCTTCTTCAAATCTCTTCAGCAGGCTCTCAGACCCTCCTCTTCCTTTTTTTATCTCAGCTCTCGCTCTCTTTTTCTCTGATGATTTTTGGATGTCCCCCCGGATGGCCCCTCTCTTTGTCGAAGACGGGAGGTTTTATAGAGGGTTGGCCCTCTCATCCATCGGTGCGAGCTCTTCTCGGCGTGGATCAACAGGCGCGCTCGGCAGCAATCTCCTCGACGCGCCCTTTGGCTGGGGCTTCTCGGCGTGACTCTCTGCAATGGGCTCAGTCCCATCACTTAACGCATTGGCGCCGATTGCACCTCCTTTGAACTGATGGTCCTTCATCCATTCAGTGTCTTGGTGCCGATCAGCAGGAATTAGGAACTAATGGGTCTTCTTCACTGGCTATGCAGGCTTCTCAGAGTGCTCATTGGCTTTCTCTGTTACTTACTCAGCATCCGTCACCAACAGATATGTGCGAAGCTATGTGAGTCCTATTTTACGAGTATCAGAATATACTGAGGATCCTTTTCAGCAAGCAGATGATTGCCTGGATGTTGACGTTGTCTTCATCAGCCTGACTATCTTGAGTGATAGCTGTGCTGGACAGCGGCTTGGCCGATGATAGCTTCAGCCGGACTGAATGTCAAGTGTAGTGGGTCTTCTTCTATTCTGATTCTCATAATCTCCAGGGATGACATAGGAGCCGCACCCTTGATTGACCTTCAAAGCCTTTAGCTTGCTCTGACTTCTTCTTTTATCTTTGTATATTTTTGGTGTCAACAAATGCCCCCCACCGGCAGGTGGCGTGAGCAAAGAATAAGCGGCACGGGGCCTGCGAGTGTATCCTTCAATATCTGTGCATATATTTCTTACTTGATCTGCCTATGTATCTCGAAATCTTTTTTCTATTTGCTCCATTTCAGAATTTCATAGGTGTCATTGGGGCTAATAATGGGCTATAGAGTCTTGAATGGCCAGCATTCCAATTTCATTGGTTGCATTCTCGTCCCGGCGCGAACAAACCGGCGCGGGCGGCATCATCATGAGCATTTCGGCACATTCCATCCCATCTTCTTCTTCTGAGCCAGACACTGGCTTATGGGCATCCATAGACAAGGAGGTTGCTTTTGATGTGGTGCCAGTAGCCTCCCTTGGCTTCACTTCATCGGAGGATTTTGTCTGGCAGCACTTGGAGATGTTGCGCTAGGTAGTAGAATTCCAGCCGACATTGTCTTATCTCCAATTGAAGGAAGTGGCTGAACGACTGGCAGTCGGTCTGCAAGCACTAGGCTATCCTTTGGTTATATGGACCTAGAGGGTGCTATTCTTGATAAGATTTGTGAATCGCTGAGACTTTCTCGAACGGACAATGAATGACCGGCTGACGGCCCTTAAGCTACAAAGAACTGATTGCCGGTCTCGGCTAGAAGAGCTGAATTCTAGCCTTCAAGAGCACAGAACCCTACTGGAGGCTTCATCCGCTTGTGCAGAATGGGTGCGCAGTCGGATGGACAAACTGCGAGCAGAATTGAGCATTCTCGAAGCTGAACTACCGCAGGTGGAGGAGACGCGGTCCCAGAGTGTTGGAGAGGTAGCTTTGTTGGAAGGACGTGTGTCCTCACTGCAAGATGAATCAGCTCGCCTCCAGGAAGAAGAATCTCAGCTTCGTGAGTTGGGAGTGACTCCTACCGTCAGACTTCTCGACTTTGAAGACATCTTCCGATGACCTTAGCTGCTCCTCTTTTTGTAACCCATCCCCCTCGAAGGGCCCCAATTGTTCTTATCTTTTCTTTTGCAATGAAATATATCTTTTCTTTTCATGTCTCTGGTGCCTATCTCCACACCTTTATTCTGTCATACCTTGCGGTAACCTTGGCAACTTGTATAGAAGCATCCCCGTGTTTGTATCATAGGAGAGCGCCCACCCTTTCAAGGAATGGATGGGGGTATCGCTCCACCGCGTGCCGGGGTTCAAGAGTTACCAAATTGGCACAAGTGTAAGTCTCATCGGATAAATGTGCCGTATGATTATTAAAAGCTTCATAATCGGCATTGGGTTTATGCCGATGCAAGGAAGTGGGTGTGCTTCATCAGAGTAGACGAAAGGTCTGCTCCGGGTAGGTTTCATTATCGATCCGGGCGATGATGCCTTGTGACCGATAGAAGGTTTTATCATCGGTGGGACTTGGGATAGTAGAAAATGGGTGAGTTTCATCAAAGTAGATAGAGGGTCTACTCTGGATGGGTTTCAATTATCAATTTAGGCGATGATGCCTCAGGACCGACAACAGGTTTCATCATCGACATTGGGTTTACGCCGATGCAAAGAAATTGATAAGTTTCATCAGAGTAGACAAAAGGTCTATTCTGGATAGGTTTCATTATCGATCCAGGCGATGATGTCTTATAACTGACAGAAGGTTTCATCATTGACATTGGGTTTATGCCGACGCAAGGGAATAGATACGTTTCATCAGAGTAGACGAAAGGTCTATTCTGGATAGGTTTCATTATCGATCCAGGCGATGATGTCTTGTGACCGATAGAAGGTTTCATCATCGACATTAGATTTATGCCGACACAATGAAGTTGATAAGTTTCATCAGAACGGACGGAAGGTCTATTCTGGACAGGTTTCATTATCGATCTAGGCGATGATGCCTTGTGACCGACAGAAGGTTTCATCATCGACATTGGGTTTATGCCGACGCAAAGAAATTGATAAGTTTTATCAGAGTAGACGAAAGGTCTATTCTGGATAGGTTTCATTATCGATCTAGGCGATGATGCCTTATGACCGACAGAAGGTTTCATCATCGACATTGGGTTTATGCCGACGCAAAGAAATTGATAAGTTTCATCAGAGTAGACGAAAGGTCTATTCTGGATAGGTTTCATTATCGATCTAGGCGATGATGCCTTGTGACCGACAGAAGGTTTCATCATCGACATTGGGTTTATGCCGATGCAAATAAATTGATAAGTTTTATCAGAGTAGACGAAAGGTCTATTCTGGATAGGTTTCATTATCGATCTAGGTGATGATGCCTTGTGACCGACCGAAGGTTTCATCATCGACATTGGGTTTATGCCGACGCAAAGAAATTGATAAGTTTCATCAGAGTAGACGAAAGGTCTATTCTGGATAGGTTTCATTATCGATCCAGGCGATGATGCCTTATGACCGACAAAAGGTTTCATCATCGACATTGGGTTTATGTCGACGCAAGGGAATAGATAAGTTTCATCAGAGTAGACGAAAGGTCTATCCTGGATAGGTTTCATTATTGATCCAGGGGATGATGTCTTGTGACCGACAGAATATTTCATCATCGACATTGGGTTTATGCCGACGCAAAGAAGTTGATAAGTTTCATCAGAACGGACGGAATGTCTATTCTGGACAGGTTTCATTATCGATCTAGGCGATGATGCCTTGTGACCGACAGAAGGTTTCATCATCGACATTGGGTTTATGTCGACGCAAAGAAATTGATAAGTTTCATCAGAGTAGATGAAAGGTCTATTCTGGATAGGTTTCATTGTCGATCTAGGCGATGATGCCTTGTGACCGACAGAAGGTTTCATCATCGACATTGGGTTTATGTCGACGCAAAGAAATTGATAAGTTTCATCAGAGTAGACGAAAGGTCTATTCTGGATAGGTTTCATTATCGATCCAAGCGATGATGCCTTGTGACCGACAGAAGGTTTCATCATCGACATTGAGTTTATACCGACGCAAAGAAATTGATAAGTTTCATCAGAGTAGACGAAAGGTCTATTCTGGATAGGTTTCATTATCGATCTAGGCGATGATGCCTTGTGACCGACAGAAGGTTTCATCATCGACATTGGGTTTATGCCGACGCAAAGAAATTGATAAGTTTCATCAGAGTAGACGAAAGGTCTATTCTGGATAGGTTTCATTATCGATCCAGGCGATGATGCCTTGTGACCGACAGAAGGTTTCATCATCGACATTGGGTTTATGCCGACGCAAAGAAGTTGATAAGTTTCATAAGAATGGATGGAAGGTCTATTCTGGACAGGTTTCATTATCGATCTAGGCGATGATGCCTTGTGACCAACAGAAGGTTTCATCATCGACATTGGGTTTATGCCGACGCAAAGAAGTTGATAAGTTTCATAATAACGGTCGAAAGGTCTATTCTAGATAGGTTTCATTATCGATCTAGGCGATGATGCCTTGTGACCGACAGAAGGTTTCATCATCAACATTGGGTTTATGCCGACACAAAGAAATTGATAAGTTTCATCAGAACAGACGAAAGGTCTACTCTGGATAGGTTTCATTATCGATGGGACAACTGGTGGAAGCGTTGCCAAAAGGTATAGCATATGTTTTCATGTTATAGTAACCACATTACTGACCCAAGCGCCCTTTCGGGTTTTCACCGGAGCCAGCCCCCTCTTGCTTTTACCCACGCGCCCTTTCGGGTTTTCACGTGGCGGGGTACTCGATTTTGCCTGCAACGCCCTTTCGGGTTTTCACCACAGCTGGGTTATAGCCCTTTTTACCCTTGTCCAGGATGTCTAAACAAGTCCGGCGGGGGACCTCTATTTTAAGCCCCATTTTTTATATTATTTTCTCTCTCTTTTTTTTGTAGTATTTGAGATTGCATGTTGCCTTTGATCACGTAAAAGAGTTCATCGTTGATGTGGGGATTAACATCAGCGCAAAGGAAATGTGGTTTCATCATCTATCCAGATGGAAGGTCCGGATTGACGTTGGTACGTCGGTGGCTTAGGCCCGAAGCCGTTTGTCGAGAATGCATATGTGTTTCATTGTTGTTGTGGGGTTTACATCAACGCAAGGGAGATAAGATTTCATCATCGATCTAGACGGAAGGTCTGGATCGATATTCGTATGAAGGAGGCTTAGGCCCGAAGCAGTTTGCCTAGAGTGTATATGTGTCTCATCATTGATATGGGGTTTACATAAACACAAGGGAGATAAGGTTTCATTATCAATCCAGACAGAAGGTCCAGATTGATGTTTATATGAAGGAGGCTTAGGATCGAAGCCGTTCGCCTAGAGTGTATATGTGTCTCATCGTTGATGTGGGGTTTACATCAACGCAGGGGAGATAAAGTTTCATTATCGATCCAGACAGAAGGTCCAGATTGCTGTTTATATGAAGGAGGCTTAGGCCCGAAGCCGTTCGCCTAGAGTGTATATGTGTCTCATCGTTGATGTGGGGTTTACATCAACGCAAAGGAGATAAGTTTTCATTATCGATCCAGATAGAAGGTCCAGATTGATGTTTATATGAAGGAGGCTTAGGCTCGAAGCCGTTCACCTAGAGTGTATATGTGTCTCATCGTTGATGTAGGGTTTACATCAACGCAAGGGAGATTAGGTTTCATTATCAATCTAGACGGAAGGTCCAGATTGATGTTTGTCTATAGGAAGGAGTAACTATCCTCATTGTCATCATTATTCTTCAGAATCCTTATCAGCATTATTTCTCCATGTGGAGGCTTGTTCATTCAATCATCTTCCACTCCCTCAAAGGGTAGTGGTGCAGCATGGTAGAGTTTCAGATGCTTTCCATTGAGCGGCGGGAATTGAACTTCCCCTCGGTGGTTGACAACCACATAGGCTCCGCCTTCATAGATGCTTTGGGCCACATACGGACCCAGCCAGTTTGCAGCCAGCTTGCCCTTTAGGTTGGAAGCCACGACTTCTTTCTTCTTGACCATGACTAGGTCACCTTTCTTGAACTCTCGTCCTTTAACGAGCTTGTTGAAGGCATTCGCCATGCGGGCTTGATATGCCTGGATATTCTTCTATGCCTGAAGGCATTTTCCTTCCAACTCAGCCAATTCTTCAAATCTTCTTTCAGCATTTGTTTGCTCATCGCGGGCTAATCCATATTGAATTGCAACCCTGAGTGATGAGACCCCTAGCTCTATGGGGACTACTGCCTCGGAGCTGTATACTAAGGAGAAAGGTGAACAGCCTATAGGGGTCTTGTAGACAGTACGATATGCCCATAATGCTTCATACATCATTTCCCCCCAGTCCTTCTTGCTGGAGCTGACAGTCTTAGCGAGGAGCGTGCATAGGGTTTATTAAATGCCTCAACCAACCCATTTGCCTGTGGATTGTAGGGGGTGGAAGTCCTCCAATCAATTTTGTACTTCTCGGTGAGCAGATATATCTTCTGATTCTTTAAATGGCTTCCGTTATTAGAAATTATTCAGTTGGGAACACCAAATCGGAAGATAATGTTCTGTTTGATGAATCTGGCGACCAGCTCACCCGTCACTTCTCTGAGTGCTATAGCTTCTGCCCACCTGGAGAAGTAATCTGTTATAGCCAAGATGTACTTGTGTCCAGTTGAAGACATTGGAAGAGGTCCAACCACATCGGTTCCCCATTGAGCAAAAGGCCAGCTGG
Source organism: Amorphophallus konjac (assembly GCA_022559845.1). Lineage (NCBI taxonomy): Eukaryota > Viridiplantae > Streptophyta > Magnoliopsida > Alismatales > Araceae > Amorphophallus > Amorphophallus konjac. The sequence goes on from CM040117.1 coordinate 48,046,908, forward strand.
GAACTGTCGGGTGTAGAGGCACAGGCGGCCTTCTAGGCACGGTAGCATGCTCCTGGCATTTCTGGCATGTTTTTACAAACTGACAACAGTCTTCAAACATAGTAGGCCAGTAATAGCCCAATTTCTTAATTTCGATCTTCATGTTTGGTCCAGCTTGGTGTGCTCCAACTGTCCCTGCATGTATCTCTTTCATCACTTGCCATGCTTCATTGGTGGATAGGCAACGGAGCAGAATCTTCTTACGAGCATCTGCCATGATTCGGAATAGCGTTCCACTTCGGAGCTCATAGGAATCTTTAGTCTGGAGAAGTTTCATTCTTTCTTCTTTATTTTTGGGTAGCTACTGGTGAAGGAACCACTGTAGCAGATGCTGTCTCCAGTCGGACTCCCGTGCTTCCTCGGCTACATTGGCCTCGTACTCTTCTGGGCATGATTCTAATACACTGGGAACCTATCGCCTGTTTATCACAACAATGTTGAGTGTTTCATCTGGTGGGACTGCTAGTGAACTGGCTAGTTTTGCCAAAGCATCGGCCTGAGCATTATGTCCTCGACCCACATGGTTGAGTTTAATATGGTGAAAGCTCACCATCAGGCGTAATGCTTTATGGTAGTAGGGGTTTAGTTCTGGCTTTCGCACTTCAAACTCCCCTTGCTTCTGTTTTATTATCAACATTGAGTCGCCAAACACTTGGAGCATATGGATTCCCATGCTGAGTGCAATTTGCTGGCCGATTATCAGAGCTTCATACTCATCTTCATTATTGGTGCATGGCTTGTTTATTGAGCATGAAGTGTATACCACTTCACCTTCAGGTGACCTCAGACTAATGCCGACTCCTGCTCGGACTCTGACCTGTCCAGCCGAGGCAGTTTTTGTTCTTGACGCCCCATCAAAGTAGAGGTGCCACATCATTGGCTAGGCTTCACATGCCTCGAGTGTCTCATCATCAGGGAGTTCAGCTTCTAGCGGAACATCCTCTGGCGCGGGGTGCGCTGCAAAGAAGTCGGCTATGGCTTGACCTTTTACGGATCTTTGGGGCACATATGAGATGTCAAATTCCATCAAGATGACGGCCCATTTGTCGAGCCGACCCTTGAGTGCTGGCTGGGATAATATGTACTTGAGCGGATCCACTCCAGATATCAATTTGATTTCATGGGACAACATGTAATGCCAGAGTTTCTTGACAGCGAAGACCAGGGCCAGACAGGTCTTCTCTATAAAAGTGTATTTCTCTTCAGTCCTTAACAACCTTCTACTAAGGTAGTAGAGGGCTTGCTCTTTGCCTTCATCATTTACCTGAGCCAACATTGCCACCAGTGAACAGTGAGTAGCTGCTATATAAAGAATCAGAGGTCTTCCTTTAATCGGCGCCCCCAACACCGGAGGGGCCTTCAGATATTCTTTTAACTTTTCAAAAGCTGCTTGGCATTCTTCATCCCAGAAGAACGGCATATACTTCATCATTAGCCTATGAAAAGGGTGACATCGACCCGACAGGTTTGAGATAAATCGGCGAACGTACGCCAGTCGGCCTTGCAAGGACCGCAGCTCCGACAGACTCTTCGGAGGAGGGAGCTCTTGAATAGCTTTAATCTTGGATGGATCAATCTCAATGTCTCTGTGCCGGACAATGAATCCAAGGAATTTCCCGCTGGACACGCTGAAGGCGCATTTCATGGGGTTCATTTTTAGCTCATATTGGCGTAGCCTTTGAAACACCACCCTCAAATCTTGCAGATGGTCTTCCTTTCTCTTAGTCTTCACTACCAGATCATCAATGTAGTACTCCACCTTCTTGTAGAGCAAGTCATCGAATATCTTCGTCATGGCTCTTTTGTATGTAGCGCCGGCATTCTTGAGGCCGAACGGCATTCTTTTGTAATGAAATATTCCCATTGGGGTGCAGAATGCAGTATGAACTCTGTCTTGCTCAGCAATCCAAATCTGGTTGTATCCGGACGATCCGTCCATAAATGAGAGGGCTTCATGGCCGGTGGTGGCGTCTATCATCACCTCGGTGATCGGCACAGGGAAGTCATCTTTCGGGCATGCTTTGTTGAGGTCTCGAAAGTCAACACATATTCTTATCTGCCTATTTTTCTTCTTCACGAGCACTATATTTGCTTACCATGTTGTATATTGGTTTTCTCCGATGAACCCCACATCGATGAGCTTGTCGACTTCCTTATTAATTTGATTAATCAGGTCGGGCCGCATCCGCCTGGGAGGCTGCTTTACAGGCTCTGCTCTTGGATCAATAGACACCAGATGTTGTGCTACATCGGGGCTTAACCCTAGCATCTCATTGTAGCTCCATGAAAAATAGTCCCGGAACTCCTTCAGAAATTGTATATACTGTTCTTATTCTTATGCTGATAACAGCGCACTGAGAAAGGTGGGTCTTGGATCCCCCTCACTCCCCAGGTTTATTTCTATCAGCTCATCAACGGTAGCTTGACCGCCCTCTTCGACTTCTGGTGGAGCTTCTTCCAGGTTGATGAAGCCTCCGTTGATGCAATCTTCTTCAACTTCTAGGGCCTCCTGCTCCCCGAGTGATGTATAAGTCGACCTCAGATTTTCAAAGTCGGCTAGTGATTGTTGGCTTTCTTCAGACTGGCTTTCTAAGGTTAGGGGAACCTGCATTCATTTTCTTTGCTCCGTTGTTGAATTACCGGACTCTCCACCGGGCTCTGGTCAGCTCTGCTCTGCTGTTCTGATGTCTCATCTTGTGTTTCTGATATAGGGTCTTCTGCCCCCTGAGGGTTCACAGGTAAAAATTCTTCTGATGGATCTGCTAGGTCCTGCATGGCACAGATCTCCTCCAGTATGCGCTCAAACTCTAGGTGCTCTTCTTCTTTCTCAGAGGCTTGATCTTCTTCAGGTGTTCCCCTGTCAAATCTGGCTTCATCTTGGAATAGATCCTCCCTGGGAAAGGGCTCTTCCCGGTACTAGAAAAGAGTGACTTCATCTTGTCCTCCTGAGTTTTCATAACTGTAGTGCCCCTGAATTTATATATATAATTTTTGAGTATTAAAATGATTTTCTAAAAACTATAAAGGGCTTACATAAATTTATGAAGGGATTATTAGATTAATGAGCCATTATATGGCCCAATTGGGGTTAAATAGTTAACCTAGCATAACTAATGATTATCCAAAAAGATAATGGACCAAGCCCATTAAGTTTGGCCCATATTCTAGAAGGATAATTAGCTTATTCACGGATTTATAAGATAAATACTATTTATCTAAGATAATTATAGGGATAAACGAATAAATGAGTTTTATTAACTTAGAACTCTATACACGTTGACTGTAACAGTCCATCGGGCGACCGTCACAGACAGGTAACGCGCTTGGGCACGACCGTTTTACATACTGCGAGTTCCGTAAGTCAAAGAACTCACAAAAAGATTAGAATTTTTGAACCCTATCTACAAGAGACCTAACTTGAAAGGCATGTTAAGTTACTAGGGACTCTTAGAGATCAGGTTTTGATGAAATAAGGACTCTAGAATTGATCTAATCCTCAAACTCTAGCTAGAACTCTATAAATAGGACCTAGTTCTGAACTGAGCAACCCTTACTTTTGCTCGCGTGGAATCAAGGTAAGGAGTCATAATTTCAGGTAAGTTCTTTAGAAACTTTCGTTTATAATACATTAGACTAATAGCTCTCCAAATTTCGTGCTAGGAGACCAAGCAACCAAGGAGTTAGAGCCCAAGGGAGTTGCTGAAAAGTCACAGGAAGAGAAGAGCTAGGGCACGTTTTTCAACCCTAAATTGAAAGTTTAAAATTAAGTTAAAAGGTAGGTTATCTCATGAATGGTAAAAATAGCATGTTGGGGATAAAAGCCCTCTGATTTTGATTGAATTCTATGCATGATAGATTATGAATTTCATGTTTTAATAGTTCTATGCATTCATACATCTCTTAGCCCTAAGTAGAAAATTAAAAGATGTTATCTTGTCTATTCACTAAAACCCATGCATGTAGATAGCCTATACTTTGTTATCATGCCTAGGATAGACATGGTATTTGATTTACAGACATGATGTGTGTTGATCTCTTAGGTTTCGTATCAGTTTCTGTCAGTAGAGGCTCTGACGCATCTTAGTAGGACCGTCACATACATATAATGGGCTTACGATGAACCGTCACACACTCTGTTATGTTTCGTTTCACTGTTGTATCTAACGCACTAGGACAGGAGCGTTACATTACTGTAATGGCCCCTCGATAGACCGTTAGACTCTGTGTTCTGCCAGCTCATGATAGAATAGTTACCAATTAAGTTTACTTATAATTAACCCTAGATAGCTAAGTTTTAACCTGTTATGTGACTCTTCAGTTATCTAATTGTTCATGATAGGTATTGCATGTTATTTTAAGTTATGCTAGTTTCACGTATCAAAAGTTCTATAGTTTTGTATTATAAATCATGATTTCCAAAATTGTATTAATGGAGTTTTATCATGGTTTCACATCATTACACCTTCACTCTTTATCAATGGAGTCGTTTCTATAAGTACATGGCACATATTCTGGTATGTTGTCCATTAGTGCACTTTGCACTATAGGAACATTATTCTTGGACTTGAGGATCTCTCTATTGGATATTCCTTTCAATGGACTAGGAAATCTTGTTTCAAGGCCTCCGTAATTCTCCGCAAGCCTGGGATTCCCGCTAGGACGCCGAGTTGGTTCTACCCTTAAAGCCCATTGATTAGAATACACTATTGATCTTTTCTGGTTATCAGTAGTGTAACGGCTCTATATTGGACCGTTAGGCAATGTACCGGCCCAATATAAGACCGTCACCTTTATCTGAGTTCGATTGCTTGATTCTGGTCTCAAACTACTGTAATGGCCTAATCATGGACCGCCACACAACGTAACGGCCCAATGAATGACCGTCACACTTCTCTGAGTCTATTTTGATCATTCTGAATTCGGATCATTGTAACGGCCCACTATTGGAGCGTTACATGATGTAACGGCCCAGAAAATGACCGTCACATTGCTTAAGTACTTAACCCACGGGTTGATATTCCAAAGGTTCTAGATGGACTAATGATAGTCTAGAACTTATAATACTGATCAAGAAACTTAATATAATGATTGGAAAGAGAAAATAATGTACCGTTATGCTGTCGATTTATTTCCATGAGCATGACATTGTTTAAGTCTTTTTCTTGATCTCTCATGCTCTAAATTGAAGCATTCATTCATTGATTATTGTTATCATGAGTTATTGAACTTATTTCATTCTTGGTCATACTTTATTGTTACATGCGTGGAAGTAACTTGATTTATACTTGAAGATGCGATCGAGCACTGATTGTGTTCAAGGGCTCTATGCTAGTCCCCTCGGTTGATTGTCAGAAACATACTATTTTATAAATTATGGGGTATGATGCTACTGGCGTCGCATTGCGCTGGGAGTACTTTCTCTATAAATAAGTGAAAATCCACGGCACGACATGACTTTCTTGTACATGACTTTCTTGCCTGTTACATGATATTCCACAGAAATTCACCAACTACTTGCTCATAAGCAAAGGATGTTTGGATGATGACTATGTGGTATTGCTAGTACATTCTCGATACATTCTTGTTCCTGAAAGGCCAAACATCATGTTCTTGTTACATTCATTCTTGTTCATTCTTGTTCACTCTATCTTACATGATTATCGTGTTACTTTGGTTTAATCGCATGATATTCTCATTCGCATGATTTTGCCTTACTTCTTTAGAGCTAAATTGTTAATTACTTTAATAGTGCCTTCATGTTGATGCGAAGATACCTACTGGGCAAGTGTGTTCATTACCTATTTCCAATCTTTTTCAGGAAATGATAGTGAATCGATTTCGGATTCGGAAGGTTCAAGTAGCGGATCTGAGAGTGAATAAAGATGAGCGAAGACTTAGGAAGTCTATATTGTTTAGTTGGAGTCAATGTAATTTTCCTATTTCTTGAGTCTAGTAGAGTGAAAGATGGTGAAAAGTATTGTATTTTGAATATTTGATTGATAGTGGAATGAAGTTGGATTTTTAGTAAATATTGTGCAATTGCATTCATTTGTATGATTGTCTTGTGCTCTGATCGTTCTTGCTTGTAAGAGGCTTACCATGCCGGCTGTTCGCGCTCCCCGAGTTAGTCTTCCGCTGAAATAAAGGCTCGGGACGTGACAGTTAAGTTGGTATCAGAGCCTAAGTCTCAGGACTTAGGAAGAAGGAATCATGTCATAGGATAAGTCCAAGGTTTAAGGACCCCTACCTATGAACTAAGGAAGAAATTCCATACCCGTGTGAGAATTGGGTAGAGCCCGGGATAAGATAATTAATTAGCTTTAAGATGGATTTTTCATTCCAATTTCATGTAAAATAACAAGTTGTTATATTTCTCTCGGGTACTTTATCTTACGAATGGCTCATCGTGTAGATCATGATGCTTATATCAATTGCCGAAATAGGATTATATCCTTTCGAAAGCCCAGTCTTCCAAGATTCTCTTTTCTTGGCATCAAGTATAAGAAACACCCCACTATCATATCCTCATTTCACGCTTGCAAGCTCATCTCGCAAGGATGTGAAGCTTTTCTTACTTCCGTCATTATTACAGAGTCCAAGGAGATTATCATAGCAGACATCCCTATTGTAAATAAGCTCCCAGACGTGTTTCCATCTGAATTTCCTAGTTTACCTCCCGAGAGAGAATTGAACTTCACTTTTGAACTCATCCCAGGAGCAGCACCTGTTTCTATAGCCCCTTACAGGATGTCCCCCACAGAACTTAAAGAACTAAAGAAGCAGTTGCAGGAACTTCAGGATAAGGGCTTCATTAGACCTAGCACATCCCCTTGGGGTGCGCCGGTTCTATTTGTCAAGAAGAAGGATGGTTCTCTCAGGCTATACATCGATTACCGGTGACTAAATCAGCTTACAATCAAAAATAAGTATCCGTTGCCGCGTATTGATGAGCTCTTCGATCAGTTTTCGGGAGAAGAATATTTGTCTAATATTGATCTCAGATCAGGTTATCATCAGCTTAGAATTAAAGAAGAAGACATTTATAAATCAGCTTTTCGAAGTCGTTATGGCCACTATGAATTCGTGGTAATGCCATTTGGGTTAACTAATGCCCCAACAGCATTTATGCAACTTATGAACAGTGTCTTCCAGCCATACCTGGATCAATTCATTGTCGTCTTCATTGACGAAATCTTGATATACTCCAAGACAAAAAAAGAACATGAGGAACATCTAAGGATAGCTTTGCAAACACTTAGAGAACATAAGCTTTATGCCAAACTCAATAAGTGTGAATTCTGGCTCAAGGAAGTCTCATTCCTAGGTCACATTATTTCAAAAGAAGGTATTACTATGGATCCTTCTAAGGTAGAAGCTGTCAAGAATTAGAGTCGGCCAACGACTATATCTGAAGTACAAAGTTTTCTAGGTCTAGCTGGTTATTATAGAATATTCATTAAGGACTTCTCAAAGATAGCAGTTCCTTTAACTAGACTCACCAGAAAAGAAAATCCTTTTGTCTGGTCAGAGGAATGTGAGAAGAATTTTCAAATTCTTAAGAATCATCTTACAACCGCCCCTGTTTTGTCACTACCAATGGAGGGTGGTGGATTCGAAGTGTATACGGATGCGTCTGGCATTGGCTTAGGATGTGTCCTCATGCAGAATTGAAAGGTGATCTGTTATTCTTCAAGACAATTGAAACGCCACGAGGAAAACTATCCCGTACATGACCTGGAATTATCAGCGGTTATTTTCCCTTGAAAATTTGGCGTCATTATCTTTATGGAGAAAGGTTCACGGTCTACTCAGACCACAAAAGCCTAAATATTTATTCTTTCAAAAGGAGCTTAACATGAGGCAGAGGAGGTTGTTAGAATACCTCAAAGACTTTGATTTTGCTATTCAATATCACCCTGGCAAGGCTAATGCTGTAGCAGATGCACTCAGCAGAAAATCAATAGGTATGCTATCAAGTCTTATGGTAAGTGTAACTAACCTTGTTCCTCAATTTGCCTAGTTGAACTTAGATATTGACATAAAGGAAGAAGATTAGTTCATAGCCAATATCCGAGCTCAACCTACATTGATAGAAGATCTGGTCAAGTTGCAAAATGATGATTCCATATTACTAGAAATTAAAGCCAATATGGAACAAAGGCCGGATTTTTCTATTTCCAATGATGAGAGATTGTTATTTAAGGGCCGAATATGTGTACCAGATCATGAGGCTACGAAGAAACTAATCCTAGATGAAGCGCATAATTCCAAATACACAATTCATCCAGGAGGAACAAAGATGTATCAAGATCTCAAAAGAAATTTCTGGTGGCCCAATATGAAGAGAGAGATAGCTGATTTCATGTCCCGTTGCCTCACTTGTCAACAAGTAAAAGTAGAGTATTTTAGACCCGCAGGTAAACTGCACCCCTTAACTATTCCCGAATGGAAGTGGGAGAGTATAGGGATGGACTTTATTATGGGTTTACCCAAGACCAGAGGTGGACATGATGGAATATGGGTAATTATAGACCGATTGACTAAATCCGCACATTTTATACCAATCAAAAGTCGATGGTCTGTGGACATTCTAGCAGCATTATACATAAGAGAGATTGTCAAATTACATGGTGTTCCAGTCACTATTGTATCAGATAGAGATCCCCGATTTACATCACAATTCTGGAAGGGCCTACAACATTCACTGGGGACTAGATTGAATTTCAGCACAGCTTTTCATCCACAAACTGATGGTCAGACGGAAAGAGCAAATCAGGTAGTAGAGGATATGCTCAGGGCTTGTGCTATTGACTTTGGAGGTAGTTGGCATGATCACTTACCTCTAGTAGAGTTTGCTTATAACAATAGCTACCAGGTAAGCATACAAATGGCACCTTTTGAAGCTCTGTATGAAAAAAGCTATAGATCACCAATATGTTGAAATGAAATAGGGGAAAAGCAATTTCTAGGCCCCGACCTCATAAGGGACTCTACAGAGAAGGTCAAGCTCACTCAGGAAAGGATGAAAATGGCGTAAGATAGGTAAAAGTCTTATGCCAACAACCGAAGATGTGACTTGGAATTTCAGGTTGGAAAAATGGCGTAAGATAGGCAAAAGTCTTATGCCGACAACCGAAGATGTGACTTGAAATTTCAGGTTGGAGATCATGTATACCTGAAGGTTTCTCCAGGTCGTGGTATTCGAAGATTTGGCATTAAAGGAAAGCTAACTCCTAGATTTATTGGCCCATTTGAAATTCTCGAAAGGATTGGTGAAGTGGCTTACAAACTAGCTTTACCTCCACAACTAGCAAGAGTTCATGACGTATTTCACGTCTCTATGCTGAAGAAATATGTATATGATCCTGACCACATTATCACTTATGACAATTTGGAGATTCAGAAGGACTTGACATACGAACAAACACCAATAAAGATTCTGGAACGAGAAGTGCGTCAACTAAGAAATAAGGTTATTCCTATGGTCAAGATCCAATGGAAGAAGACATGGCCATATGAAGCAACATGGGAAACCGAAGCAGCTATGTGAAAAAGATTTCTAGAATTATTTAACTGTAAGTACACTCTCTCCACAATCCATATACTGAATTTGGAGACCAAATTCTTCTAAGTGGGGGAGGGTGTAGTGCCCCTGAATTTATATATATAATTTTTGAGTATTAAAATGATTTTTTGAAAATTATAAAGGGCTTAAATAAATTTATGAAGGGATTATTAGATTAATGAGCCATTATATGGCCCGATTGGGGTTAAATAGTTAACCTAGCATAACTAATGATTATCCAAAAAGATAATGGACCAAGCACATTAAGTTTGGCCCATATTCTAGAAGGATAATTAGCTTATTCACGGATTTATAAGATAAATACTATTTATCTAAGATAATTATAGGGATAAATGAATAAAAGAGTTTTATTAACTTAGAACTCCATACATGTTGACTGTAACGGTCCATCGGGCGATCGTCACAGACAGGTAACGCGCCTGGGCACGACTGTTACATACTGCGAGTTCGTAAGTCAAAGAACTCCCAAAAAGATTAGAATTTTTGAACCCTATCTACAAGAGACCTAACTAGAAAGGAATGTTAAGTTACTAGGGACTCTTAGAGATCAGGTTTTGATGAAATAAGGACTCTAGAATTGATCTAATCCTCAAACCCTAGCTAGAACTCTATAAATAGGACATAGTTCTGAACTGAGCAACCCTTACTTTTGCTCACGTGGAATCAAGGTAAGGAGTCATAATTTCAGGTAAGTTCTTTAGAAACTTTCTTTTATAATACATTAGACTAATAGCTCTCCAAATTTTGTGCTAGGAGACCAAGCAACCAAGGAGTTAGAGCCCAAGGAAGTTGCTGAAAAGTCACAGGAAGAGGAGAGCTAGGGCACGTTTTTCAACCCTAAATTGGAAGTTTAAAACTAAGTTAAGAGGTAGGTTATCTCATGAACGGCAAAAACAACATGTTAGGGATAAAAGCCATCTGATTTTGATTGAATTCCATGCATGATAGATCATGAATTTCATGTTTTAATAGTTCTATGCATTCATACATCTCTTAGTCCTAAGTAGAAAATTAAAAGATGTTATCTTGTCTATTCACTGAAACCCATGCATGTAGATAGCCTATACTTTGTTATCATGCCTAGGATAGACATGGTATTTGATTTACAGACATGATGTGTGTTGATCTCTTAGGTTTCGTATCAGTTTCTGTCAACAGAGGCTCTGACGCATCTTAGTAGGACCGTCACATACATATAACGGGCTTACGATGAACCGTCACACACTCTGTTATGTTTCGTTTCACTGTTGTCTCTAACACACCAGGACAGGAGCGTTACATTACTGTAATGGCCCCTCGATAGACCGTCACAATCATTGTGACGCTCTCCTGTTAGACCGTTAGACTCTGTGTTCTACCAGCTCATGACAGAATAGTTACCAATTAAGTTTACCTATAATTAACCCTAGATAGCTAAGTTTTAACCTGTTATGTGACTCTTCAGTTATCTAATTGTTCATGATAGGTATTACATGTTATTTTAAGTTATGCTAGTTTCATGTACCAAAAGTTATATAGTTTTGTATTATAAATCATGATTTCCAAAATTGTATTAATGGAGTTTTATCATGGTTTCACATCATTACACCTTCACTCTTTATCAATTGAGTCATTTCTATAAGTACATGGCACATATTCTGGTATGTTGTCCATTAGTGCACTTTGCACTATAGGAACATTATTCTTGGACTTGAGGACCTCTATATTGGATATTCCTTCCAATGGACTAGGAAATCTTGTTTCAAGGCCTCCGTAATTCTCCGCGAGCCTGGGATTCTTACTAGGATGCCGAGTTGGTTGTACCCTTAAAGTCCATTGATTAGAGTACAATATCGATATTTTCTGATTGTCAGTAGTGTAACGGCTCTATATTGGACCGTTAGGTAACGTAACGGCCCAATATAAGACCGTCACATTCATCTGAGTTCGATTGCTTGATTCTGGTCTCAGTCTACTGTAACGGCCTAATCATGGACCGTCACACAACGTAACGGCCCAATGAATGTCTGTCACACTTCTCTGAGTCTATTTTGATCGTTCTGAATTCGGATCATTGTAACGGCCCACTACTGGAGCGTTACATGATGTAACGACCCAGAAAACGACCGTCACATTGCTTAAGTACTTAACCCAAGGTTTGACCCAAGGGTTGATATTCCAAAGGTTCTAGATGGACTAATGATAGTCTAGAACTTATAATATTGATCAAGAAACTTAATATAATGATTAGAAAGAGAAAATAATGTACTGTTATGCTGTTGATTTATTTCCGTGAGCATGACATTGTTTAAGTCTTTTTCTTGATCTCTCATACTCTAAATTGAAGCATGCATTCATTGATTATTGTTATCATGAGTTATTGAACTTATTTCATTCTTGGCCATACTTTATTGTTACATGCGTGGAAGTAACTTGATTTATACTTGAAGATGCGATCGAGCACTGATTGTGTTCAAGGGCTCTATGCTAGTCCCCTCGACTGATTGTCGAAAACATACTATTTTATAAACCATGGTGTATGATGCTACTGGCGTCGCATTGCGCTGGGAGTACTTTCTCTATAAATAAGTGAAAATCCACGACACGGCATGACTTTCTTGTACATGACTTTCTTGCCTGTTACATGATATTCCACAGAAATTCACCAACTACGTGCTCATAAGCAAAGGATGTTTGGATGACGACTATGTGGTATTGCTAGTACATTCTCGATACATTCTTGTTCCTAAAAGGCCAAACTTCATGTTCTTGTTACAGTCATTCTTGTTCACTCTATCTTACATGATTATCGTGTTACTTTGGTTTAATCGCATGATATTCGCATTCACATGATTTTGTCTTACTTCTTTAGATCTAAATTGTTAATTACTTTAATAGTGCCTTCATGTTGATGTGAAGATACCTACTGGGCAAGTGTGCTCATTACCTATTTCCAATCTTTTTCAGGAAATGATAGTGAATCAGGTTCGGATTCGGAAGGTTCAAGTAGCGGATCCGAGAGTGAATAAAGATGAGCGAAGACTTAGGAAGTCTATATTGTTTAGATGGAGTCAATGTAATTTTCCTATTTCTTGAGTCTAGTAGAGTGAAAGATGGTGGAAAGGTATTGTATTTTGAATATTTGATTGATAGTGGAATGAAGTTGGATTTTTAGTAAATATTATGCAATTGCATTCATTTGTATGATTGTCTTGCGCTCTGATCGTTCTTGCTTGCAAGAGGCTTACCATGCCAGTTGTTCACGCTCCCCGAGTTAGTCTTTTGCTGAAATAAAGGCTCGGGGCATGACAATAACTGTCATGGGTATCAGCACCACCTTTGGGGCATTGTGTTATTTCTTCTCCATATAGCGGGTAGTCATCGTAATCTGCCTCGAAGGGGTATTCGTCGGTGAAGTAGGTGGAGATAACATCTACCTCTGTCTCATAATAGTCCTGAAGAGTATATCCTAGCCCCGGATGCCGAGTGATCTTCAGCAATTCTTTGTTGTTGTTGGGCGGATCCCAGAGCCTCTCGAATGACTTCTTCTGGCCAACAGGCTGTAGGAATGGCATTTGCATTTTAGAAAACATCTGGGAGACCCATTGGGTAGTGTAATCAAGACCCGATATTGGCACCATCCTGTTTGCTACCTCTTCCGGGATTACACAGTCTTCATCATGCTCATCGGTAGGTTCACTAGGATAGAATACCGTAGGGGGTTCACCGAAATGGGGAACCTCCATAGTCTTCAGTGGTTGCACTGTCTGGTATTCCAAGCTTGGAATGGGTTTGAACAGTCCAAGTGGGACTTCAACAAGATTGAGCTTCTCTTTTATGTCATCATCTGCTTCGACAGGGTAAGCAGCTGGTGGTGCAATTCTAGCAAAATCCCCAGCCTGAGAGACATGGGCGACCTCTTGTTGTTCCACGTAACCCAGAGGTGGTGGAGGGGACCATTCATCTGCCTCTGACGTTGCTTTCTTCTGGCTTGCAGGAACCTCTCTTTTCTTCACCCTTTGGGTGACTTATGTACAGAATGGTGCATCAAGCATGTGGCACTCATTTACTTCGAAGGGATGCAGATATGCAAACACCCTTTCCTCTTTGCCATTGTGGCAGTATTTGATACATTGGTGTAAAGTGGAGGGCACTATCTGGTATTTATGTAACCAGGGTCGTCCCAGCAAAGCCTTATATGTGGTACTTGAATTTATCACATAGAATTGCACGGTGGTGGTGAAGTCACCCAATGTGAGGTTGAACTCTGCCACCCCGAGTGGAGTCTCGCACTTCTAATTAAAGCCGGCAATCCTCATATCTTTCACCTTGGTGAGGTGCAGATCAAAATAGTACTTCTGATAGATGCGGTAAGGCAAGATGATCACAGCAGCTCCTGGATCTATCAGAATCCGACTTAGTGGCTGACAGTTGAGATGCCCCCTTATATATAGAGGCCTGTTATGGTTGGGGTCAAGAATTAACATGTCATCCTCAGTGAATGTAATAGTCGGCCCGGAGTTGACCTCTGTCAGAAGTGCTTCATATTGGGCTGGTGCCTGTAAGGCATCAATAATGGCTTGGCGAGCTTCTTCGCTCAAGGAGAGGATCTCCCATTTAGAAAATCTTGTTGGGAGCGTCTTTAGCATCTTCATAATTCGGCTGCCCATATGGACGTTGGACAGTCACATCTCCTCTACCCAGCGGGGTTTTGGAGGCTCATGTGGCACCTGCGGCATGGTTTGCCCTTCTCTTGCTTCTTTCTTCTATGGGGACTGCTAGAGAGTCTCCGTTGGGGCTGTTGCTTCTGATGTTGAGGGGAGGTTGATGTTTGCCTCATACTTTCCTTTGATCACTGTGGTAGATGGTTGCCGGGAGTTTTCATTTTCAGCAGCAACGTTCGGGGCTGGCTGTTTGCCTTCCAGAACAGAGAGGAATTCAAGGAATGACGGGGTCTCATCACCCCCTTTTGTCTTTGCATAGAGGCCTGACGGGGGAGGGACTTCAGTACCCCGGACTTCTGGCTCTGGTATCTGATAGGGTTGCTCACCCCTTAAGATAATATTATGGTTGGGTGGAGGGAAATGCCCCCATCTTCTCCTAGAGCGGGTAGCATGCATTGAGGTCGAAGTCTCAGCTTGATTTGCTTCTAGTGACGGAGTGGAAGACTCTCCTTCATCTTCTTCCCCTGATAGGGTGAACAGTACTGATAGAGTATTACACTGCAGTGTGACAATTTCTTCTTGTTTCTCGACTTATTCTACTTTCGGTGCCTGGACTCGGCTGGCTGGTGCCCCCAGAAGAGGTCGGCTTCAGTCTTCTCTTGCTCTTTTTATGATTGCTCTTTGATGGCTAATCCCTCCAGCTGTTCCCAGAGGACATGGTCTTTCACCAATATTGGCTTCGGCTTAGGTTGTTCATATTCATCAAGTTGGTTTATATATTGTTGCAAGCGCCTGACCTCGGGGCTTATCTTCTCATGGGTTGGCAGCGGAGTCTGCTTCCTCCGATTGGGAGTGAATATTCGGATAACTGGTTGTGACTCTGTAGCGTGCCACACAGGGTTCATTGCTGGCGGGGGTTGCTTTGGAGTGACGCCCCGAATGGAGGCCCCTGACACCTCAGAGACTACTGGTCGTCTCTTGGTCTTGGCTGGTACTATCTATCATCCCACCTGATCTTTGATGGGGGTAAGAAAGCATGCCTCATATGTATGTTGTGTGCAGATTTCTGCAGCCTCTTTAGGCAATTGTTGGTATATGGAAACCATATTGACAGCTGGTCTCATCACTGGGGGTTCATGAGGGCGTGGGGGATCCACCTGGTGCTCTCCCATTTGGAGCTCGCCCTTTTTAATCATGCTTTCCATGACGTCTTTGAAGACATAACAATTTTCAATGGTATGTCCCAGTGCCCGGTGATACGGATAGAATAGGGGATTATCCTTCTTTGCTTCATCCTCGGGTCTCTTTGGCTCAGGCAATGTTATCTTATTGTACTTATATGCCCAATTAAACAAAGGCCCTATATTTGCTTCAGTCGACGCCGATCGCCGTTCAGCAGCCTTCCCTTTCTAGGTAGTAGAAGTGTTGTTGGCAGGACGTCTGGATAAGAAGGTCTCGACCTCTGCCACTACACCGTTTAGATGATCAAATGTCCTGATATCTGTCCCAATCATCTTTCCAAGCACTTCCCTCCTGATGTTTTACTTGCATATTTGAACATCATCTTCATGGTATGGAGGCCGCTTGCATCTCATGGCCAAATTCCTCCATCTTTTGATGTAATCCAGGGCCGTTTCAACTTGCCTCTACCTGGTAGAGTATAATTTTGCCACTGTAATCTCTCTTTCTGTGACATGGAACCTCTCTCAGAACTTCCGCTGCATATCGAGCCAATCAGCTACGGACCCGGCAGGTAAGCTAGAATACCATTCAAAGGCCAAGCCCGTGAAGGACGAGCCGAAGAACTTCAGCAAATAAGCTTCATCAGCAGCCAAATCTCCCATGACTGTTGTGTAGTAAGCAATATGTTCCCTTAGGGAGCCTTTCCCATTGAGTTTATCAAATTTTGGTGGCTTGTTAATACCTGGGGGTAGTCTTTTTGTAGCATATTGTGGAGGATACAACACCCGATAGACATCAAAGGTCTCATAATCACCATCATCCCTTTCGAATAGCTTCATATCTATCATTCTTTCAACCATCAGATTGTTTATCATAGCAGTATCGACATGCTCTAGATAGAAGTACGCCTGTTGTTGTGTGAAGGGGGTTATCATGACAGTGGCATGTAAACCCAGCTGCACTCCAAAAGGAGAGGGTTGGACTGTTGGCTGTGGCGAGAGAGGCTGGCATGGAGCTTTCCCATGACTTGTTTGGTGGGAGACGACATGTATTACCACCTCTGTAAAACTGGAAAGCTCCATGCCAGCCTCTCTCGCCAGCTTTCCTACCAGCATGGATTTCCCCGAGATTGGCAGACGTCCCTGGGGTGCAGCAGTCCGGTTCCTCTGGTAATTCCTCTTCATCCTGCGAGCAGAAGCAGGGGCTGAGGTCCTTCTATGCACCTGGTGGACATAGCATGGAAGAACGGTGTATGAGACAGCTGTCTCCTGGGTCTTCTTCTCTTCAGGCATCTTCACGGGTTCCACCTCAGCAGCCTTCTGGACTTCACCATCGACCTGGAGCAAGTCAACGAATGCCAGTCCTAAGCAGTTCGGTAATCCTACTACCGGGGGCATGGATCCGAACACCATCGGCACCGCCAGGAACCCATTACGAACATGGTTGTCGACGACTTGTTGGCCGAACTTGACAGAAATGAGTCCGGTTTCCATTTGAACTCCTGCAAGTAAGATTAGCACACAGTCCTAACTTTTGGAGAGGCCGCCAGGCCTCTTACTTTGGCAAAAAGTGAAGGGAGACTTAGTCCCACCGGGTGTGCCATCTTTGTGGAATGATTTTTTTTATTTCTCTTTTTTTACTACTTTATCTTATTTATTTATTTATTTATTGATTTATTTGTTAGTTTATTAGGCATGCCAGTCACCGGAGTGACAATTTATTATGCGCTCAATCTGACTTGGTCAGTCAATTGTGAAGTCCGTGTCGGGACTGAAAGTCCGTCATACCATAAAGGCTATGACGTTAACTACGCCCTTCTAAAGAAGGACAACCCTTGATTAATCGTCAAAGTAAGAGGGGCCCCAGGGGCAAAACGGAATAAGACTGATGTGTTGATTTATTTGCAGGATATGAGATACATACATGTGCTCATGAAAGTTAATAGTTTCATTATGATTCATCTACCTATTTCCTGGTACGGGGGTGGAGAACTAAGGTTCAAGAACCACTCTCACGCATAACGATGGCTTCCATTCGGGCATGGCCCAGTTTTCAACCACGCGTAATTTGATATATCGAGAGCATAGGAGGAGGGGCGATTTTAGATTTGTTTGATCGCATTAAGAGCGCGGCATGAAATAGGCGTATTTGTTCATCATGGAACCATACAAGCATGAATGGAATGGCAAGGATTATTGGAATATTACGGCATTATGCTCATCTATCAGTCTCATCTATATGAATCACCGAATGAATCCGGCATCATGTCCCCTTGATCTTGGTTCATACCAAGTGGAAATAGGGTACCATCCACGCAGAGGGGAGATGGGGCCAATAATGATCGGGGAATGTTGGTGCCCGAAATAATGCGAAGCGGGGCTAAGCTAAGACGGATCGATCCGAATGACATTTGCCCATGAAGGAGCTTATTGTTCTATTCCCTAAGGTTGATCACTGGAGACCATGCAGAGATAGGGTCCCTCGGATCCAGAGGATTTGACGCTGATATAGCGTACCTAAGATCAGAGTTAAATCCGGCAGCATCTCCCCTTATTTTGGGCTATGCCAAAAGGGGAGTATAGGACATCCATCCACGGAGTGCCAGGATGAAAGCCAAAAGAAAGATGGGCATATAGCCCAGAACTCAAGGAGATGGAAACACGATGGGTTGATGTCCATCATTGCGGCATTCGGACAATATCCCCTTGAGAAACCGGTGGAAAGCATGCAGTGGCAGAACTCCGTAGGTCAATAGGGTTAGAGGAACGTCATTTGTGAGCCATCCCAATGCAGGGGTGTAACCCCGTTAATCTAGCTCCAGTAGCTTGAGTGAAACCTCTGGTCTTTTCCTCTTTCAAAGGGGTAAAAGTTCATAAGGGGCTTGGTGAGGATCGGCTTGAGTTACGCTCGGTACAAGGCTCTCGGCGCGCTTGTCTCAGCATGAAACCACCGGCACGTGGGTGCTTTGGCCTGCATAGGCATCGGCGCGGGGGATGGACTTTGGCACAAATGGGCATTGGCGGGAAGTAGTCCCCGGCGCGCCTCCAGCTCTCGGCGCGACAATGCACGCTCCGAGGGGGAAGGCATGCACCGAGGGAATTTGGCACCGAGAGGCTTCCAAGGCAGGGTTTTCATGGTTTTCATAGGCATGTTCTTTCAGGGGTTTAAGGTTTTGATTCAAGGGGGTTTCAGAGGCTTTGTTCTTGAGGTTTGCAGGAGTTTGAGACTAACGCAAATGGGGTCACATGGGGTGCCAAAAAGAATGGGCTTCTGAGGGATAATCCACAGCAGAAAGTGAGATAGAAGGGGGGGATGAATAGCTCACTTCCAAAATTCGATAAACTCAGACACGATTTCTCAACCCCTCAAATTGCAGTGAAGAAGACTTCGAAGACAGGCAACAGAGATGACTAGAATAAGGAATGAGATCATGAAAGCAACCCACAATGAAGCAATGTGTCAAGTAGATGGAGAGCATCACAATGTGAACAAGCAAAACCACAATGAGACGAGGAATTTTTTAGGTGGTTCGATTGCTATCCGCAATCTACATCCACCCCTTACTCAGGAGAGTAAGGTTTCCTTGCAATATTCAACTACACACAGCAGACTCAGTCTGCAACAACCGCTGTCATACAGCTTTCCCTGAGGAACACCCTCCTCGGTCTTCTGATCAACCCGAAGAAAAGCACTGGAGAACCAATCTCCCTTCCTTTGCACGTCGCAAAGGGAACCTTGTGCAGTTACTCCCAAGTAACTCACACAACCAGAGGATCAAACCTCTCTTCCTCCAAGGACAATGGAGGGAAACAGAATGGAATGAAAATAAAAGAAACTCAAAAATAACACGATCGATGAACGATAATTTTATCTAAAAGCAAAAGAAATATAGCTTCCATAGAAGCAGATCTTCACATTCACAATCACTTCTCCCTCTCAGAAATTTTTCTCTCAGCTCTGGATGGAGTGGGTAGTCTCTGGTTTTCTCTCTTGATCCACTGCTCTCACGCTGCTCTTCTTTTCAACTGTCCATCCACCTCTTTCTCGAACCCTTTTCCTCAGCATATATATATGTCTGATCCAGAACCTTAGGCGTGTGGATACCACATTTCCCGCCTGAAAGGTTGGGGTACGTGGGAATATTCTGGACTTTTATCTACCTCGGATCACGTGCCATTTTCCTGGTGAATGCACAGACAAACTGTCAGAGAAGAAATAGTCATTTTGCCTTACACTTAGCACAATTCGTATCAGTGTAAGGAGTAAGAAGCCAGAAACTGCACTGAGTAGGGGTTCCCAAAACAAGAGGTTTCACCGAGTTGAAGTGAGCTGAAGCGAGAGGTACACTGACTTGAGAAAACGTATGACGTCATTAGCACAGACCATAGACACTGATCGTGCAACAGATATGCTCGGACAAGAAACAACAAGACACAAAGTTGTACTGAATTTATTTTGCCAGAGAGAAAAGTTTGCACCGAGTTAAAGGAATAAGCATCGACTAAGACGGGCAAGAAAAGCACCGATGTGGAATGAAGCAGAAGATGCACCAAACTACGTTAGCTGTCTACAGGACTTGCATCGAGTCTAATAAGCCTGAAACAGGAACTGCACCGAGTTATGTTCTAATGCCTTTGACTAACCAAGAGTTGCACCGACTAGGTGTAGATCAAGCCTTGCACCGAGAATGGTAATGCAATAGAAGATGCACCAACTTCATGTTATTCACAAGGTAAAGGTATGCACCGAGTCGGGATATGCAGTCCAAGCAGGAGCTGCACCGAGATGGCAAAGAGAAATACAAGATAAAGCTTGCACCGAGATGGATTTGCACTGAGATGACAAAGAGAAATACAAGACAAAGCTTGACAGCAGAACCTGTGCATGAGCAGGGACTTGCACCAAGGCAAGCATGTTAAGTGAGAGATGCAGAACTTGCACTGACTTAATATGCATCAAGCAAAAGGACGAATAACTTGTAATGCACGGAACTGAATCATGCTATAAGCACATACCTCCTTCATGCTTAGAAACAAAGAAATGCACCGTATAAAAACAAGTTGATTTAAAGTTAAAATCAATTGATTTATAGTGTGAGACATCATCAAAACCGTAGGGATACAACAATCTCCCCCTTTTTGATGATGACAACACTATGAATCAAGCAATGTCAGGGCATTAAGAAGAAGATCAAAAATAATCAAGAGCAAACCAAAAATAGCATACTGATAAACCAGATGACTTCTCCCTAAAACACCATCTTTTGATTCTCTTCTCTCCTCAAAAACGCTTCACTTTCAGATGCAATAGATGCCCTGAACCAATGATGAACCGATGCCCTGAACATCTCAGATGACCTCTTTCCAGTTGACAGAGGACCTCTCTCCCCCTTTGACATCATCAAAAGGAAATGAAAGATATATTAAATTGCTGGAGACATGAGGGAGAAGTACAGTGGCTTCTTAGTGTAGAAGGACTCAAGAGCATATCTTAAGAGAATAAGTGAGGTGCTAAACTCAAGAGAAGATTTTTGAACTCTGGTAATCAATAGAGAAGTAGAATGAGAGGGAAGTGTATCCACATACAGGGTATATGATGTAGAGCAGGGATGAACAAGTATGGCAAGACACTGCTGAACAAACAACAATACTCAGTAGACGACAAGAGACAAAGGCAGAGAAGATGTTCTCATAGTATTGAGGACAAGCATTCCAGTAATTTGCACAGAGACAAGGGATACTATAGAGTTCTTCAATAAGACCAATGAGTAAGTTGGTAAATCACACTTTTGACATTAGGGAGACACCTTGATCAGAGGCCTGAATCCCCAGTTACTCAATGTGAGTACCTTATTACCTCTCCTTTTTAGAGAACAGAGTTAGTAACTGTGGCTTTTTACGTGAGGAAACACCTTGATCAGAGGCCATAGTCCCCAGTTACTCACCACCTTGTCACCATTGCTCTGTGATGATCAGTAGCATAAATTTAGTTTGTAGAGATTGCTTCCCCCCCTTTTGTTATGAATTTTACACCTCATGACATGGGAATTACTTCACTTCATTGATGAAGCTCCCATTTTCTCAGTGATCAAACCTTATACCCTTGTTTATTTGGTTGATCCCTTATATAGTGGAGATGAAGTGATTGAAGACAATACCAGAAGGACTGTTTCTTTGAAATGAATCTTGAAGTCTAGATTTCAAGTTGTTCTGGACTGATGTTAAGACATACAGGTTTTAGCCTGAATCGGAATCATTGTCAATGTACGAAGATATACTTCGAACACTTAATCCAGATCTCTGATGGACTACTGGAGGAAAGATTCTAGCAGGACTTTAGTAACACAGATTTATAGACTTAAGAGATAAGTGAGATTCTACTGTCTGAGAGAGAACTGCACTCATTGAATCATGAGAACCAGCAATGACACACATCTGGTCAATCTTTTGAATCAGTCAAAAAATCACTAACTGCCCAGCTCCCCCTCAATCGATGCACTAAAGGAATTTAATCAACAGACTCTTAGGACTCCCCCTCACTGTTAGGACAGGCTTCTCACACAATCTCTTGCCAAGATAAAACAATTCAATGTCAGGAGATTAGTAATTAAGATAATTTAAATAAGCCTAATTCTCTCCTTAATGTGGTGAATTTTTCATTGTCCAGTGGCTTGGTGAAGATATCATCAATTTGATTAGCAGTGCCTACATGAATCAGCTCAAAGGTGTTCTTAGAAATCTCATCTCTTATGAAATGATGCCTTATTTCTATGTGTTTGGTGCAGGAATGCAAGACAGGGTTCTTGGCTAGATTGATGGCACTGGTATTATCACAGTAAATGGGTGCGCACCCCAGGTCTACTTGATAGTCCTGAAGCTGGTGTTTAAACCAAATGACTTGTGTACCACAACTCCCTACAGCCACGTACTCAGCCTCTGCAGTGGAGAGGGCCACAGAATGTTGTTTCTTGAAACCCCAAGATACTAAACACCCACCTAGAAATTCACAGTGACCACTAGTGCTTTTTCTATCTAGTTTACACCCGGCATAATCTGCATCTGTGTATGCAACTAAATCAAGTGTGTGTGATGCAGGAAACCATAAACCAAGGGTGTGTGTAGCAGACAGATATTTGAAAATTCTGTTCACTGTAGCTAAATGCAATTCAGTGGGTCTAGATTGATACCTTGCACACATTCCTACACTGAACTATATATCAGGTCTTGAAGCTGTCAAATAAAGTAGAGATCCAATCATACCTCGATAGAGCTTGGCATCTACTTCTTAACATGTCTCATCTGCATCCAATGAGGTATTGGCACCCATTGGTGTCGTGATGTGTTTCAAATTGTTCAAGTCAAACCTCTTGAGAATCTCCATTGTGTACTTGGTCTGGTTGATGAAGCATCCATCCTCTAACTGCTGTACCTGCAAGCCAAGAAAATATTTTAATTGACCTACCAAACTCATTTCAAATTCAGCAGACATCAATTTAGAAAATTCATTACATAGTTCAGAGCTAGTTGGTCTAAAGATAATATCATCTACATATACCTGAACTATGATGAGGTCCTTATTTGAACTCTTGGAAAATAAAGTTTGATCCACCTTACCTCTGTGGTTGCCCTTGCTGATCAGAAATTATGTCAGTCTTTCATACCATGCTCGAGGAGCCTGCTTTAGACCGTACAGGCTTTGTTCAACCTGAAAACTTGGTTAGGTTGTGGAGAGAACTTAAATCCGGGAGGTTGTTCAACAAAAACTTCTTCTTTGATAACTCCATTTAAAAATGCACTCTTCACATCCATTTGTTGGAGTTTTATATTCTTGGAGCATGCAAATGCTAACAATATTCTTATAGCTTCCATCCTAGCAACATGTGCATAGGACTCATCGAAGTCAACTCCAAATTTCTGACAGTAGCCCTTGGCTACTAGTCTGGCTTTATTTCTAGAAATGATTCCATCTTCATTCATTTTATTCTTAAACACCCACTTAGTTCCTATGACATTAGAATTTTCTGGTCTTGGAACTAGCTCCCAGACATTATTTCTTTCAAACTGACCTAACTCCTCACACATAGCATTAATCCATGATTGATCACTTAAGGCCTCTTCTACTGATTTGAGTTCAATTTGTGAGACCAAAGCAATTAGGTCTTGATTATGAACATTCCTAAAGTGAGACCTAGTTCTAAGAGGATCTTCAAGGTTGCCTAGGATGTTATTTATTGGGTGATCTTTAAGGTATCTAACATTTATTGAAGACTCACCTATTTCAGCTGGCCCTACCTGGTTTGGAGCATCTGATGTTTCATTCGGCTGAACCTCCTCTTCTTCTTTGTCTTCTAGGAATTCTCCATCGTGCTTGGAATCCCTGTCAGCATCTTCAATGTTAGTAGCATCTTTTGCTTCACCAAAAATGATATGTGAAGACTCTTCAACTTTCTGATCAGTTATGTTAAAGACCCTATATGCTCTTGACACTTCAGAGTATCCTAAAAATATTCCAGGACAGCTTTTAGCATCAAACTTATCTAAGTCTTTCTTGTCATTATTATGGATAAAGCATTTAGCACCAAAAATCCTGAAATGAGCCAAGTTTGGTTTCTTACCTTTCAATAGCTCATAGGGGGTTTTCTTGTGAATTGGTCTTACTATGGCCCTGTTGATTGTATAAGTTGATGTATTGGCCGCCTCTGCCCAAAACTTTCTTGGTAGTTGACTTTCAATCAGCATGGTTCGGGCCATCTCCACAATGGTTCGATTTCTTCTCTCCACAATTCCATTCTGCTCTGGTGTCCTGGGAGAAGAAAACTTGTGTGTTAGTCCTTCACTTTCACAAAGGTCAGAAAACATGGAGTTTTCAAATTCACCTCGATGGTCAGATTGAATTGAACAAATCTTATGTTTTCCTTCTTGTTTGACCTTATTGAAAAATTGTTTGAATTTTTGAAAAGCATCATTTTTGTTGGCTAAGAAAAAGATCCATGAAAATCTAGAGTGGTCATCAATGATCACATAGCCAAACCTACTTCCATTAAGACTCTGAGTTCTAGTAGGACCGAAGAGGTCCATATGAAGAAGTTCCATTGGTCTAGAAGACAATGGCTCAGATCTTAGTTTGAAGGACTTCCTGGTCTGTTTGCCTAGAGCACAGGCATCACAGATTTTTGAGATTGAACTAAACTTGATTTTAGGCATGCCTCTAACTATATCATGCTTGATCAATTTATTCAAAGTAGAAAAACTAGCATGGCCTAAACGTTTATGCCAATCAAAAGCATCACTTTCAGAATTAGCAGACAAGCAGAGATTAGATTCAGACTCAACATCTAAGTCTACCATGTAGACATTATTGGTCCTGTTCGCTACAAATTTAACATGATCAGAATTTATTTCAAAGATTTTGCATGAGTTATTGTCAAACACAACCCTGTGACCCTTGTCACATAATTGACTAATGCTAATCAAATTGTGTTGAAGACCTTCCACAAGTAAGACTTTCTCAATTGAGTTAGTGGAGGACTTACCAACTGTGCCAACTCCAATGATCTTACCTCTGTTCTTTCCTCCGAATTTGACCAGACCCCCTACCTTCATTTCTAACTTGCTGAACTTGGATCGGTCTCCTGTCATGTGCCTGGAGCAGCCACTGTCAAGGTACCATTTGTTGTTCTCAGCTGCCAGGCAAACCTACACAAACGAAATCAAACAAAGTGGTTTGGAACCCAAGATAAGTTGGGTCCAAAGACATCATTCAAATCTGTAAGCAGGTGTTTAGGAATCCAAAATTGTTTCAACTTGTTTTTCTCTTGCATCTTAATTTCGGTTCTATTGAAATTGTGACCAGAATTATGTCCAGCTGGTCTGGAGAAGTGAAATCTATTCCAGTTATTAGGCTTCTCATCCCTGGGGTATCTTCTGTGCGCTTGTTGATTAACAAATTTTTGAAGGTGAGTGTTATTTCTCCAGTAACTACTGTTCGGACCCATTCTTTTATAGTAGTTCCAGCTTTTATTCTGATACATTTGCCCAGTCCAGCTACCACTTCTATTCTGGTGAATGGGCTTAGAGAAGTTCTTCACAAAGTTCATTCCTATTTTAGATGGTCGTCCAGCATTGTTTGTTGAATTTTCCTTTGGACGTTGAATGTTTTGATTGCTGTTTGAGCTGGATGGTGTGTCCAACTTTTCTTTTCCCTTCTCTGGGCAGAAGGTAGTGGTCTTAAATTGAAAGGGTCTCTTGTTAGTTGGGTCATAGCCTAAACCCTCCTTGTTGAAATTAATCCTTGTTCCTAATATAGAATCCAGATTCGTTTTCCCTTGAACAAATTTTTCTAAGACCTTTTGTTTGTCTTCCAGCTCTCTTTGCATGGACTTAAAATTTTTTAGAAGTTCAGTGTTCTTAACGGCTTCATACTTCTCTGTGATCACACTGTTTCCATTCATACTTTCTTCAAATTTTATCTTGAGTTCGCTGTGCTGTGTGTGAACTTCCTGGTTCTCAGATTTGTGCTTTTCATTTTCCTTCTTCAGAGAAGTAATTTCTTCCAATTTTTCTTTTAATTTTTGATTTTCCTCACTGATTTGAGTTTGTTCTTCAATATTAGCATTAAATTTTCTCATCAGAACCCTATGCTCTTTACTCAGTGAATTGAACTTATCTAACAGTTCAGCATAGGCATCTTCCCAATCATCAATAGAAAAATTCTCGAAGATATTTGTTACCTCCTCTTCACTATTTACCATCAGGCAAATTCCTTCTTCGTCCTCCTCTGAGGAATTGGCTTCCGGATATTCTTCCTCACCGCTTCACGTGCAGACCATTGCTTGTGGTTTCTTCTTCTGCACCTTCGAGCTCTTCTTCTGAAAGTCAGGACCCTTTTTCTGAAGATCAGGGCAGTCCCCATTCATATGTCCAGGTTTCCTGTAATGAAAACATGTAATTTTCTTGATACTCCTATTCTTATCATTGCTGGAATCAAGGTTCTTACCAGAGGGGTATGACTTCTTCCTTCTAAAAGTCTTTCCCTTAGTCCTTAAGAATTTCCTGAATTGTCAAGTGAGCATTGCTTGCTCCTCCTAGTCGAGGTATGACAGTCTGTCAGACTCGCAACTACTACTCCCACTGCTGCTACTTCCCTTGCTGTGGGACACCTTGAGGTCAATATTCTTGCCCTTCCTGTCGCTTCCTTCACTATTCCTTTTGAAATTCATCTCATACGTCATAAGGGATCCTATAAGTTCGGTGACTGTCATGGTCGATAGATCCCTAGACTCTTCTATCACAGTGGCCTTAGTGTGCCATGTCGGGGTTAGAAATCTAAGTATCTTCCTGACTATATCTCCCTCAGATATGTCTTTCCCAAACCCCTTAAGACTATTCATAATCAATGACAATCTGGCATACATCTCAGTTATGGTCTCCTCTGATTTCATCTTAAACATCTCATATTCAGTGGTGAGGAGATTTACCTTCGTTGCTTTCACTTGAGGTGTACCTTCATAGATTAACTCCAACGCATCCCACATTTTCTTAGCTATCTTGCAAGCTAAGATGCGGGCGTATTCATCTGGATGTACTGCACATTGGATGATGTTCAGGGCCGTCCAGTTAAGTAACTAGAGCTTGACTTCATCATCTGTCCACGCATCCTCATTCGGTGGCAGATCGTATGGCCCTGTAGTGATCACCCTCCACAGCTTGTGGCTCTGCGCCCTGATGAATACATCCATCCTGGTTTTTCCAGAAAAGGTAATTGTTACCATCAAAGAATGGAGGGCGGCTGATAGATTGTCCCTCAGCCATGTAGCTTTGAGGAGCACTAAATCCGGGGTTACCCTGGCCATTGGACTACATTGTGAAAATCCGCTCTGATACCAATTGATACGCACATCGGAAAGTGAGATAGAAGGGGGGGGGATGAATAGTTCACTCCCAAAATTCGATAAACTCAGACACGATTTCTCAACCCCTCAAATTGCAGTGAAGAAGACTTCGAAGACAGGCAACAGAGATGACTAGAATAAGGAATGAGATCGAGAAAGCAACCCACAATGAAGCAATGTGTCAAGTAGATGGAGAGCATCACAATGTGAACAAGCAAAACCACAGAGAGATAGGGAATTTTTTAGGTGGTTCGATTGCTATCCGCAATCTACGTCCACCCCTTACTCAGGAGAGTAAGGTTTCCTTGCAATATTCAACCACACACAGCAGACTCAGTCTGCAACAACCGCTGCCATACAGCTTTCCCTGAGGAACACCCTCCTCAGTCTTTTGATCAACCAGAAGAAAAACACTGGAGAACCAATCTCCCTTCCTTTGCACGTCGCAAAGGGAACCCTGTGCAGTTACTCCCAAGTAACTCACACAACCAGAGGATCAAACCTCTCTTCCTCCAAGGACAATGGAGGGAAATAGAATGGAATGAAAATAAAGGAAACTCGAAAATAACACGATCGATGAACAACAATTTTCTCTAAAAGCAAAAGCAATATAGCTTCCGTAGAAGTAGATCTTCACAATCACTTCTCTCTATCAGAAATTTTTCTCTCAGCTCTGGATGGAGTGGGTAGTCTTTGGTTTTCTCTCTTGATCCACTGCTCTCACGCTGCTCTTCTTTTCAACTGTTCCATCCAACTCTTTCTCGAACCCTTTTCCTCAACATATATATATATCTGATCTAGAACCTTGGGCGTGTGGATACCATGTTTCCCGCCTGAAAGGTTGGGGTACATGGGAATATTCCGGGCCTCTATCTACCTCTGATCACGTGCCATTTTCCTGGTGAATGCACAGACAAATTGTCAGAGAAGAAATAGTCATTTTGCGACACACTTAGCACAATTCGTATCAGTGTAAGGAGTAAGAAGCCAGAAACTGCACTAAGTAGGAGTTCCCAAATCAACTGTTGCACTGACTTGCAACAAGGTGAACAAGAGGTTGCACCGAGTTGAAGTGAGCAGAAGCGAGAGGTGCACTGACTTGAGAAAATGTATGACGTCATTAGCACTGACCATATACACTGATCGTGCAACAGATATGCTCGGACAAGAAACAACAAGACACCAAGTTGTACTGAATTTATTTTTCCAGTGAGAAAAGTTTGCACCGAGTTAAAGGAATAAGCATCGACTAAGACGGGCAAGAAAAGCACCGATGTGGAATGAAGCAGAAGATGCACCAAACTACGTTAGCTGTCTACAGGACTTGCATCGAGTCTAATAAGCCTGAAATAGGAACTGCACCGAGTTGTGTTCTAATGCCTTTGACTAACCAAGAGTTGCACCGACTAGGTGCAGATCAAGCCTTGCACCGAGAATGATAATGCAATAGAAGATGCACCGACTTCATGTTATTCACAAGGTAAAGGTATGCACCGAGTCGGGATATGTAGTCCAAGCAGGAGCTGCACCGAGATGGCAAAGAGAAATACAAGACAAAACTTGCACCGAGATGGATTTGCACTGAGATGACAAAGAGAAATACAAGACAAAGCTTGACAGCAGAACCTATGCATGAGCAGGGACTTGCACCGAGGCAAGCACGTTAAGTGAGAGATGCAGAACTTGCACTGACTTAATATGCATTAAGCAAAAGGATGAATAACATGTAATGCACGGACCTGAATCATGCTATAAGCACAGACCTCCTTCATGCTTAGAAATAAAGAAATGCACCATATAAAAACAAGTTGATTTATAGTTAAAACCAATTGACTTATAGTGTGAGACATCATCAAAACCGTAGGGATACAACAATCTCCCCCTTTTTGATGACGACAACACTATGAATCAAGCAATGTCAGGGCATTAAGAAGAAGATCAAAAATAATCAAGAGCAAACCAAAAATAGCATACTGATAAACCAGACAACTTCTCCCTGAAACACCATCTTTTGAATCTCTTATCTCTCCAAAAATGCTTCACTCTCAGATGCAATAGATGCCCTGAACCAATGATGAACCAATGCCCTGAACATCTCAGATGACCTCTTTCCAGTTGACAGAGGACCTCTTTCCCCCTTTGACATCATCAAAAGGAAATGAAATATATATTAAATTACTGGAGACATGAGGGAGAAGTACAGTGGCTTCTTAGTGTAGAAGGACTCAAGAGCATATCTTAAGAGAATAAGTGAGGTGCTAAACTCAAGAGAAGATTTTTGAACTCTGGTAATCAATAGAGAAGTAGAATGAGAGGGAAGTGTATCCACATACAGGGTATATGATGTAGAGCAAGGATGAACAAGTATGGCAAGACACTGCTGAACAAACAACAACAATCAGTAGACGACAAGAGACAAAGGCCGAGAAGATGTTCTCATAGTATTGAGGACAAGCATTCCAGTAATTTGCACAGAGACAAGGGATACTATAGAGTTCTTCAATAAGACCAATGAGTAAGTTGGTAAATCACACTTTTGACATTTGGGAGACACCTTGATCAGAGGCCTGAATCCCCAGTTACTCAATGTGAGTACCTTATTACCTCTCCTTTTTAGAGAACAGAGTTAGTAACTGTGGCTTTTTACGTGAGGAAACACCTTGATCAGAGGCCAGAGTCCCCAGTTACTCACCACCTTGTCACCATTGCTCTGTGATGATCAGAAGCATAAATTTATTTTGTAGAGATTGCTTCCCCCCCCCCCTTTTTTTGAATTTTACACCTCATGACATGGGAATTACTTCACTTCATTGATGAAGCTCCCATTTTCTTAGTGATCAAACCTTAGACCCTTGTTTATTTGGTTGATCCCTTATATAGTGGAGATGAAGTGATTGAAGACAATACCAGAAGGACTGTTTCTTTGAAATGAATCTTGAAGTTTATATTTCAAGCTGTTCTGGACAGAAGTCAAGACATACAGGTTTTAGCCTGAACAGGAATCATTGACAATGTAGGAAGATATACTTCGAACACTTAATCCAGATCTCTGATGGACTACTAGAGGAAAGATTCTAGTAGGACTTTAGTAACACAGACTTATAGACTTAAGAGATAAGTGATATTCTACTGTCTGAGAGAGAACTGCACTCATTGAATCATGAGAACCAACAATGACACACATCTGGTCAATCTTTTGAATCAGTCAAAAAATCACTAACTGCCCAGCTCCCCCTCAATCGATGCACTAAAGGAATTTAATCACTAAACTCTTAGGACTCCCCCTCACTGTTAGGACAGGCTTCTCACACAATCTCTTGCCAAGATAAAACAATTCAATGTCAGGAGATTAGTAATTAAGATAATTTAAATAAGCCTAATTCTCTCCTTAATGTGGTGAATTTGTCATTGTCCAGTGGCTTGGTGGAGATATCAGCAATTTGATTAGCAGTGCCTACATGAATCAGCTCAAAGGTGTTCTTAGAAACCTCATCTCTTATGAAATAATGCCTTATTTCTATATGTTTGGTGCGGTAATGCAAGACAGGGTTCTTGACTAGATTGATGGCACTGGTATTATCATAGTAAATGGGTGTGCACCCCAGGTCTACTTGATAGTCCTGAAGCTGGTGTTTAATCCAAATGACTTGTGTACCACAACTCCCTGCAGCCATGTACTCAGCCTCTGCATTGGAGAGGGCCACAAAATGTTGTTTCTTGGAACCCCAAGATACTAAACACCCACCTAGAAATTCACAGTGACCACTAGTGCTTTTTCTATCTAGTTTACACCCGGCATAATCTGCATCTATCTATGCAACTAAATCAAGTGTGTGTGATGCAGGAAACCATAAACCAAGGGTGTGTGTAGCAGACAGATATCTGAAAATTCTTTTCACTGCAGCTAAATGCAATTCAGTGGGTCTAGATTGATACCTTGCGCACATTCCTATACTGAACTGTATATCAGGTCTTGAAGCTGTCAAATAAAGTAGAGATCCAATCATACCTTGATAGAGCTTGACATCTACTTCTTTACCTATCTCATCTGCATCCAATGAGGTATTGGTACCCATTGGTGTCGTGATGTGTTTCAAATTGTTCAAGCCAAACCTCTTGAGAATCTCCAATGTGTACTTGGTCTGGTTGATGAAGCATCCATCCTCTAATTGTTGTACCTGTGAGCCAAGAAAATACTTTAATTCACCTACCAAACTCATTTCAAATTCAGCAGACATCAATTTAGAAAATTCATTACATAGTTCAGAGCTAGTTGACCCAAAGATAATATCATCTACATATACCTGAACTATGATGAAATCCTTATTTGAACTCTTGGAAAATAAAGTTTGATCCACCTTACCTCTGTGGTAGCCCTTGCTGATCAGAAATTCTGTCAGTCTTTCATACCATGCTCGAGGAGCCTGCTTTAGACCGTACAGGACTTTGTTTAACCTGAAAACTTGGTTAGGTTGTGGAGAGAACTAAAATCCGGGAGGTTGTTCAACAAAAACTTCTTCTTTAATAACTCCATTTAAAAATGCACTCTTCACATCCATTTGTTGGAGTTTTATATTCTTGGAGCATGAAAATGCTAACAATATTCTTATAGCTTCCATCCTAGCAACATGTGCATAGGACTCATCGAAGTCAACTCTAAATTCCTGACAGTAGCCATTGGCTTCTAGTCTGGCTTTATTTCTAGAAATGATTCCATCTTCATTCATTTTATTCTTAAACACCCACTTAGTTCCTATGACATTAGAAATTTCTGGTCTTGGAACTAGCTCCCAGACATTATTGCTTTCAAACTGACCAAACTCCTCACACATAGCATTAATCCATGATTGATCACTTAAGGCCTCTTCTACTGATTTGAGTTCAATTTGTGAGACCAAAGCAATTAGGTCTTGATTATGAACATTCCTAAAGTGAGACCTAGTTCTAAGAGGATCTTCAAGGTTGCCTAAGATGTTATTTATTGGGTGATCTTTAAGGTATCTAACATTTATTGAAGACTCACCTATTTCAGCTGGCCCTACCTGGTTTGGAGCATCTGATGTTTCATTCGGCTGAACCTCCTCTTCTTCTTTGTCTTCTAGGAATTCTCCATCGTGCTGGGAATCCCTTTCATCATCTTCAATGTTAGTAGCATCTTTTGCTTCACCAAAAATGATATGTGAAGACTCTTCAACTTTTTGATCAGTTATGTTAAAGACCCTATATGCTCTTGACACTTCAGAGTATCCTAAAAATATTCCAGGACAACTTTTAGCATCAAACTTATCTAAGTCTTTCTTGTCATTATTATGGATAAAGCATTTAGCACCAAAAATCCTGAAATGAGCCAAGTTTGGTTTCTTACCTTTCAATAGCTCATAGGGGGTTTTCTTGTGAATTGGTCTTACTATGGCCCTGTTGATTGTATAAGTTGATGTATTGGCTGCCTCTGCCCAAAACTTTCTTGGTGGTTGACTTTCAATCAGCATGGTTCGGGCCATCTCCACAATGGTTCGATTTCTTCTCTCCACAATTCCATTCTGCTCTGGTGTCCTGAGAGAAGAAAACTTGTGTGTTAGTCCTTCACTTTCATAAAGGTCAGAAAACATGGAGTTTTCAAATTCACCTCGATGGTCAGATTGAATTGAACAAATCTTATGTTTTCCTTCTTGTTTGACCTTATTGAAAAATTGTTTGAATTTTTGAAAAGCATCATTTTTGTTGGCTAAGAAAAAGATCCATGAAAATCTAGAGTGGTCATCAATGATCACATAGCCAAACCTACTTCCATTAAGACTCTGAGTTCTAGTAGGACCGAAGAGGTCCATATGAAGAAGTTCCATTGGTCTAGAAGACAATGGCTCAGATCTTAGTTTGAAGGACTTCCTGGTCTGTTTGCCTAGAGCAC
The DNA here is from genome assembly GCA_022559845.1 of Amorphophallus konjac. Taxonomy (NCBI): domain Eukaryota; kingdom Viridiplantae; phylum Streptophyta; class Magnoliopsida; order Alismatales; family Araceae; genus Amorphophallus; species Amorphophallus konjac. Next base: position 48,080,156 of record CM040117.1, read on the forward strand.
ATGCATCACAGATTTTTGAGATTGAACTAAACTTGATTTTAGGCATGCCTCTAACTATATCATGCTTGATCAATTTATTCAAAGTAGAAAAACTAGCATGGCCTAAACGTTTATGCCAATCAAAAGCATCACTTTCAGAATTAGCAGACAAGCAGAGATTAGATTCAGACTCAACATCTAAGTCTACCATGTAGACATTATTGGTCCTGTTCGCTACAAATTTAACATGATCAGAATTTATTTCAAAGATTTTGCATGAGTTATTGTCAAACACAACCCTGTGACCCTTGTCACATAATTGACTAATGCTAATCAGATTGTGTTGAAGACCTTCCACAAGTAAGACTTTCTCAATTGAGTTAGTGGAGGACTTACCAACTGTGCCAACTCCAATGATCTTACCTCTGTTCTTTCCTCCGAATTTGACCAGACCCCCTACCTTCATTTCTAACTTGCTGAACTTGGATCGGTCTCATGTCATGTGCCTGGAGCAGCCACTGTCAAGGTACCATTTGTTGTTCTCAGCTGCCAGGCAAACCTACACAAACGAAATCAAACAAAGTGGTTTGGAACCCAAGATAAGTTGGGTCCAAAGACATCATTCAAATCTGTAAGCAGGTGTTTAGGAATCCAAAATTGTTTCAACTTGTTTTTCTCTTGCATCTTAATTTCGGTTCTATTGAAATTGTGACCAGAATTATGTCCAGCTGGTCTGGAGAAGTGAAATCTATTCCAGTTATTAGGCTTCTCATCCCTGGGGTATCTTTTGTGCGCTTGTTGATTAACAAATTTTTGAAGGTGAGTGTTATTTCTCCAGTAACTATTGTTCGGACCCATTCTTTTATAGTAGTTCTAGCTTTTATTCTGATACATTTGACCAGTCCAGCTACCACTTCTGTTTTGGTGAATGGGCTTAGAGAAGTTCTTCACAAAGTTCATTCCTATTTTAGATGGTCGTCCAGCATTATTTGTTGAATTTTCCTTTGGACGTTGAATGTTTTGATTGCTGTTTGAGCTGGATGGTGTCTCCAACTTTTCTTTTCCCTTCTCTGGGCAGAAGGTAGTGGTCTTAAACTAAAAGGGTCTCTTGTTAGTTGGGTCATAGCCTAAACCCTCCTTGTTGAAATTAATCATTGTTCCTAATATAGAATCCAGATTCATTTTCCCTTGAAAAATTTTTTCTAAGACCTTTTGTTTGTCTTCCAGCTCTCTTTGCATGGACTCACAATTTTTTAGAAGTTCTGTGTTCTTAACGGCTTCATACTTCTTTGTGATCACACTGTTTCCATTCAGACTTTCTTCAAATTTTATCTTGAGTTCGCTGAGCTGTGTGTGAGCTTCCTGGTTCTCAGATTTGTGCTTTTCATTTTCCTTCTTCAGAGAAGTAATTTCTTCCATCTGTTCTTTTAATTTCTGATTTTCCTCACTTGTTTGAGTTTGTTCTTCAATATTAGCATTAAATTTTCTCAGAATGCATTCATTTAACATTAGGGGAAATCAGGTTACAAGGGCATACACATAGGCCAATGCTCCTCAAACATATACCAGACTGTGCTGGCACTTAGCATTTACAGAGGAACATACCTCAGAAATGAAGGCACAATAAGAACATAAGAACGAGTTACAGAGGAGAAGATAGATCGAAAGATACGAGATGGGGGAAAGGGATGGATGGATCCCCTTAGGGCATTTGAAAACCAACCACACCTTGCATTCTTCTCCACAGACTTCTGCAGCTCTCTTTTCCTTTTTCAAATCTCTTCAGCAGGCTTGCAGTCTCTCCTCTTCCTTTTTTTATCTCAGCTCTCGCTCTCTTTTTCTCAGATGATTTTTGGATGCCCCCCCAGATGGCCCCTCTCTTTGTCGAAGACGGGAGGTTTTATAGAGGGCTGGCCCTCTCATCCATCGGTGCGAGTTCTTCCCGGCGTGGATCAACCGGCGTGCTCGGCAGCAATCTCCTTGACGTGCCCTTTGGCTGGGGCTTCTCGGCACGACTCTCTACAATGGGCTCATGCCCATCTACTCAACGCATTGGCGCCGATTGCACCTCCTTTGAACTGATTGGCCTTCATCCATTCAGTGTCTTGGTGCCGATCAGCAGGAATTCGAAACTAATGGGTCTTCTTCACTGGCTATGCAGGCTTCTCAGAGTGCTCATTGGCTTTCCCTGTTACTTACTCAGCATCCGGCACCAACAGATATGTGCGAAGCGATGTGAGTCCTATTTTACGAGCATCAGAATATACTGAGGATCCTTTTCAGCAGGCAGATGATTGCCCGGGTGTTGATGTAGTCTTCATCAGCCTGACTATCTTGAGTGATAGCCGTGCTGGACAACGGCTTGGCTGATGATGGCTTCAGCCGAACAGAATGTCAAGTGTAGTGGGTCTTCTTCTATTCTGATTCTCATAATCTCCAGGGATGACATAGGAGCCGCACCCTTAATTGACCTTCAAAGCCTTTAGCTTGCTCTGACTTCTTCTTTTATCTTTGTATATTTTTGGTGTCAACAAGGGTCGGATTGTGTGCTGACTTTGTTGTTCTATCGATTCACAAGGGCTTCTAATTCCGTCACCTCTGGGGATTCATCAGGGGCTTCCTCTCAGGGCTCCTCGGGCAGTAGTAGCCTCGCCATGGAGACGGAAGAGAGTTCAAGTTCCTCCTCTTCTGGGACCTCATATGTCGAGGCGACAGAGATTGGGGTTGCATCTGCAGGTGTGTGGGGCTCTTTCCTCCCCTTTTAGCACTTATTTATGCTTTCTGGCAGGATGCTGATTCTTTTATTTTGGATATAGCACTGGAGTCGGAGGAGGAGTGTGGCCCGGCTCCCATTGCAGGTGGTCGGGAGGATCTTCCTGTCCTAACTGGGGCTATTGGAGAGGGCTGGGCTATGGCAGAGGGCTCCCCGGTTGTTGAGGAGTCGCTGCCTTCCCCTACTCCAGCGAGTGGTGCCGCAGATGCGAGAGGGCTTGTTCTAGGTAGAGGCTGAGAAATTTCTCAGGTTTTCCACCTTGTTTATTATGGAAAGTCTCATATGTATTTCTCACTTTCCACTTGTTCTTTCTGGTGTGATGCAGCTTCGACTGACGTGTTGATGGAGATGGCCGTCCCTTCTCTTAGCCTTGAGGTCGAGTGGCCTACCTCCACACCACTGCTAGAGCCGTTGGTGGATGAGAGCGTGGCCTCCTCTCTGCTTCAATGTGCATGAGGGTACCTTCAGAGTGACCCCCTTTCATCTCCGGAGGGCCTGAGGAGGCGGTAGGTGGACTGCACCCGCGGTTACCACAACCTCAACTTTCTGGAGGAGCCCTGGATGACGGCGCTGGTGACGATATGGGATGAGTACCTGTGACTTTGTCAGACATAGGAGCAGAGAGCCCAGAGGCTGGCTGCCATCTGGGAAGAGCAAGAGAGGTGGGACCAACTGGTGGTGGCTGTGGTCGAGCAGAGGGGCTATGCCGAGGTAGCTTAGGCACGCACTCGGGACCGGGTTGCTTTGCTGAGGGAGGCCGAGAGTAGGATTGAGGCCTTAAGAAAGACCTTAGAGGAGCAGCAGTCAATCATCGAGCGCGTCAGAGCTGAGTGGCGAGAGGCTGTGAGCATAGTCGAGGCCAGCACTCAAATCTTGTCAGCTCTTGAGGCGGAGTTCGCTGCTGCTCAGTCTCACCTGTCGGCGCTGGAGGGGAGCGAGCCCTGACTTGGTTGTACCTCTTTTTTTGTTATACTCTGGGCCCAGTTGCATATATTTCTTTTGTTATCCCAAGGGAATGTCTTGGGTTGCTTTATAGAATATGAATGACAAAATATTGTATTCCTTTTTGTCACTCATGTCGTCCCACCCTTTCTCTTGTGGAACAAAGATGGATGTATGAGTTGGAAACCACATGTACTGCTAGTCGTGGTTGATTCTTCTACTATATGCTGGAATGTGATTATAATAATGCATGCATGGGACGCGCTAACTTTTTGCTAGGAACTGGAGGTCGGGAATTAGGCAATAGAGGTAGAGTACCTGATGTCGGTGGCAAGGAACTGGGTACCGGAGTTTGGGCACTGGCTATTGGGGGATTGGTATTGGATACCAGAGGCTGGGCACTGGGTATACTGGGGATAAGGTACTGGGTATTGGAGGGGCTGGGCACAGGGTACTGGAGGGGCTGGGCACAGGGTACTGGAGGGGCTGAGCACTGGATACTGGAGGCTGGCCTCTGAGTACTGGGGGCTGGGCACTGGATATTAGGGGCTGAGTGCTAGGTACTGGAAGCCGGACACTGGGTACTGGAGGTCTACCTAAGCAGGGCATGTTGATCGAGATGACTGGAAACTGGGGGACTGGGAGGTAACCCTATGGGTCTATTAATTTGGGGGACTAAAAACTGGAAGTAGGTGGCTGGATCCTGTCTTGTGACGGTGTGGTAAGACGTTATTGGAGTTTGATGTAGGCTGGGGCCGACCCATGATGATGTGTTGGCCTAAGCTACAGGGGTTGTCGGAGAGCTGAGGTATATCAGCCAAAACTGGTCCCCAGCTAGCTTACTATCGACATGTTGTTAGCTAAAAATGTAGTCCACATTAGTCTAGAGAACTAGAACTGGAGTTAGCCGACTAACCATTACGGTGCTGTAGTCAGATATTGGGATGGGAGCTAGCACTGGAGCTGGCCAACTAACCATTTAAGGGGCTGTAGCTGAAGACTGGGACTTGGAGCTAGAACTAGAACTGGTGCTGGCACTGGGACTGGAGCCGGCCGGTTGACCATTTAAGGTGTTATAGCTGGAGGCCGGGAACTAGGGATGGAACTGGAACTGGTGTTGGAACTAGAATTGGAGCTGGCCGGCTTACAATTTAAGGTGTTGTAGCCAGAGGCCGGGAACTTGAGCTGGGACTGGAGCTGGTGTTGGAACTAGAACTGGAGCTGGCCAGCTGACCATTTAAGGTGTTGTAGCAGGAGGCCGGGAACTGGAGCTGGGACTGGAGCTGGTGCTGGAACTGGAGCTGGCCGGCTAACCATTTAAGGTGTTGTAGTTGGAGGCTAGGAACTGGAGCTGGCAATGACCGACCCTCGGGGGTGTAGTGGCCACCATTGTTGTGGAGTGATGCTAAGTCCGCCGTCGATGGGATGCAACAGTTGGTGAATTTTATCAGTGAGGAGTAGAGAGGAAGAGAGTTTTTTTTATTCTCTTTACCAGCTCTACCGCCCTTGCGAGTTATCGCCAGAGCTGCCCCCCCTTTTACTTTTTTCGGTGCTCCCTTGCAGATTTTCACACCGAGAGGTTACCCGATTTTACCTGAGACGCCCTTAGAGATTTTCACCTCAGCTGAGTTGGTGACAATTTTTGCCCTCAGTAGTCCTATGGAGAGAGCTAACTGAGACCGCCGGGGTATCTCTATTTTTAACCCCAATTTTTTTTCATTACCTGGGCATCTGGGGGTCGCTGTCTGTAACGTGTTACTGTTAGGGGATGCGACGTAAGGCTTGTACTGTTGATGGCTTATCACCATTATGGTTTTGGGATCGGAGAGCTGGTAAACCCCAGGGTTATGCTGGAGTCATGGTAGTTTAACCATGATGGGCTGGTAACTGGGGCTTTATGGCTACAGGCTCTTCAGGACATATGGGTCCAGAGTGGAAGAGGTTCGGCGGTCAACTGAGATTGAAGTTTTTTGAAAAGGATAGCTGGGGTGCTGTGTGGGTTATGAGTGCGGCCAGGCCAATCATGATGATTGAATGGCCAAGGGTAGCATGAAACAACGGGGGTGATGTAGGGCTAACTAGAGAGTGTAAGATAAGGGAACCGGAGAAGCGCGTTGGTCGAAGGTTGGTATAAGCCGATCGTAGTAGTGGATGGCTGACAGGTGTTGTGTCTCTGGTTTTGATGATGTCTAACTATGACTCATTGATGAGTCTAACATGGTTTTGATGATGCCAACAAAGACAGGTTGCATTTCAGGAATTCTACAATTTAGGTCAAATCTTGACATTCTGGAAGTAGAATTCAGCACAACCATCAGAAGTTTAGAATTCTTAACAACTCAGAAAAAGTAAGTCATTAGACTATATCAATTAGGTCAGTAGAACAAAGGAATATCAGCTGGAAAATTTATCTCTCAAATGGTCTCAAGTGTCCTCAGAACTAATGAAGTTCAGTAGAGCAATTCATTTTTTCAAGTGGGTTCTGAAATAGTTAAGTTTGGGCAGAACTGGAAAAAGTCAGTTGACTGAATCAAAATTCAGTCGACAGATATGCCATGAAAGTCGACTGATATTTCTTGAAGTAGACTAAATTTTACAAGATGAGTCGACTCAGTGAAGCCATTGTGTCGACTCAACAGAAGATTTTCATGATAGATGTCTAGTGTTGTGCCCCTGCGGTTTTGATGTCAGCAAGCACTAAGAGTATGAATGATTTATCACCATGTGTCTGCACTTGTTGGTTCTTCTGCACATTGCATCAGTGCATTAGCTGCCATATGCATACACTGCATCAGTGCATTCATCAGTCGATTCAATTCAATATTGATGTGTATTCATTATGCATACAACGTCTGTGCAGGGTTAACAGTCTAGGCCTGTGCATTTCATAACTGTGTTTCATGTGGCCATAAGTTAGTACATGCCAGTTCAAGGGTTAAAGTCTGTACATTCTTTGGTGACTGTCTGTACAACCTCCGGTTGATTCATTCGATCAAGTCTATACAAGATGCATTCATACATCACTTCATTAAGTATGCACACGGGTGCCCTGATGACTTAGCAAGTCTGTACATTCTTCACCCGGCATTCAAAGTCTATGCATTGATTTGCCTTGCACATACACTAAGTCTGCACACTAAGTCTATACATTCATGAGCATAGTCCTGAATGTTGGTTCTTCTGCACACTAAGTCTATACATTCAAGTGCATTCGGTCGTTTCAATGTATATGCAAAGTATGTACATTCACTGACAGCATGTCTGAGCACTCATCTTCGTTGTGCATACTTTGATAGATGCAAAGTCTATACACTCTCTACCATGCATTCAAAAGTCTATACATTCCATTGCAGGTACGAGTGGTTAAGTTCATGCATCATCACTTCAGTGAGTCTGTACATTGGTGTCGCATGCACACTAAGTCCATACACTCACACGAATAGGTTATACATGATGCATTCAGGCTTAAGCGTTAGGCACAGAAAGTCTGTACATCATTTGTACATTGCACGCAAAGTCTGTACACTCGTTGATGGCATGTCTGTACATTCACCTTCAATGTGCACACTTCTCCATATGCAAAATGCATCACATGCATTCAAAGTCTGTACACTCGTGGATGACATGTCCGTGCATTCATTATCGTTGCACATACTTTCCTATATGCACACTGCATTTTGTGCATCAAGTCTATACAAGCTCAGTTCAAATTTCTGAACTAACTCAGTGCATCCTCGTCTGTTCAAATAGGGTTGTTGGTCGAGGAACTTAAGGAGGGCACGTGATCCTAGGATAAGGGGAGTGCCAGGATCGTGACACGTGTATTGAAGCCTACTGAAATGCTTCCACGTGGTAGAATCAATTGGGCGGGAATCGTGGAGAACACACGCCCACCTACCTGCTGCTGCTATAAAAAGAAGCTTCTCCTTTGAGAGAAACGTGTGATCGTGGATATATTTTATAGGAGCTGAAGAAAAGAGAGCCTGCACGATCCAGAGAGAAGAGAAAAAGAAAGAGAGAGTAGTAGAAGAGAAAAGAAGAAGTGAAAGAAAGAGAGCTCGTGAGATCGAGAGAGGTCGAGAGAGAGAGAGAGTGAAGAAAGAGCTTAAGGAGAAGAAGATAGAAGCTTTTCCTGAAGATTAGTCCCACTGGACCTTGGATCAAATCCAGGCCAGTTAGCTCTCTAAGAGCCACATGTGTGCTATCATCGTATACAGCTTTCTATCGCTGTGATTTCTAGTTTCTTGTTTTTCTTTTGAACTTTCTTTCAAGCTGTTAGTCAGCAGAGCTAAGCTGTATTGCTCAGCGGTGCAGAGGAGTATTCCTCTGGTCAACAAGTTGTGTTGCTCATCGGGTGAGGTAGATACCTCGGACAGCAAGCTGTGAGGCTCAGCAGTTGTAGGCAAGCTGTGAGGCCCAGCGGTTTAAGCTGTGTATCAGCGGAATCCACACTCGGGTTTGAGTGTGGGGTGGACATAGGTCTGGAGGATTGAACCACCTGAAAATATTTTATGCTGTGGTTTGAATGTTCTTTTCTGCTTCTGCTAGATGAATGCTTAGGCCGATCTGCTTCTTTTGTTTAGTAGAGATTTGATTGCATGTTTTGTGTTTGATTAAACACATCACTGTATTTCAGTTTCAGTCTTTCAGTTTTGGTAGAACTGAATCTATTTTTAACTTCTCATCTCTGAGTGTTCTAAGTTTTCAATTGGGGCAATATTTTTGAAGGGGAGATTCATTCACCCCCCTCTGAATATATCGCACCAGTCCCAACAATTGGTATCAGAGCGGGTCTCTGACTTTCCAGATCCAACGATCTGTAGAGGATCTTGCTGTCGTCGGTGCTATCTCGCTTTTGGTGCATTTCTTGTCGATTGTTTTGTGCGTTAAATCTGTTTGCCATCTGTCCTAATGGCTCGTCCTCTGATTTATTATGGTTCTAACCTCAGTAGTTGACTAGGAGGCCTATGTGTTTACGTGAACTCCATTGATCCCAAATTATGGAGTCTTCTATCTAAAGGCCCACACCAATTACCTCATGATGAGACTAAATGGTCAAAAGAGGACAGATTAAAGAACCGTGATAATGTCACAGTTCTTAATATTTTGAAAGCTGCAGTTAATACTGTCAGATTTCCTTTTGTTCCCAGGTGCACTTCTGGAAAAGAAATTCTTGATAGAATCACGGTTGCAAATGGGGAACAAGAAGAGAATCAATGCTTGATGGCCAACCGGGGTGATCACCACTCTGATCAACAGGAGGAATCATCATCCATAGTAAGCTCTGGATCTGAAGAAATTTCGCTTGATGATTTATGGAATATAAATGAAGAACTTACTGATAGATGTACGAAATTAAAATCTGAAAATAAAATATTGAGGAAAACGATTGAACAGTATAAATCTGAACTCTCTTGTGAAAACTGTCCAAATCTGAAATAATCTTATGATGCATGTATGCTAGATATTCATAACTGTAAGGAACAGATTGTGTCTTTGAAAAATGAGAATCAAACATGTTTAAACAAGATATCTGAACTGGAAAACAAGCTGAATGAGAAGAATGATGAACATCTAATGAGCTTGCAAGAGTTTAGTAAGGTTAATTCTGAAATGAATAAACTGAAACTCGATAATAAAGAACTGAAGAAACAAAATAAGAAACTCATGGTCTTGAACACTGTAGCATCTGAAGGATGGTTAACCCATAAGAAAGAGAAAGCTGTAAATAAAGAAATTCTGTCTGAGAAAGAACAAAAATTGAAATAAGAATTAGAAATGGTCAAAAATCTAAATGATACTATGTAGAGACAGATTCTTGTATGTGAAGAAGATTTGATAAACTCTGAACTCAAAATCTCCTCTTTGCAATCTGAAGTAAATGAACTTGTTCGTTCCATGCCTAAATCTGTCAAGGGAAAAGAGACAATGAATGTTCCTTTGTGTAATAACGCCGCTGAATCAAGAGGAGAGGAAGGATGCAACTCTCAAATTGAAAAATCTGCTAAGAAAAAGCTGTACACTACCTTTGTTCGCAGCTCTGATATTGCAAGCTGCTCTGGGCCTCTTAAAACATCTACATCATCTGTATTCCAATTCAAGGCCCAGAAAAATGAAAAATAAATAAGACTTGTGAACAAGGGTAAACAATTGAACAAGAATGGTAAGAAAAATAAGGTCAAAAGTGTCCCTACTTATGTTTTGGAAACTGCTAGCTCTGCTGCATCTGATGGGTCAATGCATACTGCTCATAACTCATTTACTTATTCGTATGCATCTGATAAGAATGGCTCATGTCATTATTGTGGCAAGATAGGGCATGTAATGGATGATTGCAGATTGTTGCTTGAAGATGAGCATGCTGGTGAAGCAATGCATTCTAGGAATTCATTTGGTAGAAACTATGCCACTAGGAAATCTGATGCTTCATGTTACTACTGTGGAAGGCATGGTCATTTAAGGAATGAGTGCGTTGCTATGAAATTCAATGATAGGATGCATGCTAGATTTTCTGCAAATCATCACGGGTATAGAAGAAACAAACCTGTATTTAACCAGCACATTATCTGCTTCAATTGCAACAAGCCCAGTCACAAGGCTACTGAGTGCTGGTCAGGGTCATATTGGGATAAATCTGGATCCAAAGGTAAACACCTAAGGTGCTTCGAATGTGGAAGGCATGGCCATACAGTCAAAGATTGTTGGCATGCTCAGGGAAGTAGATTTAATTCTAAATCTGTAAAATTTCCTACTCCCAATACTGCTAGTAAGAATAAAGTTGTTAATAAAAAAAAATTTCTCTATGCTTTGAATGTGGAAAGCTAGGTCACAGGGCCGCAACCTATTGGCTGGCAGGATATCAAAGCCAGACTATTTTTGGTAAACAGAATTTTAATTCTGTTAACAAAAATCTTCATGCATATGCACATAGAATTCATGCTAATAAGAATGTGCATAAATCAAATCTAAAATCTGGTGCATCATGCCATTACTGTGGTCAAATAGGTCATCCAATGAATAATTTCTACTTGATGAGATTTGATGACCTTCATGCTCAAAAATTGTTGAGAAAACCTGCTAGGAATGTCATTGTTAATTCAGGACCCAAGACCTCTTGGGTATCTGTTTGTGCAAAATAAACTTTGTTTCGCAGGTGTGCCTTGGATTGGAAAATGAGTTGGGAAAATAAACCAAGGCACTCAAAAGGAAAACCCCTTTCTGAACTTTTCAGGTAAATTCTCTACACTTCCTGTTCTTAGATTTAGTGCATATCTTGTTAAAATAAATGTTCATCTTTCATTGCAAACATTGCATAATGTCAGGGGGAGTCTGTCTAGCTCTTGCATGCCTTCATGCCACAAGAGGCTTGTGTAGTCACTGAAAATCTGATAAGACTACATATGCTCCCGATGCATCCATAAGCATAGTTCATGACTTCCCATACATAAAGTCCCATGCACCATCTTCATGACATGTATGATGATTCAATGCATTTAGTTAGGGGGAACTGATCGTTCTTGAATAAATATGCCTGATGATCTTCTGGGTATTTCTGACTCACCTTGACACATCCTTTGCTGCACTTCTTGATAGTTTTCTTTTGGAAGTGTCGACACAGTGAGTCGACATCATCTTGGATATGCTCTGTCAAATGTCGACACCTTCACTATTATGATCTTCTTTGTTATATGCTTGAAGCTCTGGTATAGTTCACAACTTGTATGCTGTTGAATTTCATTGAAAATTCCAGAGATTTAAGAAGAGTTCAATTCGTATACCTTGATCATAAATCTGAAAATCAACTCATTAAAGAATCTTCCATTATAAAGACTTATGAATGGCTAAAAGATCAAATTGGTTTAAGTCTAATGTATTCATTGAGCTTGGATATGAAAATCTTGAAAATATCTGAGTCATTTTTAATAAACTTTAACCAACTATATCATGTTGAATCTTGTAAAATATTCTGAAATCTGAAAATGTTAATATCATGGCTTTATTTGGTTGATTTATATGAAATCAGTGTTGTTTTTAAACATCTGATGAATCTGAAATGCTCCTAAGGGTAAATTCTATCAGAGCAATGATTTTGGTCACTGACAAACCATGTCCATTGACCATGAAGTCTAGAGGACTGTGTCATGAAGTGCCATAATTAACTCTGCTAAATAAAATTCATGAAAAATGCAGGCAGAGCAATGGCTTGAATACTAAGAAATATACCTCACTTATCAATGAAATAAGGTGAAGTATGTCATGAGGTGACAATGCTATCTCTGAAGCATGACAGTCAGTCATACTAAGTGCTTAGGGATACTGACATCCAAACAACGTGTATCCTCTAGTTACAAGGTGTGCACTGAACTTAATTGCACCTGGTAAACTTGCTGGAAAACGCGTGCTAAAAGAAAAATCTGAGATAAATTGAAGAAGTATGGCTGATCCTCAGGAACCAAATTTGAATTCCTTCATGATGTTTAACCTCAATACTAATGATTGTAATTCCTGAAGAAGTCATTGAAATTGACTGAGTAAGATAAAGGGAGATTAATCAAGATATAAATATGATGGCTTGGTTCACTTTTATTAAACATTGATGTTCAGATATGAGTACAGAAGTTTATTGACAAACTGTGTATACATCATATTTAAACCATGATGTTCAAATAAAAAAATTCATAAGCCCCTATAATGGAAGAGTCTGAACCATTCGTTTATTCAGATTTATGAAATAAGTATCTTATTGAAAATCTTTTATTTCCTTGAAAGATCATGTAGTCTGCATGCTGCCATGTCATCCTTCCTGAATGTCTTCTTGACATATCCCTCTCCTTACACCCTTGAAAGCCTTGCTTCATATCAGGGGCATTGGATTGTTAAGGTCTTGTCTAGACTGCACTTATTGCTTGGTTCTTGTATTGTTTGCATGATGTAAGCATCAGGTTCTCCCTGAATTCCATTCATTTCTTAAGGAGAGAATACATCTCCTCTGTCGCTACAAAGAAGCATCTATTCAGGGGGAGTTTACTTGTCTATGAATCATGCTGCATATTAAAGGGGGAGATCTTCTCAGCATCCTTCATGTCCCTTTTTCTTTGCCTACCGCTGGGGAGATTTTATTCAATCATATCATGCACACTTTTATTTCTCTATCAAACTTTTCTCTTTTTGCTGAAGTCAAAGGGGGAGAATAGTTTGAGTCTGTGTGACTCATAGTGTTGCCATCATCAAAAGGGGGGAGATTGTTGTGCCCCTGCGGTTTTGATGTCAGCAAGCACTAAGAGTATGAATGATTTATCACCATGTGTCTACACTTGTTGGTTTTTCTGCACATTGCATCAGTGCATTATCTGCCATATGCATACACTGCATCAATGCATTCATCAGTCGATTCAATTCAATATTGATGTGTGTTCATTATGCATACAACGTCTGTGCAGGGTTAACAGTCTAGGCCTGTGCATTTCATAACTGTGTTTCATGTAGCCATAAGTTAGTACATGCCAGTTCAAGGGTTAAAGCCTGTACATTCTTTGGTGACTGTCTGTACAACCTCCGGTTGATTCATTCGATCAAGTCTATACAGGATGCATTCATACATCACTTCATTAAGTATGCACACGGGTGCCCTGATGACTTAGCAAGTCTGTACATTCTTCACCCGGCATTCAAAGTCTATGCATTGATTTGTCTCGCACATACACTAAGTCTGCACACTAAGTCTATACATTCATGAGCATAGTCAGTGCATTCGGTTGTTTCAATTTATATGCAAAGTATGTACATTCACTGACAGCATGCCTGAGCACTCATCTTCGTTGTGCATACTTTGATAGATGCAAAGTCTATACACTCTCTACCATGCATTCAAAAGTCTATACATTCCATTGCAGGTATGAGTGGTTAAGTTCATGCATCATCACTTCAGCGAGTCTGTACATTGGTGTCGCATGCACACTAAGTCCATACACTCACACGCATAGGTTATACATGATACATTCAGGCTTAAGCGTTAGGCACAGAAAGTTTGTACATCGTTTGTACATTGCACACAAAGTCTGTACACTCGTTGATGGCATGTCTGTATATTCACCTTCAATGTGCACACTTCTCCATATGCAAAATGCATCACATGCATTCAAAGTCTGTACACTCATGGATGACATGTCCGTGCATTCATTATCGTTGCACATACTTTCCTATATGCACACTGCATTTTGTGCATCAAGTCTATACAAGCTCAGTTCAAATTTCTAAACTAACTCAGTGCATCCTCGTCTGTTCAAATAGGGTTGTTGGTCGAGGAACTTAAGGAGGGCACGCGATCCGAGGATAAGGGGAGTGCCAGGATCGTGACACGTGTATTGAAGCCTACTGAAATGCTTCCACGTGGTAGAATCAATTGGGCGGGAATCGTGGAGAACAGACGCCCACCTACCTGCTGCTGCTATAAAAAGAAGCTTCTCCTTTGAGAGAAACGTGTGATCGTGGATATATTTTATAGGAGCTGAAGAAAAGAGAGCCTGCACGATCCAGAGAGAAGAGAAAAAGAAAGAGAGAGTAGTAGAAGAGAAAAGAAGAAGTGAAAGAAAGAGAGCTCGTGAGATCGAGAGAGGTCGAGAGAGAGAGAGAGAGTGAAGAAAGAGCTTGAGAAGAAGAAGATAGAAGCTTTTCCTGAAGATTAGTCTCACTGGACCTTGGATCAAATCCAGGCCAGTCAGCTCTCTAAGAGCCACATGTGTGCTATCATCGTATACAGCTTTCTGTCGCTGTGATTTCCAGTTTCTTATTTTCCTTTTGAACTTTCTTTCAAGCTGTTAGTCAGCAGAGCTAAGCTGTATTGCTCAGCGGTGCAGAGGAGGATTCCTCTGGTCCGCAAGCTATGTTGCTCAGCGGGCGATGTAGATACCTCGGACAGCAAGCTGTGAGGCTCAGCGGTTGTAGGCAAGCTGTGAGGCCCAGCGGTTTAAGCTTTGTATCAGCGGAATCCACACTCGGGTTTGAGTGTGGGGTGGACGTAGGTCTGGAGGACCGAACCACCTAAAAATCTTTCATGCTATGGTTTGAATGTTCTTTTCTGCTCCTGCTAGATGAATGCTTAGGCCGATCTGCTTCTTCTGTTTAGTAGATATTTGATTGCATGTTTTGTGTTTGATTAAACACATCACTGCATTTCTGTTTTGGTCTTTCAGTTTTGGTAGAACTGAATATGTTTTTAACTTCTCATCTCTGAGTGTTCTAAGTTTTCAATTGGGGTAATATTTTTGAAGGGGAGATTCATTCACCCCCCTCTGAATATATCGCACCAGTCCCAACATCTAGAAGCCTGTGTCGACACAATAGACCATTGCGTCGATGCACTCAAGTCTTTCAGGCATCAAATGAATGCAAATTCAGTTAGCTAAGTGCTACATATGAGGTGTTCGATGAAATGCTGTTCACAGCAACATCAGTTGATAAGATTAAGTCAGCAGCAAAGCTATATGAAGAGGTCATATTGGGTCAGTTCTTATCTTTTGAAGCTCCAAGAGTAGGTTCAAGCATCAAGCCAGCTGAAGCCTGTAACAAAGTAGCCGCAACTAAGCACAAGGCCAGTAGCAGCGCACCCAGTCAACTTGGCCCGAGCAACAAGTTGACTCAAGTCAATGGAAGCACTGAGCAAGTAAACTCAAAGCGCTAACCAAGTCGACTCACACCATGTTCAAGCAACATTCAGCCAAAGCAACATGCACAAGCAGCAACTGCACAGCAACTGTTCAGTGAAATGTTGCTAAGTGTAAAACAAGTTGTGAGTGGACGCAATGGACTGACTTTCAACAGGCCAAGGTAGCATCGACGCAACAGTAGAATGTAAAAGTAGTAGCAACAGCCAATAGCGAAGCAAGGCTTTTATGAAGGTTGCGTCGACTCAATCAATCCAGGGAGTCGACGCAACTGAACAACAAGTCAGCTGATCGTCTAGAGCTCCAAGCCAGCAGACCAAGAAAGGTGTCGACCCCTTCAAGAAAGGTGTCGACCCCTGCTCAGCTTCCAGGGCCAGACAGAAGCATCTCCAGAAAGGTGTCGACACCCCCTCTAGAAAAGGTGTCGACCCCTTCCGTTAAGACCCTTCGAGCGGTTCTTGCGAACCAAGAAGGTGGGCCTTCTTGGGCACATGATCCAAGCTCCAATCTCTAGCACACAATCCCAGGAAACGTGGCACAACTTCTGTAAGGGTCCTAGGGTAGAATATTCTACCAAGCTGACATGGACCAATAAGAAAACCTAGAAATAAATCTTATCCATTTCTTATTTGCCAGTCACGTGAGGCAGCATGAGCATCTTCGAAGGCCAATCAGTTGCCATTGGTTTTAAGATCTCACACACCAGTTCTAGAGTTTGTCAAAAGGTGTGAACGATCCAGATTACTTCTTCCAGTGATGAAGGATTTAGATTTAATTCTATTCCTATAAATATATCGCAATGGCCTTCTGTAAAGGGGGCCGAGCAGAAGTTTTTAGAGGTAAACCAGGTTAGCTCGTCCCAGAAAAAGAAAGAGTATAGTGAAGAAAAAGAAGAAGAGTTTGAGAAGAAAAGAATGAGAGTGAGCAGAGAGAGAGATTTGCGAGCAATCTGAAGAGATCAACAAAGAAGAAGAAGAAGGAAAACAGAGTATCAGATTCCCAGTTAAAGAGCTTCATCAGAAGCTACATTGATTTGCTTTCATCTCTGGTTTCACTGGTTTTGTGTTCTTTTTGTTTCGATGTATTTTTTCTTTTCTTGTTACTTCTATATTAGTTTGGTTTATGCCCAACCGTGCTCGGAAGCACGGTAGGTGTTTGTGCACAGAACCCTACTGTGCGTGTGGTTGTTCTGGGTGACCAGAACATTGAGGAGTGATCCTTGTTGGCTACTGTAAGCAGCTGTTCTGATTGTGCCATGGTGCAAGATCAGGGTTGTGTACAGCAAGTTGCTGTACACGTTTGCACATTGTGTGATCAGTGTGTGTGTGAGGACTTGCTGTACACGTTTGCTCATTGTGTGATCAGTGTGTGTGTGAGGAAGTTCTTCCTCGTTCAAGTTGTTTGGCAGCGTTTGTAGTGGAGGTTCTCCATGTTCTTGCTCGTGCAAGGAAAGCCTCACTCGATTGAGTGAGGGGTGGACGTAAGTATGCGGGTTTGCAGACCGAACCACCTTAAAAAATCTTGTGTTCCTGTGAATTGGTGTGATTGAATCCTTTTCTGCTATCTCCCTTCACAGGATGGCTTGTTGATCACATACTTTATTAAGTTCTAGCTCTCTTCTGCACTGTCATTATACATATCTGTCGAGTGTTCGATCAAGGCTCGGTGAGAGCCATCTTCTATTTAACACCTTCTGTTTGGGTTGTTCTCCAAGTGTCTTAGTTATTTATTGTGAGCAGCACTAGTTCCTTTTTGTCTGCACTCGTTTACTTATCAGTTTAACTATTAGTGTTCTTTATGCATTAGAGTTATTCGCAACATTGTTTTTAATTGGTGTCTAGACAATTGGTGTGCAGATTTATTTTTAATTGGGGATAGTTTTCTTAAAAGGATCTATTCACCCCCCCCCCCACTAGATCCGATTGTGCACCCAACAATAGGGAGATATGGGGTTTCAATAGGAGTGGGGCATTAGTCAGGGACTGGTATGAGTTAACAGGAGGGGCATATGATGGTTGGGAAATGAGTCTTTGGTTATTTCGGATGGGGGCAGAGATTTTTTTTTTCATTACCGGCTCAACCGCCCTTTGGGGTTTTTGCCAGAGTCGGCCCCCTTTAGCCTTTTTCGGTGTGCCCTTGCGGGTTTTCACACCGAGGGGTTACCCAATTTTACCTGAGGCGCCCTTACTGGTTTCACCTCAGCCGGGTTATTGGCCTTTTTGCCCACAATCACCTCCGAGTGAAGAGGATGACTAAGTATACCGGGATATCTCTATTTTTAACCCCTTTTCTTTTCTTCTTATTTTCTTTTTTTTTTGAGAGCCTGATGGCTGCACTGTGGCTGGTACTGGACGTCCTCAGCCTATAGTTATGAGGACGGTGATGGGAGACTTATCGTCATGAATGTATGGCGCGGATGTTGGGACAGGCTAACTGGCTATGGCGCCACATTAGCTAGAATGTAACGCCCCGAATTTTTAGGATTATTATTCGGATCTGGGTCCGTGGGTTTCGGATCACTTTTGTGGGTCACGGATTGAGTTTTACGGTTCACGTGTATTTTTACCTGTCGGACCTTCGGAACCCCGTGTAGGGTGAACCATTGCATTCTCCGACTCCGAGACATTACTAACGCGTTGTGCATTTTCTGAGAATCATGGGGAGTAATTTTCCCTATTTCTGGAATTAATAGATTTTCTATATATAAAACCTCTTTTCTCTCTCTCCCCATCTCTCATTTCTCACTCTCACCCTCTCTCTTCTCTCACGCTCTTCCTTCTCACCCTCTCTTCTCTGGCGGCCGACGAAGCAAGGCGGGTCCGAGGTGGGGACGACGCGGGCGAGGAGCAGGCGGGTGCGAGGCGAGGATCGAGGTGGTGGAGGAGCAGCGAAGCTCAGCCGTGAGTTCGGGGCACCGCGGCGGTCCATGCGGCATGTTTTTGGCGGATCGGCGTCCTCGGTGAGCGGAATCTTAAGTGGAGGTAGGGGGACGGATCCTTAACCCTGGTACATCCTTTCCCACAATTTTTGTAGGCTGTGGCGAGCCGAGCGGGGTTATTTTCAAGTTTTAGGGAAAAGTGCATGTTTTGGGTGTGAGCTAGATCTCTCGTTTTGATTGCATTTTTGGGGTTTAAATGGGTCCTCTCGATGCTAGAGAGGTTGAGGACTAGTTTTCCCTTGTTTTCCCCTTCACATGGGTGTGAACGAGGCATGGAATGGGGTTTTTATGGGAGTTCACCATTTTCGGGCTCGGGTGGACCTAGTGGTCCTTCCAGAGATCGCTATGGGATAAGGTGGTCATCTGGAGACCGCTAGGGGTCCCCTATGTCGGTTCGAGCCTTGCGGTCGCACGATGGACCGCCAGGAGAGCTTAGCGGTCAGGTGAAGACTGCCATGCAGTGTTTAGCAGTCAGGGCATGACAATTTTTATGGCTTTGGCCGTCCGAGTGTCTCTGGGGCGTAGCGGTCATGGATAGACCGCTAAGCTGGGCCTTGCGGTCTAGACTAGACTGCTAGGCTGTGCCTTGCGGTCTAATGGAGGATCGCCACCCTGTTTCTATGCTGGTTGTGTTCCGTATTGTGTCGTGTTGGCCTCCGGTCGACCCGGTTGTGACCCAGTGGTCGACCTTCGGTCTCGTGGATGTCCCGGACACCTCGTGGGTTCCGGGTCCGTGTTTTTGGGGGTGTTTGAAGGTACCAAGTGACCTCGAATAGCATGCCCGTGGGTCTTGGGGGTCCCGGTGACCCCGCGTGTTTTGGGCTTTTGTGTTATCGCGTGATTGAGTCGCCGTGAGTCGGCATGAGTGCAGTGGGCTTTCCCCGCATGGTGTGGGTTTCTCCGAAAGGTGGTTTTCGAGTGGGCCATGTGTGTGGCCTTAGATTGTGAGTCCAGTTAACTAGCCTGGGACTGGAGGTCTTCTGTGTGACCCTTGGATGGGGGATCAACTTGGCGGCTTGTCAGCTACCTCGATATTCATGCTATCGTGGTTTCAGACCAAGGGATAGGCTAGATTGACGGCCTAGGGCTGTCCTGTACAACAGTCTTGACCCCGAGTCCTGTGACTCAAGGACCATTGGTTTGGTAGGTCTAGTGGACCATCCAGAGTCTGGTAGCCCCGAGCCACCTGTTACTCCACGTTACTCGTACTGGGTGCGTGTGTGGCTTTCCGTGTTCACGTTGAGTGACCTACCACTAGTCGTAGCCTTCTTACAGCACGTGTGTGCTAACCCACTCGGGAGTGGTGGAGTGGCTTACCCGAGAGAGATGGTTGCTAGGCTGGTTACCGTAGGGCCCCTTCACACAGCCTGAGTCTGGGCTTTGGGGAAGAACCAGCTAGAGGGTCAGACCTAGGGCGCATGGTATGTGTGTGCACACGTAGTTGGGGGCAATCGGACCCACGCTGACGAGCGCGACCCAAGCTAGTCCTTGTTTTGTCTTCCTGGTTACTAGTACGGTGTCTCAGACTCCGCTTGGGGCGTGGTAGGGAAACACCTGAGACTGTGGACTAAGTCGTCAGTGGACGCATCCGGCCTTGCTTCTGGTGGACAGTGCTCCCGTTACGTGATGTGAGTTTCTAGTGACTCGAGTGTCGCTTTCTCGTCTGTGAGACATGGCTTTGCGTGCAGTTTCTGGGTGATCTCCCGAGGTTGAGGTCTAGGGTTCCGGTGAGCGTCACCGAGGGTTTTCCTAGGCAGTGTCCGGTCCACGATGGTGGTGTCATGATGAGTTTTTCCTGGCAACGTACCCAGAGCTCTTTCCGTTAGACCGGTGTTCCCCCAACTGTGAGATCGGGGTATTGGTTTCTGTTCCAGTAGGTGTAGCTATAGAGCCGAGTTTTTACCGGCCACTGAGTTTATTGTTCCTGCTGTTGTTGCTACTTTCCGTTACCGCCGGTGTTTACGGTTGGGGTTCCGCAGGACCCCTACTGAGCCAGTGATAGGAGGCTCACCCCTACTTTTCAGGTGTGGCGGTTCTTCCTCGAGGTTCGAGGGTGCTGTGCGGTTCTTAATTGCCAGCTCGTCGGGTCGAGTGTTCACTCGGTGTTGGGTACGCTCTTCCCTGCCTTAGACTGTACTTTTGTTGGACTAGACTCTGTTGTAAATTGTTATTTATTTCTATTAACTGTTGAATTATCCTACTTTTTTTTCCTGTTTCTTTGTACCTCCACACACCTTTTAGCCCTTCCGAGCCCTCCGACTAGTGGGCGGCGGCCCAGGATTCGAATGGTATCGGGTCCTTCTCGGTATCTGGATCTTGGGTCATTAGAGTTGGTATCAGAGCGTGGTTGTGGACGTACATGGGAATTTGAGATATTGCAGTGATTAGAGTCTATAAGGTCCAGTATAGTCAGCAACTGGCATAGGGTTTTATGCTTGTTTTCTGCTTGGTTTCTCGCGTAAGAGCTTGAGTGCGCTGCATTGGCACTGTAACGGCAGTTGCTATTCTCGTTGGAGTGCCGGTGTGGGGCCCAAGGGATGTGATAGAGAGATTTCTTCCCGATGGGTGGTGGCCCCGGTCGTGCTGCGTTGGGCAGAGGTTGCCGACAGGTGTGTTACTGTGGTGCTACGTTCGAGGAATTGCAGCGATGGTGCATCGAGTGATGCTGTGATCGTGGTCTGACGAGACACTCGGCAAGTGTTATCGGAGGTGCTGACCTGATGATAGTAATGATTTTCTTGGTGCTGGAAGGTGCGGTTCCTAGCATGCATGAGGTTCGAGGTCAGGTCGAGCATGGAGACCTTCCGTTGGTCGGATGTGTGGTTGGTTTCTCCTTTGGCTGGAGAGATCGCATTTTGCCAAGGTTCATCATCATGCATTGTGTGTTTGGATTGGTTGGCCTTCATGTGCCATGAAGTCCGTGCGACACGAGTCCTGTGTTTTGGCAAGGTGGTTGCTTGTGAGAAGTCGTGCCCATTTCCCTGATGCGTAAGGGTGTGTTAGCGCTGTTCCGGAAGGATGAGTGCCAGTTGGGTGGTGTTCGTGAGAGTCTGCGGCTGGTGTTGTGGTTCCTACTGTGTTGAGGATTGTGCCTGTAGAGTTGCAGAGGATTGTCGGGATGGTGTATCCCGAGTCATTTGTGTTGGCTGTGCGCGTGGATCAGAGTGCGCAGCGGAAGTCTAGTGGGCCCATAACCCACAGGTTCTGGATCGTAGCGTTGGTTGCTACGGGTGGATTCCTGAGGATGTGTAGAGCATTGGAGGATTGGTTCCTGGATATGAGATTGTCTCCGGTGGTGTGAGACGTGTTGTTTCCGTGCCATTGCTTGAGATATTGTAGTTCATGGCAGTAATGCCCCGGAAATTTTATAGAATATTTCTGAAGTATTTAAGAATTTCCTAGAAATTTATAAAGACCAAAATGGGTTAACAAATGAATTTCTGGGTTAAATTAATTATTATTAAAGCCCAATGGACTTAAGGACAAAGCCCATGAAGTTTGGCCCATATTCTAGAAGGTTAATTAGCTTATTCACGGAATATAAGGATAAATACTCCCTATTTAGATAATTAAGTAGATAAATGAATAAAAGAGGTTGAATAAAATTCAAATTCGGCCCCCAAACATAATGGCGGTCTATCGTAAAACCGCAAAGGGACAATTGGCGGTCCAGTCTTAGACCGCTACGTTCTGTCAGTTCCGTGAGTTGAAGAAATAGTAAAAGATTGGATTTTTAATGTTTTATCTCCTAGAGGTCGAGGTGGGAGGACTAATAAACATCTTAAGGACTCTCAGAAGTCGGGATAGTGCGAACTAGGGACTCTAGAATTGATCTAATCCTCAAACCCTAGCAAAAACCTATAAATAGACCCTAGATTTCACTTGCGCGACCCTTACATTTGGCTGGCGTGGAACTAAGGTAAGGAGGTATTATTTCAGGTAGGTTCTTTTGAAGTTTTTATTCCTAATACTAAGGACTAACTAGCCTCAAAATTTCGTGTTAGGAGATCAAGCCACCAGGAAGATAGAAGCCTCTAAAGTTGCTGATTTCACACCAACGACCCAGGAGACTGTGCAACGGTGTGGTGAAGATCAGAAAATTAGAAGCCCTAGATGAGGTATTTATAAGTTGTGTCTTTAGAACTTTCTGTTCCCCTTAGTATCATCTTCTTACCCTCCAAATTTCACGTCTTTAGGTCAAGAGAATCAAGATTTATTAGGACGTTGAGTTTCTGATTTATCACAGGAAGTGCAGAACTAGGGTTGACTTCCAGTCCGAAATTCAAAGTCTAGAAGTGTTGACAGAGGTAGGTCATCTCATGAATAGCTAAAACATCATTCTAGGATTAAAAGCCCTCTTGTTGCACTTGATTTCATGCATTATGTACGGAGAATTTCATGTTTTAATAGGATCAATGCAACTAGTGTAGCATACATGCATATTTCTTAGCCCTAAATGAACTAAATTAATTCTCTTGTCATTGTACATGGTTCCTATGCATATTGTTAGCCTACTCTTCATTCTATCATGGTGGAAGTTTAATATATGTTGATTTCCAGACATGTTGTGTCTTGGATTATCATTTAGTTTAATTGGTTAGTTTCTGTCAAGCCAAACGGTCTAAAAGTGGACCGCTAGATTTGGTTAGCGGCCTCACGATAAACAGCTAACTGTCTGTAAACGGTTCTATAATAGACCGCTAAAGTTCTGAATTCTGTCAACCCGAGACTGAATAAAGAATAGCCCATTAAACTTATATTATGCCTAGTTAATTATGTTCCAAGCCTATTTTAAGTATTAATTCTTATTATGGGTTTTATTACTATCACAAGAAGGGATTTCATGTTCTTTATTGTACTTAGGATTATTTTAAACATAAGAAAATTTATGCCAAAATCATATACTTTTGTAAATAAATACATGTTTCTAAAGTTAGGAGATCCATGGTTTACCTTGATCACTGTTTAATAATCTCTTTTCTCATCTATAGAGTCATTTTCATAAGTACATGGCCTATATTCCGGTATATGACCATTAGTTACACTCATACACATTAAGAACACAATCTTGGACTTGATAACCTCTCCTTTGGATATTCCTTCCAACGGACTAGGAAATCTTGTTTCAAGGCCTCCGTAATTCTCCGCGAGCCTAGGATTCCCACTAGGACGCCGAGTTGGTTATACCATTAAAACCCATTGTCTAGAAAGCACTTATACCAGTGTTTTATATTTATAGAACTTAGCGGCCTTCTTGTTGACCGCCAGAGCCTGCTAGCGGACCTTCTCTAGACCGCTAACGGATCTTAGATAGTTCTTCATTTGACCGCTAAATATTCCAGATAATCTAATTTAAATATAAAACAGTCTTGTCCTTAACGGTCCAGAACTAGACCGCTTTATTTATGAAACGGCCCAGTAAACGACCGCTATAGTCCTGAGTATAGTTAACCTGAGGTTTGACCCAAGGGTTAATATTCTTATGATCCTAGATAGTCCAATTGATTATCTAGAACCTGTCACACTAATTCAAAAGATATTTAAGTAATTTTTTGGAACGATAAGGAATGAACCGTCATGCTGCCGATTTATTTCTATGGCATAACCTAGTTATTAATGCATTTTATTAAACCCTCATATTTCTATTTTGAGCATTCTTTTATTGATATTGTGTCTTAAAGACCATTTACTTACATGGCTAAACTTTATTGTTATATATGTGGAAGTAGCTTGATTTATACTTGAAGATGCAGTTCGAGCACTGATTATGTTCAAGGGCTCTATGTTAGTCCCCTCGACTGATTGTTGGAAACATACTGTAAACCATGGGGTATGATGCTACTGGCGTCGCATTGCATTGGGAGTACTTTCTTTATAAATAAGTGAAAATTCACGGATATGAGTAAAGATCCACGTAAATTTACGAAGTACTTGCTACTAAGTGAAGATTACTTTCTTGCTTGTTACATGACTTTCTAGTGCATAGCCTCTATGATAGTCCCCTCGGTTGATTGCCAGAAACATACTATTTAAATCATGGGGTATGATGCTACTGGCGTCACATTGCGCTGGGAGTACTTTCTTTATGAATATAAGTGAAAATCCACGGATCACACGGACTTGATACATGAAGTACTTGCTATTTAGCAAAAAGTACTTAAGTGCTTGTTACATGACTTTCTAGTACCTTCCTGTTACATTCTTGCTGGATTATACTTGATCAATTCATATTCTCATATCTCAAGCTTGATTGTATCTTGTTACCTTGGCTTTAATTGCATGTTTGATCGTATTCGCATGATGTATCTTTTTCTTTAGAGCTAAGACATTAATCACTTTAACATTGCCTTCATGTTGATGCGAAGATACATACTGGGCAAGTGTGCTCATTACCTATTTTTTAATCTTTTCAGGAAGTACCAGTGGGTCGAATTCTGATTCAGGTCGTTCCAGTGATGGGTCCGAGAGCGATTAAAGGAAACATGGAATCGAGTGAAGACCTAGAATTATCGAAATATGTCTAGATTGAGTCATTACATGTAATTTTTCCTTTTATTTGAGTCTAGATTAAAAGTTGAATATCTGTGTATTTGGATTACAATTATATGATATGAAATAAAGATGAGAGTTTGGTTTCATTATCGTGCAATTACTTTATGTGATTGTTATGGCGCTCTGACTATATTGATTGCTCGAGGCTTACCATGCCGGCTGTTTCGATTCCCGATTGTTTCCGTCGCATAAATCTCGGGGCATGACAATGGCACTAGCAGGATGGAGAGTTGGGGAAACATGTCGGCATGTTTGCCGCATGAGTACCTTGTTCTTGTGTTGGAAGTCGTATCCTCGGATGAGATCGTGTTCTGGAGAAGTGATCTCTGAGAGATTATGTGTCCCAGTTGGTGGCTGCGAGTGACTGGTAAGGCTAGCCACGTGGCCGACCACGGTAAGATGTGTATTGTCTGGGGACCCGTGTGCATTGGTCGCGACATTGTCGACAAGGTTGTTGTGACAGCAAGTGGCACATGGTTGCCTTGGAGTTGTGTGCTGTGAATTGTAAGAGGTTGTGTCCCATGGCTTTATGGTGAGAGCGGGATCGGGATTGACAAGCGTCCATTATGAGTAATTGAGATGAGTTGTGATTGGGTAGCAATTGGACGATGCTTGTGCTAGGTCTCTGAAGAGACGTTGGCGTTGGATGGTGATCCTTGGTCTGAGACTCGCATTGGAGGATTTTCCCTGTAAGTCTTAGTCGAGTGAGGTGAGGACCGAAGATTCCGGGATCTTGTCATTTGGTTTCGCCGTGCTCCCCTGAGAGGGTAGAGTTGGCATGAGGATAGGTCTAGATGTGGTATCCGAATGAGGACCAGCTCGAGATGTGGTGTTGGTCGAGAGTCAACGGATGGCCTGTCGAGATTTGGAATGTGCCCTTCGGATCTGGTGAAGGACCAGGAAAGAAGGAAGAAGCTGAGTAAGTCAAGGGTTTCCCGTTGGCGAGTGTCTGGTGACTGGTGATTGGTCTTTCATAGACAGAAGATGGTGGTTGTAGCGGGTCGAAAAAGGTAAGAGTTGTGTGCTAGTGAGGCCTTGGTGGCCGTTTCTGTGATGTGCTTTTTCCGGATGGGATCGGGGCTTTGTCGAAGTTTGAGTTTTGACAGAGTTGGTCCAGTGCTGTTATTGGCATTCGGCTTGCCAACTGTGAGATGGTCCTTGGCATGGAGCTGACGGATTTGTGACGGTCAGCTGGTAGAGAGGCTGACGTTGGTTGGTCCGCTGAGCATGGAGGAGTCAGTGGATGTTTCTCGTAGCGAGAACTATGTCTCCTCGGTGAGTGAGATGGTGGCAGCGGTACCGTGACTGGTTTTCATTGTGACTGAGGTGATGCCAGACTTGTGCTTTTGTGTTATGCCTGCTCTGATGATTGATGCGTGTTGGGCTATGAGCGATGTGTTGTTCGTGATTAAGGTCTTGTTGTGTCCCTCAGGATATGTGTTTTCGTGAGAATCGAGGTTTTCTGTGCTGGGGCTCTGACAGGGTTGTCAGTTGGTTAAGGTATTCTTCCCCTGTGGCTTGGTGCTTGTCCTGAATTTCATGGCCGAAACTTTTTTATGGGGGGAGGGCTGTAACGCCCCGAATTTTTTGGATTATTATTCGGATCTGGATCCCTGGGTTTCGGATCGCTTTTGTGGGTCCCGGATTGAGTTTTACGGTTTATGCGTGTTTTTACCTGTCGGACCTTTGGAACCCCGTGTAGGGTGAACCGTTGCGTTCTCCGACTCCGGGACGTTACTAATGCGTTGTGCATTTTTCGAGGATCGTGGGGAGTATTTTTTCCCTTTTTTTGAAATTTTTGGATTTTCTATATATATAACCTCTTTTCTCTCTCTCCCCATCTCTCATTTCTCACTCTCACCCTCTCTCTTCTCTCACGCTCTCTCTTTTCACCCTCTCTTCTCCGGCGGTTGACGGAGCGAGGTGGGGGTGAGGCGGGGATGACGCGGGCGAGGAGCAGGTGAGGATGGGTGAGAATCGAGGTGATGGAGATGCGGTGAAGCTCAGCCATGAGTTGGGGGCACCGTGGCGGTCCATGGGGCATTTTCTTGATAGATCGGTGTCCTCGGTGAGCAGAATCTTCAGTGGAGGTAGGGGGGAAATTACAGTACTTCCTTTCCCCTGAGTTTTGTAGGCCGTGGCGAGTCGAACGGGGTTATTTTCACGTTTTAGGGGAAAAGTGCATGTTTTGGGGTGTGAGTTGGATCTCTCGTTTTGATCGCATTTTTGGGGTTTAAATAGGTCCTCTCGGTGCTAGAGAGGTTGGAGACTAGTTTCCCCTTATTTTTCCCTCCACATGGGTGTGAACGGGATGTGGAATGGGGTTTTGTGGGAGTTCACCATTTTCGAGCTCGGGTGGACCTAGGGGTCCTTCCAGAGGCCGCTAGGGGATGAGGCAGTCATCTGGAGACCACTAGGGGTCCCCTATGTCGGTTTGAGCCTTGCGGTCGCGCGATGGACCGCCAAGAGAGCTTAGCGGTCTGGTAAAGACCGCTAGGCAATGTTTAGCGGTCAGGGCATGACCGTTTTTACGTTTTTGGCCGTCCGAGTGTCTCTAGGGCGTAGCGGTCCTGGCTAGATTGCTAGGTTGGGCCTTGCGGTCTAATGGAGGACCGCCACCCTATTTCTATGCTAGTTGTGTTTCGTATTGCGTCGTGTTGGCCTCCGGTCGACCCGGTTGTGACCCAGTGGTCGACCTTCGGTCTCGTGGATGTCCCGGACACCCCGTGGGTTCCGTGTCCGTGTTTTTAGGAGTGTCTAGAGGTACCGAGTTACCTCGAATAGCATGCTCGTGGGTCTTGGGGGTCCCGGTGACCCCGCGTGTTCTGGGCTTTTGTGTTATCGCATGATTGAGTCACCGTGAGTCGGCATGAGTGCGGTGGGCTTTCCCCGCAGGGTGTGGGTTTCTCCGAAAGGTGGTTTCCGAGTGGGCTATGTGTGTGGCCTTGGACTGTGAGTCCAGTTAACTAGCCTAGTGGTGGAGGGCTTTTGTGTGACCCTTGGATGGGGGGTCGACTTGGTGGCTTGTGAGCTATCTCGATATGCGTGCTATCGTGGTTTCAGAACTAGGGATAGGCTAGATTGACGACCTAGGGCTGTTCTGTACAATGGTCTTGACCCCGAGTCCTATGACTCAAGGACTGTTGTTTTGGTAGGTGTAGTGGATCATCTAGAGTCTAGTGGCCCCGAGCCACCGGTTACTCTGCGTTACTCATACTGGGTGCGTGTGTGGCTTTCTGTGTTCACGTTGAGTGAGCTGCCACTAGTCGTAGCCTTCTTACAGTGCACGTGTGCTGACCCACCCGGGAGTGGTGGAGCGGCTTACCCGAGAGAGACGGTTGTTAGGCTGGTTACCGTAGGGCCCCTTCACGCAGCCTGAGTCCAGGCTTTGGGGAAGAACCAGATAGAGGGTCAGACCTAGGGGGCATGGTCTGTGTGTGCACACGTAGTTGGGGGTAGTCGGGCCCGCGCTGACGAGCGTGACCCCAGCTAGTCCTTGTTTTATGTTCCTGGTTACTACTACGGTGTCTCAGTCTCTGCTTGGGGCACGGTAGGGAGACACCTGAGGCTGTGGACTAAGTCGTCAGTGGACGCATCCGGCCTTGCTTCTGGTGGGCAGTGCTCCCGTTGTAGATATTCTATCTACCCCGCCCCCTAACTAAACAATATAAGCATGCACATAGACATGAAATTGCATGAAAGGAAAAGGGGCAACAAAGAATAGAGAACTAACTGTGATCACCACCAAGGACTTACAGCACCAAATGGATGAAGAAAATACGAAGACGGCACCGTGTACCTTAGAAAATATGGAAGAAGACACGACCCGAAGATGAACCGCTACAACATGTGATCACGCTTGAAAAAGGATGCGAGAACCCATGTGGGTGACACCTCCTCACCTTCCAGCCGGCTAGAAAGCAAGGGCCTCATGTTCTATCAACAATCTCCTACAAAACAAAGTCATAAACACGAGAAAACCTATTAGAATATGAAGTGTAGTATATGCCCCGAAGTGGTAAAATAGCATGAAAGAAAGGGGGCGAACGCACCGGGGGAGGGTTTTTAACTACTATAAATGGGTGCAAATAGTAGGTGGGTGTATTATGATGAGTGTAAAACAAAGATGAGGAATTAACACGTAGTAGGACTGCGGAGAGAAGTGGCGTAAAATGTGCAATCGTGCATGCAGAACAGAACTGTGCAGAGACTAAGTGTAAAGACTGTAATGATTTGTGAAAAGTAGGAGAGGAGAACTAAGCATAGAAACAAGGAAAAGGAGCCCAGAGCGATGGAAAATGAAGATGATACTCCCCCCTTCAGGTTGGGGTCGAAGAAGAAGGTAGACGACGCAGCATGACTTCGCCCCGAACCGACGAAGAGCATCCCGTCGCGCAGTTTCAGAAGATGTGCAGAAAACCCAGAAACTGTGATGAAATCAAAAAAGTGAGGGCGAAGAAGAGAGGGTAAATGCTAATAAAATGAAGCAAATAAAGAACCAAAACGAAGCTTATACTTCCCTCAACAGCCTGGGGTCAAAGAAGAAAGATGATGATCCAGCATGGCTTTGCCCCAAGTCGAAGAAGAGCCCCCCCGTGCGTAGGTCGCACAGGGTCCTTTAAATAGAAGATGCAGAAATCTAGAACTTTCTCCCATGATTTCAAAGGATAGAGACCACGAAATCTCAAGATCTATGGTTCAATCTCGAGATAATTGTTAGGATAAGAGCTAGAAACAAACATGACTCTATTTGGTGGAAGGATCTGGAAGATATTCGCCCTAGAAGATGGCCCTGGAGCCTAATCTGGAAGAATTTGTGTTACACGAAAATGCATAAAACCAGAAATTGCGCCCATGATTCCCACGGATATACTCCACCAAAATTCAAGTTCTATGCCTTAAACTCGAGATAATAGTGGGGAGAAGAGATAGAAATAAATGGGAATCGATTTGGTGGAATATTCAAGAAGATAGAGCCCTTGGAAGGTAACCCCGGTGAGCATAAATCGACCAGAGAGTCCTGCGGTGAAGAAGTCGGAGTTCAGGATCATCTGGACTCTCTGTTATAGAGACGGTCTATCGCGAGGCCGCGTTTAAGAAGAAATGGTCATGGCTAGACTGCAAGGTGGATGAAAACGGTCTACGGGGTGACTGCCAAAAGACTGGGGGGAACGGGCACAAAACGGGCCAAATTTGGGAGGTATCGGTCTGGGTAAGACCATTACCATGAGGTAGCAGTCTGCCCAAGACCGCTACCAGATGATTTTTAAATTTTAAATTTTTTTTTTGAAGGTGGCGGTCTACAGTTGATCGCCACCCTCAAGGTAGCGGTCAACAGTTGACCGCTACCTAAGTTAGCGGTCAACAGTTGATCGCTATCTCAGGGGGCTACAGGGTCTTGTGCGGTTGAGCCCCAGACGTCCGTTTGAGCTCCAAATTGGCCCGAAATGGGCCCGAAAGTTGAGGAATTGAAGATAAAAGCTTCCAAGGCTCAATGAACTTAAAAAATGGTCAAAACATGGGCTCGAGATAGGCTCAAAGAAGGCTCCACAACAAGAGTTAATTCAGGGCATCACGGAGGTGAATAAGAGAAATAACTCAACTTGTAGGCTAAAAACGGGTGTTAACACCCATCACATGAAGTGAGTTTCTCATGACTCGAGTGTTGCTTTTCCGTCTGCAAGATGTGACTTTGCGTGCTGTTTCTGGGTGGTTTCTCGAGGTTGAGGTCTAGGGTTCCGGTGAGCGTCACCTAGGGTTTTCCTAGGCAGTGTATGATCCACGACGGTGGTGTCGTGATGAGTTTTTCCTGGCAGCGTAGCCAGAGGTCTTTCCGTTAGACCGGTGTTCCCTCGACTGTGAATTCGGGGCGTTAGTTTCTGTTCCAATAGGAGTAACTATAGAGCCGAGTTTTTATCGACGACCGAGTTTGTTGTTCATGTTGTTGTTGCTGCTTTCCATTACCACCGTTGTTTACGGTTGGGGTTCCGCGGGACCCCTACTGAGCTAGTGATAGGAGGCTCACCCCTACTTTTTAGGTGCGGCGGTTCTTCCTCGAGCTTCGAGGGTGCTACGCGGTGGTTCTTAGTTGCCCGCTCGCCGGGTCGAGTGTTCACTCGGTGTTGGGTACCCTCTTCCCTGCCTTAGACTGTACTTTTATTGGACTGGACTTTGTTGTAGATTGTTATTTATTTCTATTAATTGTTGAATTGTTCTATTTTATTTTCTATTTCTTTGTACATCCACACTCCTTTTAGCCCTTCCAAGCCCTCCGGCTCGTAGGCGGCGGGCCAAGATTCGAATGGTTTCGGGTCCTTCCCGGTATCCAGATCTTGGGTCGTTACATAGAAAGACTAGAGGAAGTGACTAGTCCCACCCCTTAGAGGGGGTGGCTACTGGATTGTTGGTGACGACCTAGGCACGCGCCCTAGTCTGGGTGGCACGTGAACTCATGCTCTAGAGCGTGGTACAACTTCATGTGTTTACCATTGAGAGGTGGGAACGGCCTGTTATGTTGGGTGCGAGACATGGATCTAGAGGGGGGGTGAATGGATCCCCTTATAAAATTTATGCCCTGTTAAAAACTCACGCCCACTATACTCAAGTTAAGAACCACCCACTCAAATTAACTGAAAGATATTGAATATGAATTAACCCAATCGATCAGATGAAGACTCATACAAGATCGATATCGAGCACTTAGCATATAAAGAACCTACAGTTCAGAAACTACTCACACTGCAACCTATGAAGGAGGTAGAGGATAGGGATCAAGCACATAAACAAACCCCATGGCACAAATGATTTTTAGGTGGTTCAGTCCGCACCAAGCAGACCTACATCCACCCCTCACTCAACCTGAGTGAGGATTCCGCTGACACACAGCTTGAACCGTTGAGCCTCACAGCTTGCTACACTGTTGAGCCTCAAAGCTTGCAACAAACCCGCTAAGCCTCACAGCTTGCTACACAGCTGAGCCTCACAGCTTGCTATACCCGATCTCTAAACAGAGCATCGGAAGAACCTCGAAGAAGTAGATAACCAAAAACAAAAGCAAGGAAAGAAACATAGCAATGGTACCTATGAAGAATGCACAATGGCTTGGATTTGATCCAAAGTCCAAGGAACATCAAATCTGCAATGAACTCCGACTGCACACAAGAACTTTGAAAGCTCTCTCTCTCTCTCTCTCTCTCTTTCTCTTCTTCTTCTCACAGACTCTCTCACAAATCTCCTTCGAAGTGGGCTGCTCACCCTTCTTCTTTCTTTAGCAAAAACTCTTTTCTTCAGCTACCCTTCTCTTCTTTTCGTTGGAGAGTCTTCCTATTCCTCTGTCCAACTGAGTGAGAGAGACCACGTTTTTCTATCATCGAAGGTTCCATATCCCAGGAAGAGTTGCCACTGATTGGCCCAAAGGAGATGAGGTACGATGGCCTCTCATTGGCCTCCCAATAATCTTCATGCAGTACGCCCATGTAGGAAGCTTTCTTCCCAAGGCAATAGGTATTTCAGAATAAATAATCTTCAAGCATATTATGATTGGTCCACCTGAAAAGGTTGGAAATATTCTTCTCTAGGAGTCCTTTGAAAAAGATGCCAGGTGTCACGCCCCGAACTGATAGCAGCGGGAAGCGATGCTCGGAACGTGGTAGTTAACAGTCATGATAGCAAGAGTGAAAATAAATAACCACAATTAAACACAAGGAGGCCACAGACACACATTGAAAATACGAGCTCTTATTAACATTTAGAAATATCACTTAACAGTATTAGATTCAAATTAAGGGAAGAAAGAACAAAAAGAAATAACCAGACTCACGACACTAGCTAGACTCAAGAAGATAAAAAGATAGACTCCGATCTCTAGGTTCCAGGTTCACTCGATCACACTGATCCGATTCTCATTTGCAACGTACCGTTGACCGCGTTACCTGAAAAGGATTGGAAGTAGGGGTGAGCAAAAAGCTCAGTAGGAATAATACTATATCGTCAGGCATAGTTTAAGTGATTAACCAATTAATGAATATGCACGATTAACGCGATAAAATAAGCAGAACTAAATAATCACTAAGATAGAAAGAGTAACGCTAATTAACTAAAAGAAATAGTTGCATGTTGAGATATCAAGCAAGATTAACAAGATTTTCTAGTGAATGGCCATTTACAAGTCAATTTCAAGTCATGTCAAGCAAGCAAGCAAGTACTTTATACTTTAAGCATGAATAATAAGTTTTACGAGAATGTGGAATGTCATAGACCCAACACGCTAGATAGTACCGGTGCCAAATGCCACACCTAATCATTCACCTCCCCGGGGATCAAGTACTTTTCGGGTGCTCCTCCCAGGACCAGACTGGGCCCTTCATTTATTTGCCTTGGCATTGATTTCTTTTTGGATCGTAGATCCCATGAGACTAGACATCCACAATATTTAATGGCCAAGAGTTCCAAGATCAAGTTCATGTAGTCAAGGTAAAGGATGTAAGAATAATGATTTTTAAGAGTCCAAACAATAAGCTCCTTAATCGAGAAGAATAGTTGTCCCTAAGGACTATAATTAATGATCAATGGACCTAACAATAGGTCAAATCATGAAATACCATAGCCTACATAGGC
Source organism: Amorphophallus konjac (assembly GCA_022559845.1). Taxonomy (NCBI): domain Eukaryota; kingdom Viridiplantae; phylum Streptophyta; class Magnoliopsida; order Alismatales; family Araceae; genus Amorphophallus; species Amorphophallus konjac. The sequence goes on from CM040117.1 coordinate 48,113,619, forward strand.
TTGGTTAGCTCACACAATTTGAAATTCATGAAATAATCACTTTTCAGAAAACTGTCATATGAACGGTCAGACAAGGGCCGCTCAATATATATACGGTTAATACTGGGCCGCGCATGTCCGGAAGACATTAAGACCCATGAACATGATATACGGTCCATACTGGCCGTATTAAAGATATGCGGTCGTCATAGGGCCGCCTATAAGGATATGCGGTCCACTACTGGCCGCACATGCCTGTTTAGCCCTATTCGATCCAAGACTTAAAACCAGCGGTTTAGTCACATAAAACAAAGTTACTGGAGGTCCAAAGGGTTCTAGTAGGGATATAACAAGATCCCAAGATGATGGTAAGTCCGCCGGATGGAGTGTCCGGGGGTAAGTTCAAGACTAGCACACTAATAGGGCTAACGACTTACTAGAAGTCAGCAACTAGGTCACACCATTCTACTGGAATAGAGTGGCTAATCAGTAACCTAATAATCACTTTTAGTCCTAATCTCCATGTTAATTTATCAAGTATCACAATTTACATTCATTTGTATGCCAAAAAGATGATTCAAGATGATAAAGAGAATGACCAAGATTGCGTAGGAATGAATAGCATGCATTTAACAGAAATTTACTTGCATAATTAACCACTTATCATGTGGGTTTCTAATTTACTAATTAACCATTAAGACACTAATATGAATCATATAGAATTAGTACTAAGTCACTTTCTGTCTATAGAAACGGTTCTAGAAGAACCTTACATCTACTGGACTAACAGGGGGCTGAACGAGGTTATACTGCAATGTAGGGAGTTGGGCGGCCATGTCTGGACCGCCCAAGTGGTTGGGCGGCTCCCAGAGAACCGCCCATGGGGTTGGGCAGTCAGGTAGGAACCGCCCATCCCCTGGGTTCTGGGTTATGTGGTCCTTCAGGGGCCGTTTATCCTGCCCAGGGTTATGTGGTCACTTAGGGACCGTTCAACTAGATATGTGGTTAGTTTGGAACCGTTCATCCCAAAATGTGTGGTTCCTAAGAAACCGTTTAACTAAGGCTATACTAGGGTCAAAGTCTGGGCTTGAGTTGTGCGGTCTATCGTAAGACCATCCATCTCTGGGTGTACTCCGGTCACCCCTTCCACGTCCGATGAACGCCGGAAGGTTGAGGGTTGATAGGGTTTGATTAAAAACGCTAAATTCTCAGGCAAGCAGACTTGAAACAAGGGGCTTTTGGTACCGTTGGAAAGGTTATGAAAAATTCTATCTAACATCAAGGTCAATTTCATAATTACTTGCTGAAATCGTGATTTATAAAGACAAGAACACTAGAAACCCTAGTTTTGACATGCTGTTACTAAATCGTAAAATTCCCACAAAATACATAATGAAATTTGGGACTTTATATATCAAAAGAAATCTTACTCGATGCTGATTCCAATCATATATGACATGCTATATGGGAATCAAAATTAATAACTCGAAATCATAATTAACTTAAAAGAACACATTAAAGACCAAGTCTAGGCATGCTCTTACTCCGATTAGAAATTCTCTAAACATGATCCATAAAATTTAGGGCTTTTATAATCAATGGAAAGAGCACGAAAAACTCTACAAGATGCATGGATCAATTTAAGATTTACAGTCTGAAATCACTACTGAAATCAAAGGGGAACAGGTTCTGCCCTAATTCTTACATGCCTCTACTAAACCATTAAATTCGCACAGAATACCTAATAGAGTTTAGGGCTTCATATACCAAAAGAAAGAGGACTGGATGCTGAACATTTTGATATATTACTTGTGGTTTGACCCCGAGAGAACCTACCTCAATCAGGGAAGAAAGGAAGAAGAACGGACGCCGACACGTCACCACTAAACACCAGAGATCTCCCTTGATCGATCTCCACTGCGACCGCCGCTGCTACCAAAGGATTCTAGGGTTGCATAGCTTCATTGTTATAGCTCATACACCTTCTAGAGCCTTCGGTGCTAGGAGAATTCGTCGAAGCAAGTTGGGTGTTTGAAAACGGTGCCGCCATAGTTGACCTCACCAAAGCTCGACCGACACCACGTTTTAGGGTTAGGGTTTCGATCAATTAACAGAGGGGAAATAATCCTTAGATCATGGCCTTTCATTTGCCACCGATTTGGGCTCATTTGGTGCAGTATTAAGCTCTAATTTCGACGGTTTAAGCTAAGGTTAGGTAGGAGTTAGGTAAGTGTGAACTTTGGGCTTAATCCACTAATTAGACCTAATTATGGATTTTTGTTGGGTCGACCACAGAAGACAAAGTTGTTAAATAAATGGTCCTCAACCTAATTACCATTTTTCTAGATTTTTATAAGGTAGTCGAAAATTTCACTAGTTCTATTTACTAAGGAATTAAATATTAAATTCCGAAATTCATTCATTTCAATTAAATTTCAGATTTTTAAAACCGGGGTATTACATCCTCCCCCACTTTAAGGAATTTGGTCCCCAAATTCGTCGGGTGTTACCAATTATTTGAATATTTGAACTTAGATGATCTTATTTATCAAAATTACATGATAATTATACAATTAATGACGAAAGAATTTAGCTATAGCTAGGGATAAAAGAGAACGATACCATATATAATTCTTCATTCGATAGAAGTTGGTTCCGATTCTTCTTGTAGTTTTGCTTGTGGAAGTAACTTAGGATAGTTAGCCATTTTATGATCCTGATTTCCGCAACGCAGACACGCTCCGCTCCTTCGCCAGCACTCCTTTGCGAGATGACTAAGTTTGTGACAGTATAAACATTTCATTTGTGTAATATTGCTCTTCTTCTTATTATTACTTCGGGTTCCCTTACGACGGACTCGCCAGCCTCTAGCGGAACCGAATCCTAGCTTACCCATGGACCCACTCGCTTTCATTTTAATAATGACTTAGAGACCTACAAAATAGTTATATGGTTAACTTTTTCATTACCCTTACGCGTAACACAACGCAATCTTGCATATATTTTATTACTTAACCCAAGATACTACCCGATCTAACCAGGTTACAAGGGATGACACGGGTCTTAAGACATAGGGTAACCTATACTGTTGGACAAAATCCAAGGACTCAGGCAAAGGAGGCTCTGATACCACCTCTGTCACGCCCCGAACCGATAGCAGCGGGAAGCGATGCTTGGAACGTGGCAGTTAACAGTCATGATAGTAAGAGTGAAAATAAATAACCACAATTAAACACAAGGATGCCACAGACACACATTGAAAATACGAGCTCTTATTAACATTTAGAAATATCACTTAACAGTATTAGATTCAAATTAAGGGAAGAAAGAACAAAAAGAAATAACCAGACTCACGACACTAGCTAGACTTAAGAAGATAAAAAGACAGACTCCGATCTCTAGGTTCCAGGTTCACTCGATCACACTAATCTGATTCCCATTCGCAACGTACCGTTGACCGCGTTACCTGAAAAGGCTTGGGAGTAGGGGTGAGCAAAAAGCTCAGTAGGAATTATACTCTATCGTCAGGCATAGTTTAAGTGATTAACCAATTAATGAATATGCATGATTAACGTGATAAAATAAGCAGAACTAAATAATCACTAAGATAGAAAGAGTAACGATAATTAACTGAAAGAAATAGTTACATGTCGAGATATCAAGCAAGATTAACAAGATTTTCTAGTGAATGGCCATTTACAAGTCAATTTCAAGTCATGTCAAGCAAGCAAGCAAGTACTTCATACTTTAAGCATGAATAATAAGTTTCATGAGAATGTGGAATGTCATAGACCCAACACGCTAGATAGTATCGGTGTCAAATGCCACACCTAATCATTCACCTAGCGGGGATCAAGTACTTTTCGGGTGCTCCTCCCAGGACCAGACTGGGCCCTTCATTTGTTTGCCTTGGCATTGATTTCTTTTTGGATCGTAGATCCCACGAGACTAGACATCCACAATATTTAATGGCCAAGAGTTCCAAGATCAAGTTCATGTAGTCAAGGTAAAGGATGTAAGAATAATGATTTTTAAGAGTCCAAACAATAAGCACCTTAATCGAGAAGAATAGTTGTCCCTAAGGACTATAATTAATGATCAATGGACCTAACAATAGGTCAAATCACGAAATACCATAGCCTACATAGGCTTGGTTAGCTCACACAATTTGAAATTCATGAAATAATCACTTTTCGGAAAACTGTCATATGAACGGTCAGACAAGGGCCGCTTAATATATATACAGTTAATACTGGGCCGCGCATGTCCGGAAGACATTAAGACCCATGAACATGATATACGGTCCATACTGGCCGTATTAAAGATATGTGGTCATCATAGGGCCGCCTATAAGGATATGCGGTCCACTACTGGCAGCACATGCCTGTTTAGCCCTATTCGATCCAAGACTTAAAACCAGCAGTTTAGTCACGTAAAACAAAGTTACTGGAGGTCCAAAGGGTTCTAGTAGGGATATAATAGGATCCCAAGATGATGGTAAGTCCGCCGGATGGAGTGTCCAGGGGTAAGTTCAAGACTAGCACACTAATAGGGCTAACGACTTACTAGAAGTCAACAACTAGGTCACACCATTCTACTGGAATAACGTGGCTAATCAGTAACCTAATAATCACTTTTAGTCCTAATCTTCATGTTAATTTATCAAGTATCATAATTTACAGTCATTTGTATGCCAAAAAGATGATTCAAGATGATAAAGAGAATGACCAAGATCGCGTAGGAATGAATAGCATGCATTTAACAGAAATTTACTTGCATAATTAACCACTTATCATGTGAGCTTCTAATTTACTAATTAACTATTAAGACACTAATATGAATCATATAGAACTAGTACTAAGTCACTTTCTGTCTAGATAAACGATTCTAGAAGAACCTTACATCTACTGGACTAACAGGGGGCTGAACGGGGTTATACTACAATGCAGGGAGTTGTGCGGCCATGTCTGGACCGCCCAAGTGGTTGGGCGGCTCCCAAAGAACAGCCCAAGGGTTTGGGCGGTCAGGTAGGAACCGCCCATCCCCTGGGTTCTGGGTTATGTGGTCCTTCAGGGGTCGTTTAACCTGCCCAGGGTTATGTGGTCACTTAGGGACCGTTCAACTAGATATGTGGTTAGTTTGGAACCGTTCATCCCAGGATGTGTGGTTCCTGAGAAACCGTTTAACTAAGGATATACTAGGGTCAAAGTCTGGGCTTGAGTTGTGCGGTCTATCGTAAGACCGTCCATCTCTGGGTGTACTCCGGTCACCCCTTCGACGTCCGATGAACGGCGGAAGGTTGAGGGTTGATAGGGTTTCATTAAAAACGCTAAATTTTCATGCAAACGGACTTGAAACAAGGGGCTTTTGTTACCGTTGGAAAGGTTATGAAAAATGCTATCTAACAGCAATGTCAATTTCATAATTACTTGCTGAAATCACGATTTATAAAGACAAGAACACTAGAAACCCTAGTTTTGACATGCTGTTACTAAATCGTAAAATTCGCACAATATACATAATGAAATTTGGGACTTTATATATCAAAGAAAAGCTTACTCGATGATGATTCCAATCATATATGACATGCTATATGGGAATCAAGATTAATAACTCGAAATCATAATTTAACTCAAAAGAACACATTGAAGACCAAGTCTAGACATGCTCTTACTCCGATCAGAAATTCTCTAAACATGATCCATAAAATTTAGGACTTTTATAATCAATGGAAAGAGAATGAAAAACTCTACAAGATGCATGGATCAATTTAAGATTTACAGCCTGAAATTGCTACTGAAATCAAAGGGGAACAGGTTGTACCCTAATTCTGACATGCCTCTACTAAACCATTAAATTCACACAGAATACCTAATAGAATTTAGGGCTTCATATACCAAAAGAAAGAGGACTGGATGCTGAACATTTTGATATGTTACTTGCGATTTGAGCCCGAGAGAACCTACCTCAATCAGGGAAGAAAGGAAGAAGAAAGGAAGAAGAACGGACGCCGGCACGTCACCACTAAACACCAGAGATCTCCCTTGATCGATCTCCACTGCGACCGCCGCTGCTACCAAAGGATTCTAGGGTTGTATAGCTTCATTTTTATAGCTCATACACCTTCTGGAGCCTTCGGTGCTAGCAGAATTCGTCGAAGCAAGTTGGGTGTTTGAAAACGGTGCCGCCATAGTTGACCTCACCAAAGCTCGGCCGACACCACGTTTTAGGGTTAGGGTTTTGATCAATTAACAGAGGGGAAATGATCCTTAGATCATGGTCTTTCATTTGCCACCGATTTGGGCTCATTTGGTGGAGTATTAAGCTCTAATTTCGACGGTTTAAGCTAAGGTTAGGTAAGAGTTAGGTAAGTGTGAACTTTGGGCTTAATCCACTAATTAGACCTAATTACTGATTTTTTTGGGGTCGACCACAAAAGACAAAGTTGTTAAATAAATGGTCCTCAACCCAATTACCATTTTTCTAGATTTTTATAAGGTAGTCAAAAAATTCACTAGTTCTATTTACTAAGGAATTAAATATTAAATTCCGAAATTCATTCATTTCAATTAAATTTCAGATTTTTAAAACCGGGGTATTACACTAGGTATATCTTGGATCACGTGCCAAATCATTGGCCTTCATACCTGGGCATGTGGCAGACACAGTATTTCTATAATTCAGCCTTCAAAGTTATTTGTCAGCATTAGCGGGCTATTTTTCACCCTTATCAAGCTATTTGTCTGCCTTAGGTAGCTATTTGTCACCCTTAGCTTCCTAAGCTGTCGCCTTTGGCTTCACAACCTATTTGTCACCTTTAGCAAGGTATTTTACACCCTTACCGAGCTATTTGTCACTCTTGTGTGACTATTTGTCACCCTTATCCTTCTTTCTCTTGAGTCCTCCTTTTTCAGCCTGACTACGTTGACGCATACAGGATGTTGCGCAACATGTTGGATTTGTTGTCTTCAACCTTCCCAGCCATTTATCAGCCTTACTGGGTATTTTTCACCCTTATCGTGTTATTTGTCAGCCTTAAGGACCTATTTTCACCCTTAGTCTCCTGAAGCTGTCGCCACTACTACTTCTTTCATTCTTGTATGAGGCTGCGCTGACGCTATTGAGCACCGCGTCAACGCTGCTTCTGCGCCCTTCAAAGGTTTTAGCATGTCGATCCATTTTTCACCCTTAGGAAGGTATTTGTCACCTCTATTGTCTATTTGTCTGCCTTACCGAGTTATTTGTCACCCTTAGTTGAGTTTAGCCGCCACCTTAGTTGCTTTGGCTAGCGAATGGCTTTGGCGATCTGGCTACGTCGACGCTAGTTGAGCACTGCATCGACTCCTCTTCTTCTCCTTTGGCGCTTTCAACGTGCTGAGGTATTTGTTACTTTTGTCAACCTATTTGTCACCCTTATTCCGTATTTGTCACTCGTAAGAAGCTATTTTTCACCCTTAAACTGGCATTGACTTCTTGACTTCTGAGGATCAACTGCGTTGACTCTGGTGCTTCTTGCTTCTGCTGGCATGTTGAATTGTTGCGTTGACTTTGAGTTTTGCCTATTGACTCTGGGGTTTGACTATGTTGACTTCCTCTCGCACAGAATATTCTCATAGCTAATTTCTTGGCTTTACTGCAGTCTTCACAAACCTTCATCTTCTTTATAAGAATATCATCAACCTCAACTTGTGCTTATACACATGACATTTTCAAAAACCATCATCAAGAACATGACTTCATCAAAATATGCATACATGTATCTTCATCAAATCTGTCTTCACATGGATTGAGCATGTATAAAGTACACATGACTTATAGTTTTGACATCATCAAAACACAGAGACACAACATTCTCCCCCTTTGGGTCCATGACCGTGTAATCCCCACCCTCGTAAACATCGTGAATGACGTATGGACCTCACCAGTTAGGTTGTAATTTTCTACTGGGGCGTCCTGCCATGACCTCCTTTTCCTTAATCATGACGAGATCTGTCACGCCCCAAACCTTTATTACAGCAGAAGACTCGCTCGAGAAACGCGAACAGCCGACATGGTAAGCCTCTTGCAAGCAAGAACGATCAGAGTGCAAGATAATCACACATAAGAATGCAATCGCACAATATTTACTCAACTTCAACTTTCATTAATAATCAAATCTAATATTCGAATACAACCACTAATTCAACTTCCATCATGCTAGACTCAAGAAATAAAAAATTACATAGACTCGATCTAAACAATGTAAACTTTCCGAAGTCTTCGCTCATTCTTTATTCACTCTCGGATCCGCTACTTGAACATTCTGAATCCGAACCCGACTCACTTCCACTTCCTGAAAAAGAATGGAAATAGGTAATGAGCACACTGGCCCAGTAGGTATATATCTTCGCATCAACATGAAGGCATCATTAAAGTAATTAACATTTTAGCTCTAGAGAAATAAGGTAAAATCATGCGAATGTGATCAATCATGCGATTAAACCAAAGTATGTAAGATAGAATGAGAGCAAGTATGAACTAGCAAGAATGTTATAAGAACTTGATATGGCCTTTCATGAACAAGAATGTAACGAGAATGTACTAGCAAGCCACATAATCATCACTCTAGTATCTTTTGCTTATGAGCAAGTACTTCGTGAATTTCTGTGGAATATCAAGAAAGTCAAGTATCAATCATGTTGTATTGTGTTGTGGATTTTCACTTATTTATAAAGAAAGTACTCCCAGCGTAATGCGACGCCAGTGGCATAATACCCCATTGTTTATAATAATATGTTTTCGACAATCAGTCGAGGGGACTAACATAGAGCCCTTGAACACAATCAGTGCTCGATCATATCTTCAAGTATAAATCAAGCTTTTTCCACACATGTAAGAATAAAGTATGGCCAAAAATGTACAATTCCAATAAGCTCTTGATAACAATATTTCAATGAATGAATGCTTTTAATCAGAATCATGAGAAATCAAGAATGACTTATACTATGTTATACTTATGGAAATAAATCGACAGCATAATAGTACATTCTTTATCTTTCATTCATTATATTAGGTTTCTTGATCAATATGATAAGTTTTAGATCATCAAGAGTCCATATAGAAACGTTGGAATATCAACCCTTGGTCAAACCTCAAGTTAAAATACTCAAGCATTCTCACGGTCGTGTACTGGGCCGTTACATGATGTGACGCTCCAATATTGGGCCGTTACCTTAGTCTGAATCCCAAACCAAGAAATTAGACTTAGTTGAATGTGACGGTCGTATATTGGGTCGTTACATGTACCTGACGGTCCAATATAGATCCGTTACACTACTGATAACCAGAAACATCGATAGTGTCATCTAATCACTTGGGTTTTAATGGTACAACTAACTCGGCGTCCTAGTGGGAATCCCAGACTCGCGGAGAATTACGGAGGCCTTGAAACAAGATTTCCTAGTCTATTGGAAGAAATATCCAATAGAGAGGTCCTCATGTCCAAGAATAATGTTCCTATAGTGTAAAGTGAACTAATGGACAACATACCGGAATATGTGCCATGTACTTAGAAAAATGACTCTATTGGTAGAGAGGATGTGTAACAATAGAAAATCATGATAAAACTCCGTCAATACATCTTTGGAAAATCATGATTTAGATACAAAACTATAGAATTTTGACATATGAAATTAACATAACTTAAATTAACTTAAGATACCTTAATTATGCAATTTCTATCATGAATCAGTAGATAATCTTAAAGACATGAAATTAGGTCAAAACTTAGATAACTAGGCTTATTTATAAGTTAACTTGACTGATTTTCAATTCTATCTACGACTACCCTGACGGTCTAGAATGGGTGTGTCACAGTGATTGTGACGGTCTATCGAGGGGCCGTTACAGTAATGTAACGCTCTATCTATGGTGCGTCAGAGACAACAGAGTAATCTAAATACAACAGAGTGTGTGACGGCTTATCGTAAGGCCGTTACAGTCTGTGACGGTCTAAGTATGGTGCATCAGAGTCCCTGCTAATAGTATAATAAAATAAAAAGACTATGATTTGAAACCATGTCATGTTTTGAAAAAATTTAACTACCCCAATCATGACAAAATGAAGTAAAGGTCATCTAGATGCATAGGTTGCAGTGAATTGACAAGATAATATCTTTGATCTTTGATTAGGGCTAAGAATATGTATGTATGCATGAACCCACTAAAATATGAAATTCATAGTCTATAATGCATGAAATCAAACACAATCAGAGGGCTTTTATCCCTAACAAGATGTTTTTGCCAATCATGAGATAACCTACCTCTTAACTAGGCTTTAAGCTTCTAATTTGAGTCTGAAATTCGAGCCCTAACTCTCCTTTTCCAACGATTTTCCAGCAACTTCATGCTGCTCTATCTCTCCAACCTCTTGTCCTAAAGATGTGAAATTTTGAGGGTACGAAGATGAAACTAAGGTGAACAAAAAGTTCTAAAGGATTGAATTCTAATTACTTTCTTTAGACGTTCTAATCTCTTGATCTTCAGGGGTCTTTTGCTCTGAATCTTGAGTTACTATGGTCGAACCAGCAACTTTGGAAACTTCAATCTCCTTGGTTGCTTGATCTCCTAACATGAAATTTGGAGAACTATTAGTCTAAAGTATACTAAACAAAATCTTCTAAAGAACTTATCCGAAATTATATCTCCTTACCTTGATTCTTCACGAGCCAAAAGTAAGGGTCGCTCAGTTCAGAACTATGTCCTATTTATAAGGTTTTAAAGATTAGATTGATTCTAGAGTCCTTAATTTGCCAGAACCTAATCACTAAGAGTTCTTAGTAATATTATAAACTCTCCCAAGTCGATCTCTTGTAGATAAGATCTTAAAGTTCTAATCTTTTTGCTCGTTCTTTCTTTCACGGAACTGACAAGATGTAATGCATCAAGACTGGTGCGTTACATGGCTGTGGCGGTCGCACGATAGACCGCTACATCCAACGTGCACATAGTTCAACATCAATCAAACTCTTTTGTTAATTATACATAAAAATAGTATTTATCCTTAAAATACGTAAATAGGCTAAATAACCTTCTAGAATATGGGCCAAACTTAGTGGGCTTGGTCCTTAAACCTTTTTGATTTTATTTAAATAGGCTAAGTTAATTATTTAACATAATTTTGCCTTATAATGACTTATTAATCCAATAATCTTTTTATTAGTCTATTTAGCCCTTATAAATTCCAGAAAGTTCTATAAATAACTCAGAAATTATTACATAAATTTTGGGGCACTACAAGATCACCTTATTTGAAGGCTCGTTGTTTGACGAGCTTGTCGTCGACTCGAGCCATGTGGGTCTGGTATATTTGTAGATGTTTGTAGGCTTCGAGTCATTTGCCTTCTAGACTGGTAAGCTCTTCTAGCCTTCTCTGGTATTCATCTTTTTCTGGACCGACAAGGCCAGTGTGGGCTGCCACGTGGTAGGATGCTAGCTGGATCTCGATGGGGATGACAGCTTCTGTCCCATAGACGAGAGAGAATGGCGAGCACCCCATAGGAATCTCGTAAATTGTTCGGTAGGCCCACAGTGCCTCGAAAACCTTTTTGCCCCAATCACCTTTATGGTGGCTAACTATCTTAGCCATAAGCTTGCAGAGAGTTTTGTTGAAGGCCTCCGCCAGGGTATTAGCTTGAGGGTTGTAGACCGAAGAGGTTCTCTAGTCAATGCGGAATTGGACTGCTAGTTGATATATGGCTCTATTCTTGAATGGTGTGCTATTGTCGGACACTCTGCGGCTGGGAGAACCAAAGTGGTATATGATGTTGTGTCGGACGAATCTGGCTACCACCTCTCCATTGACTTCCCATATTGGAATGGCTTCCGCCCATCGAGAGAAGTAATCAGTGGCTGCCAGGATATATTTATGGCCTCTGGAAGATGGCGAGAAGGGTCCCGCGACGTCCATTTCCCATTCCGTGAATGGCCATGTGGGGGTCGTTGATGCAACGGATTGTGAGGTCTCTTGGGCACCGGGCCAAAGGCTTGGCATTGTTGACACGTACGGGCGTACTGAGTGCAATCCGCGTACATGGTCAGTCAATAGAAGTCTTTGAGCTTGATGTTGTTCTTCATTCTGTCACCGGCCTGGTGAGCACCACACAATCCTGAATGGACCTCATGAATGATGGCATGAGCCTCGGCTAGGGAGACGCATCTCAAGAGAACCAACTTATCTTTTTCGTTAACAAGACTATATAGAGAGTCACCGATCAACTCATATGATGTTGCCCAATGGAGTAACTGGACCCTTTGAGCTCAGTCAGGAGGGTGCTAACCTCGATTGAATTTGAGGTTAGGCTCTCACCAATCTTCTTCTTCTAGAGGAGTGTTCTGGTCGAGGCTATGGACCTCGTAGATGGTAAGGCCGGACTCATCCTCGAGTGTGCTCGGCATCAGTCTTCTGTGCTTGGCAGTGATGTCGACTTCACCCTCGGGCGGGAGTTTAATGGCCACAGCCAATTTGGCTCGGGCATCTTCCTGAGCTCTGCTACTCCTGGGAACATGATCTATTTTGAAGAAATAGAACTTCTGGATGAGTTTGGCAACGGCGGCATGGTGTGGAACTAACTCCTACTTCCGTAAGTCGTAGATGCCGAGGACTTGCCAGACTATTAACTGAGAGTCCACGCAGGCTTTGAGGCACTTGATGCCCATATCGAGAGCCATCTGAAGCCCGATGATTAGAGCTTCATACTCTGCTTCATTGTTGGTCAGGGATTTCATGAGGGTGCATGAGTTGTACAACACCCCGCCCTGAGTGGTTAGGAAAATGATGACGACACCTGCTGTTATGGCTAGACTTTGGTTATTCCGGGTAATCCCCAGGGAAGCGCCACCAAAGTAGAGCTCCCAGTGGGGTACATTGGCTGTGAGGCCATCTTACTGCTGGTAATGCAAGACATCTCCAACTTGTTCAACTGGCACTTGTGACTGGGAGGCAAGGGACTCCTCATCGGGGAGTTCCATGTTGAGAGGTGAGTCATCTGGTACCGGATGGGCTGCTAAGAATTCAGCCATACCTTGTCCGTTGATCACTTTTTTGCGGACATAGGTGATATCATACTCCATCAGCAGGAGAGCCCATTTTCCCAATCGGCCAGAGAGGACGGGCTACTTGAGAAGATAATTGAGTGGGTCATGCTTTGATATAAGCTCCACCTGATGAGAGAAGAGGTAGTGCCGCAACTTTTTGACGGTGAACACCAGCGCTAAGTGTTGGGTTCTGTGCCCCTCCTTGTCTTTGACAATGGTTTTGATGATTCCAATATATTGTGTGTTTTATGTTTACTCTAAAGTGAAAATCTTGTGTGTTCATGTTTAAAGGCGTCTCACTGATAAAAAGGCTAACATCAGGATATCTTGTTTTGCAAGTAGTTCAAACATAATGGTCCTTCATGTATACATCATCCTTGATGTTGACGATTGCATTGGTGCTTTCATGCATACTCTATGTTGGTGTTTTTTAATGAACTGACAGATACTAGATATCTTGTTGTCCATGGTTGTACTTGCTCTAAACTGCATTTTTAATTCATGTTTATTCATGTTATGAACTGATTTTGCCTCGAGTTTAAGTCATTATCATGCTTTTGATGAGATTGAAAATGTGTTTTTGAGTTACATTGGTTTATCACTCATGAAACGGGGTTACTTGATAGTGCATGTTTTAATCTGCCCACATATCTCTGAAGTCATGGTAAGAATTCTCTTATGATGCATTACCATGTGGGGAGATTGGGCTTAGTTTATACTTCATGGCTTTGGGGTTAATTGGCTACTAAATTGTCATTTAATAATTGTAGTTCATATTGCATCATGCTCTTTTTGATTCCCACTCTTTCATGCAGAATCATGTTTTATTTGTTCTTTTTAAGACCCCTCATTGCATGTCATTCTTTTGGCATATCATGTTTTAATCATAAGGGTTTAATCTTGGTTGAAGGCTTTAGGCCTTTCATTTTGATTTAATTGAGTTTTCACATCTGTCAGTAAAAGTGTCAGTTAGTTCTAACATGAGGAGATGTATTTCTATATCTCCTGGCAAACTGATCATCATCAAATCTCATTGTGGAACAATCATCAATAGAGTGACCATTCAGGCCACAATAAAAATAATGATAAAATTTTCTTTTCATGGACCATTTTTCATCATTTTTCATTAGAGAACAATTGTTCATCATGTGTAGGATGAACCAGAGAAATTGTCGACTCATGGAGTCGACACTTTTCTCAACATATTATGTCTCGATGAAGAAATCTAGACATGGGGCAAAAGTGTCGATTCACTAGGTCGACACTTTTTCCAACGTGTTCTATTTTCAACAAAATAAAACAACCAGATGGAAAGTGTTGACTCATAGAGTCGACACTTTCTGTCTGGATTTATAAACCAGTATAGCAGACAGCATGAACTTACACAAGTGTCGACTCTATGAGTCGACACTTTTACTGACGGAAGCTTCTTGATGGTGATCTCCTCCTCTCCTTCTTCCTCCTCTAGGTGGGCGGCACCCTCAGCTCCTTTCCCCTCTTTTCCTGCAAGCAAAGATGAAGAACATTAGCCCAAGGGGGTTGTTCATCCGATGGAAATCACAGGTTATATATAGCCAAGGAGAACTAGCAACAAAAGACATATAACCCCATGTAAAAACCCTTGAATCTAACACCCAATGGATAGGAGATACCCTAGGGGTGTTGGGGTAAAAAGCCCCAAGCTATCGGACCCTTAAAAGGGGTTTTCGCAACCAATCCGGAAAACACGATCCGAACGAACCAGAGAAAGTGTCGACTCATGGAGTCGACACTTTTCTCAACATATTTTGTCTCGATGAAGAAATCAGGACGCGGGGCAAAAGTGTCGACTCACTGGGTCGACAAAAGTTTTTAAAATCCGCCATCTTAGCAAGGGGACAATTCAACCCCCCTTCTTGTCCGCCATCTCTCTGGGCCAACACTAAGCAAACCTTCTCCATAGGGGAGTAGCGGTACTCAGCACCGATCAGTTTCCGGCTGAGGTAGTAGAGCGGCTGCTCCTTGCCTTCCTCATTAATTTGCACTAGTAGAGATCCTAACGAAGCGTCCATGGCGGCGATGTAGAGTATAAGGGGTTTACCATTGACTGGCACCCCCAAGACTGGGGGAGTGAGGAGGTACTCTTTAATTTGCTCGAAAGCAGACTGGCAGTCTGGATCCCACACAAATGGGGTGCCTTTCTTCATGAGCTTGCCGAAGGGCGCGCATCGTCCGGAAAGATTGGAGATAAACCTCCGGATGTAGGCCAATCTTCCTTGGAAGGACCTGAGCTCAATGATGTTTTTAGGTGGTGGAAGCTCCTGGATTACTTTAATCTTGTTGGGGTCCACCTCGATTCGTTTGACGATGAAGTCGAGAAACTTGCCACAGGATATGCCGAAGGCGCATTTCATAGGGTTCATCTTGAGCCTGTATTGTCAGAGTCAGTTGAAGACTTGGCGTAGATCATGTAGATGGTCTTCTCGCCTTTTTGTTTTGACGACGAGGTCGTCAACATAGCATTCGATGATGTTGTGCAGCATCTCGTCGAATATTTTGATCATGGCCCTTTGGTAAGTAGCACCGGCATTCTTCAAACCAAAGAGCATGCGCTTGTAGTTGAAAATCCCTTTGGGAGATCGGAAGGCTGTGTGATTCTTGCCTTTGAGGGACATCCAGATTTGGTTGTAGCTAGACGATCTATCCATGAAAGATAAGGCTTCATGTTCGGTGGTCATATCGACCATGGTTTCTGTGATTGGTACTGGGAAGTCATCCTTTAGGCATGCTTTGTTGAGGTCCCAGACGTCGATGCAAATGCAGACTTGACCATTTTTCTTTTTCACTGGGACGATGTTGGCGAGCCAGATCAGGTAGATGCACGGCTCGATGAAGTCGACCTCCTCCATTTTATTGACTTCGGCCGAAACTTGGAGTTCCAGCTCATGGCACATGTGCCTCTGTGGTTGTTTGACTGGGGTTGCTAAGGGAGAAATGGCAAGTTCGTGCTCCGCTACGGAGGGGTCTAGCCCTGGCATCTCCTTGTACGTCCAGGCGAAGCAGTCTTTGTATTCGAGCAAGAGCTCCTTGTAGTCCTGCTGCTCTGCTTCAGTGAGGAGAGCGCTGATGAACGTTGGTTGATGGGTGTTTCAACCTCACCCAAGTTGATCTCATCAAGTTCATCAATGGTGGCTTGGCCACCGTCCTCCAGCTCGGGAGGGGCCGGTTGAAGGTTAATGAAATCTTCATCATCTGGGTCAGCTTCGCATACTTCTTGATTTTCGAAGCCGCTAGTTGATGCTGATGGAACTAGAGGGTCATCATTATTGGATTCTGGCAGAGGTTGTTTTGAGCCGCCAACATTTGTCAAAGGAGATTCCATGGTATCGTCCATTGACGACGGCGAGGCTTCTGTAGAGTCATCTCTGGCGATGATGTGGCCTTGCTGGAAGTTGTTGACTGGTGCCATTGGAGCTTCCCTGGGGTTGCCAGCTAAAGCTGACAAAACTTCATGGCAAGTGATCTGGGCAACTTCTTCATCGGGAAAGTTTGCCAAGCTAGATTCTTTGACAGACTGGGAGGCGAGGGGTGCTTTTTTAGCCCTGATATCTTTGCCAGAGAGCGATGAAGACTCATTGATCACTTGAACTATAGTGCTAGCCTGGGCGGGGACCGAGATCAGGATCTCCTCTTCCTCATCCCCGGAGCTGTCGAATTTTGCATCAACTTTAGTCTAGTCGTCTACTGGATGTATCGAACCTACGACGTTGACCGCATAGTAGACGTGAAAGTCTGGATCTTGGTCGTAGCCGAGTCCCCTGGTATCTTTGTAGGAGAATGGGGGTTGCCCTCGGACCTGTGAAGGGGTCCACTGTTGTGCCCCTTGTGCTTTGATGATTATGTGGTGTTTTAATGATAGCAACATAAATGAGTCACCATATTGTTTTTCTAAGAACATCACATTGAATGATAGCAACATGAATGCATATGACTGATTTATTCTGTGGAGAATGCATGAGTGTGTTATATCTAATCTGTTTTGTGGATAATGCATGAGTGTGTTATATCTGATCTGTTCTGTGGAGAATGCATGAGTGTGCTAGCTTCTTAGATGGGTCGACCCCCCTCAAGTCTTTACATCAGATTCGCATGTCTATACATCTCGTAAGTAGTTCAGATGGCGTCAACCCATTGAGTCCATGAGGTTGACGCAACCTTGAAATGCCTCAGATGGCTTTGAAGATAAGGCTGGATGCGTTGACGCATGGGGTCACTGCGTCGACCCACTGAACTGACCCAGATCTAACTTCACATCAGGGTGAACTTCTGCGTCGATGCTGTCACGCTGTAGCGTCTCTATGCATTTCTGAAGTCTACACATTTGTTTAGTTGCACGCCACTATGTTGAGAAAGTCTACACATCAGATTGCCTTGCTTCATGCATAAGTCTATACATCGGCTCGGCAGCAAGTCTGTACATTCGCCACCATGCATTAAGGCTCAAGTCTATACATTGCATGGCAAGCCCAAAGTCTATACATTGCTGCATTGCTTGCATTTGTAAAGTCTATACATTGGCTGTTGTCCTGCAGCGTCAACACAAGTCCATACATTGCATCGTTGTGTTAAGTCTATACATTCACATTGTCTGCATGTCTGCACGCTAAAGTCTGTACAGAGTCTGTGTCTGTTTGACCAGCAAGTCTGCACAACGTCCGTCTCATTTAGCGTCTAAGGCAATGTCTATACACTGGACTCGAAGTCTGTACATTGAGTGTCTCATGCAAGTCTATACAACGCATCAGACTAAGTCTGTACATTGAGCGTCTCATGTAAGTCTATACAATGCATCAGCAAGTATGTACATTGGACTGTGTTAGGCAAAGTCTGTACATCGGACTGTTTCAAGTGAAGTCTGTACAGCGTCATGCATCATTCTTCAAAGTCCACACACTGCACTGTTGCTTGCTCGAGGTGAAGTCTGTACATCCGTCAGTGAACTTTGAAGTCTATACACTGGGATCTTTACCTACGTTTAGTTCCGCAAGTCTATACATTGTGAATGTCTATACATTCGATTGCCTTGCATTACATCAAGTCGGTACAGCCTTTCCTTTGGCAAGTCCACACATCGTGAAGTCTATACATCCATTGCTTCAGTTCAATATCTGCTATGTGCATACATTGCATCGGTGCATTGCCTCCTCTGTGCATATACTGCATCAGTGCATCCTTCAGGCATACAGTCTATACACTAATGCATGTGAGGTCCTTTATTTTCAAAGTCCACACATCTATTGTCAGCATGTCTATGCATTCGTATTCAATGTACACACTTCACTGTAATGCACATTGCATCTCCAAGTCTGTACAACCATCATGCATGCAATCAAAGTATGTACAACCTATGTTCGCAGCGGTCAAGTCTGTACATTGCTTTGTCATGCACATAAATGTGAAGTCTATACATTGCTTTAGCGTTGCATTCTCAACGTCTGTACAATGCCTTAGTCTTCTACACATGAAGTCTATACATTGCTCTAGCTTTGCATTCATAGAGTCTGTACATTCTTTCAGCATGACAATGCATTCACTTGCAATGTATATACTTTGCTGTCTGCAGCTGAACATGTATTTCACTCTAACTCTGTACATGCCATACATGAAGTCTATACATGCTGCTGCTTAGCATTCACTAAGTCTATACAATGCCACAGTCCTGCATGCGTGAAGTATGTACAAGGCCAAAGCACTACATATATGTAGTCTGTACATGGCATTGTTATGCATTCACCAAGTCTATACAATGCCATAGCCACACATTCATAAAGTCTGAACATTGCATCATGAAGTCTGTACATCGCTTCTGCAGTGCCTTCATCATGTCTGTACATTGAGGTCGCATGCTGGGATTCAAAGTCTACACATTGCAATGTCTACACACTGCACATTACTCCCTACAGAGTCTGTACAAGGTTTGTTGTCTTAAACTGATAATCCTATTTGACAGGGACTCTTTGTGAAGCCTAATGAAGGCACGTGATCCGAGGATAATAGGAGTGCCCTGATCATGACACGTGTGCTGAAGCCTACTGGATGCTGCCACGAGGCCCAAGGCTTTTGGGCGGGAGATGTGGAAGACACACGCCCTATCTGCTTCTTGCTTCTCTATATATATGAAGCCTCTTCCATCAGAAGGAGGCTGATCGACTGAAGCCGAGGATAGCCTGCATGATCCAGTGAGAAAGAAAAGAGAAGCAGAAGAAGCAGAGAAGAAAAAGAGAAAGAGAAGAAGAGCGGAAGAGAAAGAAGAGAAAGAGAGAGTTAGAGAGCTCGAGCAGAGAAAGAGAGAGTGAGATTAGCAGAAGAAGAAAAAGAGAAAGAAAGATAGTGAGATCGAGAGAGATCTACCTTTACTGGTTCGTGGATCAAATCCAGGCCAGTCAGCTCTGATACCAAGAGATCTTCCCTTACTGGACCGTGGATCAAATCCAGGCCAGTCAACTCATTCTGAGCCACATTGTGCTTCATTGTTTACAGCCTTACGATTGCTGTTTGTTTCCCATTTTCCTATTTTCTCTTTAAACATTTCTTCAAGCTATTTGTCAGCATTTGCAGTGGAGGATTCCACTGGACGGCTAAGCTGTATTGCCCAGCAGAGCAAGCTGTGAGGCTCAGCAAGCGAGGAGGATTCCTCGGACAGCAAGCTATGATGCTCAGCGGATTGTATGGCAAGCTGTGATGCCCAGCTGTTCAAGCTGTGAGTCAGTCGAATCCACACTCGGGTTGAGTGTGGGGTGGACGTAGGTCTGCAGGACCGAACAACCTAAAAACTACTTGTGCATAGTGGTTTGATCTCTTTGTGTGTTTGGCGCTAGATGAATGCATAGGGACGATATGGGTTGATTTTCTATATGTGTTCATTTCATTGTTGCGCACACTATATGTTTGACAGTGGCATTGAGTGTTTGTTTGATTTGTCTAATTACTGCGCACATTAAATGGTTGCTTAGGAGCACTCTACATATTTGCCTACAGGTTCAATAGATGACTGGATAGTTCTTGTAAGTTCGTCTTAGTGCTTTTATTCCGCAGTTCTGAGCACTAGAATTTTAATTGGGCGAAAGTTTTTAAAGGGTATAATCATTCACCCCCCCCTCTAAATACATAGCACCGAACCCAACACTTGGTATCAGAGCAGGTCTCTGACTGAACAGATCTAACAATCTGCAGAGGATCCTGCTAGTCTTTGGTGCATTTCAGAATGTGCTTCTTATGTTCTATGTTTTGTTTCATCGGTTGTGTGTCTTGAGTTGTCCATCTGATTTTTAGTGCATTTATCACTTCTCGATGGCTCATCCACCCGTCTTTGATGGTTCTGATTTCAAACAGTGGCACAGTGCTTTCCGTGCTCATGTTAAATCTGTTGATCCAGACCTATGGAAAGTGATTTCACATGGTCCACATAAACTACCAAAAGATCAGTCCAAATGGACTAACAAGCATCGATCTATGCGTGCAGAAAATCAGAAAGCACTGGAGTTAATGAAGGCAGCGACTAATCGAGCTCTTCATTCATGTTTCTTTGATTGCAGATCTGCAAGGGATATATTGGAGATGATAAAGAAAGTCGGGAAAGAAAATCAAACAAGCTGCATGATGGCTCGAGGGATTGAACCAAGTAGCAATGAAGATGAAGAACATGACGATGATCAGGTAAACATCTTCAAAAATTACACCCTGGATGATTGGATTGTTGCATATAATGAACTGCTGGAGTCTTATGATCATTTAAGAAAACACCATAAGAAAATGAAAAAGAAAATTGATAAAAGTGATTCTAATTCATCTTGTGAAAAGTGTTAAAAATAAATGAATTATATGATAAATGTCTTTCTGAGAATCACATGAATTTGAAGCAAATGTGCCTATTGAAAAGGGAAAACCAAGAAGGTATCAATAAAATCTCTAAACTAGAAAGTCAGCTGAAACTGAAAACTAATGAACATTTGATAAATCTGGAAGAGTTGGAAAGGATTAAGGTTGATCTGAAGAAATTGAAAGCTGAGAATGTAGAAATTCAGAAGAAAAATGAAAATCTTGAAGCTAAAATAAAGAATGTCAACAAGGAATGTGTGCATGATTCCTCTTTCAAAACAAGCTGCAGTAAGTGTGAGGTTTTTAAAGAACGCAATGAAGATCTCTATAATGAGAATGAATGGATGAAGAAATAAATTGTTGTGTTTAAAGAGGATCACAGAAATCTGCTTACTGAAAAAATTAAAGTGGAAGAAAGAGAAGAGGAACTAATTGAGAAACTGGAGTTGATATCCAGAAATGAAAATGTGATTAAGTAAATGAGAAATTGATACAAGAAAATGAAAAACTGATGCAATTGAATAATGCCATATCTGAAAGGCTTCTTTCATTAGAAAAGGGGAAATCTGTTGATACAGAAGAAACTGAAAAACTGTGCAATCTGGAACAAGAAATTGAGGAATATAAAATTACAAATAAGACGCTAAGTGAGTGTCTGAATTGTAGTGAACAAGAGATTGCCAGTTATGAATTACAGATTGCTTCCCTAGAAAACAAAATTCACAATCTGGAAAAATCACCACCCAAGTCTGTTGAAATTGAAAGAAAAGTTAAAGCTGTCAGGAAAGGTGAGGGTGATAACTCAAGAAAGGGGATAAGATGTACTTCTAATGTTAAGAAAACTGTGAGAGACCATCTATACAACACTTTTGTGCAAAGCTCTGATGTAGCTAGTACTTCAAGTCAATCCCCAAAATAAAACAAAAGTTTGAAAACACCTTCATCATCTGCATTTCAATTCAAAGCACAGAAAAATGAAAAACAAACAAAAATTGTTAAGAATAGTCCAAAATTGAAGAAGAAGAGTCAAATAAAGAAGGTAAAGACTATTCCTGTTCATGGCCTAAAATCTGCTAGCTCAGTTGAATCTGATGGTGTACACACTGCTCACGATTCATTTACTTATTCGCATGCATCTAGTCAGTCTGTTAGTAACCATGCTGCCAAGAAATCACAGGTATCATGTCACTACTGTGGTAGGCATGGTCATTATATGGATGACTGCAGTGTGATGAAAAGTGATGATATGATGCATGATAAACTTTTTTCAAATAATCATCACCACCTCAAA
Organism: Amorphophallus konjac; assembly: GCA_022559845.1. Lineage (NCBI taxonomy): Eukaryota > Viridiplantae > Streptophyta > Magnoliopsida > Alismatales > Araceae > Amorphophallus > Amorphophallus konjac. The sequence goes on from CM040117.1 coordinate 48,135,820, forward strand.
AGAAACATGTCTGCTTCAAACCAACATATCATTTGTTATAATTGTAACAAACGTGGTCATAAAGCTGTTGAGTGTTGGTTTAGACCTTCATGAGGATATAATGACTCAAGAGGCAAGCACTTAGGGTGCTTCGAGTGTGGGAAGCATGGCCATACAGTCAAGGACTGTTGGCATGCCCAAGTAAGTCATGTTAATGACATTGCTTTTAAATTATCTACAAAACGACCTGTGAACTTTTCATGTTTTAACTGTGGTAAACCAGGTCACAAATCTGCTGAATGTTGGATGAAGAAGAATAAGAAACAAAATGTTCATGTAAACAACAGAACAATTCATGCTCAGTTTCATAGGTCTCATGCTGCTGTTGATATGCATCATAGGACCAGACAATCTGTTGTTTCATGTTATTATTGTGAAAATTTTGGACATTCTATGTCTGATTGTTTTCTAATGGAATTTGATGACCATGTTGCAAAAAGGGTGTTTAGAACACCTGTCAAGGTTAATTCAGGACCCAAGACTTCTTGGGTTCCTGCAAGATCAAATTGACTAACATCTTTGCAGGTGTGCCTTGGAAGCTGAAGAATAAAAGGGGTTAACCAAGGCACTCAAGAATGAAAACCCCATGACTGCACCATTTCAGGTCAGTTCCAAAACTTTGTTTAAATCTCATTATCTGAAATTATTGATTTGATTGTTTGATGTCTGATATTCTATTCTTATCTAGCTGATCAGTCTGTATTCCAGACTCAGCTATTGAATTTAATTCTGCTCAAATTCAATGCTCTTCTCTTGCTAGTTATTGCATGTGTACATAAGATGCTAGATACACTACACAACCATGTTCATAGTCAATGCATGTGTCTAATGTTTGCATATATCATTTGCATGACTTTCATTTGCTTATTATTGTAGTCTGCATGTCGTTAATGCATATTGGACTGCTTTGCACTGCATTTCTTTGCATGACCACTTTGGTATATAAATGGTAAGCTACTAAAAGGCAGGGAAATCTGCCTGGAGGTTCTGACTATGTGTAAGATAGTTCTTGAGACCAGATTCTCCGCCAAGTACCAAGGGTCTAGTTTTCATATAGAGCAGTGTACTGAATATCATAAAATTTGAAAAATCTGAAAATTTGAAATGAAATTGATGCATATGATAAATTCTCTCTCTGATTGAACAAAGCATGAATTCTTCTTGAGCATATTCTAAAATCATGAGCAGTTCATTAATTGTATTTCATGCACTTTGTCTGGGGGAGTTTGACTGATGTTGCATATGAAGAGTAGTGTAGTTGAAAAACCTAAAAAGAAATTTCATTGCATCTAGACAGGGGGAGCATTTAGAATTGGTATTTTGATTATCTCTTTTTGAACACCTCTTGTCTAGTAATTGATCAACTCTCATCTGATGTCATATTTCTCTCTCTTGAAAATGGATTCTGCCCTCTATTCGTTGAGTTGTTAAAGAAGAGTTTCCTTCAACTCTCTTCATGATACTACCTATCAGCTGATCTGTCTGAATTCCAAACTCAGCTACTGTGTGTTGATGTTCACTCTTCTGAAATATTTCTCTATTGGTGATTTACTCTTCCACCAGCTTATGCTCAACCTTCATATATCTCTCAGCTGGTGTGACTGATTTGTTTCTACTGTTGATTGTTGGTCTGCTAAATTTATTGTTCTGATCTGAGGAACTTAAGCTGTATGTCATGCAATTCAGTCTGAGAACTTTGTAGAAATTCCTATCGTATAGGTTTAAGAATTATCACTGAATCATACAGATATAAGATTAATGTATTCTCAGATTTGTAATTAAATGAATTGAAAATATCTGAATAATAAGGTTTAATAAACTTTAACCACATGTGTCATGTAAATCTTAGATTCTCTCATCTGATATCTGAAAATTTGAAATCAAGGCTACTTTAGTAGAGGTACATAGAGTAAGTGTTGTGGTTAAACATTAACTTGAGAAATGTTGACTAAATAAAAAATTATGAATTCAGAGCAATGTCTTGGTCATTGAGAAACTTGATTCTTTATCAATGAAATAAAGTAACTTATGTCATGAGGTGCAATAGTTATCTCTGATAAAAATTTATCAAAAAAACCTGACAGAGCAATGGCTTATTTGTGTTGAATAATTGGGGAGTCTGGCCTCTGATCAAGGTGTCTTCTCATATAAAAAGACACTCATATTGCTAACTCTGTTCTCAAAGTTGAGAGGCAATGACAGTTATCCCACTGAGTAACTGGGTCACTTCACCTGAGACGTGTTGTGCCTCATGTAAAAAGGTGATGATCAACCTAAATTGCTCAGAAAAAATATAATATGCTTCAAATGAAAATATATTGAAAAGTCTGTCAACTCATATTCTTGGAAAAAGTGTTTAACATCAATACTAATCTGTGTAACTCTTAAAAGAGTCATTGAGATCATGTGTGTAAGATAAAGATGATTGATTTTGAGTGATATCTGAATATTTGGTTCACCTTTATTAAAACTTGGATTCAGATATGAGTATTGAGTTTAATTTGATAAATTTGGTATACATCAAAATTAAATCAGATTGGTTAAGTTGTCACTTCATAACCTTTTATGATAGAAAAGTCTATTCTTCTTAAGACTTATTGTTGTGGTGCAAGCATTAAAATCCCTCATGATCAGATTCTTTCCAGATAGCCTGATCAACATAAATCTTGATATTGATTATTCATTGAGATGTTTCTTGCCTTTCTATCTTCAATCACTTTACTCTCCACACTGTTGGAATCTTCCATCTTGTTTTGCAATCAGCTCTGGTTCTGTGGATTTTTCACCTGGTTCATTCTGTTCATGCAACCAGAATTCAGATTCTTTGTAATGGCAGATTTCAGATTGATTTATTGGATAACCAGAGTTCATTCCTACACTTCAGGGGGAGTTATGGGTCATCTGCTTTTAAGGGGAGAGTAGTACATCTTGCATGTTGATAGAGGGAGAGATGTTTCATTGTCATAAGGGAGAACCTCATTTTAATGAACCATGATTCATTCTCTGACTTTGTGTGCGGAATTTTGTCTCTCAAACCATTTCCTCTCTTTTTGATTATGTCAAAGGGGGAGAATAGTTTGAAAAGTCAGTGTGACTCATTATGTTGCCATCATCAAAAAGGGGAAGATTGTTGTGCCCCTTGTGCTTTGATGATTATGTGGTGTTTTAATGATAGCAACATAAATGAGTCACCATATTGTTTTGCTAAGAACATCACATTGAATGATAGCAACATGAATGCATATGACTGATTTATTCTGTGGAGAATGCATGAGTGTGTTATATCTGATCTGTTCTGTGGAGAATGCATGAGTGTGTTATATCTGATCTATTCTATGGAGAATGCAGGAGTGTGCTAGATTCTTAGATGGGTCGACCCCCCTCAAGTCTTTACATCAGATTCGCATGTCTATACATCTCGTAAGTAGTTCAGATGGCGTCAACCCATTGAGTCCATGAGGTTGACGCAGCCTTGAAATGCCTCAGATGGCTTTGAAGATAAGGCTGGATGCGTTGACGCATGGGGTCACTGTGTCGACCCACTGAACTGACCCAGATCTAACTTCACATCAGGGTGAACTGATGCGTCGACGCTGTCACACTGTAGCGTCTCTATGCATTTCTGAAGTCTACACATTTGTTTAGTTGCACGCCACTGTGTTGAGAAAGTCTACACATCAGATTGCCTTGCTTCATGCATAAGTCTATACATCGGCTCGGCAGCAAGTCTGTACATTCACCACCATGCATTAAGGCTCAAGTCTATACATTGCATGGCACACCCAAAGTCTATACATTGCTGCATTGCTTGCATTTGTAAAGTCTATACATTGGCTGTTGTCCTACAGCGTCAACACAAGTCCATACATTGCATCGTTGTGTTAAGTCTATACATTCACATTGTCTGCATGTCTGCACGCTAAAGTCTGTACAGAGTCTGTGTCTGTTTGACCAGAAAGTCTGCACAACGTCCATCTCATTTAGCGTCTAAGGCAATGTCTATACACTGGACTCGAAGTCTGTACATTGAGCGTCTCATGCCAGTCTATACAACGCATCAGACTAAGTCTGTACATTGAGCGTCTCATGTAAGTCTATACAATGCATCAGCAAGTATGTACATTGGACTGTGTTAGGCAAAGTCTGTACATTGGACTGTTTCAAGTGAAGTCTGTACAGCGTCATGCATCATTCTTCAAAGTCCATACACTGCACTGTTGCTTGCTCGAGGTGAAGTCTGTACATCCGTCAGTGAACTTCGAAGTCTATACACTGGGATCTTTACCTACGTTCAGTTCTGCAAGTCTATACATTGTGAATGTCTATACATTCGATTGCCTTGCATTGCATCAAGTCTGTACAGCCTTTCCTTTGGCAAGTCCACACATCGTGAAGTCTATACATCCATTGCTTCAGTTCAATATCTGCTATGTGCAACATTACATCGGTGCATTGCCTCCTCTGTGCATATATTGCATCAGTGCATCCTTCAGGCATACAGTCTATACACTAATGCATGTGAGGTCCTTTGTTTTCAAAGTCCACACATCTGTTGTCAACATGTCTATGCATTCGTATTTAATGTACACACTTCACTGCATTGCACATTGCATCTCCAAGTCTGTACAACCATCATGCATGCAATCAAAGTATGTACAGCCTATGTTCGCAGCGGTCAAGTCTGTACATTGCTTTGTCATGCACATCAACGTGAAGTCTATACATTGCTTTAGCGTTGCATTCTCAACGTCTGTACAATGCCTTAGTCTTCTACACATGAAGTCTATACATTGCTCAAGCTTTTCATTCACAGAGTCTGTACATTCTTTCAGCATGACAATGCATTCACTTGCAATGTATATACTTTGCTGTCTGCAGCTGAACATGCATTTCACTCTAACTTTGTACATGCCATACATGAAGTCTATACATGCTGCTGCTTAGCATTCACTGAGTCTATACAATGCCACAGTCCTGCATGCGTGAAGTATGTACAAGGCCAAAGCACTGCATATATGTAGTCTGTACATGGCATTGTTATGCATTCACCAAGTCTATACAATGCCATAGCCACACATTCATAAAGTCTGAACATTGCATCATGAAGTCTGTACATCGCTTCTGCAGTGCCTTCATCATGTCTGTACATTGAGGTCGCATGCTGGGATTCAAAGTCTACACATTGCAATGTCTACACACTGCACATTACTCCCTACAGAGTCTGTACAAGGTTTGTTGTCTTAAACTGATAATCCTATTTGACAGGGACTCTTTGTGAAGCCTAATGAAGGCACGTGATCCGAGGATAATAGGAGTGCCCTGATCGTGACACGTGTGCTGAAGCCTTCTGGATGCTGCCACGAGGCCCAAGGCTTTTGGGCGGGAGATGTGGAAGACACACGCCCTATCTGCTTCCTGCTGCTCTATATATATGAAGCCTCTTCCATCAGAAGGAGGCTGATCGACTGAAGCCGAGGATAGCCTGCACAATCCTATGAGAAAGAAAAGAGAAGCAGAAGAAGTAGAGAAGAAAAAGAGAAAGAGAAGAAGAGCGGAAGAGAAAGAAGAGAAAGAGAGAGTTAGAGAGCCCGAGCAGAGAAAGAGAGAGTGAGATTAGCAGAAGAAGAAAAAGAGAAAGAAAGATAGTGAGATCGAGAGAGATCTGCCTTTACTGGACCGGGGATCAAATCCAGGTCAGTCAGCTCTGATACCAAGAGATCTGCCCTTACTGGACCGTGGATCAAATCCAGGCCAGTCAGCTCATTCTGAGTCACATTGTGTTTCATTGTTTACAGCCTTCCGATTGCTGTTTGTTTCCCATTTTCCTGTTTTCTCTTTACACATTTCTTCAAGCTGTTTGTCAGCATTTGCAGTGGAGGATTCCACTGGACGGCTAAGTTGTATTGCCCAGCAGAGCAAGCTGTGAGGCTCAGCAGGCGGGGAGGATTCCTCAGACAATAAGCTGTGAGGCTCAGCGGATTGTATGGAAAGCTGTGATGCCCAGCTGTTCAAGCTGTGAGTCAGCGGAATCCACACTCGGGTTGAGTGTGGGGTGGACGTACGTCTACAGGACCGAACCACCTAAAAACTACTTGTGCATAGTGGTTTGATCTCTTTGTGTGTTTGGCGCTAGATGAATGCATAGGGATGATATGGGTTGATTTTCTATATGTGTTCATTTCATTACTACGCAGACTATATGTTTGACAGTGGCATTGAGTGTTTGTTTGATTTGTCTAATTGCTGCGCACATTAGATGGTTGCTTAGGAGCACTCTACATATTTGCCTACAGGTTCAATAGATGACTGGATAGTTCTTGTAAGTTCATCTTAGTGCTTTTATTCTGCAGTTCTGAGCACTAGAATTTTAATTGGGTGAAAGTTTTTAAAGGGTATATTCATTCACCCCCCCCCTCTGAATACATAGCACCGAACCCAACATCCACAACTAGTGAAAATATTCACGCCGTGCAGAATCTTGCCATTGGGGAATATGTTGCTTTAGGGGCATCTCACGGATGCGCTGTGACAAGTCGTCCGTCACTTGGACTGTTTCAGGGGTGTCATCGGCTCGCTTGGGCCGACCGAAGTCATCCTCTGGTGGGGCTTGAGGGGCCATGTCTCCCTTATAGAAGACAATGGGCTTATCCTTGTTGCCCTTCTTTTTGTTTCTGGGCTATCATTTGTAGGTGACGACGAACGTTTTGAGCGGCTCTACTTTGTGCTCCCCTGATACACAAGAGAGCTGTATACAATCTGGCGACAGGCATGTACTCTTGTCGATGGCTCGGCTAATAAGATTAGCCTCAAAGTCAATTTTACATCTCTCGAGGTGAACTGGAATTGACTTGGAGTTAAGGCATAGCCGATGAAGCTTGGCCTTTTCTTCATCAACGGAGAAGGGATCATCCTCATCTTCCTCTTAGAGCCAGCCATTGCTTTTGATTACGGGGTATGCACTGGGTCCCCCGAAGTAAAGCGCAGCATCAGCGAGATTGCATTCTACTGGGGTGAATGGCGACAAGTCTGCAAAGACCGTATGTTGTTCTCCATCCTTGGCATATTTGATGCACTGATGGAGAGTTCACAAGACGACCCAATTATCGTGCAGCCAGGGTCTGCCCAATAGTACTTTGTAGGATGTGTTGGCATCGATGATGTAGAACGTCACCTTGGAGGTAAAATCATCGAGCACCAAATCGACATCCACTCGGCCGAGCACATCCTCGGTGTTCTGGTTGAAGCCGGATATCTTGACCGCTTGAACCTCCTGAAGATACAGAGTCAGATATAAAGTCTTGAAAGTTTTCATTGGCATGATGTTGACAGTAGCACCGGCGTCCACCAGGATCCGATTAGTCTCATGACCATTGATTTTCCCCCGCATGTAGAGGGGGTGGTTGTGACACGGAGAGGAGAGAAGCATGTCCTTTTTCATGAATGTGACGGTGGCTGTGAAGGCTTCATATGTTGCCACTTTTATTTCCACCGCATGGGCTTCATAGGCTTCCAGCTCCTGGAGTATTTTGATAAGAGCTTCTCTCAGCTCTTTACTCCAAGCAATGGCTTCCCAAATTGTGATATTGGCGAGAAACCATTTCATTTGGTGAAGGACTTTCCGGTCGGCTCGAGCATGAGCATCCTCCAATGAGGGTAGTGTGCTGGGCTGGGTCTTGTGTGAGCTATCGCGTTGCACCCCATCAAGGAGTTGCACTGCCTTGCCTTTACCACTGGGATCGGGCTGGTCCTGATCACCTATGGGCTCCTGGAACAGAGAAGCCAATAATGGCTCTTCTGGAGGTGACTGGCGAGCCGGATCGTCCTTGTCGGATGGACATGCTTGATCTTTAGGAATGACCAGGGCTAGAGCAGGGACTGGAGCACTGGTGGTGACCTCCACCATGCCAGAGGGATCAAAGGTGCTGGGGCCCTTCCGAATTTTTATCTCTGGAATAGGGGCAGGTTCCTCCCCTCGAAAGAGGATGATTCGTTCTGGGTCGAAGATGGACTGGTGAAGAGGTAGCTCGGTGATTCTTCTGCCACCTCTACCACGTCCTCGACCACGGCCTCGGCTGCGGCCGATGTTTTCAGGAGTTGGTTGTAGCCCTAGCGGGGCGGTGGTTCTTGGTCTCAGTCGGGAGGCCAGTGGCTCGCCTTGCTGATGCACACAAACACTCGTCGTTAAAAATGTCGTGCCACACACAATTTTAAAATTATTTACCGCAGTCACTCACTTAAAAGATTCAGAAATCCAAGTAAAATGGCGAGAACGGGTCGATCCCACGAGGAGGAAATATTTTCAATTAAGTTCATTGGAAGATTCGTATATTTGAGAGAAACCAGTTTGAGTGAGTCTAAACTAAAAGAAAATACAAATACATGGAAATAAATCTATCTAAAAAATATGAGAGGGATTAAGAAGAGAAATTTGGAAAAGGGAGAGAGAAAAGAGAACACTATTTACCAAAATAAATTTTATTGCTAAAGAAATAAACATTACAATCTATAAAAATTGATATTACAACCAATATAAACTACGAGATAAGTGAAGAAACTAGAGCCATGAAAGGATGATGAAAGCCGCCATCTCCTCCTCGCCGAGCCTTGGAGAGGATCGCTCCGTCTTGAAGGAGATCGTCTTGGAAAGAGGTGGATGAAGAAGCCATTGTCGTCCATGTCACGAGCCTTGGAACGTCGCCCGCCTTGATGTGCACGCCGCCATGAAAGTAGAGTTGTGGAGGACAAACTTTGTAGAGAAATATAGAGAGGAATGTGGAAGGGTTTGTGTGGAGATAAAGAAGGAAGAAGATGAGAGAGTAAAACAGAAATACTAAAAATAGAGTAAGAATGACATTAAAATAACTTTGAAACCAAGAAGAATTATAGGATGACGAAGAATATGAAGTTGAAGAGAATGAAGAGAGGAAGAATGTTGATGAAGGGTGCAGAGAGAGAAAATATGAGGAAGATGGTGAAATCGGAGGAAGAAGGGGGTGGTGTCTGTGCGGATGAACAGTAAAATGTCAAAAAAATGGAACTTTGGAAAATTGAATATAACTTAAAAACGAAGAAGAATTAGAGGAAGTGGTGGAAGCATAAAATCTAGATCTAAAAAATATGAAGAACTTTCATGAAAAGTACAGACGGAAAAGAAGAGCAGAAGGGCATGAAAACGGAGGAAGAACAGAAGGTAGAATCTCGGATGAACAGTCAAATCACAGGATAATAACTTAAAAAACGTACAATAGCTTAAAAACCAGAAAGAATTAGAAGATGATGAACAAGAATAAATTATAAAGCATTTAAAAATAAAGAATTTTCATGAAGAAAGTAAGAGGAGAAGATGAACAGAAAGGGGAGAAGTCGGCGACCTAAGATGTGAGAGGGAGAGGGAGAGAAAAAATGCCAAAGGAAGCACTCCCTTTCTCCTCCTTGTCATGGGGTATTTATAGGGAAAGTTGGGTCAATGGAGGATAGACATTATATCAAAAGGAGATGGATGGCTGGGATTTAAGTAGAAGATGATGTATTGGGGAAAAGAAAAGGAGGTGGACACCCCCGGTTAGGGTGCAAGGCCCGGATACAGAGGGGGGGTGAATGTATCCCTCTTCAAATATTGCCAAATTAAATCTCTAATGCTCAGATATGTGGAATTAAAAACTGTTGCAGAAATATACTGAGAATACTTAGAAGGATCAAAGCAAGACAACAATTCAATTAGCCCTCACACGATCCTAAGCAAGCATCTACTGAGCGCAGCAATGAAAAGAACACATAAGAAAAATTAGACCACAAGTGAACACCATGATTTTTTAGGTGGTTCGGTCCACAGACTTACGTCCACCCCTCACTCCAAACCAGAGTGAGGCTTCCACTAGCAAGGCTAGAACAGCAGACTCAGTCTGCAACAATTGCTGCCTAACAGCTTGACAAACCGAGGGAGACAAATCCTTCAACCCAAGCTCTGCAACCCACAGAAGCTTGACACCTGGACTTACTACCCACCAGACCAGAACCGGAGACGATTCCCCCTTCCTCCAAACCGGAGGGGAACTACTAGTGACAGCCCATCACTGGCAAACCAGAGATCACAGATCTCTCTTCCTCTGCGAACCCAGAGGGAACCCACAAGTGACTCCCAGCCACTTGCAACCCAGAGGCCTCGGACCTCTCTTCCTCCACACCAGAGGGAAACATTGATGACACACAGTCACCAGCAAACCGGAGAAACAACTCTCCCTTCTCCTGAGACCACAGGAGGAACACCGATCCCAAAACAAGGGAATCGAAAGAACAATGATCAGATGAAATGAAAAAAATAATAAATGAAAACACAGCGACTGAAAGCTGGAAAATGGAATGCACAAACGTAGCTCTCGCAGGAGCAAACTGGATTAGATCTGATCCAAAGTACAGTTAAGACAATGAGGCTTCTCTTCTTCTTCACGATCTCTGGATCTCTCTCACTCTAGCTCTCAGCTGCTCTCTTCTTCTGCTTTTCTCACTATCTCTTCTTTTCTCTCAGACTTCGGCTCACTCTTCTTTTTCTTCTTCTGCAGCTCTCTGTCTCTCTTTCCTTCTCGAGCTCTCTTCTATCTCTGATGTTCTCACGTTTTCCTCTTCTGCTGGCTCACTTGATCTTTTCTTCTCTACTGCACTTCTTTCTTCTTCACGCTTACTTCTGCTACTCTCACTTGCTTTTCTATCTGTTGTTCTTTCACTCAAAGGAGAAGCTTCCTCTTTATAGCAGGAAGGTGGGCGTGTGACTCCCACGAATTCCTACCCTAACACATTGGCCGCGTGGTAGCATCTCTGTCTGCAGGATGACACGTGTCACGATCCTGAGCCATCTCCATTCTTGGATCACGAGACTTCATTAATCTTTGCAAAGAGTCCCTGTCAGTCGGTCGAAGAGAATTATCAGTTTAAGACTATAGGACCTTGTACAGACTCTGTAGGGTGTAATGCAGTGTGTAGACTTTGCAATGTATAGACTTTGCATATGCATGAGATGATGAGTGTATAGACTATACTGACGATGTGCAGACTTAATTGCATGAAGCACATGATGCAATGTACAGACTTGCCAAGGGAGTGATGCATGAGCATGCGACAATGTATAGACTTGGAATATGAATCCTTGGACATGCCTTCAACGAGTGTGCAGACTTGAGTGTATGTGATGCAGACACAAAGAGTGTATAGACTTTAAGTGTATGGACTTGTGTGTGATGTGCAGACTTGCTATGTGTCATGTGTGCAAACTCTGCATGCAAGGAAGTTTAATGCAATATGCATATAGTAAAGTGTGCACAACAAACATAAATGTTCAGGCATGCAAGGTGAGTACAGGATGAATGCTCAAGCATGCTGTCAAGGGATGTACAGACCTTTTATGCCCGCAACAAGACAGTGTATAGACTGTTATCATGATGCACAAACATATCAGCAGAGTGTGTAGACATTGAATGCACGATAACGAGTGTATAGACTTGCTAAGTCATCAAGCTACGTGCAGACAGCAAGCTCTGTACAGACTTCACTTGTGCCTGAAACAAAACAATGTACAAACTTGGTCTTGCGATCACAGGTTGTACAGACTTTGACTCAAATGTGCATAGAGACGCTAAGTGAGACGGTGGATGTACAGACTTGCTGTGTGTAATGCATGCGATGTATAGACTTGATAGCATGAGACGCTGAGTGAGACTGACCGATGTACAAACTTTGAAAGACGATGCATGCACAAGCCAACGATGTACAGACTTTGCCAATGTACAGACTTTAAAAGATGGTGCATGCACAAGCCACAATGATGTATAGACTTGATGAACAATGCAAAAGACTCTGTACAGACTTGGCCAATGTACAGACTTAGTAGGATAGCATGATGGCGAGTGTGTAGACTTCATCTAACAAGGTTCAGGCATGCTGTCAACTCTATACAGACTTTAGATGCATGCATGCGATAGCAATGTATAGACTTGCACAAGCATGAACAAGTGGCGATGTACAGACTTGAGATCAATGGATGCACTGGCTGTATAGACTTGCATATGCATGGAGAGGCAAGGCAATGTATAGACTTGAACGCGTGCATGCTATGCGATGTATAGACTTGGATGTGCTGCAAAGGCTGTACAGACTTCAATGCTCCATGCACAAAGACGCTAAGTGACACGATGATGCTGTACAGACTTTGAGAGACGATGCATGATGGACGATGCATGCACAAGGAATGTACAGACTTGAAGAAATGCCTGCAACACACAGGCTGTACAGACTTGGTCCGATGTACAGACTTGCTCGATGTACAGACTTCACCGATGTATACACTTGGTGAGCGCCAAGACGGTGTACAGACTTTATGACTGATGCAATGAAACACCAGAGGATGTACAGACTTACAGGCACAATGAACATGGACCGATGCAGTGAATGCATATAGCAGATATGAACTGATGCAATGTATGCAGGAGAACTAACAGAGCAGTCTATTTACCAATGCAGAGACAGACAATGCAATGAGGTGAATGTGCCCACTCTCAAATCAATCAATCAATCATGCTCATATAGCATGCTGACATCAAAACAATTCATACTCATAGTGCAACACAATTCATACTCATAGTGCTTACTGACATCAAAACCATAGGGGCACAACAATCTCCCCCTTTTTGATGATGGCAACACTATGAGTCACTATATGAATGACTATGAGACATGCTGACATGCAGACATGCAGAACCAAACCAAAACTATTCTCCCCCTTTGACTTCATCAAAAAGAGAAAAGTTTGAGAGACAAAAATTAAGCATGTATGAAAAGATTGATAAAACATCTCCCCCTTTGACAAATGAAGGCACATAAGAGCTATTCCCCCAAAACAAAATATGCAGGATGAGCACTAGAGGAATAAAATGTAAGAACTCCCCCTATCAACATGAATGAGTTCAGGTGAACCAAAAGCAATCTGAAATTGAATTCCAATAACAAGACATTGAATGGATTGCCAAAGAATAGATGAGAGAGAAAGATTTTCAATGGGATACCAAATCCATAAATCTTGATAAGCAAATGTCAGACTCTTTTATTATACCAGATTATGAATGAGTCTAAACTTACCAGCATGATTTAAGAATGATATATACGAAGTTTATTAGGAAAATTCAATACTCATGTCTGAAACACCTTTTAATAGAGATGAACCAATTGCACATTTGACACACATATTTGACCTCCTTCTATCTTACTCAATCAATTTTAATAACTTCTTTAGAAGTTACACAAGATAGTATTGAGATTAGATATATATGAGTGTATCTGAAATTTCTTTGATTATACTTATTTTTCAGAATTTTCTTTATTGATCAGCACTTATTTTCCTGAGCAATCTTAGTTGATAAACACCTTTTTACATGAGGCACAACACGTCTCAGGTGAAGTGTCCCAGTTACTCAGTGTGATAACTGTATTGCCTCTCAGTTATGAGAACAGAGTTAGCAATAGAAGTGTCTTTTTACATGAGGAGACACCTTGGTTAGAGGTAGGAATCCTCAGTTACTCAACACAATTATGCCATTGCTCTGTCAGATTTCTCAATTATTTAATTTTTTTTTATACCAGAGATAACTATGGCACTTCATGACATGGGTTTACACTATTTCTTTGATAGATAACCCAGTTTCTCTGTGATCAAAGTCATTGCTCTGACTTCATTTTCTTTCAAATGTTTTCAGACAATGCTCAGTACACTGATATGTTTAAAAACAATACTTAATACATGTATCTTAACCAAAGAAGACCATTCGATTAAAATTTCAGAGTTCAGAGGTTTTTATATGAGGTTACATGAGACAATTGGTTAAGATTTATTAAACATGATGGTTCAGACATTTTCAAGATTTTTAAATCAAAACTTGATGAATACATTAGACTTAAATCAATTTGATTTATCAGACATTCTTAAACCAGTATAATAGAAGAGTCTTATTTTCAGAATATGTCGGATTTATGATTAGGGTACACAGATTGAAATTTTCCCAAATTCAGATGAATCAAAATGGCAATGCAGCAAGATGTGAGCATTAAAGCAGTGCAGTTCAGAAACCAATGTTAAAGACTAGAATTCATACAGATTATCTTGACAGAATTTGACAAGGAGGTATTCAAGCAAAGCTCTCCTTTAGCAATTTGAGTATCAGATGTAGATTTCAGCTTCAAGAAAGTTGAGAGTTCAGTTGATTAAAGAGCAATCACTAACACACAAGAGTAGGAAGATGATTTAAATGACTGAACAGGAAGGGTTCAGTATATGAAAGACTGATAAATTTAAAATACTCCCCCTATCTAGATGCAATGAGTCATTTCTTTTTAGATTTTTCAAATTTGATGATATGCAATAGACTGCTCTACATGCATGCATATGTAATGACTCTCCTGGAGATATTTCCTGAACATAGATATGTAATGCATTCAGCAAATGAGATTATCATGATATGTAAACATCAGTCAAACTCCCCCTAACACAGTGCATGATATGCAATTAAAGCACTGAATCATCCTATATGTCATGAAGACAATGCATGAGTCTAGACAGACTCCCCCTTATATTGTGCAATGTTTGCAATGAAGGCTGAACATATGACTATGTGACTCATGCTCATACAGACTGCCCTATCAAGCAATATGACCCATGGTACTAGGCAGAGAACTTGGTCTAAAGGACCATCTCACACATAGTAAGAACCTCCAGGCAGATTTCACCTGCCTTTTAGTAGCTTACCATTTATTATACCAGGGTTATGCAAAGAGATGTAGTGCCAATGCAGTTCTATATGTAGTCAGTTACTTCTTTTTGGAGTTTTCAGTATGATGATGTGCAATGCATTCACTCTATGTATGTATATGCAATTTCAGACAATCATCAATATGAAAATCATGTATGAGGAGAGTTCGGAGAATTCAAATCTGACAATGCTGAACATGAAAGGATGTGCAAAAATAGATTTAACATGCTATACAGTAAATCTAAGAATAGGAAGTGCAAAGAATTTACCTGAAAAGTTCAGAAGGGGGTTTTCTTTTGAGTGCCTTGGCTTATTTACCCCACTTTATTCCTCAGTCCCAAGGCACATCTGCAAAATAATGTTCACTTTGCACAAACAGGTACCCAAGAGGTCTTGGGTCCTGAATTAACAGTGACACCTTTGGTAGGTGTTCTAAACCATTTTTTAGCATGAAGGTCATCAGATCTCATCAAGTAGTAATTATTCATTGAATGACCTATTTTACCACAGTAATGACATGATGCAGCAGATTTCAAATTCTTTTTCTGTTTACTAAAACTAGCCAGCCAACAATCAGCAGCTCTATGGCCTGGCTTCCCACAGTTATAGCATGAAAAAATAGATTTTAGGTTCATTTTATGCACATCATTATGAACATGAATTTTATGTGCATTGGCATGGAAATTTCTGTTATTTGCATGACCAAACTGTTTTCCATAATCAAAACATTCAAAGTTTTTCATTTTAAAAACAACCTTGTTCTTTCTGATAGCATTTGTATTTGCAGGGAATTTAAACCCTTCAGAAATGAAATTTTTCCCTTGAGCATGCCAACAGTCCTTGACTGTGTGGCCATGCTTTCCACAATGAAAACATGCAATCTGACTACCTCTAGATCCCTTCCTGAACCAGCAATTCGAAGCTAGATGGCCCAATTTCCCACAATAAAAATATTGAATCTTTTTGTTCTGAGCAGAAACTTGTTTCCTAGCATGCTTTCTGTTGTCTTGTTTCAAAATAAAACAATTATTCATAATGTGGCCACCCCTACCACAGTAATGACATGAATTCTTGTTTTTAGGTGCATGTGTATGTGTATTCGTGTCAAGCACAGATTGTACTTTCTCAACATACTTAAAATCAGTCTTTTTCTTGATGTTTTCAACCCCTTTGGATTTCTTAATTTGTTTCTGGGATTTTTGCACAATGGGCTGCTTGTTCTGAGATGTGGTAGCTACACTTGAAGCTTTTACAAATGAAGTCATCAACTTGCTCTGAAGCTCTTTCTTGTTAACATTATTGTAGCCCAGCCCTTCCTTCCTAGGGTTGATTTTTACACCTAGTAGCTTGTCTAGGTTTTTCTGCCCACCTACGAATTTTGACAAGGATTCTTTCAGATCCTTGATTTCATTTTCAAGAGTAACGATGAGCAATTTAGAGTTAGCATTTTCCTTCTCACTCTTGTTGAGTGTTTCACTTAAAGTGGCATTGACATTTTTAAGATTTTCTATTTCAACTTTGAGCTTTTCCACTTCTTCTGAATTATCGAACACCACACGTTTACCTTTTTCGAATGTCAGCAACCTATCTGACAGTGTGGTGTTTAGATGTTTCAGCGTGTTGATTTCCTCTTTCAATTTACTGTTTTGCTCCAGGATTTCATGATCAACCACCCAATCATCTGAGGAAAACTGACATTCATAAAACATTTCCTGTTGTTTCTCATATTGAGGTTTGTTGAGATTTTTCTGAAGCTCTATATTCATTGCTTTTTCAGCCTCCAATTTCTCAGAAATCAGTCTATTTTCTTCTTCAAGATTCATTGATTTGTGTTCAAATTCTTTGGACTGATTTTTGAGTTTTTCATTTTCAGATTTCAATTCTTCAGCTTCAGTTTTCTTTTCTAGCAATGATTTATTTTCTTCTTTCAGAGATTTGATTAAATCCTTTTGAAGATTATCATCAGAATCAAGATCATTTATCAAGTCTCTTAAAACAGCACATGTATTGCAAGAGTCCTTTTCTTTAATGTGTTTATTTCTTAAACTCTCATTTTCGGATTTCAAACAGTTCATTTCATTCCTTTCTCGACTCATGTCTGACTTTAGATTTTCATTTTCAACTTTCAGACTTCTGACCTGATACAACAATTCTTTTCTTAATTTCTTCTTCAATGATTTAACTTTATCGTATTTCTCAATCAAATGCTCATTCAACATAATCATACCTTCCAGAGAAAAATTATCAGTGTCAGAGTTTACCTGTGACGAAGTATCCTCCACATAATCTTCATCTTCTTCTTCATTTTGGCTGCCCATCAAGCATTGATCCTCATGCTCCCCATTTGTAGCAGCTATTCTATCCAATATTTCCTTTCCCGAAGCGCACCTGAGAACAAAAGGAAATCTATCAGTATTAACTACCGCTTTCACAATTTTAAGAACTGTGAGATTATCACGGTTCTTTACACTGTCCTCTCTAGACCACTTGGTCTCATCAAGAGGTAATTGGTGTGGGCCTTCTGAAACCAAACTCCATAGATTAGGGTCAATGGAATTCATATGAACAAATAGGCCGCCTAACCAACTGCTGAAATCAGAACCATCAAACACAAACGGAGAGGCCATTTAAACCAGATTGCAAACAGGTTCAACGCACAAGACAATCGATAGGTAATGCACCAAAAGTAATAAAGCACTGAAGATAGCAGGAACCTCTGCAGATCGTTGGATCTGGTAGCACAGAGAACCCGCTCTGATACCAATTGTTAGGGTGCAAGGCCCGGATACAGAGGGGGGGTGAATGTATCCCTCTTCAAATATTACCTAATTAAATCTCTAATGCTCAGATATGCGGAATTAAAAACTGTTGCAGAAATATACTGAGAATACTTAGAAGGATCAAAGCAAGACAACAATTCAATTAGCCCTCACACGATCCTAAGCAAGCATCTAATGAGTGCAGCAATGAAAAGAACACATAAGAAAAATCAGACCACAAGTGAACACCAGGATTTTTTAGGTGGTTCGGTCCACAGACCTACATCCACCCCTCACTCCAAACCAGAGTGAGGCTTCCACTAGCAAGGCTAGAACAGCAGACTCAGTCTGTAATAATTGCTGCCTAACAGCTTGACAAACCGAGAGAGACAAATCCCTCAACCCAAGCTCTACAACTCACAGAAGCTTGACACCTGGACTTGCTACCCACAAGACCAGAACCGGAGACGAATCTCCCTTCCTCCAAACCGGAGGGGAATTGCTAGTGACAGCCCGTCACTGGCCAACCAGAGATCACAGATCTCTCTTCCTCTGCGAACCCAGAGGGAACCCACAAGTGACTCCCAGCCACTTGCAACCCAGAGGTCTCGGACCTCTCTTCCTCCACACCAGAGGGAAACATTGATGACACACAGTCACCAGCAAACCGGAGAAACAACTCTCCCTTCTCCTGAGACCACAGGAGGAACCCCGATCCCAAAATAAGGGAATCGAAAGAACAATGATCAGATGTAAGAAAAAAAATAATAAATGAAAACACAGCGACTGAAAGCTGGAAAATGGAATGCACAAACGTAGCTCTCGCAGGAGCAAACTGGATTGGATCTGATCCAAAGTCCAGTTAAGACAATGATGCTTCTCTTCTTCTTCACGATCTCTGGATCTCTCTCACTCTAGCTCTCAGCTACTCTCTTCTTCTGCATTTCTCACTATCTCTTCTTTTCTCTCAGACTTCGGGTCACTCTTCTTTTTCTTCTTCTGCAGCTCTCTATCTCTCTTTCCTTCTCGAGCTCTCTTCTATCTCTGATGTTCTCACGTTTTCCTCTTCTGCTGGCTCACTTGATCTTTTCTTCTCTACTGCACTTCTTTCTTCTTCACGCTTACTTCTGCTACTCTCACTTGCTTTTCTATCTGTTGTTCTTTCACTCAAAGGAGAAGCTTCCTCTTTATAGCAGGAAGGTGGGCGTGTGACTCCCACGAATTCCTGCCCTAACACATTGGCCGCGTGGCAGCATCTCTGTCTGCAGGATGACACGTGTCACGATCATGAGCCATCTCCATTCTTGGATCACGAGACTTCATTAATCTTTACAAAGAGTCCCTGTCAGTCGGTCGAAGAGAATTATCAGTTTAAGACTATAGGACCTTGTACAGACTCTGTAGGGTGTAATGCAGTGTGTAGACTTTGCAATGTATAGACTTTGCATATGCATGAGACGATGAGTG
Organism: Amorphophallus konjac; assembly: GCA_022559845.1. Lineage (NCBI taxonomy): Eukaryota > Viridiplantae > Streptophyta > Magnoliopsida > Alismatales > Araceae > Amorphophallus > Amorphophallus konjac. Next base: position 48,154,874 of record CM040117.1, read on the forward strand.
TATAGACTATACTGACGATGTGCAGACTTAATTGCATGAAGCACATGATGCAATGTACATACTTGCCAAGGGAGTGATGCATGAGCAGGCGACAATGTATAGACTTGGAATATGAATCCTTGGACATGCCTTCAACGAGTGTGTAGACGTGAGTGTATGTGATGCAGACACAAAGAGTGTATAGACTTGAAGTGTATGGACTTGTGTGTGATGTGCAGACTTGCTATGTGTCATGTGTGCAGACTCTGCATGCAAAGCAGTTTAATGCAATATGCATATAGTAAAGTGTGCACAACAAACATAAATGTTTAGGCATGCAAGGTGAGTACAGGATGAATGCTCAGGCATGCTGTCAAGGGATGTACAGACCTTTTATGCCCGCAACAAGACAGTGTATAGACTGTTATCATGGACACAAATATATCAGCAGAGTGTGTAGACATTGAATGCACGATAACGAGTGTATAGACTTGCTAAGTCATCAAGCTACGTGCAGACAGCAAGCTCTGTACAGACTTCACTTGTGCCTGAAACAGAACAATATACAGACTTGGTCTTGCGACCACATGCTGTACGGACTTTGACTTAAATGTGCATAGAGACGCTAAGTGAGACGGTGGATGTACAGACTTGCTGTGTGTAATGCATGCGATGTATAGACTTGATAGCATGAGACGCTGAGTGTGACTGACCGATGTACAGACTTTGAAAGACGATGCATGCACAAGCCAATGATGTACAGACTTTGCCAATGTACAGACTTTAAAAAATGATGCATGCACAAGCCACAACGATGTATAGACTTGATGAACGATGCAAAAGACTCTGTACAGACTTGGCCAATGTACAGACTTAGCAGGATAGCATGATGGCGAGTGTGTAGACTTCATCTAACAAGGTTCAGGCATGTTGTCAACTCTGTATAGACTTTAGATGCATGCATGCGACAGCAATGTATAGACTTGCACAAGCATGAACAAGTGGCGATGTACAGACTTGAGATCAATGGATGCACTAGCAATATAGACTTGCATATGCATGGAGAGGCAAGGCAATGTATAGACTTGAACACGTGCATGCTATGCGATGTATAGACTTGGATGTGCTGCAAAGGCTGTACAGACTTCAATGCTCCATGCACAAAGATGCTAAGTGAGATGATGATGCTGTACAGACTTTGAGAGACGATGCATGATGGACGATGCATGCACAAGGAATGTACAGACTTGAAGAAATGCATGCAACACACAGGCTGTACAGACTTGGTCTGATGTACAGACTTCACCGATGTATACACTTGGTGAGCGCCAAGATGGTGTACATACTTTATGACTGATGTAATGAAACACCGGAGGATGTACATACTTACAGGCACAATGAACATGGACCGATGCAGTGAATGCATATAGCAGATATGAACTGATGCAATGTATGCAGGAGAACTAACAGAGCAGTCTATTTACCAATGCAGAGACAGACAATGCAATGAGGTGAATGTGCCCACTCTCAAATCAATCAATCAATCATGCTCATATAACATGCTGACATCAAAACAATTCATATTCATAGTGTAACACAATTCATACTCATAGTGCTTGCTGACATCAAAATCATAGGGGCACAACACCCCCTCCTTGGGCTTTGGGCAACTCTCTTCCCAAGACTCATCATTTATCTCCTTTATTTCAAACTTTGAATTCTCTTTTCCCTCCAACCAAAATATGTGCCTCTTCTCCTCTATTTCAAACTTTCAATTTTCTTTTCCCTCCAACTAAAATATTTTGAATTCTGTGTTTGACTTGGTCAAAGTGGTGATGATAGTTTTACCTCCAAAATTTCTTGCAATTACCTTCAGTGTCCTGCATACACATAATTGTAATTTAGTTCATAAAAATTATCATAATGTGCAAATAAATCTTAAATGCTCATGATTAATTATGTAATGGAGAATTAATGTTCATGGCTCTCAACTTTAATATATTAAATAATATCACCAAATTAATCAATTTGTGTGAAAGCTCTAATTTAAACGTGGAGTTGAGGTTAACTATGAAATATGCATAATTACCTAATTATATGCATATAAAATGGTGTACATGCGATTAATTATGATAGAAAATGAACATTTATCACACCTCCCAACTTACTCATTGTTAGTCCCTTAACAATGTAAATAAATTAAAATTTAGCACTAACAAGAGTTTGTAAAATTCATACTCTCATATCCAACTCTCCCTTCGTAGAATCAACCAAAGATTAGGAATCTGGAATCATTAATGCACACTAACCTTATGTAGGAACTTAATAGTACATGATCAAGAATTCAAATCAAAGCTCAATAGCACTTGTGCATGTGTAACTACTAAATCCACAGCTTAGACAATTGCATCCCTCATTCGCTATTCCAAACAAATACCTTTCAGCCCTGCACCTCTTAGATCAGAGCATGAAGTATATTAGCTTTTTGTCTGCCTTATTGCTTTGTCCCTTTGGGATCTTTTATATCACACATGATGCTGCACTACCCTTCACTGCTCAACGTGAACCTTGACTCTTGTCTTAGGAGAAGTAGGCCCGATTTTACAGATCAAGGTTCCCTTTTCTGTTTTACGCGAACCTCAACACGTCTTAGGTGAAGTAGGCCCGGTTACTAAGATTAGGGGCATTTTTCATGGTATTTTTTTTCTTTTTTTCTATTTTTTTCATAGTGTCATTGTGCTTATTTGATAGATAACTTGGTAGAAAGCTTATAAAATATCTCTTTTTTAAGAAGTGCAGAATATCAGGCAATATACTTGAAATAGAAGGCTGGTCCTGTATGTTTCATTAGCATGTAAAGTGATTTTATTTTTCTAAAGTACACATGAACTTTAAAGAGATTCGTAGATCAGTTTTCCATGACTAGATTAAATCAATGTTCCATCATCCTTCTCCCTAGTCTTTTCTATTCTAGAATCATTTTCAATTTAAGCATGAATAATGAAAACTCAGTTGGGTTCTTTTTTTTATGACAAATGCCGTTGTATATGAATGCAACATGTGCAACATGATTTACGTCCCCCCAACTTTAATGACATTGTCCGCAATGGCATGAACAATATGGATGAATAGAACAATGTAGACATGAAATGTGTGAAGGAATGGGGCAACCTAACGGAAGTGAACTTCGACGGGCATCCTTGCTGACCAAAGGCGGTACTTGGCCATTAAATGCGAGACATAGGTGCAAGCAATCTTCTTTCTCTCCCAACTTTTCCTTTATTCATACCTACAAAATAAAAATAAAATCACAATATAAACTTGGGTTGCCTCCCAAGAAGCCATTTATTAGCACACGAAAATCACGAAAACTGTGGGTTGCCTCCCAAGAAGCGCTAAGTCTAACATTTTTAGCTAGACGTAATGTAGCTCACTAACCAACGGGTGGCATTTAGAATGAGCCACCAAGTGATCTTGTCCTCCTTCAAATTCCAGCCCTTATGCCATTGGAAGACAAGAGTAAGCATGTATGTATTGGGACTAGAAATATGTTGATCTAGCACATTATTAATTTTAACTCTGACCATATGTGTGAGCCAGTTTTTATCTTTGGGGATCATGAAATGATCAATGACCAATAACTTGTCAAGATCGAGGTGGAACCTTTGCACAACATCTTCCCATTGGCCCTCTTGTTCTGTATCTTCCCTCCTGACCAACCCCTTACTAACTACTTCCTCCAAGATAACTTGGTCAGGCACTAGTGGCTGATGAATAAGATTGTCATTATTAGCCACATTTCTCTCAGTAACAGCCTCATGAGCATTAATGACACTAATCAACTTGTCTTCCTGATGAGAAGTCAAATCAAAGGTGAATATTACTGGCACATCCCCATCAGGTCCTAGAATGTCATAGTTGAGAGACTGTACTGTCGAGGGAATCAAATGAGAAGGAAGCGGGAGCCCAGGAACTAATTCATCCAATGATTCAGACATGATGGGATGGGGCTCAAGGGTCAGATCAAATTTGAAATTTTCTAATAAGGACCCTTCATCACACTCATCACTCAAATGAACATTATCAATCAAACTTTCCAACAATGAGGTGGGAAGATCAAATGTAAATGTTTCTAGCCCGACCCTTTCATCATAGGTTAGATCAAATGTGAATTTCTCTATTAGGACCCCGTCATAACACATATCAAGAGGAGGAGGATATTCGAGATTCATCTTCATTAACTCAACAAGATTATTCACCACACAACAATCTTCATGCATTTCATCAATTGAGTTGTTTGGGTCACTATTCTTCATAGTGGTATTCTCAATCTCAAAACATTCATAGAATGGGGTGATGATGTTAATATGATCATCATTATTCTTGAAGCCACCCCCTACTTCCATCCCTTCCTCAAGCATGGTATTGCTTGTGCAACCCCGCTCATTCCTAGTAGTGACATCTTGAGCCAAAATGACAGGCAGAAGATCATCATCATCATCATTTACGTATTAAGGGGATTGGTGTAATATTGAAGGAAGGTCGTGGTAAGTAGACTGAGAGTACACGATTTGAGGTTCAAAGTAGTGGCCCAGGGAATCACCCCTAGTATCGATATTACTTTGGATGCTTAGGTGAGATGAGTTGGGCTGAAGTTGATGACACATGGGCCGCTCATCACCTTCTTGGGGTGAAATTTTAGACAAATGGGCTTGGATTGGTTGATCCATCCAAGGGAGATTTGAGTGATTGCTCTAGCCAAGATTATAATTATCGAAAAAGATTTCATAATTGAGCTGAGAGAATCCTAGAGCATTTTGGACTTGAACTTGGATGACTGGTGGGAGTCGGGCTACAGTAGGACATTCACTCACATGGTGAGTGAGACTGGCACAAAACTCACAGGTTTCTGTGAAAATTTGGATTGAAGTTTTAGCATGTTTGAAAGAGCCTACAGATTGTTGAAGAGATGAGAGTGAGGCATGATTCATTGAATTTTCACTCAAAATGTTAAACAGATGATAAACATCATCTTCACTTTTGTTCATAAATATCTCTCCGCAACATGTGTCCACCATTTGCCTATCATAATTAGATAACCCTTCATAAAATGCAAACATAATTTACCATTTGGGCAATCCATGGTGTGGGCATTGACATAACAAATATTTCAGCCTCTCCCAAGATTCATGAAGTTGCTCTCTTGAAAGTTGAGTAAATCCCATAATCGTCCTTCTCATAATGTTGGTCCGAACTATGGGGTAATTTTTTTTCAAAAATTCTATCTGCATAACTTCCCAAGTCCTGATGGTCTTTCCAAAACTCCTTAACCAACATTTTACTTTTTCTTTTAATGAGAATGAAAATAAGATCAATCTATGGGCATCATCATTAAAATTTTAAATTTTGACCAGAGAGTAAACTTCTATAAAATCATCTATATGCCTATAAGGATTTTCATTGAGATTCCCATAAAAAGATGGGAGCATCTAGATGAGACTAGGGTCAATCTCATAATGATCAATAAGAATGTCCAAGAGTTCAATACAAGTTGAGGGTTTATAAGTAGAAGGAAAAAAATATTCCTTCATAGGTGTAGGTTTTCCTCCAAGATTGATGGCCATGAAAAATAAGTTGGATCTCAGAAAGATTTTTTTTCAATTTTTTTTCAATTTTTTCAAGTTTTTATTTTAAATTTCCCTTTATTGATCTCTTTTTTTATTCTTTTATTTTGTTTTGTTTTGTTTTTATTATTTTTTTATGTTGGATTAAGTTATTTTTTTTATGATTAAGATTAAAGACCCACAATTTTTTGTGTGAAAATAACACTAACTAAGACGAAGAGAGAGAAGACAAGTTTTTTTATTTTTTTTCTTTATTTTTTTTATTTTTACATACACAAACAAGTTAACACGTAAATTACCTAACGACCTAGATATGACTTAGACCTACAAATGGGGTTTCACAAAATGACTAAAATACAACTTAAGTTCACTCTCAATATCTCCACCGGTCAGGTAAGGGGTGGGGTAGCGGGAGGCTCCCCCTACTTTCGTAGAGACCTAATTAGTAAACCACTAGCCCGCTTAAGGCGTTAGCGGTCCGACCGTGTTACCTTAGGCACTAGTTTTCACAAGAGGGTAAACCCAAATCGTACTAAAATCACAGTGTGATCTAGGGCTAATGTCTACTGAATTTTATTTAAAGCTTAGGTCATGCAAAGATGCAAGGGAAATGTGGTTTGTGGGCTAATGAAGGGTGAGGAAATCCCCACCTTATGTGATTACGGGTGTTGTCCTTAGAATATTTTCAGAATGAAATGCTCACCACAATTTCAAACAAGGGGTTCTTATGCAACAATGCATGCTCAAGATGGCAATGACCAAAATTAAACAACAATGAAAAAATTCTATGCTAAATGATGCATGACCTAGAACAGGGATGGTGTGATTTTTACTCTTGAATGAAGTCTTTTATTTTTGTGATCAAGTTTTTTTTTTAGTTAATGAAGCTAACTAGCCAACATAATTTTTTTTTGAGATTTTCTAAATATAAACGTTAACAAAATACAGAAAATAAACTAAATCACAAGAGGGAAGATTGGGATACTTACTTGGAGCACGATCCCTCGTCCTTTATTTAATTTTTTGATATTTTGTTGATTTTTTTCTCTTTTTTTAAGGAGATGTAAAAGGGAGACATACTTCATTTTTTTCTTTTTTCACATTATCTAAATGCAACAATGTATGAAAGAGATGTAACCAGTCATGAAAGTATGATATCATGATGAAAAAAGAAAAAGAATTCCTATTTTTTATTTTCTGATTTTTTTTAAAAGATTTTTTTTTAAAAAAAATTTTCAATAAGAGATGAATACAAGAAGTTACAAACAATAAAAGAACAAAAATATGCAAGTTTATTACAAAATGAATCTTAAAATGATATTTTTGTGTTCTGATTTTTATTTGATTTTTATAAATTTTTCAAGAATTTTGCAGTTTTTTTTCAAAATTTTTCAGACATAAACAAAACATGACCTTTTCCTACGTTTACTGACCTTTAGCGATGCTTGAATTTCTTGGATTTTCTGATTTTCTGCTTTCTG